>CM038221.1:188327536-189527536 GCA_021442155.1 Cymbidium sinense
TGAAAAAATGCTCGAGGCTCGATGGGTCTCTCCATATGGATCTAACCCCTAACACTCCTAGGGATGAATGATCACAAATCAAACAAGGTACTGGACTTTGAGCATCCATATCCTCTACCAACCTGGTGTAGGATAGTCCTAAGCCATGCTTAAGGCCTCCTGTGCTCCCTATCTAATGTCTCATAGTATACTGATGGTGGAGGAGAAGCAGCAATCCTCTGATAATCTTCCTCTCCGTTTGAGGTCGGGAGGGGGTGGAACTTGTTGCGGGTTAGAAGTGGAGAGACCTCTCGGGTAGAACCCTCCATGGCTACATGGGATGTAGCCTCAAGCTCTCTGGTTGCTCACTCATGCTACTAGTTAATATTCTGATTTTTATTGCAGTGTTGAGTATGAGTGAAAAAGGCAGAGTGGGAGCTAGTACCTACCTCGAAAGTGGAGGAGACTATCTGAGAAGCTAAGATAGCCTTCCCCTTCAAGGTGGAAAAAGATGGATAAGTGTTGAAATTATCATAGAACGGGGCGTAAGAACCACTACAGCCTTCCTATTCAACAGAGGGTACTCAGAATCAGAGGGTATGTCAATGCGGATGATAGGCTTCTGCTCAGCCACCTTATCCCGACTAACAGTCGTGAGGGCCGCCCCCTCACAGGTAACACGTGCTCCCTTGAATCCTTGGCCGAAGAAAACAAGATGGGTGGAGTCGGTCCCGTGGAGACTGGCTCGATCCAAGGCCAAATCCATCCCGAAGGGGAAAGTGAAAATAAATTTCTGTGAAACCATGTGTACTAACTGCAAAAAACTAGTTGTACTGATTGACTGCACTGTATCTCTGCATGTGTTGAAATGTAATCTAAGTCAGATTTTTTCTTTAATATTTGTCCCAAGAGAGTAATATAGACTTGGAGTTTTGAACCCACACTTATCAATTCAAATATGTTAAGTGGGGTTCATTGGAGAGATTTTGATATTGAGGAGAGTCATTGTCATTTAATTTTGATTTTAGAACCCATACTCAACCAATTTAAGTAGGTTAGGTGGGGTTCTTAAATTTAAGGAGATATTTTTCTTAGAGATATCTGTATTTTGTGTATCTTATTTGAAAATACTAGTGATTTGAAAGAACCCCTACTTAGCAAATTTGAGTATGTTAAGAAGAGGTTGTGATTGTGTGCTTGAAAATTTTTTGTGAAATACCTTTTTCTTGTGATGAGTGAAATGTTGATTTAAAAATGGGGCTTCTTACTTGACAAATTTGATATGTCAAGTAGAAGCCACATGTGTTTGATTTATGTTTGAAAATGAGACTTTCACTTAACAAATTTGGTATGTTAAATGAAAGCCAAATGTCATTGATATATATTTTGCTTTTCTTTGAAAATGAGACTCTCACTTAGCAAATTTGGTATGTTAAGTGAAAGCCTAAGTGTGATTGATATATGTTTTGCTTTTCTTTAAAAATGGGACTCTCACTTAACAAATTTGGTATGTTAAGTGAAAGCCCAAATGTGATTGATATATGCTTTTAAAATGGGACTCCCACTTAACAAATTTGATGTGTTAAGTGGAGGTCAAATGTGACATGAAAATGAGATCCTCACTTAACAAATTTAGTGTGTTAAGTGGGGAGTCAAATATATCATGAAAATGAGTTTCTCACTTAACAAATTTGATATGTTAAGTGGAATAAAATATGATTTATGAAAATAAGACTCTCACTTAACAAGTTTGACATGTTAAGTGAAAGTTAAATGTGTCATGGAAATGAGATTCTCACTTAATAATTTTAATATGTTAAGCGGGAATCAAATGTATATGAAAGTAAGATTCTCACTTAACAACTTTGATATGTTAATTAATCAAATATGACATGAAAATAAGATTCTCACTTAACAACTCTGATATATTAAGTGGGAATCAAATGTGACATGAAAATAAGATTCTCACTTAACAATCTTGGCATGTTAAGTGTAATCAAATGTGACATGAAAATAAGATTCTCACTTGACAACCTTGACATGTTAAGTGGGAATCAAATGCATATGAAAATGAGATTCTCACTTAACAACTTTGATATGTTTAAGTGGGAATCAAATGTATTTGATGTGCTCTCTTTCCTTTTTGGAAAGAGAGGAGAATTCTTTGATTGACAAATGTGGCATGTCAAATAAGATTCCAAAATAGAGATAAAATTTATTTAACAAATCTTAAGTATGTTAGATAGATTTCAATGATATGTTTTGATGCCATGTATGTGATTTCTTGATTTTGAAAAAAGAGAAACTTGCACTCTAGCATATGTGAAATATGTTGAGTGGAGTTTCAATTTTATGTAATGATTTGAAAATAGAATCTTTATTCAACAAATTTTAGTATGTTGAATGAAGGTGACTATTTCCAAAAAAAAAGTGATTTTGGAAAGTGTCATTTTGTAAAAGAGTTTATTATCTTAAATTTATGATGAACCTTGCCTCACCAAGCTAGTGGTAAGAAGGTCCAAGATTTTTAATATCTCTCCCTTCATTGATAAATTTTGTTCTTTACCTATTTGCGAGCCCAATAGGGGTTTCAAGACCTACACAGAGTGAGGTCCTAAAACCTAAATCATGTTGGCTAACTTTGCTTAAGAATAAAATAAGCTAAGTGCCAACGGAAGGAAAGATAGTCTCGAACTCACATAAAATGCGAGTCCACTATCGATGCTTGGAGACAACAATCATTTACTAAGGATGGAGAGAGGAACCTTCCCCAGCAGAGTAACCAGAAAAATTTGTGGTGTTTATTCTTGATTCATTTGTATTTGGGAGGGGGGGGACACCACGCAGATCTGAGGGTGTACTTATTGAGGTGATCGGGTACGACATTGAGGAATAGTGTATTATCTCAAAAAATAGAAGTCACTACCCTACAATTGGCCTAATCACCTAATAAGGACTTCTAAGGCATGATGGGTCTTCGAATATATCAGAGCATTTTCTCCTGCTTTACATAGATGAATAAAGTATGGTTTATTTAAACCGAGTTCTAAAGTTCCCTATGGGGGCAAGCCCCCATAGTTAATTACATCTTAAGGAGAGTGAATCCCTTAAGAATACACTCAATTAAAGTAGGCAATTGTTGTATCTAAAGAAATCAAATATAGGACTATCAATAAATTGGTTATCTTTTAGAAAATCAAGTCGAATGGATCAAAAGAGAAGAGTTATTTATCAAAACTAAAGGAGATGAGTAGGGAGTGCTCATGATACTAAGAAGCCTAGTGAGCTCTCCAATCTATCCTATGGTTGGGCTTTATATATTTGAAATTGAGGAGATTTATTTATTTGATTTGAAATTTTATTAGAAATGTAAGACTTATCATTTCATAATATAAGATTGTGGAAATGCCTAAGAGATGAGGATTTATGCTTGTAGCCTGCAAGAAATAACAACCTCATATCCTAATCTAAGGAGCTTTGGCAAGGGCCAAAGCACAACCTAAATCTAAGTGAAACTGGGTATACGATTTACCTCCACAAGAGAGAGTAAACCACATCTTGGACTTATTCTAGTGGCGCTAACTTCTCCTATGCTTTAACTCCATGTAGGCAAGTCATATGCTTTTTCAAGATGGATAGGCTATTATTATTTAGAAAAGGAAACTAAGTCTTTAAACCCACTCCTTAAAAGGATAGAGCATGAGGGGTATGAATAATGACTTAAATTTAATACAAATTTTAATCAAATTTCATTTAATTTGGGACTCTTTATTTTGACACAGGCTATGGGATTTTGTATGCCTAAATGCATGAGAAGTTAATTATGGACCAAATCATAAGGGAAAGAGGTATTCTTCCATCACAGGCTCTCAAAGGTTAAGCCCTTACTATCTGGAAAAGATGGAAGCCCTCTCTTAACAAGAGTAAAATAAGATGATTATGCATGATATTAAACATACAACATGCAACTAAGGGGTTGCTAAATATTTTTCTTATCCTGATTTAATGCCTAGACTTTTATATAATGTTATGAGTTATTTTAGAGGTTTAGTTATGAGTTTTTAGTTTGGGTAGAGAAATTAATTTTTATCCAAGGAGCCTAATCGCATCTAGGCCATATAACAAACACCAATCATAAAGAAACTATGTAGAGGCATGTCATTTCTAATGTACAAGCTAAACATAACATCAAACAATTTTATAAAGATATCATGAAAGAATAAAAGGTTGATGAGGTCGGGAACTGCCGTAAATCTCGAAAAGAAATGTGGGTAGCCGATCTCTACACTTATAAAACTCAGATTACAAGAGAATAATTATAATTATAAATGATGAATGTTATGGGGGGTCTTCATTCTTCATTCTTCATTTGATTTTCTCAATTTCTTTCTTCCTTTTGGCTTGATTTGGATATGCTTACTCCAAAGGAATCACATGGTGCATAAGACTTGGTCTTATAACCAATATTCATCTTAATCCTCCATAATACTTATCCTAATCTTAATACAAAATTACATTAAAAGAAGGAAAGTAAATCTAGCTATACCTACAAAATAAATATTAGCTAAACACACCATCAACCCAAGAAGTTATATGACTAATTTGGACTTTGCACCCCACACATGGGTAACCAAGCCCACGTGTCCTAACTTGGATTATCCATAGAGGCTAGGCAACCTACACAGCAAAAGCATTTATATTTTTTCTTATTTAGCGGCCCCTTAAGCACAACCTGCTGTAGAAAATATGATTAGGCTAATATAGGCCTAACATCCAGACTACGCACATATACCCTAACATCCAGTCTACAACAATACATCTCAAAATAAGCATACATCAAACCATACACTGCCCTAACATAACGCTAAAAATGGTGACTTAGTCTAATGTGTGTAAATTAAAGCTTATGCGGTAAGTCCTAATTAGGCTTTAGAGTTGTAATTTGCTAAGTGTGAGGGATTTAATTTATAAAGTGTTGATTTCTATTTAAGTGATTTAATTTATTTGAAGATTTTACTTAGTGTTTTCTTTTGTTTCATATGGTCTACACTTAACAACTAAGTGTTATAAAGATAACGAAGAGATGAAATCTTTCTTTTATCCCTACCTTAAGTCACTTCTAAAGAAAATTAATTAATCAATTTTTTTTAGTGAATGACTTATTATATGTTTTGATTAGTCCTAAGTTTAGGCTTATTTTAAATAAACTCACTCAATAAGAAAGTCATTTTAAGCTTAAATATGTGGAATTACTATCACATAACACATATTTATTCATTTCTCCTCATCATGTATATCATGCATATGATTAAATCCTAAGCATGCCTATACATACATTGTATGTCTTAGCACATTTAAATGATGAATGCAAAGAAGTGTGTTTAGAATTTAAATATTTCATTTGATTGAATTATGAATGCATGTCTTTTTAATAGAAAAGAGGGATTTTGCATCCATTAGCCAAATACACATTCACATATATAAAAGTTTTAAGTGAGTACAATGCCATTATTCTATACCAGGGGCGTAAGGTACAAGACTTACTTAGGGCTACTTAAAGCCTCGCAACCCCAGAGTGTCCAGACTAATATACCACTTTACCTAAACACATATAGATGTATAAATAACTACAAGGATAGGAAAAACCCAGACAAAAGTTATATTTGATTTATTTGATTATGTTTCTTATTCATTGGTCACATCATACATACATATGTATAGGAGTTTTAAGTGATTACAGTGCCATTGTTCTACACCATGGGTGTAAGGTACAAGACTAACATAGGGCTACTTAAAGCCTCGCAGTCCCGGGTGTCCAGACTAATATTCCACTTTTCTCAGATACATGTGAATGTACAAAAAGAACCAAAAGAACCAAAAGTCATGCAAGAAGTCATTATTGATTTGATTATATCATTTACATATGAAATATGAAATTCTTCCTAAGTCTTAGCATGGAGATGTATAGGAGTAGATTTAGACAAATGTTGTGTTCTTTTCAAATGAACTATACATTTATAAATCTCATACAAATCCATATAAGGTAAGGAAAGAGTGCTTCATATTACATATCTTATATTATCAACACATGTAAACTTATAGATACTTGTAATTAACATCATTCCATCTATTATAATTGATTTATGGGCTTTTTAAAATAACTTTTGATTTAATAGTAATAATAGCTACACTTATTTTTAATTTAAATCACCATATGTAATTTGACATAAAAGAAACCATTTTATTTAATTAATTTTAAAAGAAGTGAATGCATGATTACACATGGCAAGCAACATTTAGCATGATTGGAAAGAAATAAAGGAACATAAGCACATGATCTCATTCATCCTAATTTATTCCTAAAGACAATAATACTAAATATGGCTACTTATAATAAACCAAAGTTCTTTAATGTTATTTCATTTTGAGTTTGACTTGATTTAGGAAATATAAAAGATGTTTGCTAGTCCTAATCCCATTCCCCATGTGTGAGTTAATTTTGGTTCAATGAAGAAGTGATTAAGTTGATTTACTATTTAATTAAGTTAGGGTATGAATTAAGCCAATTAATTAACCCTTGCCTACATCACCTTAAGTTAATTAACTAATTAATAATGAGATAATATGATATGTAACCACATGGAATGTAAATTTGTAATGCTCCTAAACAATGAAAGGGGCCTAATGCAATCGACTCATGATTAATAGTTAATTAGGCTTAAGGGATCTCAGTTAAGTACTTTTATGGTTTTCTCACACATGTGAGCTAACTATAATTTTATTATCTCTTACTTTGGGTTATTGAACACCCAAAGAGCTACCCAAGATTAAATTAGAGAAATAGATTCAATTGAATTAATTAAGTTCATCAATTAACTAATTAAGTCTTAATTAACCTTAACCAATCAAAGTGAGATGAGCTTAAAGAAAGAGACAAAGAAGGAAGCCTAAGTCTCAATCCCTAAATCCTCTAAATTAGTTGATTAAGTTTCAGGTGTGATTTGGATTTCTAATAAATCTTATTAATTAAATAATTAATTAATAGGTGTTAATTAATTAATTATTTAAGAAATTGGAGAAGGTTTAAAGAAATGTTTGGAAGAGGGAGTCCCAATCCATTTTCCTAGACTTCATCACCATTAACAAAGGTTAATGAGCATAATTGATTGATTAATTTACTATTTATTTGCTTAATTATCACTAATTAAGATAAGAAAGTGATTAAGATTTAATCAATTAATTCCTCCAATTAAACAACCAATAAAATCCCAAAAATAGGGGAGGTAGAGGTCATCCCCCTAGAAATACACAAAAAATTTAAGATTAATTGGATGGTTAATTAGGGATTAATTAGGTTAATTACATTTCTAATTAAACCTTGATTAATCCAAAACCACTATTCAAAATTAATTAATAATATATTTTTTTGGATTCTACTCTGAAATATCTTTGAAATGAGCATAAGTTTGTATTTTTTGGATTTTTCTAGAATTAGTTATGAATTTAGGATTTTTCAGGATTAAAAATATATTATTTAGCCCTAATTAAAGCCTTAATCCTGTCAGCCCATATGGCGGCTGACGCAGCACATTTTTCACGTGGCACAATGGGATTCGCTATTTAAGTTGTCACATCCAAGTGCTGACTTGGATGGCAGCACACATGGTAACTCCATGGACCGTTTGATCTAAGATTGGATGGCCATGATTAAATCAATGGTTTTGAAGGATTAATCAGAGGCTATACGCGTGATTAGATTAGGACCTTTATTTCAATCATGCTGAATGGAAGGCCCATGATCTATCTCCTCCCGAGCATCGAACAATGGCTACCGTCCATCGATCGCCGCTCAATCTAAGTACACCTGAGCTCAGATCGAGATGAAATTTATTCCACACCTTTGAAGAAGCACAATAAGCAAATCTATCAGTGGAAATTGCATGACGTTGAAATTTCTTTCATAAAAGACCAACCTATTTCATTCAAGTATTAGTTTTAATGGCATACCTCACCGGAGCTTATGACCGGCGGTTCCAATGATTGATGAAGCTTCGTTTGGTAGAAATGAAGCCTTGTTGAGCTGCATGAGCTTTGATTTAGTGTGGTTTGCTTGGGAGACCAAGGCACTAGGCGTAGGTGGTTGGTCTTGATCGCACTCTACCCTCCAATCATTGGGAGGCTTGGGAAAGGATTCATTCTCCCTCATTTAGCTCCAAGGAAGGTGTGTGCAAAGTTAATTGCACTTTGGTGGAGGTTTGAGCAAATGAGAATCGAAGGTGGCCTCCCCTTTTTTTGATTTTGCATAAAATCGAGAATGGGGATTTTGGGGAGCTTGGAAAACCTTGGAAATGACTCTGGGATTCCTATCCTTGGCTGCTAGGGTTGAATCGAGTGTATGTGTGTGAGTTTTAGTGAGAATGAGGTGGGGTATACCCCCTCATTGCTTGGATCGAATGGTCACATCTTGTTTGGCTTCTTCTTGATCAATTGGCCATTTCAAAGGGTGGTGGAGGTCCTTGGGTGCATGGTGTAGCTCGGTTTGGTTGGGTGCGGGTGTGGAGGTGGCTGCCTAGGGAGGAAGTGCTTGTCCTTAGTGGTTTGAAAAGCTCTGATGGGGATGGCGAGGTGATTTCACCTCCCCATGAGTCGTGGCTGACCCAACTAGCTTTGGGTCAGGTCAGTCCTGGTCTTAGGTGCCTATGTGGACCTATGATGGGGTGCCAAGTGGCTAAGGGGAGAAAATGAGCTAATGTGCATGTGTCTTATCTCATAAGATGCCCTAAACTTAAGGGCAAAATGGTCATTTAGCTATGGGTTTGATTTGGGTAGATTTGAAATGGGTCAAAAGTGGGTTAGCCCAAATTTCAAGTGCTTTTGATTTTTTTTGTTTGATTTGGCTTGATTTGCATCAAATTGGGTTAGGTTGGGTCAAGTTGACCAACTAGTCAAATTGGGTCAAACCAAGGTTTGTGTCAAGTTCACTAGACCAATTGGAGTGTGTTGGTGTCATTGGTTTGATTCAATTTGCTTTAGATTTGATTATGGCTCATTTGGGTTCATATAGGTTAAATGGGTCAAGTTGACCAATTTAACCAATTTGACCAAATTGGGTTAGGTTAGGTGTTGAGTCAAGTTCAATTGGCTAATTAAAAATGATTGTAGGCTTTGGTTTGGTTTAATTTAGAATTAATTTGGATTTTGACTAATTTGACCCTTTAGGATAATTTGGGCTAAGTTGGGTCAAGTTGACCAATTGGTCAACTTGGGCTCAATTATGGCTTTGGTTAAGTTCAATAAGTGATTTGGAATGAACTTGAGCCATTGGATGCAATCAATTTGGATCAAATCATGATTGGACCCATTTTAGCTTTTTAGACCAATTTGGATCAACTTGGGTCAAATGGCCAATTAGGCATGGTTTGGCTCAAGTGAAGGTTTGGCCATGTTCAATCATTGATTATGAGTTGGTTTGAATCAACGGTTTTAATCAATTTGGCATATGGTGGATTTTGGCTAATTTGGGTTTCATTTGGGCTAAATGTTGACTTGATCAAAGGCTAGGTTTGACTTGGTTTGACCCAATTAAAGCAATTGATCACCCTAGGATGATCGTTGGTTATGTTATGAGGTTTGGATGGGCTAATTTTAATCCAATTTTGATTGGATTAGAACTTGGCTCAAAAAGGCCTTTTAGGCCACTTATGGTCAAGTGAGCCTAAATGGGTCAATTGGCTTGATTCAAGTTTAGTTGCACTTACACATGATCCTAGGATTTAAATATAAATCCAACTACAAGTGGTTTGGAGCCACATGGGTTTTGGTTCATGTGATAAATTCAAGTCAAAAAGGGTTAACTTGGGTTGGCTTGGATTTGGTTTGAGAATGGTGGTTTATGTTTATATTTGGCTTAATGATTGAATCATGAAGAAATTCATGAGTTTTGAATTTATTTGGGTATCATTTAGCCAAGTCCAAGAATTTGGCTAAAAAGGCTAAAATCAGGAATTTGATTTGATTTGGGTTTCAATCATTTGGAGTTTGGAATTGAGTTATGATTTTGAATTTGATTTGAGATTGAATTTGATAATTGAGAAAAATTAATTAAATTGGGATTGATTTGAATTTGGTTAAGGCTAAGTCAATAAGATAAAATCAAAGGGCTTAGGAAGGGATTTAGAGTTTGAATTTAATCATGGGTTTCAATCATTTGATAGTTGGATTTGATTTTAGAATTTTTTTTTTTTGAATTTGATTTGGAAGAAGGAAGCAAGGATTTGGTTTAGGCTATAGGGTAGGTAAGTCTTCCTAAATCTCTATGGCTAACTCTTCTAAGTCTCTAGGGTTAGGTCAAGTATTCACCTAATCACTAGAAGTGTCTTAAGACTAAGGAACTCTTAGTGTCTATGAGAGTCATAGATATATGATAAGAAAGAAGTTGTATTCTTGAAGTTTGCTCACAAACCCCCTGCACCTCTGGTAGGGTTTTTTCGCTGCTCTTGCGGTGCCGCGTTTAACTGGCTTACCGATTTTGCTACCTGGTATGCGGCTTCAAATGTTCATCTCGCTGGCTTGATGGCGGAAAATCACCTTTCCGCTAAACTCCGCTCACGGGATGGATCCGAAGGCTTATGCCCCTCTGTAAGTTCGTTCCTTCATCCAATACTACCGTGAAATCCTTCAAGGACGCTTTATCTGGTAACAATCATTCCCCTTCTGAATCGGTTAACTTAATTGCTACTGCTTCTCGAGGAATGCCAGCCGTGATGTGTTGAGACATGGATTTAGAAAAATTAGCTAAACCATTCAATATTCCGATTGGGAAATTTAATTTAGACCTACGTTGATAAGATTCGAAGCTTTCTTTCATAGTCTAAAACTTTGGGTTCCTTTTTTTGGTAGGTGATTGACCCTCGGCTTATCCAACTAACTAATGATCTGGACTATTCGAGAGTGTTTGCACGTCGCTCTTACTTAGTTTATAATTGTCAAATGCGTCTCCTTAAGTGGTCGCCTAGTTTTGATGTTAAGGAAGAGTCCCTGATTGTCCCAATTTGGCTATCTTTCCCTAACATGCGCATTCATTTTGTTACACATCAAGTGCTATTTGCCGTGGGGGCTATATTTGGTCGGCCATTACAAATAGATCGGACGTGAAATCCTTCTTGCTTTCGGGTTTTAGTTGAAATAGATATTACCAAAAGCACCCTAAAGAAGTTTGGATAGGCTAAAAACTAGGCTATAACCAAAAGTTGAATTTGAAAACTTTCCGGTTTTACGCTCCCATTGCAAAATTCATGGGCATGAAAACTCGATTGTTTTATTCTCCATCCTCTAAAAGAATAAGTTATCGACTCTAACTCCTCCTTACCAAAAGATCAACCTACTAAAATGGCCTATGTTCCCAAAATCAACCACGGACACAAATCGAATAAACTTATTGTTTCTACACCTCGACCAAAAAGGGCTTCATAATGAATTAGTGGAATATCATGATGATACGTCTGTGAGGGGAAAGGGTTAACCAGTTGAAATTGTACCTAAAGACAACTTATTGCCCCAACCCAATCTTGACATTTACCCTATGACTAGCTCAAAGAAACAATGGTGATGACCTTGTTGGGTAGAAAACAAGAGATACTCATGGCTCTTTGACATCACAAACAAAACGGATTGAGGAACCCCTAGTTTTAGAAAAACATCCAACTCATAATCCAAATGGAGATTGGAAAAATCACCACCTCCACTATCGCTCATATAGATACTCTAACCTATCCTCTCAACAAATTTGGACACAGAAGAAGGAAATCTCTATCACCATTCCATTAAATTGAAGCTAACATGAATTTTTTAAATTATTCTCTTCGGATGAAGATACAGAGACGAAAGACCTTTCCAAACAGTTTCCTACAAAAAAGTCAACAAATCCTAGAAGCTCCACTAGATCTACCGATCCGCCTCCACATCTCTTAAAAAATGCAATTAGGTTTTCTTTTGCGGACTTTCCTTATCCATATTCCTTATTATGCTCTTCAAATTTCTTTCGCATCATCGTTATGATTAGGTCTATTATTTGGAATATTCGTGGTATTGGGACCCCAATGTCCAATAGGGTTAGAAGCCTATGTCGCACTCACAACGTCTCACTCCTTATTATTATAGAACCTCTTATTCATTCTTCCAAGATTGCTAATGTTGCTCGTAAAATCGGTTTCCAAAATTTTTTTCACAACATTAACAATAAAATTTGGTGCTTCTGGAAACCATCAATCACTATCACCATCCTAGAAGATCATAATCAATTGATTAATGTTCTCATCTCTTTAGGGATTTCTCCTTTCGCTCTTTTATTTATGCTTGTAAGAGGGGGGAACATCCTGGAATAGCTTAAGATCCTTTGCCTCATCTGTCACTTTACCTTGGCTTGTTGGAGGTGATTTCAACACTATTCTTACAAAGATCCGAAAGAAGGGGCTCTCCCCCTAACACCCACTCCATGGAAGATTTCTAATATGATCCTTGATTGTAACTTAACCGACATCGGTTTTCGTGTTCTAACTTCACTTGGAACAACTCTGACTTTGGCAACGCCGATCATCCTATTTAACTCACTGATTGACCAATGGCCAAACACCACAAGTGGAACATTTGAGTAGAACACTTTCGGATCACGCCCACTCTTATTTCATGAACCCCCACCTCTTAGAGCCTCCTTCCCCTTTAGATTTCAAAACATGTGGACGCAAATATGACTTCTTGAATGTTGTCTCTATGAACCGGATCTCCCATTCACCGACAACTCGTTAAAGGTATGATCCATTTTGGCTCAAACTTAAACGACTCAAACAAATTCTAAATTGGTGGAACAAACATCATTTTAAAACATTTTTGCTAATTTAAAAGTATGGAAAATTTGGTTTGTTCTCTTGAAGAAGCAACATCACGACTCGAGCAAACATGACCAACTTAAGGAAGCTAAGGATAAGTCGATTAAATTTCAAAATATGGAAGAAACTTATTGGCCAAAAGTCGCTAGTAAACAAATAACTAATGCAGTAAATACAAAATATTTTCACGCTTTTTCAAAAAAGAAAAGTTCTAAACTCTATTAAAAAAATTAAAATGAGAATGGCTTGGATCATCAAAGAAAGAATTACAAGACTCGGTCGGTAACCATTTTAAAAATTTACTTAATACCAATCCCGACTTATTGATATCTCCAATCCTCACTTGATTCCCTCCTTGATCACCTCTGAGCAAAACAATTTACTCACATTGCGCCCACTAAGTCGAGATTGGTGATACCCTTAATAGCATGAACTGACTCTATCACGGCCCCATGGGCTTTACTACCCATTTCTTCCAACATTGTCGGTCCACTATTAAAATTGATTTGATTAATGTGGTTTTGATTTTTTTGAGGGAAACCCCTTCCTAGAGCCGCTAGTACCTCCATCATTCTTATCCCTAAAAATTCAAACCCTAATCCCGGGTGATTTTAGACCCATCCTTTGCACCTTTTTCAATAAATTAATTGCTAAACTAATCTCTAATCAAATTAGGCCCCTGCTTCCCAATATTATCTCTCCTAATCACTCAAGATTTATGAAAGGTAGAGCTATTTCTGATAACATCCTCCTTGCCCAAGAATTAATCCATGACATCGAATGCTCCCACCGAGGTGGAAACATTATCTTCAAACTTGATATATCTAAAGCTTTTGACAATCTATCTTGGGACTTTTATTTAAGATTCTTCTTTTGGGTTCTCTCAAGATTATTCATCTTAAAAAAATTGTGCCAATAATGCTTGGTTTTCTGTGATCATCAATAGTGAGTCGACCGGTTTTTTTCACATCTACCCATGGCTTGAGACAAGGAGACCCTCTTTCTCCTACTCTTTTATCATTTGACTACCTATCCGTGTGTTGAATGATATTTTCTTTTATAAACCTAACTTGCTTTATAAAACTCGTGGTGGCATTCTGCTTTCATCTTAGTTTTGCGATGACTTTATCATCTTCGCAATGCTTCTATCCCACATATAAAACAATCTTAAAATTGCTTAATAATTTTGGAAGGAAAGTGGATTATTTCTTAACAAGACAAAATGTCGCTTTATTCCTTCATCCAAAATTGCCATCAATAGATTAACCATATTCAGAATCACTAATTTTAAGCAACATCGTGGCCTCTTAAATACCTTGGTGCTCCTCTTTTCAAAGGACATAAAAGGTCACATCATTTCGATGATATAATCCAAAAGATCTCTAATCGTATTTCTTCTTGGGAATATAACTTTCTCTCTTTAGGCTTACTCGATTAAGAGCACCTCAATTCCTTACCTATTTATCTCATTCAATCTATTGTGCCTACAAATTCTATCATCAACAGATTGAGAGGCTTATAAATAAATTTTTTGGGGCTCTAACACTTCTACCAAAAAAATGCATTGGTCCATTGGCAAAAAATGTTGTGGCTTTCGAGGAAGGCGGTTGTAAGACTATTAAAGATACAATCACCGCATTTTCATACAAACTTTGGTGGAACTTTAGATGCAATAATAACCTTTGGGCTAACTTCATGAATGTTAAATATTGCCAAGGGAAGCACCCTATAACTTGTTCCTACAATTCTAGAGACTCCCACTTGAGAAGATTATGTAGCATTAAATGGATGGTCGAAGTCACAAATTACTTGGGGCATAAATTCCGAACTCTATTTTTGGCAAGATAACTGATTGGTATTGGGTCCATTGAATTAATTTCTTGATTCTACGATACCATTAGAGTTAACTCATTTGGCATAATAATAAGTGGAATATGTCTAAACTCCTTGAATACATCCCTCCTCTATAATAGATAAGCTTAATTTCATTCAGATCTCCTCGCCCAACAAGGATCAGATCCTATTTAAACTATCACAGAATGGTGAATTTAATTTAAAAAATGTTTGGATCTATAATAAAAGAAATGTTGAAATCTCTAATGTCTATGACAAAATATGGCATAACAATATTCCTACTACTTACCCATTCTTGTTTGGCGTATTCTTAAGAACTTTATCCGCTGATTCCTTAATGTGGAACAAAGGCTTCCACTTACCCTCTAAATGTTATTGTTGTTTTC
Source organism: Cymbidium sinense (assembly GCA_021442155.1). Lineage (NCBI taxonomy): Eukaryota > Viridiplantae > Streptophyta > Magnoliopsida > Asparagales > Orchidaceae > Cymbidium > Cymbidium sinense. The sequence continues at coordinate 188,342,640 of CM038221.1, forward strand.
ACATCAAGAGGTTAATCATCTTTTGTTAATGGGGCCATTAAGTCAAGTCGTATCGTGGTATGATGATCTTTTAACAATGACCTTTTCAATGGTTCCTTATCCATATACCAACTCCTTGATATTTATTTTAAAACATCCCTAAAGGTCACATCAAAATTACAACTGCTAGTATTATTATTTGGTTTATATGGATGGCCAGAAACGAAGCCAAACACAACGGTATAGCTATGAATCACAGAAAAATTATGGCTAGAATAAAATACAAAATTAGTGAGCTATTTAATGCCAACATAATTAAGTAGAAACACTTCAAAGGTTGTATTATTGTGGCTGCCAAATTAGGTCTTCATCTACCTATTCGAACTATATGTCATTACGAAAAGGTAGTTTATTGGGTTAAACCCAAAACAATCTTATTAAAATTAATGGATGGTTCTCCGTAATGGTTACACGGTTGTGGTGGTATTTTTAGAAACTACACTGGTAAAGCTCTTTATGCTTTTGCTTTTCCTCTACAAACCTGCTTCCATATCGAACTTATGGTCGCGGTACTATGCCTTGAGATTTGCCTTCAACAAGGCCGGTTTAACATCCGATTGAAGTGGATGCTTTGTCGATTATTGACCTCTTAACTTCCTAATGTCAATTGTTTTACTCTCAAGCATATCCCAACCCTCCTTTCTAAATTCGCTATAAGATCTCCCATGTTTGGAGGGAAGGCAATGCATGCACCACTACAAGCAAACTTAGGTGCTAGATGAACAATAGAGCTATCTTTGATAACTTAACTCTACCTCATCATCCAAAAGGCCTAGTTAACCTTGATCGACCGCTACCCTATTGCAGTATAAACAAAGATGTCTCTGTTTTGGTATTGCTTGGACCCACGGTCCAACCCCTTAATTTATTTTCATGTTGCCGGTTCTATCCACTAATAGATGTTTCATTGTTCTTTAATTGTTTTCCGCCGGTTCCTTTAATTTGGGATTGCGTTGTTTTGAACTGCGGAGCCTTCTGTTAGAACTTATATGGAATTTTAAATGGGTTGTTGGTGTTGGATTCTCAGATATGCACGCAACCTATGGTCAAAGATAAGCTTTTGGTATTGGTTGGTCCGATAATACTGTAGGTATTTGTTATCTTGGTTTTGTTGGACGCTATCCTATTTCGTAGTAATGTCATGCACCGGTACCCAATCGCTAGATGTTTCGATTTTATTTGTTTTCGGCCGGTTCCTTTATTTGGGGCTTGGGTTGTTTTGATCCGTGGAGCCTTCTGATTTTTTCATGTTGCTGGTTCTAACCACTGCTAGATGTTTCTGATTGTTCTTAATTGGTTTCGTCGGTTCCTTTAATTTGGGCTTGAACCGTGGAGCCTTAGACCTTATGGAATTTTAAATGGGTTGTTAGTGTTTGATTCTATCAGATATGCACGTAACCTTGGTCGGCAAAGATAAGCTTTTGGTGTTGGTTGGTCCGATAATAATGTATGTATATGTTATCTTGGTTTTGTTGGATCTACCCTATTTCAGTATAAACTACATGTCTACTGGTATTGCTTGGACCTTCGGCCCAACCCCTTAAATATTTTTTTTTTCATGTCTCGTTTCATCCGCTAGATGTTTCGATTTTCTCGCTTGTTTTCTCTCCGGTTCCTTTAATTGGGGCTTTGTTGTTTGTCATCGATCCGGGAGCCTTCTGCTTTCACCTTATATGGAATTTTAAATGGGTTGTTGGTGTTTGGGATTCTACCAGAGCAAGTGCAATCTATGGTCGCAGAATTGTTGTTGGGATTCTAATCAGACTCAGGTGGCTCTTCCTTTTCGTTAATCCCATTGCTTAGTTAGTAGTATTTGGATTGTGTTGGAATTGAATAACTTTCATTTTGATTCTCTCTTATCCTTCTGTGTTGGGGGCATTGTCTCGGTTGCCTTGATGTCTTGCCTGTTCCTTATACTGGAAGCTGCGGCTGCTTTGCTTTTTTCCTATACACTAAATTGATTCAGGACTGGATACCTTCATTGTTGAATTTTGTCCTTCCCGACATATATTATGTCTCAAATGACAATCACCAATAGCTCCTATCTGTTTGTGGGATAGGATGGGTGAGGATTTCACTTCACTTTGGTTGGTAGTTGCATTTTCTGGTATCCTTAGATGTTTGGATGCTCATATTTGCAATTGCCCCAAATTCGTGAATGAGCCGAGCCTTCTTTATCCCTCTTCTTCACTAACAATTTCAAATTATCCGCATTGATTACATTTTTATGCACTATCTAATTGGCTCAAACTTGTCTTTTGATTTTAAACTTGCGTGTTTAGCTCTTTTTTTGTAGGTTGCTTAGTGTCATGGACTCTTTCTCCTTTCGACCTTAATTAGCTCATTGCCTTCAAATGGTTTGCTCGAGTTACTATTTTACTCTTAATAGTTTTATGCTCTCTTTGGATTTTGGATGTATTTAGCTTGGGGTTTTCTCCTTAGGTTGATTGTAGCTCTTTGAGCGTAGTGTAACCCCTTTAAGGATCTTGTAACCTAGGTTTTGTTGCAATAAAATACCCCAGATAATGGGGTTTCCTTAATATATATATATATATATATATATATATATATATATATATATATATATATATATATATATATATATATGATAAAAGTTGAGAGCTCACTCCAAAAGTGAGGTCAACACCTGGATCTGGTTAGGTTCTTAGGGAAAAATAAAATTTGTACCCCAACTACAACTCATAACTAATTTTATAAACAACTCATAACCTCACATAAAGCCTAGGCATTAAATCAAGATAATTAAAAGATTGAGCAACCCCTTAGCTGGATGTTGTATGCTCAATATCATGCATGTCATCTTGTTTGACTTTTGCTAAGAGAGAGTTTTCATCCTTGTATGATAGGGGAAGACTTCACCTTTGAGGGTCTCCCTTGTGGTGGAAAATATCTCTCTCTCTGATTTAGCCAATAATCTTATTTCATCATATATTTAGGCATGTAAAAATCCTAAGGCCTTTATCAAAATGAAGAGTCCAAAATCAAATAAAAATTGATAAAAATTATAATGGACTAAGTCATTATTCATATCACTCATGCTCTAGTCTCTTAGGGAGTGGGTTTAAGGACTTTAGTTTCTTTCTAAATAATAATAACCTAACCATCTTGCAAAATATATGACTTGACCACATGATTTTAAAGCGTAGGAAGAGTTAGCTGGCTACCACTGCAGGCAGTTATAAGTCCAACAGTCAAGTGGTTTACTCTTTCTCTTGTGGAGGTAAACCATACACCCAATTTCGCCTTAGATTTAGGATGTGCTTTGGCCCTTGCTAAAGCTCCATAGATTTAAGATCTGAGGTTATTATTTTCCCTTAAGCAATAAGCATAAATCCTCACCTCTTAGGCATTTTCAGAACCTTATATTGTGGGATTATAAGTACTAGTTTTCTAATAAAATTTCAATTCAAATAAATAATTCTCTTCAATTTCAAATAAATAAATCCCAACTATAGGATAGTTTGGGATGCTCACTAGGTTTCCTAGTATCATGAGCATCACCTACTCATCTCCTTTGACTTCGATACAATAAGTCACTCCTTTTGATCTATCCCACTTGATTTTCTAAATATAGCCAATTTTTTGATAGTTTTATCTTTGAAATCTTTGGAGACAACAATTGCTTACTTTAATCAAGAGTATTCCTAAGGAATTCATTTTTTTTAGGATGTAATCCCCATAGAGAACTTTAAAACCCGATTTAAATAAAGAATGCTTTATTCATCCATATAAAGTAGGGGAAAAATCTATGGTATATTCGAAGACCCATCATGCCTTAGGAGTTCTTATTAATGTGAATAGGTCCATTATAGGATAGTGATTTCTATCTTTTGAGGTAGTGCACTATTCCTTAATATCGTACCAGATCACCTCAATAAGTACACCCTCAGATATGCTTGGTGTTCCCCATATATATCAAATTGAAAATAAACACCACACTCACTATAGTTTATATTTTCATTTCTATTATTTATACAATTAGTTAATATTTTTATTTCATTTGTTTATCCTTTTCAGTAAGAGATTCTTGAAGAGGAAACACTTTATGTTCAACTTACAGAAGTTTAAAGTGGAAGGCATAATATGTAGACTAAATACACTTCATCTTTTTATCACTTTTGTGTTAATTATCCTAATTACATTTTAATAACTTTTGTGTTAATTTAACTAGGATGTTTACTTTATCACGGTATAGTTATATGTTTAGCTAACTCTATATAGTTATATGTTTCATGTCACTCTTTGTATAATCTAGGTTTATATATGCTTCATGGAGGTTATGATTATTTGAAAGATTAGCTCAAGAGGCTATGATGGTTATTGGTTACACTAAATTTTGATTGCATTTGAAGTTGGTATGGCATAATTATATTGTGCAATCCTTCAGATTATATTTTTTTGAAGCATCTAAAGTTAGCATGGCATAATATTAGTATTATGTGAGCTTGAATACTTTTATTATGATTGTAATCTAAAGTTGAAATGGTTTTAGGTAAGCTTGTAATTATTGTATTGCTGTCATTTGATTCTCCTTTGTTATTGTTGTGTTCTTCAACTACTTTCTTTATCGTTCTACTATCATTTAATTTTGATGTAATACTATTTTGTCAATCATTATATTGTAGGTTTGCATATGCTTCATGGAGGTTATAATAAGTTAAAATATTAATTGGAGAGGCTATGATGATTTAAAAGATCACGTGTATTGTAATCACTTTCAAATTAAATTTTGATTGCATCTAAAGTTGGTATGATATGATTATAATATGCAACCCATCAAATTGAATTTTTGATACAATTAAAATTGGTATGGTATGATAAAATTATGCAACCCTCTAGATTATGAGTGACTCAAACACTTAATATTAAATTTGAGCCTCTATATTATAATATTGAGTTAAAGACTCAAAATTGATGTTTTGCTACAATTTAGCTATGATTTATGAGCAATTTTGTATATTGTATTTACAAAAATTCTGTTGTCAAGCCTATTGTTCAGTTCTCATTTGTTGTAGACTTATAGTTCCGCTGTTAGCTTATTATTTAGTTCTACTTCACTATTGTTTGTTGTTATTTGATGTTACTATATTATTTTGTTCTTAGCTTGTTCTCCTTTGCTATTCTACTATTATTAGGTCTTGCTATAAATGTAATTCATGGTTTGCTTCATTTATTCTATCTTCATTCTTTTTTGTTGCTATTCTTATGTTAGTTGGATATTTACTTCTTTGTTTTTCTATCACTTGATTCTCTTGTGTTATTTTACTGTTATTCAATTTTCCCTATTATTACCGTTCTGCTATTTTCTTAATCTCTTTTATTATTGACACTTGCCATGTTTTATTGATTTGATTCTTGTAGTGTTGAATATTTGTAATTGCAGTTATGCCTACATTAGATTGGAATGCAGGTTTGTCATTTTCAATTAAAATTTTTTTGTTTCCTTATTTCAAATATTTTCTTAGATTTAAATGACATTATTTGATTGGTTACTTTTCAAAAATTGAATATACTACTTACAAGTTGTATTTTCATTAAACTAGATTTTTTGGGATATTTATATGAGATTGAAATGCATCGAGAAAATCAGTATAAATTTGATGTATCAATTATTATATATTTTGTTGTCTTTGTATTTTAGATTTGAAATTGTAATTTTTTTGATATAAATAATATTTAATCATTTCTGATATTCATTTTGGTGCATTCATTTGGAGAAATTCACAAATTTTCACAAAAAAAAAATTGAGCTAATTTGAGCTAAATCAAGCTGAACGAGCTCATTTCACATATTTCAAATCGAATGCAAACTTTACATTAACGAGCCTTTCCGAACATGAGCTGAATTCAAACATTTATTATATTTGTACGAGTCAAACACAAACAACTTCTAAGCTCACTCGTGTTCAGCTTGTATACACCCCTAATTATGACTAGTAGCTTTGCATTGCCCATGGAGCCTAGTGCTTCTATTTTGACTCTCATCCCTTATATTTTATATATACTTATGCATGAACTTCCTACTAGTCTTCTAAATGATGGTGTAATCAGTAGTATGCTTCCACATGTTTCATTGTATGGTGGCTACACATGTTTTTTAGGTATCACATAGAAGACATATGTGTATGATTGTTTGTAATTTTCAAGGGTGTAATATCTTGAAATGAATATTAAATATTTGAGGTGTTTAAGACTTAGGGTAGCCATAACATGAGGAAAAGACATGTTATATATTTGTTGCTTATTACACATGCATGAACAAGTGTCTGATGATGAAAGGCCAACTCTGAATGCCCTATATAAGATATAAAAGACTTGATATTTACATAGGTTAATGTACATTAGTTTAGGATATCTGTGTGCATCTTGCTCTGCTCTAAGTAAGATTGATTTGACTCTAGGTGCAAAGGGAGAATCAGTATCCTATATATAACGATTTACCTCATTTAGGCACTAACTGATTAGAGTTATGAGACTATAATATTTGGTTAGGATTAAACATTGAATTAACAATTTACGCAGTCATTTTAATGCACCACTAAAACATTCAGATGCATTTGTTATTAAAGTTCCTTATTTGAGTCCATCATCTTGACATAATTCTAACTTTGTAATGTCTTGTTTAATTAGCCATTGGACTACTTCAATCTTTATATAAGTCATGTACCTATTGAAAATGGCTACATCATCGGTGCAGCCAGCCCAATATATATTGGTGCACTTTCTTTCTACATTTTCCTTTCCTGACCAAACATCTAATTACCCTTCTCCCATATACATAGGTCATGTAAACTCCAACAAGCTTGACTAAATGAGGTAACATTTGTTGAAACAACCACCCTGATTCAATAGTCTCAAACTTAATGGCTACGAAAGCCAAAGGGAAAAGATCATTGTTTGCATCAATGCCTATAGCTGCTATTAAGGTTTCTCAATATTTACCCAATAAGAAGGTCTCGTACAAACTCAAGACTAGCCGACACTAATTCCTGCCATAAATACTAGGTCCAAAGCTCCAAAATATGCTAATAAAGCGGTTACTTCTATTACTTTGGATTCTATAAATTGTTCTAGGAATAGCAATATGAGTATGTTGACCTCCCTTTTGGAGTGAGTTCTCAATCTCCCTATCTAGGATTTAGGAGTCTTTTAGACACTAAGACTTTCTTAGTCATAAGACACTTCTTGCACTTAGGTGAACACTTAACCTAAGCCTAGAGATTAGAATGGTTAACCATAGGATTAGGCTATGCCTTAGGACTTAGGAAAATTCACCTACCATATTGCATAAACCCAATCCATGTTCACCCTCTCAAAACCAAACCTCAAATTCAATTCTAATCCAAGTCTAAATCCAAATCAAATGATTAAAATATATAACTAATTCTAAATCAAATCAAATCAAACCAACCTAAACCCTATGAATTTCTCTTATGGACTTAGCCTTAGCCAAAGTCAAATCAATCCAAACTCAAGTGATTTTCTCACATAAAAATTCAACCCTTCAATCACTCTATCAAACTTACAATCAAACAAAATTCAAAATCCAATTTGCCAAATCTACAATCAAATCAAGATCCTTTCTAAGCCATGTGAATTAACCTTCATGAGCTTAGCCAATATGCCACTCAAATCAATCTAGAATCAATTGATTTGCCCATAAACATTTTATATCTTCAGTTACCTTCCCAAATATAAATCATACCTACATTCAAATGATCAAAACTAAATCAAACTAAATCAAATTAAATCAAAACTTTTCCTAAGCCACATGAACCAACCTTCATCAGCTTAGCCAAATCTTAACCCAAATCAGTTCCAATTCAATTGATTTTCTCATGGATCAATCATATCTTCAATCATCTTCACAAACATAAATAAAATATACATTTAAAATCATCAAAAGTAAATAAGCTAAATCTAAACCCTTAAAGCCAATTTCATGGACTTAGCCAAATTCCATTCAAATTCAAACCCAAAAACTAATTGATTTTCTCATAAATCAATCATACCTTAAATAACCATTCTAAATATAAATGAAATCTATAATCTATAATCATCACAATACACTTGACTCCCACCAAACATACCAAATTTGTTAAGTGAGAGTCTCATTATCAAACACATATCAAATACATTTAGCCTCTACTTAACATACCAAATTTGTTAAGTAAGAAGCCCTATTTTCAAATCAAGTCAACATATATCACACACATAACCAATCATCATAAGCGAAGATACTTTCACAAAAATTTTCAAACATATAATCAAAAGCACTTCTTAGCATACCGAAATTTACTAAGAGATGGTGTTCTAAATCAAAATTTTCAAATAAGACACACAATACAAATATCTTCAAAGGTCTCTCCAAATATCCGAACCCTGCCTAACCTACTTAAATTGGTTGAGTATGGGTTCTAAATCAAAATCATATGTTAAAGTCTCTCCTCCAAATATCAAAAATCTCTCCAAAATTCAATGAACCCCACTTAGCATATCTAAATTTGTTAAGTGTGGGTTCCAATTTCAAATTAAGTATAGAAGTCAATGATTGAAGGCAAACACCAAGGCAAGGGTCTAACTCAATTTTGTTTTAACAAATGTAGTGATTTCAATATCGCTAGTTAGTCTGGCTTCCAGTCAGTGCAGTGATCATGGCTCTTAGCAAATTCATCTGGTCTTTCCCTTCTATTGTAGATTTGGCCTTGGATCAGACCAATCTCACCACGACTGATGCCGCCAACCTGATCTATTTTGGTCGAGGCTTTGAGAGGATCCATATTACTTATGAAGGGGAAGCCCTCATAACTATTAGTAGGGAGGAGGTGGCGGGACAAACACCACTCATCCGCTTGGATATCCCATTTGACTCTAAGTTTCCCTCGTTGAAGAAGAAGGCCAAAGTGGTTCCCACACCCCATTTAGTGTTAGTTTCATTACCTTCCCATTCAATTACCCCTAGCCTCCAGTGAAATCTTGCTGGTCACCTAAAGGGGAGGGCTCTTAGCCTGGATAGTATCCTCCACTTTTGAGGTAAGTGCCAGTTCTCGCTCTACCTTGCTCACTCGTACCCAGCGCCGCAATAAAAATTGAAAGATTAAGCGGTGTCATGAGTGAGCAATTAGAGAGCTTGACGCTGCTTCCCATATAACTGAGGAGGGTTCTCCTCGTGAGACCTTTTCCACTTCTAAGTGGTAGTAGGTTTAACCCCCTCTTGGCCTCAGATGGAGAGGAGGATTACCAGAGGATTGTTGCATCTCCTCCACTGCTAGCATACTATGATACACTGGCTAGGGCGCATAGGAGGCCCTATGCCAAACTTAGGACTGTTCTACGCCAGGTCGGTAGAGCTTACGGATGCTTGGAGTCTGGTACCTTATTTAACTTATGATCCATGATCCCCAGAAGTGTTAGGGGTCAAATCCATAGAGAGAGAGAGAGAGAGGTATCACTGGTAGCGGGGAGAGCGATGAAGGTATGCGAGTCGGCCGCTTTGATGGATTTTCCTGATCGCCGCCCTATCAGGGCAGATCACTCAGATAGTATTGTTCTTACTAGCTTAGTCCATCGTAAATGAAGATCCCAGTTGAGGGGTAGTCGATGTTTTCATCACACACCACTTCCCTTGTGTCCACCATCACTAGTTCAGCTCGCAGCATCTACCACTCCTACCAAAGTTTAGAAGCACCCATCCGAGGAGAGACCTTCCCTTCTAGTGATTTGGCTATGGCCCAAGGATCTCGCTCCATCCATTCCACCTATTGAGGCGATATTGAGCTCCCCTACTCTATCCCATACCTCAACTATGGTTAGGAAGGAGTGGCGACCTAAGAGCATCATCGTCATAGCACCTCCATCGCAGCATACAGAGATAGAGAGGGGAGTGGACATAGACACGGTCCCCATGATAGTTGATCCTCCTGGTGAAGAGATCTTGATAGTAGGCAGTGTCCGTTGCATAGAGGTAGAGGAGCATAGTCCAACAGCTAGCAGTCAACAGGTATTTGTCCTAGTCCAGCCAAGCATAATAGACTGATCGATAGATGACATATTAGCGAACTACTTTGCCGAGAAGAGGTGAATTCTTGGGAGTGACAAGTCAGATTAGGATGATGATATGGTCAACTTCAATCCTGATGAGGATGACATGCTGGATGATACAACTGAGGTCCACATGGTTGACACTCGGGGATCACCTTGGCGACATCGCTAGGAAGGTGTTGTGCTCGAGGAAGGTGACACTTGTCACTGGACTCAGCACCTCCTCCACCAGCTCAAACAGAGAGATGATCACATTAATAAGATGGGGAAGAAGATTGAGGAGTTGATGGTAGTAGTTTTAGCATTCCATAACTCAGTCCCAATTTCATAGACTTTTCCCATGATAGTGACTCTCCAGAGTTGATACATACCTTAGAGCGTCATAGGTGCACTCCCGCAAAGGATGACATTGGTAGCTTGTAAAGGAAGGTTATAGATGGCACCTCCCTACATGAGAAGGATATCAAGCATATGGTAGAGCAACTACTGAGGGAAGCGATGGCGCAAGATCGGGGGAGCTCATCCATTCCAAAGGGTAGATCATACCTAGAGGAAATTGATGTAGTTCAATACCGTAAGGGTTTTGTGCTGCCATCTTTCAAAATCTTTGATGACAGTGGGAACCCGCATCAGCATATCGCACATTTCAAAGCCAGTTGTTGTAATGTCGATGGTAGTGATGCACTGTTGCTCAAACTTTTTGTCAGCAGCCTAGTATGGGTTGCATTTGATTGGTATGTCGAACTGCCCAACAGTTCGATAGGGACTTTTGCTGAGTTGGAGCACCTCTTTATCAAGAGGTTTGTTGGAGCTCATCAAAGAGTGATTGTAGATGATCTTGTTGTAGCGACATAAGTTTCCAATGAGTCCCTTATTGATTATATTTTTAGGTGGCACAACCTGAGCATGAAGTGCAAGCCGTAGCTGTCTGAACATCATACCATTGAGATTCTCCTCAAGAGTATTCATGGTTCGGTCACCTTCATGCTTAAGGGCTTTTCCATCTAGACATTTGAGAAACTAATTAATAAGGCATCTAGCCTATAAAAAGAAGCCAAATAGTCACCCTTTCCTGACCAATCATCTTGGCCCAAGCCAGGTATTTGAGAAGTAGTCAGCTAGAGTCCAGTATGAGAGACCCCAGGCTCAACAGCCTTCTTTTCCACCTCCTTTGCCACCACCTCGGCCGTCATATCGTCGACCACCCACACAATGGCCATTCCGCCATGCTACCCAACAGCGGTATTCTATCCCCGCCGGTAGCTATTACCCACCTACTCTTCGATAGATTGAATAAGCCATATTCATTCAAGAGGGAGGTAGTTAGAGGGCCTATTAACCTACTACCTACCGATAGATTGAATGAATGTTTTGCTATTCATTCAAGAGGGGGAGGTGGTTGGAATTTTCCAAGACTTTCTTGAAGAAACTTGACTTTTAGTTACCATATCCCAAGAGATCGGGAGGAAGGGTGTGAGAATGATCCTAACTATTGCCCCTATTAGATTCCTTAGTCATGCAGTCATGTCTTTGAGTATTGTATTACTTTTATGATCGCTTTCAAGTATTACTTAAGGATTGGCTTTACATACAAGTTGTGTGTCCCTGTGAGTTATCCCCAGAATACTTGGGTGAACAACCTTCCAGTTTTATTAGGGTAATTATTAGGGAAACTTGCAATCCTCTCAAGACAAAAGAAGGTTGAGATATTGTCTTAACCCTAATCTCTAAGAAAGTAGTTTCCAAAATTAAGAAACTCTCTCATGCCCTAAATCCCTGAGGCGTAGCCCAAACCCTCCAACATCATGGGAAGGTTTGGTAAAAGCTTTCTAAAGACACTCAAGAAGAGCATAAAGACCACATTAAAGGCAAACCACTACCCAAGCTTCCAAGCACCCCATCCACAGCCAGTTACTACTCTTTCCTCCACTAGTTCCTCTTCTCACAAGCATATAGCAGAGTATCAGACGGACAAATGCATTAAATCCCTCACCCCACTTACTTTATGCCAGATTTCTAATGTCATGTCCCTCCACTTTAAAAAAAGAAGTCACTTAAAGAAAGCGTATTCACTTACATCTTGTCCACTTATGATATTTTAGATTTAGCCTTATTCTCTCTTGAAAACTCTTCAAGTCTAGAAAATAATAATAATGATAGCTTCTACTATTCCTATCCTCTTCTAATCTTCGTGTAATCGCATTCTCCTTTCCTTTTCCCAATCAATTCTGGGTTCACCTCTTAAAATGACTTGGAGTCAATCAATTCGAGGATCTCAGGATAGGAGGTCAGGTATGTTCGATGAGAAGGTAGAACTTTCCACAAGTTCATCATTCCAAGTAAAAAGTCATCAAGTCAACCAAAGATAAGGCGTAAGGAAAAGTTCTACCTCTTGAGTAGCACCCCTCTTGATAAGTGGGTAATTAAGGTCATTGGATTCTAGTGAGCAGCATTGAACCCCTCCACAGAAGCCCATCTGCTGATATGCTTGTGGAGGACCCAAGTCAAAGTGCTTGATTACAAGATCCTAGTACATCTTAGAAAGTTTAAATGCTGTTAAGCAATATACGATGCCCTTTATTACTCATCCAAAAGAGATTTGTGAATCTCTAATCACACCTCAATGATCTGTAGAAATGCTTAAATAGTTGAAGCTGGCCGTGAATACTAAAGAGGGAGGCACACAACACCAAAGGACATCTTAGGAGTTAGCATTCCGTCTGATGAAGACTTTTTTGCTTCTAGAAATGACCAAGCATAACTCCGCTTCTTTATATTATAAGGACGGCAGATCATGGATATCAGGATATTTGGTTTGAATGTCAGACTATATCAATCTGCAAACATTATGAGTTTAAGAACTCCTTACCTACTTGAGGATAGACATCTCTAAGCTTTTTTTTTTTTTTTTTTTTTAGAAGGAGAGGGGATGATGTTGAGAGGATTCCACTGAACAAGGCTTAAAAGGTCTAAGCTCTAATGTTGTCACAGAGATGACTAAGACCGGAAGGGGTTTTAAGTTTCATATCATAGGGGACTTTGGGATACATCTTTCAATTTTTTCTGGGAGACCGTGGGATACTTGAGAATAAACATAGTTCCATCCTCTTAGCTATCAAAGCAATGAAATTCCATGGTGAGAGGTGAAATTGAGTTCCAAGGCACAGGCTGAGATCTCTGCCCCTTCACAGCCTCATGCAGGTCGCCTAATTTCTCCAAACCAAAAAATCCATTCTCGTGAATCTAGCCCAAGTGGGACAAAAAGAAAGAAAAGAAAAAGAAAAATAAATAAAAAGAAAAAAGAAAAAATAAATAAATAAAAGAGAGCTGATGTGTGAATTCCCGCGGAAGATATAGAGCCCCGAGGCTAGATTGCATTGGGAGCCACCCATCAGCCCACGCTCATACTCCCATTCGAAAGCACATAGTAGTAATGGACCCAACCTCTAGTAGGTAGGGGCAGAGGATAGTTCAGAGGGAGCCCCCAAAGTGGAAAGATGCACTATTGGTCACCCAATATGAGATGCACTATTGGTCACCCAAATACTGATGAGTACAAATCGCCAGTACATATGCTGCTTAAATCTTAGTCCAGCGGATGCGTTCTTTACAGTTAAAGCACAGTTCACCACTCTCCCTAAGGACGCATCCTCTTTCATTAGGTGACATGATATGATGAAGATCTGCTCTACCTCAAAGTAATATCCATGATGTTGAGCAGATAGTGAAATAGTCGTAAGGCTAAGAGTTAAAATCCTTATCTGCTCAACCCACTTTCTTCCCGTAAAATAGTCGAGCCTTCAGAGTTAGAACCTTAGCTCTAACCCACTTTCTTCCTAAGTCAACTTATGATTGGGAAAACTTAGAGGTTCTTTTCGGTAAGGAAGCCCCTAAGTCATCCAAGTCAACCTGAAGGTTCTTTTGGGAGCATCATCCTCAAGTCAATAGAACTCTGAGGATATAGAACTTGAGATGATAAAGATTTAATAAGCAATTACCTTTTGATTGGCACAACATCTTATGCGTTCTTAATATAAAGAAAAGAAGGATTAACTTACCACACATGTTCTGGTCTAAACACTGTGTCGCTAATTTCTGAAAGGGTTACGGACAACCAAAAGTTGCAGACATCCTCAATCACACTGTGACTAGATCTCGTGATAGTGGGTCCTAGCCAAAGATGATAGTGGGTCCAAATATGATGACAATCACTACCTAGTCAAGACTCAATCATTCGTGGAATCCGACAGGTTCTTTTTCAAACCATGCTACCTATACGGTGAGATGTGCTTTAGAAACTTTAGATGATCTAAATGATTTCCTAAGTCGAAACAAATGCACCACTAAGTTCGGGTTCAAAGAGGAGATCGATCAACTATTGATTGATGAGTCTCAAAGAAATCAAATCGTCGAGAATGAAATACAATCCACGCTCCCGACATGCGCCAATTCTTATTTAATGATAATCAAACCGGCGGCTTGCATAGACTATCGACAAGTTTGGGCGGCAAAGATAATCATCACATGGATTAGTTATTAAGAGATGGCAAGTTCTACATGGAGTTATGAAGAGATGGCCGATACTCAACTAGTAGCCCATCCAAACTAGCAAAAGAACCTAATGCTAAGCTCACTAGATGGCTCCTAGGATTAGCTGTACTTTAGACTCTTAACAATATGTCATTTTTTTAAAATCAAAAGAACTGATTGATGCCAATTCTTTATCGTGACAAGAGCAAAATACCTGGGCTTGGCCACCTGGCTGGCTCATTCCAAATAAGAAAAGAATGGCACCTACTAAATTTTGTATATGCCAATTCTTAGAATTTTAGAGAGATCTAAATAAAGAGCATGTCAAAAGATGAATTTTCTCACTCACCAATACCTGTGAATTGATGGTGGGTATCATTGCTCATCTCATGTAATCTTTCTCTTTCATGGATGTGGCTCATCTAGTTATATAACCTAAATAAAGATGGCCCTCTCAAGATGAAAAGAAAGACTGTTTCAGAAAGCTCGAACCTCGCATCGTAAATCTTTGCTTATAGGATCATGCCTTTCACCTTAAGTAATGAAAGTATCGCGGCATACATAAC
Source organism: Cymbidium sinense (assembly GCA_021442155.1). NCBI lineage: Eukaryota > Viridiplantae > Streptophyta > Magnoliopsida > Asparagales > Orchidaceae > Cymbidium > Cymbidium sinense. Next base: position 188,357,837 of record CM038221.1, read on the forward strand.
AATGGGCCATGACTCCTTGATTCTCTGTTATCAATGAACTCATTCATCATCAAAGCTGAAATTGCGCATGCTGTTGATGAATCTCAGTCAAAAAAATAAAGAAAAGAAAGACCATCTCACTGAGAGTAGTTTTCAAATAGTTAAGATAATTTAACTCCTCAAAATGAATTCTTGAAGTGCATTTGTAGTAGCCGAGAAATTCCTCGGGTTTGTTGTCCGACGGAATAGAAATCAATCCGAAGATCAAGGGATATTTACAAATGCTACCCCTAAAATTTTAACTCAACTCGATTATATCTAAGTGGTAGCTCTAATATCTAGCTTCATTTCCAATCTCGGAGATGTCGCCTATTCTAAGCTTGTCAAAAGATGTTTAAAGTAGATGACAAGTGCTAACATGCCTTTGAAGACATCAGGCACTACCTAATGATGCCGCTAGTTCTAGTAGTCCCTATCTCGGGCAAGTCATTGATATTATATATCATTGCATTAGATGACTCTTTTGGCACTTTGTTGGCTTAATCCAATGACAAAGGGAAAGAAAATGCCCTCTACTATCTTATTCATTATCCCATCCCTGCTGAGGCAAACTATCCACTTATTGAAAAGCACTACCTAGCTTTAATCTTCTCATCCCAAAAGCTACGACATTGCATGCTTTCTCATAAGGTGAACTTGATCTCTAGGATCAATCCACTATAATATCTCACGACACGGCTGACACTATCTGTATGGTTGGCACGTTGGTCTATGATTTTGTCATAGTTTGACACCACTTTCGTATCCCTCCGTGCGATGAAAGGACAAGCACTAATAGATTTCTTAGCAAGACACCACTCCGATTCTTCATAATAATGACCTCGCTATGTAATGACCTCCAAATCAGATGAACAAACATGAACTTAGGTGCATTCACCACTAAGAGATGTATTTTGTTGGTGCAACTTTTTTCAAATAGGAGAAGAACCACGACCTACTCTTCCAGGAAAGGCAAGAGGTAGGAATAGTTCTCCTAACTCTGGACCATGATGTGATATGATTCTCATATCATCTGTATAATCCATGCACTAATAATGAAGCCAAATATGAGCTCTGATTGCTGGTCTAGAGTAAGCCATTATACTACTCATCGAGAGTATCAACATCTTCAGAGATTCTCAACTAGTTATCAACCAAATTGTTGGGTTATGGTGTTTTATTTTCAATTTGAAATTTGAAAATGTTTATTAGGACATCACGTAGATCCACAGATGTACTCATTAGGGTGATCGAGTATGATATTGAGGAATAATGTACTATCTCAAAAGATAGAAGTCACCATCCTACAATGGACTTAATCACTTAATAAGGACTCATAAGGACAATAGGTCTTCAAATGTACCAGAGATCCTTTCCCTACTTTACATGAAAAAGTAAAGTAGGGTTTGTTTTAAGCTAGGTTTGTCAAGTTTCCTATGGAGGTAAGCCCCCATAGTTAATTACATCCTACGAACAGATTCTTGTGAATGCATTAAGGTAAATGATCATTGCCTAAAGATTTCCAAAGATAGACTATCAATCAATTAGTTATTTTTGGAAAATCAAGTGGGATTGATCAAAAGGAGGGAGTTATTATCAAAATCAAAAGGAGATGAGTAGGGGATGATCATGATACTAGGAAACCTAGTGAGCATCCCAAACTCCTATGGTTGGGCTTTATATTTTTAAAATTTGAGAAGAATTATATGTTTTGAGTTAAATTTTTATTAGAAATCTAGGGTTTACAATTTCATAACACAAGATCGTGGAAATGTTTAAGAGGTGAGGATTTATGCTTGTAGCTCCACAAGGAAACCCCATCTTTAAATCTAGGAGTCTTAGGCAGGCTTGCCAAATCTAAATGGGCATTATCATTTACCTCCATAAGAGAGAATAAACCACGAGCAAGCCTCTATAGGTGTAGACTATGGCCAAGATGAGTTGTTTATTTGGAAAGGAGACCTTAAGTCCTAAACACATAAGACGATCATGAAGGGCAACCTAAATCTAATGCAAATTTTAAGTTTGGATTTTGAGTTTTGATATTTTATTTATGGATTTCATATGCCCAATGCTCGCGAGGTTAATAAAATAAAATAAGAAAGGAGGATGTGTGTTTTCACCATGGCTCTCAAAGTTCAAGCCATTTTCTTTGGCAAAAGTGGAAGCCCTCTATTAGTAAGAGTGAAGCAAAATGAATTATGCCTGATGTGAAACATACAATATCCATGGGTTGCCAAATGGGAATCTTTTATCTGGTGTGCTCTAGGTTTGGGTGAAGTTATGAGTTATTTAAATTAATTTTGAGTTGATTAATTAGATAGAAAATTTATTTTTCCCTAAGACTCTAATCACATCCAAGCCATTCAACAATTATTAAGCAATTAAGAAACTAGGAAAATCATGTCATCCTACTTGCACAATCATAAACAAAATATCAATCAATCTATAAAATTTATGCAAAAGAATAAGAGCTCGATATAGTCAGGCTCCACTATACAAACCCGAAAAGAAAAATGGGTAGCCGAGCTCTACCCTTATAAAATCTGAATTATAAATGAATAATTACAATTAAAAGAAATTCATGTTATGGGGGTCTTCATTCTTCATTCTTTATTCTTCATTTCTTCTTTTCTTCATTTCTTTCTTTCTTTTGGTTTGACTTGGGATGTAGTTGTTCCAAGGCTTCACATGGTATATAAGACATGGACTTATAGGTAATGTTCATCTTAATTCTCCTATAACATTTATTCCAAATCTTAATTGCAAAATTTGCAACAAAATGGGAAAGATAAATCTAACTAAACTTGCAAAATAGAGATTAGCTAAACATACCACACAACCTAAGCATCTATATGAATAATTTGGACTTAGCACCCCACATATGGGCAACCAAGTCCACCTGTCCTAATTTGGGTTATATACTTTAGTAAAAAGAAATAACCCGCACAACAAAAATATTTATATTTTATTACAATACTTCTTAAGCACAACCCCTCCAGAAAAGCACGACATGCTAATATCGACCTACAACATCCAAACTATGCACATAATAACATCCTAAACATCCAGCCTAAAAATATTACATCAAAAAAATAAAGTAGGCATCAAACCATGCATCAAAAATAGCTTCTGCAATGTAGAGCTAGAAAGAATTTAAGTGCTGTGGTGTGGCTATGTCTTAGGTTTTAGCTAGATTAATTTTTTTCTAAGTGTGAGAGATTTAACTTAGAGGGTGGTTTCAATTTAAGTGATTTTAGTTAATTTGTAAATTTTAGTTGGTGATTTAATTTAGTTTGAATGAACCTACTCTTAGCAACAAATATTATGAAGAGAAGAAAAGAGAGGAAAACTCTCTTTCATCCCTACTTTAAAGTATTTCTAAGGTAGATTCATTAATGGATTTCCTTTAGTGAGTGATTTATTATGTATTTTACTAATCCTAATCTTAGATTTACACTAAATAGTCCTATTCAACAAGAAAGTCCTCTTAGGATTAGTTAGGGGGAACTACTATCACATAACACACACCCATTCATTTATTTTCATCATGTATACCATGCATATGAACAATCCTAAGCAGAGCTATACATGCAATGTAAATCTTAGCACACATTAATGATGAATTCAAAGAGATATGATTTGAAAATTTGGATATTCTATTGATGTATGTCTTTATTATGTAGAAAAGAGGGATTTCTCATCCATTAATTAAATGCACATGCACATGTATAAAAGATATAAGTGAGTACGACACCATTATTTTTTACACCAGGGGCATAAGGTACAAGACCTACTTAGGGCTACTTAAAGTCTCGCTGCCCCAGGATGTCTAAACTAATATATCACTTTTCTTAAATACATGTAAATGTACAAAAAGAAACAAATGGATGAAGAATAATGCAAAAGATTATGTCTGGTTTGGTTGTACACTTTACATGTGTAAATGTGAGGATCCTTCTTAAGTCATAACATAGAAATGCATAGGAATAGATTTAAGCAAGTGTTGTGTTCTTTTCAAATGAACTATACACTTTGCAAATCCTATTCATATCTATGTTAAGGGAAGAGAAGAAAATAACATAAAATACACCTTATGCTATAATCAAATGCAAGCTTATAAGTACTTATAAGTAGCATCACTTCATTCATATTCTTTAATTTATAGGTTTTGAAAATAATTTTTGATTTAATAGTGATAATAGCCACTCATATTCTTAATTTTAAACAATACATGCAATTTGACATAAAAGGAAAACATTTTATTTAATTGATTGTTTTTAAGAAATGAATGCATGATTTCTTATGGTGAACAAAATTTAGCATGTTTGGAAAGAAATAAAGGGATGTAAGCACATGACTTCACTCACCCTAATTACTTCCTAATGACAATCATATAAAATATGATTATTTAAAATGAATCAAAATTCTTTGAGATTTTTTTTTGAATTTTATTTGACTTAGGAAATGTAAAAAGAGTTTGTTGGTCCTAACTCATTTCCCACATGTGTGAATTAGTTTAGTTTAATTTTAGAAGAATTAGGTTGATTTTATGTTTTGTTTAGGTTAAGGTATGAGTTAAATTCATTAATTACCCCTTACCTATACCACATTAATATAATTAAACAAGTAATTATGAGCCAACATATGACATGCAATCACATGAAATTTAAATCAGCAATGTACCTAAGAAATAAGGGGGCCTAATGCAATTGGCTCATATATATTGATTACTTAAGCTAAAGGATTTAATTAAGTACTTTTATAATCATCCTACACATGTAGTTTGATTATAATTTCCTTTGAGATCCTCTTAGGTTATTGAACACCTAAGAATCTACCCAAGAATTAAGTGATTAAGTTTTGGAATGATTTGGTTTTGAATTTGATTAATTAAACTAATTAATGAGGTGATTAAGCCATTAATTAATTTACAAATTTATTAAGTGTCTATCCAAATGAAATAAACTTAGGGTAAAAGATTGGAAAATAAATCCTAATCTCATTCCCTAAGTCCATTCACTATTTCATGATTATTAGCAAGCTTAATTAATAAATTTATCACTATTTAATAGGTTAATTAATCATTTAATTAATTAAGAAAGTGAGTAAGGGTGAAACAAGCAATTTCCCTAATTAATCCAACAATAAATTCCAAGAAAATCATGGGAGGCAGAGATCATCCCACTAATGAGCCTTAGGAAGTTTGAAATTAATTGCAGAAGTAATTAAAGAGTAATTAACTTCATTACATTTCCAATACAACCCAAATTGACTTAAAATTACTATTCAAAATTAATTAAATTTAATTTTATATTATTCTCCTTTGAATTATCTTTAAAATGAACTTGAGTTTGTATTTTTTAGATTTTTTTACAATTAGGTATGAATTAAAGATTAAAAATGAATTAAGCTTAATTAACCCTTAATCCGCATGTGGCTAATGCGGTGTGTTTTTATGTGTTAAATGGGATATTTAAGTTATCAGATCGACCTACTAAGTCAGCCGGTGATGGACGTGCTTTCTCCATGGGCCGTCCGATCTAAGATCCGACAGCCAAGATTAATCTTGTGGTTTAGGCTTAAATCAGAGGGGATTCTATCATGATCTAATCACAACCATCTATTCTAATCACATGAAATGGACGGCGTGTGATCCTTCTTTTTCATGAGCGACAAGAGACTAACACCGTCCATCTCTCCCTGTTCAATTCGAGCTCACCCGAGCTTGGATTGGGATGAAAATGATTCCACACCTTCGGAAGGATGGGGGATGCACATCCAATAGTCAAGATATCAAGGGATGACACTTTCCTTCAAAAAGCACTAAGCAATTTTTCCTATGGCTATGATTTTGAGCAATTACCTCGCCGGAGGCTATCACTGATGCTTCCAACGAATGAGCTAACTTCATCTAGTAGAGACGAAGCCTTGTTGAAGGTATTGGATCTTGATTTGAAGTGGATGGTTTGATTGACCAAGCTCCCCTTCAATGGCGATCAGGCTTGATCAAGGTGATGATTCTCGTCACTTGGAGACTTGGGAAACGATTTGGTTGAGCTCAAAGAAGTCCACTGATGGTGTGTGCAAGGATAATTTTATTTTTGTGGAGAATTGAGTGAGTTGGGATTTGGATTGATCTCCCCTATTTTGGCTTTGAGAAAAACTAAGAAGGAGAAATTAATGGAGCTTGGGAAGGGCTTGGAAAAGCTTGGGGAGCTTCAACTCACTCTCTTTGGCTCTATAGAATTGAGTGCTTATGGTTTGAGTGGGAATGAGGGGGAGTATATCTCTCCCTCCTTGGATCAGACGGTGGAAAGATGAAATGCTATTTTTGATCAATGGGTGAGATTGGGTTGACAGTTTGGGTTGTTTAATATCCCATGTGAGTCGTTTTAGGAGGAGGAGTGGAGGAGTGTGAGTGCCCATGTGCTAGTTGAGTGCATTTGGTGTCCAAGTGCTCAATTTCCATTGGAGGGTCGGTTTGGCCTTGGGTTGGGTAATGGCCAACCCAAGCTCATTGGGTCATGTTCACCACCCCCTTTGTGCCCATGTGGACCACTTGGAGGATGCCAAGTGGCCTTGAAAAGAAAATGACCAAATTCCAAGTGAATTTTGTCATAAGATACCCTTTGACCAAAGAGTAAAAATGTTATTTGGCCATGATTTTAATTTGGGCAGATTTGAAATGATTCAAAAATGGGTTCAACCAAATTTCAAGTGATTTGGAGTTCAATTGGTTTGAATTAGTTAAATATGACCCATTTAGGTCAAGTTGGGTCAATTTGGGTTAGGTTGACAATTAGTCAAATTGGGTCAAACCATGGGTTAGATCAAGTTCAAATGATCATTTGGAGCTTATGGGTATCATTGGTTTGGTTCAATTTGGTTTATATTTGGTTTTGGTTCATTTACGTTCATTTAGGTCAAATGGGGTCAATTTGACCCATTTGACCCAATTGGGTTAGGTCATGGGTTGGTTTAGGCTTGGTTGATCATTTGAAATGTATTGCAAGCTTTAGTTTCAATCAATTTTTATTTGGTTTGATTTCAAGTTAATTTGACCTTTTAAGTCAACTTAGGTTCATGATCAATTGGGCTAGGTTGGGTTGAATTAGTCAATTGAAGTTTTGGGCAAGTTCAAAAATTAATTTAGAATGAATTTGACCCATTGGTTGCAACAAATTTGGCTTAGATCAAGATTTGACTCATTTTGGCTTTTTAGGTCAATTTGGGTCAACTTGGGTCAAGAGGCCAATTAGACTTGGTTTGGCTCAATCGATGGCTTGATCATGTTCAAACATTAATTATGGATTGGTTTAGATCAATGGTTTCAATCAATTTGGCTTATAGTGAATTTTGGCTTGTTTAAGTTTCATTTAGGCTAAGTGTTGACTTGGTGAAAGGCTAGGTTTGACTTGGTTTGAACCAATTTGAGTGATTGATCATCCTAAGATGATTGTTACTCACAATTTGAGGCTTAGATGGGCTTAGTTCAATCCAATTTGGGTTGGATTAGAATTTGGCTCAAAAAGGTGATTTAGGTCACTTTGGGTCAAGTGAGCCTAAATGGGTCAATTGGCTTGATCAAGGCTTTAGTTAGGATTGGTTGAACTCACATATGGACTAATTATGGAAATATAAATTCAATTGCAAGTGATTTGGAGTCAAATGGGTTTTGGTTCATTTGACAATTTCAAGTCAAAAGGGTGAACATGGGTTTGACTTGGGTTAATTTGACTTTGGTTTGGTGATTCTAGTTCATGTTTATATTTGGGCATGTGATTGAATGAATGATTGTTTGAAGAGAAAATCCAAAGGTTTGGATTGATTTGAGAATGATTTGGCTAAGTTCAAAGATTTGACTTGAAAGAGTATAAGTTGGATTTAAGTCGGATTTGAGTTTTGAATTTAGTTTTGGTTATTTGAATTTATATTTCATTTATATTTGTGAATATAAATGAGAATATAAATGGGTTATGAGAAAATATTTTGAGTTTGGAGTGATTTGGATTTGGTTTGAGCTAAGTTTATAAGATGAAATCAAAGGGCTTAGGAAAGATTTTGGGATTTGAATTCAATCATGGGTTTCAATCTTTTGATTTAGAATTGATTCATGATTTGGATTTTAAAATTGATTTATGATTTGAGAAAATCAATTGGGTTGGAATTGATTTAAGATTTGATTTGGAATTGATTCATGATTTGAGAAAATCAATTGAGTTGGAATTGATTTAAGATTTGATTTGGAATTGATTTATGATTTGAGAAAATCAATTGGGTTGGAATTTATTTAAGATTTGATTTAGAATTGATTTGAAGGAGGGAAGCAAGGATTGAGTTTAAGCTATAAGGTGGGCAAGTCTTCTTAATACCCCTAAGGCATAACCTATTCCTATGGCTAACTCTTTTAAGTCTCTAGGGTTAGGTTAAGTGTTCACCTAATAACTAGAAGTGTCTTAAGACTAAGGAACTCTTAGTGTCTAGAGGAGTCCTATGACTAAGATGGAGAAGTTAAGAGTTCACTCTGAAAGTGAGGTCAACATGAGTCTTACAAGGTTCTGAAGCTTAAGCTCCATCACTACCACAAGTACACCATGGAGTTATTGGCTCAAATCCTAGAGGTCACTATTTATAAGATTCCTCAAGCAGAAAATATAGTATCGAATTGATTAGCCAAGCTTGAAAAAAAGTTGGCATGTCCGGAAGATGAGTCCATACCTATAAGAGTCCAAAATAGACAAGTCTTATCCCTTGTTGACGCTAAACTCATCGAGAGACTCTCTCTTGAAGGGGAAGTTGTTGTTGCAAAAAAGGATGAAGAGTCAGATTAGAGGCAACCATTCATGGATTATCTAAATATAAGTAAACTACCTCAAGAGAAGTCACTAGCACATCAAGTAAAGCAGAGAGCCCTTTCCTATGCTCTCGTGGATGGAACCTTATATCAGCGGTCCTTCAATCATATGTGGTTACATTGTTTAGAAAAACACAAAGCCAGCAGGATCGTGATCGAGGCACACTCAGGTTTAAATGGGGTGCATCAATTCGGTCCAATGATAAAAGCCAAGATCAAAAGACTTGGATACTACTAGCCTGCGATGATCACAGTCTCCATGGACATAGCTAGGAGATGCCACCAATGTCAGGTGCACGGTATGATCTTACACCAACCACCCAATATTCTACATCCTACATTGGCCTCATGGCCATTCGAGTGTTAGGGTACTTACATAGTGGGTCCGACTGATCCTCTTTCTTCCAAAGGTCATCAGTTTATTCTAGCCGCCACCGACTACTTTTCTAAGTGAGCAGAAGAAATCCCACTTAGAGAGATCATAGCTCAACGCGTGCTCCAATTTTTCAGGAACTATATCGTATATAGGTTCAGGGTGCTTTGATGAATTATCTCCGATAATGGCATTGTGTTCAAGAGCACCAAAATTAATAGCTTTGCCTAGAGACACAGCATAGATTGGAGATATTATACCATTTACTACCCAAGGACAAATGGCTTAGCAGAAGCTTTCAACAAAACTCTCATTCGGATGTTAAAGAAGACACTCGACGACAATAAGCAACAGTGACATGAGCAGTTAGTTGATGCCTTGTGAGCTTACCGCACCACATATAGAACTCCAACTCAATCTACCCCATTCTCCTTAGTGTATGGGTCTGAAGTAGTCCTACTATTAGAAGTCCAACTCCAATAATTAAGGATAGTTGTGGGTAGTAAAATCATATCGGAGTAGAATATCAAGTTGTGATTAGAAGAGCTCGAAGGTTTAGAGGAGAGACACCTCTGAGAATGCCAGAACCTCAAGTTGTATAAAGTCAAAATGATTCAAGCTCATAATAAGTTGGTCCATCTTAGAGCTTTTCAAGTAGGAGAGCTTATTTTAGTTATAAGGAGACAAATTGTTTTTTATCGAAATATGGGAGGCAAATTTGAACCCACTTGGGAAGGCCTTTTTGTCATAAAGAAGGCCTACCAAGGAGGATCTTATCAGCTCATAATTTGTAAGGAAGAGCGCCCAATGCTTCTAATCAATGGGCTCTACCTAAAGAAATACTATACATGAATCTTGTTTCAAATCAATTATCAATGAAATTTCTTTCATCTCAAACTCCATCTCTTCATATTGGTTAGAAATATCTTTGCTTGTGTATCTGCAACGATGTGTTTAGGGTAGGTGTAAGGAACCCAAGGGACGTCCTATCCTTTAGTAACACAGCACCAACACAAACTACACACAACCACATAAAATAAACATATATCTTTTGTCTCAGGCTACTTTGATGTGGGATAAAGCCCTATGTGGCACTCACTCATTAGCTACTCTAGGTCGGGCTGACATGTTGCCTTGCTAGTATGTCACCCTAGTGGTTACTTGTCTAGATGATGTAAGTCTACAAGCTTTCTTCCTAACTTGATCATTGCAAACTGATGAGCGCCTTGTTAGCTTTGTAGGTCTTACTGCGCAGTCGGTAAGCTACTCCATGTTGATTTTGTTTAAGAGGATGTAAGCCTACAGGCTTTCTTCTTGAACAAGCCATCATGCATTGATTGGGTTGAGTATATTTGAGGCTTAGAATAAGTCCCCCAATGGCTTCGTTCCTCTTGACTACTTCAAGTCTGGGTCCAGTCCTTACACGGCACTCCCCACTTGATAGTCACCCTAGGTCTGATATTATCTGTCTCGCTGACGATAGACTATCCCGATGATCATTTTCGTCTGTAAGGATGAAAATCTACAAGCCTTCCTCTCAGATTGATCATTGTAAACTGTTGGGCACCATAGGTTGGTTGGTTATTGCCATGTTGATGGTGACCCACCCGGTGGATACATCACTCATGACAGATGTAAGTCTACCAGCATTCTCTCGGAGATGGCCACCGTATACCTATAGGATTTCTTTTACAGGGTCCTGGATAAAGCCCCTAGCGGCACCTCCCTTGTGGGCACTCTATTTGGATCACGTCCTTAGCCACGCCATTTAGACACTCCCTAGTTACTCTTGAATTGGACAATCCCCCTTTCTTAGCCACCCCTGTGATTCGAGAATTTATCTTACGGATATGCAGATTCTCCTTTGGTCCAGCAAGTCTAACGTAGGACTAGGCTGAAATAAGCTCTTTCTTAATGTGGTCCCTCGCACACTAATAGGGTCCACACAAACATATAAAAAAATAAATATATATTTTTGTTTGCAAATTAGGAGGAAAACCCAGCGGTACCTTTCCCAGGCAGGCATCCTATCTTTAGGGCAGTGTCAGTCAAACTCCCTGTAAGAATTACCTAACTACTTTTGAGTTGAGATAAGTTTCTGGGTCAGCACTCTCTCAGTAGTCACCCTTAGGTCGGGTTTGACTTGTTGTGCCACCAATAGGTCACCCTGACGGCCATCCTTGCTTTGGAAGATATAAGTCTATCACGCATTCTCTCCAGCATGGCCATTGCACATTGACAATCAGCCTTAGGTCAGGTTTGATTTGTTGTGCTATTAACCAATCACCTCAGTGGTTCCTTGTTTAGGAGGATGTAAGTCTACAAGCTTTCTTCTTGACTTGACCACTGCACACCAAAAGGCACCCCTTATGTTGGTTAGCTCTACCTCACGGCCGGTAGACTATCCCATTGAATTTGTAAATCTAAGATAGGACTAGGTTGATATTAGCCCCTTCTTAGTGGATCCATCGCACATCGATAATGTCAATCTAAAATGAAATTAATTTTGACTATTTTTGAGTCAATGTGAGTCCACAACGGCATTCACTCAATAGTCACCTTAGGTCAAATTTTATTTATTGTGCTATCAATAGATCACCTCAGTGGTCCCTTGTTTAGGAAGATGTAAGTCTACAAGCTTTCTTCCTAACTTGGTCATTGCACGTCAAGAGGAAACCCTTAGGTTGATTAGTCCTACCATATGGCTGGTATACTTTCCCTTTGAATTTGTAAATCTGAGATAGGACTAGGCTGATATTAGCCTCTTCTTAGTGGATCCATCGCACACCGACTGGGTCCATTTTATTAAATCCATCATCCTTCCCTAGTGGAGTCTGAATTAAATCCATCTACTCTTATCCCTAGTGGTTGCTTCCTCGAAATAAACCAAAGAAAACCATAAATTAAATCCACCTTATCCCCAGTGGATCCGAGCTCATATCTCTAGCAGATGCGCCTTCAAAAATAAATCAAATTTCTCCCCAGTGAGGCGCAAATCATATCCCTTCCCTAGTGGAGCCCCAAAAAATCAAACCAAATAAATTCCTATCCCTAGTTGATAATCTGAACCTACTTCCCTAGTGGAAGGTTCATGCACTTATCCCTAGTGGGATATAAATACTAATCCCCTGTGGATCTTTTCCTCCAAATAATGTTTATGATCAAACTCAAACTCTTATCCTCCCTATGGATAATCTGAACCTGCTTCCCTAGTGGAAGGTTCACATACTTGATCCCTTAGTGAATCCTTTCTTCCTCCCTTATGCCCTTGGAATAAGTTGAGTTGCATTGCACTAAGATCTTGATTCCACCTACATCTTGAGTTTAGGAATAGATTGTTTATGTTAGTGCTTACGACCCTTCAGACATTGTTGATCATCTCGATCAACGCCAATATGTGCAGTGAACCTTGTCAATTACACCACACTTATTGGGGGTATTTTTGTTGAACTCACTTTTGGAGTGAGTTCTCAACTCTCTCATCATAGATCTAAAACTCTTATAGATACTAAGAGTTCCTTAATTTTAAGACACTTCTAGTGATTAGGTGAACACTTAATCTAAGCATAGAGACTTAGAAGAGTTCGCCATAAGAATAGGTTATGCCTTAGGGACTTAGGAAAACTTGCCTACCCTATAGCCTGAACCCAATCCATGCTTTCTTCCTTAAACCAAACCTCAAATCCAACTCAAATACCAAATCTAAATCCAAATCCAAATGAAATTATTGAAACCCATAATTAAATCCAGGATCAACATTCTTCCTAAGCCCTTTGATTTTATCTTATGGACTTAGCCTTAACCAAATTCAAATCAATCCCAATTCAAGTGATTTTCTCAAATATCAATTTAATCTCTCAATCATTTACTAAATCCCAACTCAAATCCAATTCCAAATGATTCAATCCTCAGCTCAAATCTGAAACCAAAATTCTTTCTTAAGTCTTATGACCCACTCCCATAAGCTTAGCCAAATCTTAAACCAAATCAACCTAAAATCAATTGATTTCTTTATAAATCAATTATTCATTCATTTATATTCAAAAATATAAATGAAATCCATACCAAAATGACCAAAACCAAATCAAACTAAATCAAACCAAGCTGATGGAGACAACTCTGGTGGTTTGACGGTGGCAGGCTGGCAAGAAAATGTGATTGAAACTCGTCCGTTCACCTCAGCAATTGAGGGTATATACTCCCTCAATTCAAACAAGAATTCAAGCATTCAACTTTGTCTGAGCTCTAGAGACTAAAAAAACTCCTTAGCCATTTTCCAAAGCTCCTAAGCTCCCCTATTTTCTCCTTTCTCAGTTTTATGTCAAACCAAAATAGGGGAGGCCTCCCTTGATTCAAACTCATCCATCTCTCAACTAAACTTCAATCAAACTTGCACACACCATCCTTAGACCTAATCGAAGCCATATGAATCATTTCCCAAACTCAAAAGCCACCAGAAGTGGGAGTTTAATCAAGACCGAATGCCAATTAGGACAATCTTGGTCTCAAAGGAAATCTACCCCGAATCAAGACCCAAACTTCTCAACAGGGCTTCTTCTCTACTAGATGAAGCTACCTCCATCGATCCCACCAGCAGTCCTGAGCTCAGGCAAGGTAATTCTGTAAAATTGTTGATTTAGGAAAAAGTGATTGGTCTTTTTTGAAGAAAATTTATATGTCAAGCGATTTTGACTGTTGGATGTGTTCCTCTCCTTCCCTTGGTGGTGTGAGATTCTTTTGAAAGCAATCCGAGCTTTGGTGAGCTCAGCTCGAATGGAGAAAGATGAACAGCATCCATCTTTCATCGCTCGTGAAGGAGAAAGATCACGAGTTGTCTGTTTCGTGTGATAAGAATGGATGGCCATGATTAGATCACATTTAAATCCTTGATTTTTCCTTCTAAACTGCAGGCTTAATCGTGGTCGTCCAAACTTAGATCAGACATCCACAAGAAAGCACGTTCGCCACCAGTTAACTCAGCCTCACGATGTGATAACTTAGATAACCTATTCCATTATACCGTGTGGAAAGCATGTCACGTTAGCAGCCACGATAGAATTAGGGCTTTAATTAGGGTTAATTAATATATTTTTAAGGCTGAAACTTCCAAATTCATAACTAATTATAAAAAAATCCAAAAAATGCAAATGAGGGCTTATTCTAAAGATATTTCTGTAAATAATTTAATAAAAATGTTTCCAATGGATTTTGAATAGTAAACAAAGCTTAATTAAGATTTAATTAAAAACTTAATTAGCTTAATTACCCCTTATTTAATCATCCAATTGATTTTAAACTTTCTAAGAATGTTTAGGGGAGAAAGAGTCTATTGGTTCCTATATTTAAGAATAAAGGTGATGCACAAGAGTGTGCAAATTATAGAGGAATTAAGTTAATGTGCCATACATTAAAATTATGGGAGAGAGTAATTGAGCATAGGTTACGATGTGATCTGAAGTTTCTCTCACAATCAGTTTGGTTTCATGCCAGGTAGATCTACTATGGATGCTATACATTTGTTATGAGGTTTAATAGAGAAGCATAGAGAAAGTAAGAACGATCTACATATGATATTTATTGATTTAGAGAAAGCTTATGATAAAGTCTCAAGAGATGTTCTTTAGAGAGTTCTAGAATAGAAAGGAGTTAATATTGGTTATATTCAAGTCATTAAGGATATGTATACTAGAGTTGTTACTTGTGTCCAAACACAAGGAGGATTGACAAAATATTTTCCTATTTCAGTTGGATTACATCAAGGATCAACATTAAGACCTTATCTTTTTACTTTAGTTATGGATGTTCTTACGAGGCATTTACAAGAAGATGTACCTTGGTGTATGCTTTTCATGACATTCTTCTTGTTGATAAGACTAGAGAGAGGAGTCCATGAGAAACTTGAATTATGGAGGTCAACTTTAGAGTCAAAGGTTTTCATTTAGTAGATCTAAAACTGAATATATGGAGTGTAATTTTAGTTGTAGAAGTTTTAGTAGTGTTGTGACTTTGGGTGATCAAGTCATTAATAAGAGTGGCGATTCATATATTTAGGCTATTGTTCAAAATGATGGTGAAATAGATGGAGATGTTATTAGTAGAATTCAAGTTGGATGGTTGAAGTGGAGGAATGCATTTGGCCTATTATGTGATAGAAAAGTTCCACTTAAGGGAAAATTTTATAAGATGGTGGTAAGTCCTATAATGACTTATGGTTCAGAATGTTGGGCAATAAAAGAAAAGCATTAGACTAAGTTAAGTGTTACAGAGATGAGGATGCTTAGGTGGATGAGTGGCTTTACTCGTAGAGATAGAATGCAAAATGAGTATGTTGGAAAAAAGTTGGAGTAGCTCGATGGTGTAGATAAGATTAAGGAGAGTCGCCTTAGATGGTTTGGCCACATAAAGCGTCGGCCATCCGATGATTAGGAGAGTAGATGTATTAGATTTGCCTTATGTTAAGATAGGTAGAGGTAGACCTAAAAGACTTGGTTAAGATGTATAAAAATGATCTTAGTATACTTGAATTAGATGAGAATTTGACACATAATAGGACACAATGGAGACGAAGGATTCATGTAGCCAACCCCACCTAGTGGGATTAAGGCTTGTTGTTGTTGTTGTTGTTGTTGTTGTTGTAAGAATGTTTAGGGGGATGGCCTCTGCTTCCCTTATTTTTCTTGGAATTTATTGGATGCTTAATTAGGAAAATTTATTGATTAAGCCCTAATTACCCTCTTAACTTCATTAAGGAGTGATTAAGCATATGAACGATGATTAATTAATTATTTAAGCTCCCCAATCACTGTTGAATAGTAAGGAGACTCAGGAAAGGGGATTGGAGCCTCCCTCCTAATCCTTTCTCTAATTTTCCTTCTCTCTTTAACTAAAGTCCTAAATATAAATTAATTAACTAATTAGAAACTTAATTAGCTAGATTGGAATTCAAATCGTTTTAAACTATGCTTAATCTAGTGGATGGTTTATGAAAGTAGGTGGGGACCTCTTTCCCTATCTTTTCCCTTAAGCCCATCCAATTTCAAGATAATTATTAATTTTGGTTAGTCTCTTTTTAGGAGAGGTGAATTAAGGGATTAATTGGTTTAATTGATTTGAAAAATCTGATTAAATCTTATTTTTCCTTAATCCATTTTGGGTAGAGCTTTAGGTGTTCAATAACCTAAAGAGAGCTAATGAAATTATGGTTAACTCACATGTGTGAGAAAACCATAAGAGTAATTAAGTGAGTTCCTTAAGCTTAATTGTTAAATGATTGTGAGCTAATTGTATTAGGCCCCTTTTATTTCATAGGAGCATTGCTATTTACTTTTTAATTTATGTGCATATCATATTAGCTCATAATTGTTTAATTAATTACCTTAAGGTAACATAGGTAAGGGGAATAGGATTAGGATTAGAGCTTCTTTTTCATACTTCTTAAATCAAATCAAACATAAAATCAAAAGTGACTTTAAGAAACTTTGGTTTATTTTAAATAAGCTTATTTAATATGATTGTCTTTGAGAATTAATTGGATTGAATAAAATTATGTGCTTATGTTCTTTTATTTCTCTCCAATTGTATTAAATGTTGCATGCCACTTGTGATCATGCATTCATCCTTTTCAAAAATTAATTAAATGAAATGATTTCCTTTATGTCAAATTTGCATGTATTGGCTTAATTAAAAATATGTGTGGCTATTATCACTATTAAATCTCAAATGTATTTTCAAAAGCTTATTAATGAATAATAATACATGTTGTGACATTAGTTATACATATATAAGAGGTGCATGTGAATATTAGCTTAGTGTATGAAGTGAAGTCCTTTCTTTCATTCACATCTTGATTTGCATAAGTATGAATGTTAGTGCATATATTAGTCTGGATATTTCAGGGATGCACAACTTTAAGTAGCCCCAAGGAGACTCTTACCTCACTCCCCTAGTGCAAAACAATGGCGACATACCCATTTGATTTCATTCTTATGCATTTTGACAATAGAATTTGGATAGAGCTTTAATTCATTCACACAAATAAATCAATTAAATTAAATTTTATTTTTGCATGATTTTCTATTCTTATAGTTGCTTATACATTCATATGTATTTAAGAATAGTGAGTATATTAATCTGGATATTTCGGGGATGCACGACTTTAAGTAGGCCCAAAGAGGTTCCTACCTCACTCCCCTAGTGCAAAACAATGGCGAAGTACTTGCTTAAAACTTTCATATATTTGAATGTGTATTTAGCTAATGAATGAAAATTCTCTTTTCTATAAAACTCATTTATGCATCCTGCATTTAAGTGTGCCAAAAATATATTGTATGTATAGATATGTTTAGGACTTATTCATATGCATATTATATATGATGGAAAAAATGAATGGATATGTGTCATGTAATTATAGTTCATTCTAATTAATTTTAAGATGCCTCTCTTATTGAATTAGATTATCTAAAGTGAACCTAAACTTAGGATTAACTTAAAATATGTAATAAGTCATTCACTAAAGAAAATTCATTTAATTAACTTGCTTTAGATGCGGATTAAGGTAGGGATAAAAGAGAGTGATCCTCTCTTTTCTTCTATTTATAACACTTAGTTGTTAACTGTAAGCTAAATGAAATAAAAAAATATTAAGTAAAACTTACAAATCAATTAAGCCACTTAAAGTAAATCATCCTTCAAATTAAATCTTTTCTTACTTAGAAAATTATAACAAAACCTAATTAAGGCATACCACACAAGCCTTAATACACACACCTTAAGTCGCCACTTTTAGCCTTATGTTAGGGCGATGCATGGTTTGATGTATGTTTGATTTTATGATGTATTATTGTAGACTGGATGTTATGGTGTATGCTTCGTAGACTGTGTGATAGACCGTGATTAGTCTAATTATATCTTCTACAAGAGATTGTGCTTAAGGGGTGCTTAAAGATAAATATAAAATGATCTCTTTTGCAGGTTGCTTAACCCCTAAGTATAATCTAAGTTAGGATAAGTGGACTTGGTTACCCATGAGCAAGGTGTTAAGTCCAAATTATACATATGACTACTTGGGTTGTATTGTGTGTTTAGCTAACACTTATTTTGCAGGTGCAGTTAAATTTTCTTTTCCTAATTTTAATGTAATATGCATTAGGAATTAGGATTTCTGTTATGGGGGATTAGGATGAGCGGAGGCTAGAAGGCTTTATCCTGAGAGGCCCCCCATGATGCCTTTGGAGTAAGCAAACCTGGATGAAGAAATAGAGGAGATATGAAGATATGAAGAAAGAAGTATTTAAAATTTTAATTATTCTTTCATATACCGGGTTGTATAAAGGTAGAGCTCAGCTACTCATTTCTCTTTCGAGTTATATGGTGGTACCCGATCGCACCAGTTTGTTATTCTTTTACATTGGGTTTATAAATTATTTGATGCTTTGTTTACAATTGTGTAATAGAAATGACATGTCTTTTTCTAGTTTCTTTATATATGGTGATTTAATGTGTGGCCTGGATTTGATTATACTCTTAGAGAAAAATAAATTTTCTAACCCAACTACAACTCATAATTAAATTTTCTAAATAACTCATAACCTCACATAAAGCTTAGGCATTAAATCAAGATAATTAAAAGATTAAACCACCCCTTAGCTAGATGTTGTATGCTTAATATCATGTATTTCATCTTGTTTCACTTTTGCTAAGAGAGGGTTTCCATCCTTGCAAGATAGGGGAAGACTTGACCTTTGAGGGTCTCCTTTGTAGTGAAAAATACCTCTTTCTTTCTGATTTAGCCAATAACCCTATTTCATCATGCATTTAGGCATATAAAAATCTCATAGTCTATATCAAAATGAATAGTCCAAAAATCAAATAAAAATTGATAAGATTTGCATTAGACTAAGTCATTACTCATATCACTCATGCTCTAGTCTCTTAG
Organism: Cymbidium sinense; assembly: GCA_021442155.1. NCBI lineage: Eukaryota > Viridiplantae > Streptophyta > Magnoliopsida > Asparagales > Orchidaceae > Cymbidium > Cymbidium sinense. The sequence goes on from CM038221.1 coordinate 188,377,019, forward strand.
GAAGTGGGTTTAATGACTTTTAGTTTCTTTCTAATAATAACAACCTAACCATCTTACAAATCATATGACTTGATCGCATAATTTTAAAGCATAGGAGGAGTTAGCTGGCTGCCACTCCAAGCGATTATTAGTCCAAGAGTAGGGTGGTTTACACTCACTTATGGAGGTAAACCATATACACATCTCTACTTAGATTTAGGTCGTGCTTTGGCCCTCGCTAAAGCTCCATAGACTTAGGATCTGAGATTGATATCTCCTTCAGGATACAAGTATAAATCCTTACCTCTTAGGCATTTCCACAATCTTGTATTGTGGGATTATAAGTCCTAGCTTTCTAATAAAATTTTAACTCAATCATATAACTCTTTTCAATTTCAAACATATAAAGCCCAACCATAGGATGGATTGGAATGCTCACTAGGTTTCCTAGTATCATGTGTATTTTCTACTCATCTCCTTTTGGCTTTGATAATAAGTCTCTCTTTTTTTATATATCCCATTTGATTTTCTAACATAGCTAATTCATTGATAGTCCTATTTTTGAAATCTTTAGAGATAACAATTATCTAATTTAATTGAGAGTATTCCGAAGATATTCACCTTCGTTAGGATGTAATTAACTATGGGAGCTTGCCCCCACAGGGAACTTTAGAACTCTATTTAAATAAACCCTACTTTATTCATCCATGTAAAGTAGGGGAAAAATCTCAAGTATATTCGAAGACCCATCATGTCTTAGGAATCCTTATTAGGTGATTAGGTCCATTGTAGGGTAGTGATTTCTATCTTTCGAGATAGTGCACTATTCTTTGATGTCGTACACAATCACCTCAATAAGTACACCCTCAGATCTGCATGGTGTCCCCCATACATATATTTAAAAATAAACACCACTATTATCTTCGATGCTTGTAATAATATAACCACCACTAATAGGGAACCTACAAACTAGCTTAATTGGGTACTCTGAACTATTTCAACGTAGTGATGGTAGAACCCTTAGTTTAAGCTGATGTAGTGTTAAAGGTTCAGTGATTCTGAGTGGGTAATTTCTATCACCTGTGTAGTGTTGAATAAAATCATCTGAACACTTAACTCACCATCAAAGAAAAGAATCATATGAGAAGTATTATTAGTCATCTTCGTTATATTTTTCGATTGTTTAATTTGTAAGATAAAATCATTTAACTTAAAGTTAGTCATGTCATCTATTACATACGTTATCAATATTTGAGATGAAGTAGAACAAAACAATTATTATTAGAAATGCCATGCAATAATGATAATAATTATTATTGTTGTTGTTGTGATTAAAATATTTAGAATACTATTATAACTAAAAGTATTATTGTTATAAGTGTAATTGCATTCATTGTGATAGTGATAATATTATAGCAATTAAATTAATAATAATATTTATTACTGTTATTTTAAACGTTATAATAATGATAGTTAGAATACCTCATATAAAGAATAGCATTACTAATAAAAATAATAATAATAACATACATAAAAAATGGTAATAATAATAAAAGTAATCATAATAATATTAATATTAATATTAGTTATAGTAATAGAAATAATAATAATAATAATAATAATAATAATAATAATAATAATAACCTTGAAGTCAAAGAGGACTCAAAATAAACAATTACTTGTTCATATCTTAAAATCTAAATTTTACTTTAGTTAAATGTAGATACAAATTAACATAATTGATTTAGCAATATTTGTACATTTAAAATATAAATTGATTTCAAATCTTTTATTACTTGAAGATATACCACAAGATAACGTATGAATAATTAGATAGTGAAGCATTCATAATTAATAAGATCATAGAAAATTATCTAACATTAGTTTAAACACTGATAATTGTTACGTTCCGATCTATAGTCTCTACCTAAAAAGAACCAAATAATATGATGCTTCATTTATATCTCTCTTATTTTTATTTTTACACTTTCAATAAATAGAGATAAATCTAAAAGCCCTCAAACTATGCTCTCTTTTAAACATTATAATAAGGATAATTACAATAACAATAATAATATTAATAATGAAAAAAATAAAAAATAATAATAGTAATAATAATGATATTTGCAATAATAATGATAATAAGAAAAATTATCATAATAATATTAATAATTTGAGTTATAATAATAACAACAATAATAATAATAACAGTAACATAAATAATAATAATAATAATTATTATTATTACTATTATTATTATAATTTTTATAATCAATAACATTTTTAATATTTTTTAATATAAACATTGAAATCTTAAAAATATAATAAAACTAAGCTGTTAATTTCAGCAGTTCCTCTGCTCTGCACTTCCTTAGTTTCACCAGTATGTATTTTCAAGTGTCCGAATACCTTTCTTTATAGCTGTGGAATTTGTTAATTAATTTATGATTATAGAACTTGATTAATTAAAATTAATAAACGTTCATTTGTCTGTTACCAACTGCAAAAAAATAAATTTTTTTCCACCGGAAGCGAGGAACGGACGTCGGGTAATAAAATTTTTATCACTTGAAAGCGACGGCGAAAAGTGGAAGTGTGAAAACCGTCCTTAAAATGATGACGTTTAATTTGGAGCTTGCTCTTTATACTGATTGGTTTTCTGACTTTATTTGGTGCCCTCCACTTGGATGACCACTTCTGTAACCTCGGGTACATTTTATTTCTTTCGTTTGCTTTGATTGGCTGTGATGGTCGAATGCTGGTTCTCCCTTGGACGGTAGCTATGGTGACCGTGGCTGACGGCCATCCTCTCTCTCCTGTCTGAATTGCTGGTTTATCAATCTGTTCTCACAATTCTATTATGGCTCCTGTCATCGCTTTCGTCGATGAGTTTTGCTTACTGAGTCTGGTGATTTCTCAATTTCTTTTTCTTTTTCCCAACTTCTCAGTCTGTTTCTCAACTTCTGTCATTTTGTTTGCTTATAAGAAAGTTGTTTTTGCCCAGGTCTGTTCTTTTGAGGATCACCTGATGTTTGTCCAGTATATTTACTAATTTGAGAATGAAATTGGGTATATGCCCTAAATCTTTTCAAAAAAAAAAAAAAAACCGTCCTTAAAGAAGACATTTTTCCGCGTCAAAACAACAAAGCATAAAACATTCATTACTAAAGTTATTTTCATTTCATTTTAAAATTATAAACAAAATTTCTTTTTTATAATTGCAAATTCAAACCGGTTCTTTTTTAAAATTCCTCCTAAAAAGAAAAGGAAGTTTGACTGCGGTGGCCTTTCCTAGGCTTGCGCGAAGCGTCTCTAACTCGATTTTTTTTTTTTTTTGTTGGAAAAATGAGGGCTTAGCCAATTGTATTATCCAAAAGGGATAAAGGAAGTAAATACACAAAAAATAAAACAAAATTAAAAACATATACAAAGGGTCAATGAGGACCCCTAAAAAAGAGTAGACTCAGAGAAGGAAGGGCAAACATTTGAAAAAAATTCGCCCACAATCAAGGGATCTCCCCGATTGCCAAAAGAAACAAACGCATTTTACCCAGAAGGAATGCCTTAAATAGCCAATAAGCTAGGGTACAGAAAATTCCACCCAAGAACAACCACACGGAGAAGAGAATGCAATTTTTTGTAAGCTAGGCCGTTTAAAGAAGCAGAGAAAAACACACCATTCCGAGAGGGGAAGCCTTCCAAGATGTCAGAAAAGAGGTAGGACATAGCAGCAAATTCCTGGCCGTCCAAGGGGAGATCCCAAGAATAAAAGCGATACCGGTTTGCCCAAAAATACTCATCCTCATCCCCGCAGCCACAACTCAATAAACAGCAAGACCCACCGCCCTTATCTCAGTTGGTGAGGGCAACGAACAACTCTCCAGTCAGAGATTCGAGCCCCTTCTGAGCTGACTACCTTAAAAAAAAATGTGGTACACTGTGCGCTCGTGATTAGATGTCACACGCTACATAGTGGGTGAGATTAGAGGTGGACACCCCATTACCAAAAATAAAAAAGTAGCAAGAACAAAAAACAAAGCTACCTCATAGCATCTCCGAATCATTAGATAAACAGAAAATAAAAAGAAACAACAAGAACTCCATAAATGGGGTCAAAAGCGGCAGGATCAACTCAGCAGAGCAGGTACTCCCTCATCGTTGGGATTGATCAAATTCCTCCAGTTCTCCAAAATGATAGAGACGTGTTGAGGCCAGGATGCCTTAAATTTCTAGCGCCTGAGTTTGAATGCAATTCGGGATTTGATCTTAAGGCAAAGTACAGCATAAGAGGTCTCTAAATTCTGGAACAACATAACATTCCTCTCACACCATATAGACTAAACTATAACCGCTGCAATCAAAAGGTAAAGGCGCACTAGAGCTTTGTGGTCAAGTAGGGAGGATGCTATAAAAACTTGAGAAAGGGTAGGGTGCATCAGAAAAAAATTCCCGTTTGACAAGAGAGATCTGATTAACTTAAGAGTATAAGAGCATCCAAAGAAAAGGTGAGAGGGAGATTCCATCTCTTCACAACAAAACCGGCATTCAACCGTGGGTCCAAGGCCACGATGAGAGAGCACATCAGATAATTTAAGCCCTGCCATATAAGCCATCCAACAGAAAATAGAATAATTAATTGCAAAACCTTTAAACCAAATATATTTATACCAGTCAACACAGGGATGAGGTTGAAAAATAGCACTCTCTATCCTTTTGTTAGATAGATCTTTCTTACCCTTCTAAAGAATAGAGTCCATCCTTGAAAAAATGGAAACTTGAAGAATTGAGTGGACCCAATTAGGATATTTATCTTCAAGTATAACTGGTAGAGACCAATAATGGTGTCTAATAATAGAACTGAGAGAGGAATTCCAAAATAGGCTAGAAAGAGGAAGTCACTCAAAATCACAAATTTCAAAAAGGGACTTACCTTAACACCAGGGATCGAAGAAAAGCCAGCAAGAGGCACCATTCCTAACAGAATAAGAGATCATCCCTCGAAACCGTGAAGCATAGAATTGGAGTTTTCTCGATAGGGGAGAAGAACTGATAGCCTCCTCCAAATAGGACCATACTTATTGTCACACCAAGTAGCCAACAAGGTTAATTTATTGAGAATCTTCCAAAGAACTTTAATTTTGCAAGTAGTATTTAAAGTGTTAACAGATTAAAGCTCAGTCCCTCTTTTATCTCTTGAAAGAGTAGTTTTGAACCAAGAAATGGTATGGAGTTTCTTAACTGAATCTGCATGGTAGAAAAATTTAGCAATAATAGTAGAAATCTTCTTTAGTATGCACTTTAGGAATGAAATTGCCCTCAGCCAATAAGAAATATAGTTATTTATAGTGACCTTATAAGCTACAATCTGCCCCCCATACGAAAGCCATTTGGAATTCCACCCAGCAAGCCAAGCAGAAAGTTTATCCAAGAGGGGAGTGAAGTGAGTGGACTTGAGAGCACCAACAACTAGAGGTAGGCCAAGATATTTAAATGGGAAGTCATCCTTCTCAAAATTTAAGATACTATAATAAATATCTGCTTCCAAGGAAAGCTTTGAGAAACAGATAATGGATTTGCTATAATTAACTTCTAGACCAGTAAGGAAAAATTACTCAAAGAATCCTTAAGAGCAAAAGCTGAAGCTGAGCTGACCTCCCCAACAACCAGAATATTATCTGCAAAGAGAAGGTGGGAAATGCAATAGCTACCAGAGAATAGTGATTTAAACTTTGCCTCTAAGACCTTTTTCTCCAAGAGACAAGAAAATGAATCCATAATAATGGTAAATAGAAAGGGAGATAAGGGACACACTTGTCTCAGCCCGCTGGTAGAGGAGAAACAGCCTTTAATCTGTCCATTCAGAACAATAGAAAATATTATGTCTGAGATGTAAGCAGCCACCCACTTAATAAAAGTCTCCAAAAATCTTTTCTGATACAGCCTTAGGATAAGATCTTTTCGATTCACACTATCAAAAGCTTTTTTGAGGTCGATCTTAGCACAGAAACTATTGCCAAGCCTTCTGTTCTTGTAATCTGCACAAATCTCGTGGGCTAAGGAAATATTATTGGTAATATCCTAGGACTGAATGAAAGAGAACTGAGCAGGACGAACAACACTAGGGAGAACACCTTTTTATTTATTTGCTAAGAATTTAGCTAAAACTTTATAAAAAGTGTTTCACAGAGATATGGGTCTATAATCAGCCAATGAATTTGCATGTTTATGTTTAGGAATTAAGGTGATAAGACTGTGCTTGACGAAATCATGAAGCTTATTAGTTTTAAAAAGAAATGATGGGAGGTTAACAAAAATTATTTACCGATGATATCGCAGCTCTGAATGAATAATTTTGAAGTGAAGCCATCAGGCCCCGAGGATTTATCCCCATGAATACCATGGAGAGTAGCAATGATCTCCTGATCTAGAATGGGAGCCCCTAGGTCAGAGAATTGGATTGAGGAAATGGTAGTACCCGCTAGGATGTCTATTATAGAGTCTAAAAAGGAGCATGGCTTATCGAAAAGGTTGGAGTAATACATACAGATTTCATCTGCAATCTCAGTGGGTTCAGTCAGAATGCCTCTTGTGGAAGGGAGTTCTTTGATAAGTTTGGAATTTCTTCTCTCCTTTAAGGACTGATATAGGAATTTAAGATCATCATCCCCTTGAGTAAGCCAAAAGGTCTTTGCACATTGTATAACCTAAGGAATCTCCTTTTTAACTAAATCTGAATATCTAAAGTTAATATCCTTGCGATCAAGAAGAAGGTAAGAATTCAAAGGATCATTTTCAAGAAGTCTCATGAAGTGTTCTTGGTCTCTTTTTAGGTTTTGCAATTGTTAATCCAAAGGGAAAGACTCCCAATTATGGCTCCTTAGAATCTCTTTAACTTTCTTAAGTTTTTTGAAAAGGACAAAGGAAGGGTCCCCTTGGGCATAAGAAGACCATGCACCTTTGACAATATCATGAGAGTTAGGATATAACACCACCCAGTAGTTTCTAAATATAAATCTATGAAGCATCTGTACCTGATCTTTGAGAGTAACAATTAGGGGAGAGTGGCCCGAGGAAAGAGGTGGTGAAACTTTATAATAGGAGGAGAGGAAAGCTCCCAGCCAAGCTAAATTGCATAGCACTCTATGAAGCTTTGACTTAATATGATTATCAATCCTCATGTTAGACCAAGTGAAAACAATCCCGTACTATGAAGATCAACTAAGCCAGCCTCATTTACACAATTCTTAAAGTCTGAAGAATGGTTAAGAGTAATCAGCTCCCCTCCAAGTTTCTCATTGGAATAAAGAACATAGTTAAAATCACCCATAATCATCCAAGGGGAGTCTATTGAAACAGAAATAAGTTGAATAGAATTCCAAAGAGCCCTTCGTTCCATGGCATCATTATGAGCATAAACCCATGTAATGAAAAACCACTGAAAAAGGGGAGAGGAAACTACCCCATGAATAAGCAGGGAGGTTATGTGGATAGGAGTGAAGGAAATAGCACCAGAGTTCCATTTCACCCAAATGCGACCTCCAGGGCTATGATCAAAATTGTTACAACTATCTTTCGAAGGGAAGAGAATAAGCTTTTTAGTGGTGGAAAAGTCAAGTAAGGAATCCCTACTTACTTTCATTTTTAGAAGACCGAGCATATCAAGCTGAGAATCCTTGATGGCTCTCAAATAGTCATGAGATCGGCCTTCAGTCATTAAACCACTCACATTCCAGCAGCCAAGTTTGGGGCACTTCATTGAGAGGGCAATTTAATGATTTTTTTCCTTCTTCTTTGTCTTATTAGTAAGGAATTGTAAGGGGACTTAGATACATTCTTGTCCTGAGGATTCTTCCTTGGAGTTTTGGGAATGGAATCCTGAGCTTTTGTGGTATTGGCTTTAGAGGGAGAAAGAGTTGTTCAACAAGTTGTAATATTGTAGGAAGAATTGGTCTTGGAGCCAGCAAGGGGGTCTTCAGTAGCCTCGATCTGTAGAGAGTCTAAATCCTCGAGATCTTATTCTAAGGGGGAATAAGCTGGGGTACGATTTAAATCAGTCAGGGGAATGGAATTGAGATGAGGAGGGATGTTTTCCATAGAAGGTTTTTTAGTTTCTGACAAAGGGAGAACCTCGATAGCAATGTGAGGAGAGGAAGATGTAATCATGTCCTCAGTAGTGTTCCTTGTGGCTAGCACAGAAATCGGTTGATTGCGACGAGCTAGAGGACGCCTACTTTTACTGCGTCCACAAGCTGGCGGTTGTGCATAGGGGTTGTGGGGGCATTAGGAATCAGAATGAGAAAAGGTAGAGCATTTTTCACAGGCCTACAATTTCTAGTCATAAAGAATAGGTTGCTCGAATTTGAGATCAACGGTTGCTCGAATTTGAGACTGTTGAGGTTGATAGTTATTGAATCCGGGAGGGGGGAGGAAGGGATAATCTGCACACTGACCCACATAAAAGTAAGTCGTGATTTTGATGTCATGAGATTATCCATAGCAAAGGGGATGTCGATTTTGCTAGCCACCTTTGAGAGGCCCTCCTCATTCCAACAACATAAGGAAAAGTTAAGGAGCTTTACCCAGAGAGGAATTTCAGAGAAATTTTCTTTGATTGGTCTGAAATCTCAAGTCCACTTCTTAAATATAAATGGCCTCTCATTTAGAAAGTACGGTCCATTATCCCAAGCCAAATCGAGATCCTCCTTACACGAGAATTTAAATAGGAAAAAATTTCCTTCCAGCGTTAGAAGATCCAGGTGACCCTTGAGGGACAATTTCTTCTTAACAGCAGCTAACAGGGAGCCGCAGAAAGGTTGCTTACTAATGGTGTGACCGACTAAAGATAGCCACCACATTTTTTGACCCTCATCCAACTCATCCTCAAAGAAAGAGACCTCGGCCCTAGGTGAGGGAATGTAAGAAAGAGAGGAATTTTTCGGAGGCGTTATGAGAGTTCAGTAATTCCTTCCAGTTACAAGAGGAGGAGGGGATAGTCGTTGAGATGGGACCACACATCTTTAACAAAGGGGCATCGCCCAAAATCGTATTAGTCGGAAAAGGGGAGAAACTCTAACAAGGAGGGGAAAATACAGGACCTCCCGCCTAAACCGGAAGCCTGTTATGGGAAACTAGAAGGCACCAACCAAAAGAGAGCAAGAAAATAGCAAAAAATACCAGAAAGGAGAGACGCACATCACCCCCGGGGGAGGAAGACCAAAACCCTAACTCTCATTGATAGGTCTGAAACTCGAATTGATATCAGTAAAGTTCTGGACTAATGGGACATTGTGGATTTAAGAAGGCGATTTCTAAATCATAAACCATTTTTTTTCTTTTTTGACAATCTCAAGCACACATTGCATGATACCGTAACTAATTTATTTATACCTTTTGGTAGAGCTCCTCTAGGCGACCACTTTTAACCCTAGAATATCAAATTTGGTGAAGGGATGACAAAGGACAGGCTTTTTGAAGCTCGGGCACTTGTAGGCTTGTTAAGAGGTTAGAGAAAACCCATCAAATCGCTCTACTTGATCCCTACTGGAACCCATGAGTCCCCTTTGGATGATGCTGCCACTGCCCAAAATATCGGATCATAGTGAAGTGCATTGCGATCAATTGTTATTTGTGTAAAATAAAGGAGTTAAGGTTTTAAGAGATTTTTTTAGGTTTTTAATAGTTAAATTAAAATTTAAATGTACAAATTTTATTTTGATGTATTTTTTAGCTAAAATACACCTTTAAAAATACATTAGCTTTTTTTTAGGGGTTGTAAATATTTGTAATTGTTTTTTAGGACTTCATAAAAATTTTAAAATGAAATATATACTATGAAAACTAATCTAGAAATTAGTCTTAAGGCTTCTATGAAAATTTTAAGTTAGATTTATTTTTGTCATGTAGTTTGAAAGTCATTTAGGGCTCCTAATCATTTTTCTCTTTTAAAAATTAAGATTATCATAAAAAATTATGTCTGAATAGATATTCTGATTTATATTAAAATCAACCCCGTGAGTTAATCCTTAAAAGTTTGACATATTTGAATAGATACTTTTCATAGTTTTAAACCGCTTCAATAATTTAAACCGTTATTTTAATGGATTCCAAAAATATGATGTGATTTGACATACAAACCACACAATTTTATGTATTTATGTTTCTAATAATTAAATTTTAATATTTATTTATATGATATTTTAGCATCTCAATTTCGTCAAAGTATATTTATGAAAAGATGTATCATTTTAATAAAATAAAAAATAAAAATCTTTGATATTTTTAATATGATCTAAAGGTTTTGATATTAAATAAACAAATATCAATATTGAGATGCTAGATATGTAGACATACAATAATTATATAAATTCTCAAAAATATTAAAAATTATGAAAAAAACTGAAAATTGGTGGAAATGATATTTAAGACACGCTTCAAGTGGTGCCGTTGATGCTTCTTCCATCATTTGGTAGAATTCCGCACAATTAAGATTCTTTTAAGCTTTAAATTATTAATATTTAGTGGCTTAAACAAACAGAATATTCGAAAACATATGAAATTTCTGAAATTGTAAAAATCACTGAAGATAAATCCTTGGATTATCTCATATATGCGTTATTTTAGTTTATAAATATTTTAATAAATAATTATAAATAATATATAAAATCACAAAATATGAAATATTTTCAAAATCCTCAAAACCACCTAAAATTAAAGCAAGGAATATATGGCTGCGTAATCCATCTGGTGTATTATGTCCACTGCTTTGATCGTTAAATGGAACATAAAGAAAAATGTTATAATTAGAAGGAAAATTTGCATACATAACACATAATTCTTTTGTATTTGTATATCAAACACCTAAAGTTTTATATTTATAAATATAATATTTTTTTATATGCATGAAAAGATGTGCTTCAAATTAAAAAATTAATGATAGTACTATTTTTTATATAATATTAAATATTTGAATGCTAAATAGGGTGTTAAACATGTAAATATATAAAAATTGTGTGATATGTATGTAAATGCCCCAAATTGGAATTAGTTCAAATATATTATTTGAATTCTATTATTTAACATGAAATTATTACCAATAGCTAAATTGAGTATTATAAAAATTCCCCAATAAGAATATTAAGATGGATGCATCATGATCATCTTCATAAAGATAAATTGAGAGATAATATTAGTAAACTGATTGTTGAAGAACATCTATTCAAAGTAATGAAAAAAAAAAATCCTTTACATGTTTGGCGATCAAATGGGAAAATTGATTTGAGAGGTCCGGAGTAAAATTTTGAACACAAATAAATAAAATATAAGACAATAAAGAAATCAGCTGTGAAGATAATAAAGAGAATACTTAGGCTTCTCCATACTTATCACACTTTTAAGATGCACTCTAGTTTTTCACTTACACTCATAATAGAATGCAGAAAAAATCGAAAAAGCTTTGTAAAAGCTGTAGAAAAATACTTAAATATGAAATCTGTCATTTCATAGTATCGTGACGCCGCAGCTTTAACGCGGCGCTAATGCCTGTCTTTAAAGCTCTTTTACACGGGTTCAAGTGTGGTTGTGTCCTTCAAGCTCTTTTCCAAAAAGTTTTTTTTGTTTTGAAAAATTAGATATTGATTTCATTGCTTGTCTATAGCTGAAGTGACTTGATGAGTTATGATTTCATAAGTTTGTGATTAGTTGTTACGTATCAAAATCATTTCATAATTATTATGAACCAATCAATTAAATTCGCACGAGATCGTGCAATCCATCGGTTGAGGATTTGCTCTTAATAAGGAGACGTGCATTCGAGGTGCAACGGGTGCTTAAGTTTAGTTTAGTTGTCCTTATAGTTTAACTTCCTCCACAAAAAAATAAAAATAAAATAAAATAAAATAAATAAAAAATCAACTAAATTTTGCATAAGATTCTGATTTCTAGATGCTTCCAGAAATCTAAAGGTGTATCTAATGCAAGTCATTAATTTCCTAACACATATATATATAGGGATTATTATATATATATATATATATATATAATATATATTATATATATATAAAAATATAATTATGAACAATTTATGATCCGTGCGGACATGGCGTCGACTGTAGTCGATCCGTTTGAAGTTTTTCTGGTTTGTAACGGAGAACGCGGGGAGGGAGAGAGAGAAGAGAGAGAGAGAGAGAGAGAGAGAGAGAGACAGACCTTTTTTTTTTTTTATAACGACAGGGGAGAGAGAGAGAAGAGAGAGGAAGATTTTATTTTATTAATTTTTTAAATAATATAATTATTTAAATATATAATTAAAATATTTTTTATAAAATATTTAATAACTAAATATTTATATATTTAGTTATTAATTTTTTTATATATATAATTAAATATATAATTTAAAATATTTTTAATTATATATATAAATTTATAAATTTATTTAATATTTTTTATTAATTAATATAATTATGTATAATATATAATTTTTTATTAATTTTTTGTAATATATAATATAAAATATTTAAAATATATAAATAAATAAATAAACAAAAGAATAAATTATATAAATATTTTATAAACTATATAAATAAAATAATTATATATATATATATATTTATAAATTTATTTAGTTATTTATATATTTAAATTATATAAATATTTTTTAAGTTATATAAATAATTTAAAATATTTAAAATATATAAATAAATAAATAGTTATATATATATATATATATATATATATATAATTAGTTATTTATTTATTTAAAATATTTATTTCTTTAAAATATATAATTAGTTAAATAAATAAATAAATATAATTGTAAATTAAATAAATATTTGGTTATTTATATATTTATAAAATATTTAGTTATTATTTATTTTATATATATATATATATATTATATATTTATTCATTTCTTTATTTATTTATTAAAAATTATTTATTTATTTATTTTTTTTTATATTTATATTTTTATATTTTTTTTTGTTTTATTGTTATTAAGACTTATATTAATAAAAAATGTATATATATATATATATATATATATATATATATATATATATATATATATATATATATATATATATATATATATATATATATATATATATATTTATATATAATTAAAATATTCTAAAAATTATTTTTTAAATTATTTATATAACTTAAAATATTTATATAATTTAACATATAAATAACTAAATAAATTTATAAATATATATGTATATATATATATATAATTATTTTATTTATATAGTTTATAAAATATTTATATAATTTATTCTTTTATTTATTTATTTATTTATATATTTTAAATATTTTTTATATTATATATTAACAAAATTAATAAAATTATATATTATACATAATTATATTAATTAATAAAAATATTAAATAAATTTATAAATTTATATATATAATTAAAATATTTTTAAATTATATATTTAATTATATATATAAATAAAAAATTAATAACTAAATATATAAATATTTGGTTATTAAATATTTTATAAAAATATTTTTAAATTATATATTTTAAATAATTATATTATTTAAAAATTAATAAAAAAAATCTTCCTCTCTCTTTCTCTCTCTCTCCCCGTCGTTTAAAAAAAAAAAAAAAAGGTCTGTCTCTCTCTCTCTCTCTCTCTCTCTCTCTCTCTCTCTCGCCGTTTCTCCCCATATAACCAGAAAACAAGTGTATTATCGTCGTCCGGACATTTTGGATGATGGCTTACATTAATCATCGTTTGGACATTCTATTTTAATTATATTTTTTCTCTTATCTTAATTATCGTTATCTTTATAAAATAATAATATATATATATATATATATATATATATATATATATATATATATATATATATATATATATATATATATATATATATATATATATATATACATTTTATTGAATCAAACCTTATAATGTTTGAAGAATTAATAAAAAACTCAGAATTTTTTAGGAAAAACCTCAAAGAAAAAAAAAAATCACGAGACTAGCAGAAAAAAATTTTTATCTATGTCTCATTTGAATACAAATTTTACGGTGGCCTGGTGTGATAGCCGATGTGGTGGTTGGCCGGTGGCATCGTGATAATCGTATGGATGACGATGATTAGCGGTGATAGCCGGTGTAAATGATTGTAGTTGATAGCTAGGCCGTGGTGGAAGCCGATAGTTGTGATCAATGAGGTGGCCGAGGCAGTGGCAGCAATCAGCGGTATGATCAGCGATGATGGTCAGTGATAGCCTGGTAATGTCGGTAGCTGATGGTTGGCAGCCGAGCAGTGGTAACAGCGGCAACCCGATAGTTTGATGGCCTTATGGTTGCAACGGAGGTTTTATATCCGGGCTGATTATCTTGGAAAATTTTCGCTTTCCTCTCTTTAACGCTTATGAAGAATGCTATTTATAGATTAGAAATTGGCGTTTCAGAAATACATTCAATTACCACTTCTTTGGACGACTCAAATGATTCATTTGATCATTTGATGTATTTTAAGTATTTGAATGCTCAAATGAAGTCAGAATTATGAGATCTTGGGCTTGTTAGATCCGGCTCGTCAAGACGCTCGATTTGGCTATAAACACTCCATATTTAGGAGCCGGTTGATGCAAAGTTTTCAATTATGCTTGATTTGAGTTAATTTTGATTCAGAATCAGATTGCTTTTGACATCAAAATTTGTGCTTCGACTAGTAGAATTTTCAGTGTTATATCACATACATATCATACAATTTTTATGTATTTATATATCTAACACCTAAATTTTAATTTTTACATATATAACGCCTTAATCTTTAATATCACATCAAAAATACATCATCTCTTAGTTTTTAAAAGTGAAATGCACCTTTAAAAGCATAGAAAATTGTTAGATAACTAAATATCTAACTTTAGGTGTTAGATATGTAAACACATGAATTGTGTGTATGCATATAAATCTTCTATATATATATATATATATATATATATATATATATATATATAAAGAGAGTGAGTGAGTGAGAGAGAGAGAGAGAGAGAGAGAGAGACTATGATAGTGAAATTTACCAAAATTTTATGGAATTGAACCCTGATTGATTCAACAACTAATGACATATAATTGGGAGTTCACGATGAGATTATTTGCGTCATGGAGGCAAAGATATGCCTTTTAGAAAGGTTTTTCTTGTGAAAATAAAAATAGATATATCTAAATATAAGAAAAATAATCAAATATATTAGAAATTCACCTTTTTAATTAAAATTTTTCTCTTCTAAGGGCAATTGAAACCATAACAGTTTAATCTGATTTTGTTTCTAATATAAAGCAAATTTTCTTACATGAGAACTCTTATCGTGTATATATATATATATATATATATGTGTGTGTGTGTGTGTGTGTGTGTGTGTGTGTGTGTATGTATGCGATCCAAAATTTTTAATGACTATGCCTCATTAGATTACTTAGTTTTTCTTCACTCTCTAGTAATTCTCCTCTTTCTCTTTATATATAAATCTACTATATAAATTCTCTCTATAGTTAATAATACAAGTGTTTCCATTATACTCATTTGCTCTCTCATTTTCTATGCACTCCTTCACCAATCAAACCTCGCATTATAATCTTCTTCCTCATGGATTTCCCCTTCCTCTGCTCAGAATCTCTCCAATAGCTCAATTTTCATTCCATTTCTCTTGGCTTATCAAGTCTCAGCTAATCAATCCTATTCATTCTTAAATTCTCAAGTCTCGCTATGGCTTTGAATCTTTTTTGGATGGATCTTCCTTATGCCCGTCATAATATCTACAGGATAACAACAACCAATTTCAATTAAATCCAAGTTATACCTCTTGGAAACATATTGATCAAAACTTATCAGTAGCCCTTTATTCTACTATATCTTTTACTATCCTACCACATATTCTGACATTAGACTCCACTACTACCATTTGGGGTACTTTAGCCAAACGTTTGCAATCCACAAATCACTCTCAAGTTATATAACTCAAGAACGAACTACATCATGTTTCAATGAAGAATAACTGTATGAACACATACCTACTTGAAGTTAAGTCCTTAGTTGATCAATTAGCAGCGACAGGTTCTAAAGTGGACTCTGAAGACATTATTCTCTATATACTCAACGGACTACCGCCTTCATATCAGTCCTTCAAAATAGCAATTCAAACCCGACTTGAGCCTATCAATCTGGATGATTTTTATGCCCTTCTTTGCAATGAGGAAATTAATCTCTTAGCTGAAATTGCACAACAACAATCAATGCCATCAGTAGCATTTGTTTCCTCACGAGGACATGCTACCTTTAATCGATTTAGAAGTCGTGGCAAAAATAATTTTTCTCTTAGAAATCACATACAGATAATTCTGCTTGCAATAGATCCATTGTGATCTGCCAAATATGTGCTAAGACTGGGCATTCAGCTCTTATTTGTTGGCATCACACAAACTTAACTTACAATTCTTCTTTCCACGGATATAAATATTATGTTCTCTTATTGATGATTTCTCTCATTTTTGTTGGGTTTTTCCAATGATACATAAATCTGAAACTTTTCAAAAGTTCATTATTTTTCATAAGATGGTACTCACTCAATTTAACACTTCTATACAACTTCTCAGATCTGATGGAGGAGGAGAGTTTGTTAACAATACCTTTAGATCTTATCTCCAATCACATGGCATCTTACATCAGCTTAGTTGTCCCTACACCCCTGAGCAAAATGTAGTGGTTGAACATAAACATAGGCATTTGCTCGAGGCACGCGTGACTTCATCACTTCATTTTCTATGGCTTTCTCTTCCAAGTTTATCTTATTGTGTCGATTACCCTCAAAATCTGTAAAATGAATACCCCTATTATATACTTTACAATCACAAACCTTCCTCCTCCATGTATCTTTTGGCACATTATGCTTGGCGAACCTCTTCCCTCCAATAAACTTACAATTGTTCTAAATGTGTCTTCATGGGATACTCCACAATGCATAAAGGGTATCTTTATTTTGACCTTTCCACCAATAAGGTTATAGTCTGTGCATGTTATATTTAATGAAATTTATTTTTTTTCATCTCCTACATCACATGTTATCTCAACAACACAACCAATTCTCCCACCATTTCTCCTAATACCTCATTCCAACTCATCTTCTCAACCTCCCTCCTCTTCACTCTCACCACTAACCTCAACAACCTCCCCAAATTGCTCAATACCCTCGCCCTTCTCTCCATTCTTCCTCCACCACTAAATCCAATGCTTAGCTTCTAAAACTAGAAACTTAAAATTGAAATAGGTTCTTGGCCTTACTCATCAACTAGAACCGATGGTGGAGCCTACATGCTTTACTCAAACCACTAAAAGTCCACATTGGCAACTAGCAATGTCTCGAGAATTTCTTGCACTTCAACAACAAGGGACTTGGGAGCTTATTCCTCCTCCTTCCCAACAGCCTATCCTCACTTGTCGCTGGCTATACAAACTCAAACGACACTTTGATGGTTCTATAGCTAGTTATAAGGCTCGACTTGTGGCCCGCGGTTTTCAGCAGGAATATGGTATTAACTATGAGGAAACTTTTTGTCCCGTGGCCAAAATGCCTACTATTCACCTTCTACTTACAGTTGCTTTACATTATAATTGGAAAATTTTACAATTAGATGTCTCCAATGCCTTTCTTCATGGAACTTTAAATGATGTTATTTATATGACTTAACCTCAAGGATTTGTTGATGACCAACATCCTACTCATGTGTGCCTCCTACGAAAAGCTCTTTATGGGCTTAAACAAGCACCTCGACAGTGGTATTCTACATTCTATACTTACCTTAAACAGCAAGGTTTTCGGTTCTCCTCTGTAGATCCCTCTCTTCAATGCTTCACTTCAACTCAAGCACAACTTTATGTGCTTATCTATGTTGATGATATCCTCATTATGGGCAACAATGAACTTCTTATTAATGAGCTCATTACCAAACTACATGCTCAATTTAACATGACGGATCTTGGACTGATCTCTACATTTCTCGGCATTACAATTCAACATACTATCCATGGTTATTTTCTTCATCAAGCAAACTATGTTACTCAGCTTCTCAAATCAGCCGGACTGCAGGAATATAAAATTGTTTCCACTCCCATATCCGTAAAACAACCCTCTGATGCTTCTTCTCAACAACCTTATTCGAACCCTTCTCAATATCAGCAATTGACTGGTTCTCTCTAATATCTCACAAACACACGGCCAGATATTGCATATGTAATCAATCAAATTTGCCAATATATGCACAATCCTCTAAATCAACATTTTTCTCTCATTAAATGTGTCCTCCGATATTTAAAAGGTACATCCCAACTTGGTCTTAATATCATTAAAGTCAATCTGCTACTTCACTCGTATTCGGACTCCGATTAGGTAGGAGATGTTCTAGATCGACATTCTACATCGGGATTTTGCACTTTTTAGGTAACACTCCAATTGCTTGGAAGGTTCAAAAACAAATAAATGGTTGTCGGTTCCTCTACTGAAATTGAATTTTGAGCATTAGCTACAGATATCACTGATCTTCTTTGGCTTCGATAGCTTGCTCAGGATTTTGGCATTGATACTTCAGATCCTATACCAGTTTATTGTGACAATACTTTGGCTATTGCTCTTGCACACAATCCTATCTTTTGTGCTCGCACTAAACATACTGAAATTGATTTTCATTTCATTAGAGATCATGTGGCTGCAAAGACATTCACTGTCACTCATTTGGAAACAGAGGATCAAGTAGCTGACATTTTTACTAAATCACTGTTGTGGATTCATCTCAATCTCTATATTTCTATTCTTCTCAAATCCTATTTGCAAATTTCTCTTTCTCATCTATATAAGGACATTCTCTCTCATTATATTATTTTCTTTCTTTCATAACAACACTATTTAATATGAACCATGGCTTTTTTTGGTTTGTTTTGTACAAAGTACAAATAGAAGATTAAAAAATGGTCAAGGGATCAACTTAGAACCCTTCTTATCAGAGTTTGGAGAAAGAGCAAACATGGCAATGCCAAAATTTGAAATCAAAAATTTATGGAAATTTAGTTCAAAGGGTTTTGCGAAAGCTGCATTCTTGGAAAAAGCTGTAGGTTGAAATTTACTATACGTATTCATAACATAAATTGTATGTTAGATTATATATATAGTGATTTGTGGGAGCTTGCAAGAGTTAGCTGAAATAGGGGGTGCCAAATACTTGATGCAAGGAGGCTATGGATATTATATCTTAAATCCAAAAATAAAGCTTTTATTACTTTTAAGAATTGGTAGATAGAAGACTAAATAAGATAGGGACAGATAATTGTTTGGAATTTTGCTCAAATCTATTTAATAGGTTTTGTATGTCTGAAGATATTATGAGACACACTACAATTGCTTGCACAACACTACAAAATAGCTTGATTGAAAGAATGAATAGGGCATTGCTACATAAAGTAAGATGTATGCTGACAGAGGAATAATTATCAAGAGAATTTTAGGCATAAATCTTGAAAACAGCATACTACTTAATCAATAGATCTCCTTCAATTGCATTAAACTTCAAAAATGTTATGGAAGTATGGATAGGGCATGCTCCAGATTACATCAATTTATAGACCTTTGGTTGTACAACCTATTGTCATGGAGAGACTTTTTTCAACACTAATCGTCCGTGCGGCCTTAGCACTCCGCCTCAATGCTAAGTCAGCCTGACCCTTACAATGCAAGAATGCTTGCTTGTTTTCTCATAAATGAGGGGTGAGAACCTCTATTTATAGTCTTCCCCATGGCCCTAAGAACAATCTAGAAAGAACATTATAGAATACAATAGAATATACATGATCTAGATCATTCCACACCACTCCTAGCATATACAAAGCTTTCTAGAATATTTCACATTATCCTAGAGTTCTCTTGAAGCATTCCTCCTCCAAAGCCTTCTGGAATTTGGTGAAACCTTGTGGATTCCTCAAGATTATTTCTCATCTTTCTATAATTCTCTAAAAACTTCCCTCGTTATGTTTGGCTAAGAGAGCATGGCAGGCCTCCCTTAATGTAGCTCCGTGACACTATGCTCACATAAAACAAGATAAATTTAAACATAGAGATGTAAGACGTATCTTCTTGGGGTATCTTGAAGGAGGGAAAAGGTACAGGCTGTGGTGCATTGATATCAGAAATGTATTATAAGTAGAGATGTAATTTTCAATGAAAAATGATTCTCACTGCTTGCATCGAATTAAATCATGGTTGATATACAAGACAACAAACACCTAATATTGAGCATTCTATTGAGATAGAGCAAAAGACTATAAGACTCAGGTTCGTAGACGTCATTGCTTTTGTTGTGTTGAATCAAAAGCAAGAATGGAAGCTACTAAATCTAAGGACTCAATTAATTAAATCATGAAGGTCTACAAGACTATTACCTCACATGAGATAGAGCAAAAGGAGAAATTAGACCACCTATAAGACTCAGGTTTGTAGACGTCATTGCTTTTGTTGTGTTGAATTAAAAGCAAGAATGGAAGCTACTAAATCTAAGGACTCAATTAATTAAATATAGACAATGAATGAGCAGATGAATTCCTCACTCGAAATTCAAACCTAGTTACTTGTTGATGACATGAAAAATCAAAAGGTGAATGTATAAATGGATTTATAATAGAAAAGAAGCAATTAAGAAAATGGAGAATTTACTTATAAAGCGAAGCTAGTTTCTAAAGGCTTCTAACCAAGAGATGGCATAGATTATAATGAAGAATTTTTCATGAGTTGTAAAGCAAATTTTTATTAGAACTTTACTATCTATTGTAGTAAATTTTGATCTTAAACTTGACCAAATGGATGTAATAATGACATTCCTATATTGAGACTTGGATGAAACGGTGCATATGCAACAACCCAAAGGGTTTGTAATTGATGGTCACAACAAGGTTGGCCTCTTCAAAAGTCCCGTCTATTATCTCGAGTAATCTTCAAGATAATGGTCTGTTCATTTCAGTCGATTCATGAAGAGGATATGCTTTACATTAAGAGAGATTGTGATCACAGTGTTCTCATATATCTATTTTTGTATGTGAATGACATCTTAATAACGACTAAAAATAAATTAGAAATGGACATATTAAAGGAACAATTGAGTCTAGATTTCTAGATAAAGAATTTAGGTTCATTAAGAAAGATTTTGGAAATTTAGATTAGTTGAAATAAGAATAAAAGAAAATCACTTCTCACCCAAAGAAAATATTAGGAAAGGGTATCGATTAAATTTAGCATGCAGAAATATAAAGCTATTAAAATACCTTTTTTTTATTTAACATTATCTTGATATGTAGCACTACAAAAAAAAAAATTCTTGTTTATCAACGGGAGTGTTAGAGGTTCCTTGACGACTCTTTCTTTCTTGTGACTTTCATTATTCTCTATAGAAATGAATCATATATCTAATCTGATGTTGATGACACGCTAAAAGTCTTTGGAATAGCCGAAAGATAACAACACTATTTGGCTACAGTAAAATACCACTAGCTATATAAATTTATAATAAGATTTACATACATATCACATAATTCTTATATATTTATATAATTAATATTTAAAATTTGATAATTATAAATATTGTTCTTTTTCAATGCAAGAGAAGATCCATTTTACTTTTAGAAGTTAATGAATACTGATATTTTTGATGTAATATTAAAATTTTAGATATGTATTTAAATATTTAAATTTATGTGTTATATATGTAAATATATGAGAATTATTTGTTATATATATGTAAATGTTCCAAATCTATTATGAAAAATATTACTTGATTTTATTTGATGAAAAATATTATGGGATAATTATATACTTAACATTAATTATATATATATATATATATATATATATATATATATATATATATATATATATATATATATATATATATATATATATATATAACTTAATATATAACTAACATTTATGTCATTTGCACCAAAATATAGAAAATGCTCACCCTTTCTTTCTCTTCAAGATATTTTGGTGTCCATCTTTTATTATTATTATTATTAAACTAGGGGCTGCCTGATTCAAAAGTATGTGGGATATATATATATATATATATATATATATATATATATATATATATATATATATATATATATATTCCAAATCTAGTAAAAATTAAATTCATTTCATTTTGATATTTTAGAATTGTTTGATCAGTTATAAAATAAATACACAAAATTTTATTTTGTATATTGTTGAGTGAAAAATGAATTATGTTATGTTTTGAATTTTGTTTAGAGCAAAGTGAGGGTGCTCGTAGGGCTATAAATGAACTAATACATCCGATGAATGACTCGAACTAAGCTCGATTAATACTCGTTCAAATTTGTTCAAATAAATAAACTTGAACATTATTTAAGAACTCTAAGTTTAAATGAACCAAATTTGAATAGTATTAAACTCATTTATTTATGTTTGCTCAACATTAACTTGGATGGTAGCTGGAATATTATTTAAATAAATTTTGATTGAATAGAATCTATTTATCATAATTTTAATAGTAATAGTTTGTAATTTAATATCAATAGCATTATTTTATTAATATTTTATTTATTTATTAATTAACTCTTCACATCTTTTTCTTTTTAATTCTTATTTTTATTTTGAAAAAATAATATTCCATGGTCCTATAATAATGCAAAGATTTAATATAAATGAATGTTTTTAATAATAATTATAATATGTTTTAAAAATAATAATATATTTTTTCTTAATAAATTTGAAGCATCTTATTCCCTTTAGAGTTTCTTAATTTTGATAAATCACCTTGACTTCAATTGGATAAAAGTAATTCAACCATTTTGAGGAGTTGATATAAGCTTATTTTACTGAAAATAGTTTTTATGCAAGTATGTATTAGGGGTGTGCATTATTTGGTTTTAACCAAAAAATCAAACCGAACCAAAGTTTTTGAGTAATTTGGTTTGGTTTTGAACTTAGTAATTTGGATTTTGGTTTTAATTAATGAAAACTTTGGTTTTTGATTTTTGGATCAGTTTGTTAAATAAAATTTTTGATGAAACCAAATCAACCAAAGTAATTATATGTAATACGGTATTATTAATTTATGTATAATAGGCTTACCTATTATACACTTATTTTTATTTATTTTTTGAAAACTTAGTAGGTACTTTTTTGGAGGATTATTATCCAATTTTCCAAAATATTTTGGTCTCATAATATGGTAACATGGTTCCATCAACTTCCAAGTTCAAAACATTATTCAGATAAGTAAAAATTAGTTTTAAATATTTTTTAACGCATGAAGTAGTTAATTGTATTTTTTATTATATTTATGTCATTTTGCTTATTACTTGTTCATTATACAATAAAAAATTATGCAAATAATTTTTAAATGTTGCCTACTTCAGTTTATCCAAAACCAAACCAGTATAACTGAACCAAATTATTATTCGGTTTGTTCGGTTTTGCATTTTATTTGGTCGGTTTGGTTCAATATTTTTAGGAATCCAAAACCAATTGGTTTTAAAAATTTATCATCCAATCCATCCAAATCAACCAAACGCACACCCCTAGTATGTATTCATAATTTTGAGAGCTTTTTAATTTTTTAAATTAATTTATTTGCCATTAGTGAATATGCATATATATTTAATATAATTCCTCCTAAATAATTTATTCATTTCAATTATTAACTTTTAGTACTTATTTATATTATTTGATTGTAATAAAGTTTGCTTGCATATTATATAATATCTTAATTGATGTAAAGTAGTTAGATATTAATCCCAATGTTTTTAATTGTTTATTGCTGAATTTTATTAAATTATGTGTTTATAACTTAATATAAAAAGCCAACTATTGGTTCAAATTTATAGCATGTTTATTAACTTATTGAAATATTCATTCAATTAATATAAATAGGCTATACGATCATCGAAAAGCTTAAATAAGCTTAGTATGAGCCTACATGTGAAAGCTTGGCTAAAGCTCGAGCTGAGCATGAATACCTTAGAATATGACCAAACAAAATTTAATTCATGTCATATTTGGCTCAACTCGGATTAATTATTACCTTATATGTTGGATACAAATGGCGTGGATGGTTGTACAAAGATGCTCAGTTTTGGGTTGTTGTGGGGTCCAAAAATTTGTCAACGACCTCTCATATTGAAGAGAGTTTGACTTTGATGTCGGTGAAATTTTCAAAAGGCAAATGAGATAGTAGATAAGACACTACCCAGAGATTTCGCCCTCATTTTGTGAGGACTTTAGATCTGGTTCCAAGTTTCCTATAAGCGCAAGCACCTATAGTTAATTACCCCTCATATTGCGGAGAGAAAACTTTCGATTAAGGCTAGTCGTTAGATTGCTAAATACTTATCATATAGTAGCAGTATATAGAGTATAAAATTTGGGATTTAGAATTTATGAAATTCATCATTATTTAACTTAAAGCATATGGTTGGTGGAATGATGATGTGCCCGATCTAGATCCCATGGTTCCGATCCCGTCGTCGTGGTCTCACTTACTTGGTCGTGAATCAACTGACCAAGGATCTGTCGTAGCCACGGGTTGCATCGCCTAAGAAATCCAGTAGTGGTGTTTGTAAGGAGATAAGCTTAAGTCTACCTAGAGAGTTTTTTTTGCCCTATCTTATGATTCACATGTCCGCATGTGAGCCATCGAGTATACAGTACAGTGATTATAATATAATGGTGTCATTTGGCGGCGGCCATCCGATCAGAGGACTATGGTCCTAACTGCATTATATGTGGAGCCTACTGGCCAAACCACACAAGTAAAAGATATGGACCACATCTTTACTGACATGAGATTGATTGAGAGTGAATATAGAAATACATTTGATTTGACATTGGCTCATTTGCGAGCTAAAGTTTTTTTAATTTGTCACATTCAACAAATAGTTGCGGAAGATGGATTGAATTAGATTTTGCTTTTAATTTTTAAAGATTAAATTTTATTTAAGCATTTAACATGTAATAATTTATCTAATTTGTATATTTGTTTTGACACTTGATTTTGATTAATTTAATTTGAGCTTGCAAGCACATTTTGATGGCAAGTATCCCCTCTGGTTGAAATATTCATTCAACATAGTCATCATTGGGGTGGATGTATTGTTTGATTATTTATTTTATTCTTTCAAATCTTGTTGACTCTATTAGTTTAATAATAGAGAATCAGATCTACTGTCATATGACAGAATTAGCTTCTCATATATTTTAATAAGTTAAAATTCTTATAATAATTAGATTTTTAGGTTTGTTAACCCGAACCTAGTCCTAAGACTAAACCGGAAAGCAACCTGCGCAGCATCCTCAGACACTAAATTTAAGCATTTAACGTAGTGTCGGGGCTCATGCAGGTATTTAGTAATTCAGATAATGTTATTTCTAATTCATGTAATTTATTTCAAATTTTCATTTAATTCCAACTTAGCCTACGCAGCTTTTTCAGACATTAAAATTCGCACTCTAAATTTTCATATCTGAGCACATGCAGGCATTTATGATTTAGATAATTTCATTTAATTAATGAAATCATTGATTTTGGATATCATAATTAGAATAAGAATTTTCTAATTCCTTGGATTGAAGGAACTCCTTCGTTTGTGCAGAATTTAATTTAGTGTCACATTCTGTCTGCTTGTACGATGAGTTGCAGATTCGGTGGCGTAGATTTCAACTTTATATTTTTGATTCAAAGTAGTGTAACTTTGCTTATACTTAACTTGATAGCAAAAAATAGAACGGCTATTTAGCTTATGCATATTACATCTTTTCTAATCATTATATTTAACCTTCATTCTCACCCATAGACAAGCTATTATACCTCTTTCAACTTAGCTTATTAAATATAAGCCTTATTTCTTAAGTCATGCTTGAACTGCATTTGTATTTGAATACTTGCTTTCAAACTTACTATAAGTGTCTTGTGATTTTGATTATGAATCCAATTAGATTTTCTCTTTGATCATTTAAAGTGACACACTATAAGAATTGTAAGAATTATATTCATAATTATTGATTATGTATCAAATTCGTTATGTCTTAAACTTTCTCGACACTTCTCAACTTGCTTAGTGTGAATTATACCATAATTCATTTGTTTATCAAGCAACTTTGTAATGCTTGTTATTGTTCAAGAACTTGATATTTGGAATAATTAATGATAAATCTTGTTCATATTAGCTTATGAAATATCGAAATCCACATTTGCTCATAGATGAGTTATCAAGCTGAGCATAATCTCATTTGAAGTCTAATATGGATTCTATTATCATTTGAAAGCTAATATTTTATGACTCAATGTATATGACCTAAACTACTTCTATTGCTCAAACACATGATATAACACAATTTAAATATTCATTAAAAAGGTTATGAAACATGCTCATTGATGAACTGTTAAGTTTGCCACGAATCTTCTATAAGCTTTATTTGATTTCATCATATTTAAAGCTGATTATTAATTTTACTATAAATCTTTTATGATCCAATTATATGCTTAACAAGGGTTTTTTTATCATTTAAGTGAGACATCACAAAGTTAAATTTATATTCATTGGCAAACTATCAAATTCTTTGCATTTGCTTTGCAATCAAGCACCCATATGCCTCATAAGCCCATTTGCACTTCAATAATATAGCCAATTGAAATTCCTTCAATTATTTCAAAGTGAATTACAAAAATGATCCAAAAATCTAGTAAACAATTTTGTCCATATTCACTTGTAAGCATTCAGCTTATTTTAATCTCAATTAAGTTCAATTTTTGCTAACTATCTATTTCAAAAGTTGACGGTTTCAAATTCAATTGATATCATTTTAATTTTCAATTTTAAGCTTAATTTTTTTGTTTGAATTATTTTGTTTTAGGACTTTAGGTTTCATTATTAATTTACTATCTAATTAATTTTAAATTTAAGTCTAAAAAATTTGATGAAATTTTGACAGCGTTTCAGCATAGGGATGCAATATCTAACAAGTTTTGGGCCTACCCGTCATGCCCTGATTAGCACGACGGTTGGTATTTTGGAACACCTCAGTCGATTTTTCATCTCGTCACGCCCTGAGGAGCATGACGAGGTCTTCAAACCTACAAAAAGGAAATCAATACAATGCAATATATACACATTCAAACCCTTTTTTTGTTTAAGTCTAAATTTCAGCAACATTTCGACAATATTCTGTCGTCATCCCCGCATAGGGTGCTACATCAGAACTATTTTAGCTTACCCTGTACACTCTATTGAGCATAGCGGACGGTGTATTGCGACACTACAGCTGAGTCTTCATGCCCTCTAAGCCCTATTGAGCATTAGTGGGGTTTTCAAACCTACTATGCCCTATTGAGCTTAGTAGGAACTTTGATCACCTTATTTTCTGACTGTAGTTTGAGGCCTTCCCACAAGCAGCAATGAGCAGAGCCTCTGCTCGACCATGATCTTTCTTCCTCTTCAAGATGAAGCTCATTGATGGAAACAAAATCGAAGCAGTTTTTCTGCTACTATGCCCTATTGAGCTTAGTAGGAACTTTGATCACCTTATTTTCTGACTGTAGTTTGAGGCCTTCCCACAAGCAGCAATGAGCAGAGCCTCTGCTCGACCATGATCTTTCTTCCTCTTCAAGATGAAGCTCATTGATGGAAACAAAATCGAAGCAATTTTTCTGCTGTCATCCTTGCTATAGGAGCGCCCACAAAGTTGGAACTGATCTTTCCAAAGATGAGATGTTATGGGAACAACTGAGAAGCCTGATGCAACTAGAATCCCAATTCACAATCTGTATGTGAATCCCCCACTCCACCAACCCTGTTTTCCATCCTGTGGAAATAAAGTTGATTGCTCAATAAATGCCATTGGTCCATGTGGTGCACCAATACTATGAAGCAACTGGACAATAGACCTCGCATCTATGCGCTTTTGAGTTCATCTTCCAACCAAGACTTGCAAGTGGGGCGTATCAAACACGTGGCTATGCAGCCAGAAGAATCTTCTTTCAATAGAGCCATCGCCCCCGAACCATCAGGGTCAACCCCAATGATCCACTCAGGGTTAGAAACCTCCTCGAGCTGCCCGATTTCCTCGGTGGGAAGCCTTCCCATTTCACAAGATGGAAAAGATAGTGAATCCAGCCAGTTCTCCTTGAGCTCAGCATCGGTAATCCTAACCCTAACCCTAGGTGTTTCATGGAGTACAGCTCGACAACGAATAATCTGTGGAGAATGTCGTGGTCAACAGACGAGTGAAAAATTTGAAATTGGGGGCATAAAATCACAGTTTGCATCTGAAGGTGGAGGAGATCGAGTTCATGGGAAGAGTTGAGCAGGAGAGGCTGCTGGTCATAAGGAAATAGTGGGCTTCAATTTTTAGGGAGGTTTCCTTTTGCGGTTGGAGGAGGAATTGATCACATGCGGGAGCAATTTTTCAGCTTGCGATTGAGAAAATTGGAGTGAACGGTTGCTCGACTTTTCTAGAAAATAAATCGAGGTCAACAAATGCCCCCAATAAATGTGATACACGCATGAAGTGAGTTATATTTGTTGAAAACTGGCTGACCTTCCGTGTCGATCATGAATTTCAAATTACATCAATTTTAATAGGTTCATTGAAAAGCTTTTTCTTTTGTATCTTTATGGATTTGAATTTCCTCTAACCCTAACTTCATGCTTGACTAGGTTGGATGGAGGAATTAGTTTGTTTATTTTTGAGTTATAAAATTCCTTCTGTCTTGGCTTTAAGCTTGATAGATTTGATGAAAGGTTGACCTAATTTGCCCATATTGATTTGTCAGGAAGGTCTTTAGTCCTGAGCTTGCTGCTTTGATGGACTTCTCAAAGAGTGCATACAGATGACCCATCTTCCCGGCTTATATTAGGTGTATAATGTCTAGTTATCAGCCTGACAATGCGTGCTTTAACAGACTGAATAACTATAAAATTCCTTTAGTTCAGCCACCGGCTTTGTATGAATTATGGAATTACTTCTTCGGTCCTATGATTTCTATTTTGATGGACTTGATGAGGAGATTGGCTTCGATCTGTGCTTTGTGCTTGATCAGATCTTTTAAGAATAGATTGAAATATCACCATGTAGGCAATTTAAAGATTGATTTGAGGCAACTCTGAATTGAGAGTTTCCTCAGATTTTATTGGTCTATCAATCAGGTAGAAAGATCTTTGGATTCTGGTTGCTTGTAGTCACTAAGCTGGATTTGGTTTGAGATTGAATAACTATCATCATTGAACTAACGAGCAGGGGCTCTTTCATTGCGGCTTTTTCTTATGGCTTGTTGAGTGAGGAGAGCATTAGCAACTCAGTTATTTATAGGCCTGTTGAGTTCCACCTTTAGAACCTACTCGAGTCTTCAACTTAAGCTGTTGTGGCTGGGTGGTTTGGTCATCAGACTTATGAATGGGGGCTCTTTCACTGCAGTCTTTCCTGACAGCTTGTTGAGTGAGGAGAGCGTCAGCAACTCGGTCATTTATGGGCTTGTTGAGTTCGACCTTTAGAACTCATCCGTGTCCTATATTTGAAGATGTAGAGGTTGGTATTTTTTCCAACTCAGTAGATTGAAGCTTCCAAAATTGAGATTTCTTCTGACTTGATTTCTGACATTTGACGAATCTTGGAGAGAAGTTTTTGACATTTAGGGTCATCTTTTCATGCATAGAAATAGATTCTTTTTGTTCTTGCAAGAACCTGCAACTTTAGCAATAATAAATATAGATATATTTAGGGATCTCGTTAACCTGAATATATATACAAGAAGGACCCATATTTCACAGAAGAGGATTAAATAATCTTGATCATAAAAAAAGGGCTCCTGTCTAATAGGGGGATTGTTGACTAGCTTAGAAATATATTATAGAGTTTGAACTTCTTTAATATAAATAAACGTAGCTCATTCTGATCATCATTATATTTATCTGAGGATCTTTGCTTGAAGCATGATGTCGACTTAGATAAATATATAAAAATGCCCCCTGTCTAATAGGTGGGCTTTGCAATAACTGTTGAGAGAATTTAGAATATCTTTAGTCCTCTATTTTATGTTTTCGGACTTGTTCAAGACTTTCTCTTGAGAGTTTGAAATTTATTTTTTTCTCCTGTCCTAACTTTGTGCCTTGGGTGGACTTAATAGAGTTGATAATTTGTTAATGAGATAAGAATGCCTTCGATCATATGCTTTATGCCGGAGTTATTGAAGATTCAATCTCGAAATTTAAAATTTATATTTTTCTTATGTCCTGACTTTGTGCCTTAGTGGATTTGATGTAGTTGATGACTTGTTGGTGAGATGAGAACATCTTCGGTCCTATGCTTTGTACTTTGACGGACTTGTTGAAGATTCAATCTCAAAATTTTGTAGTTCATATTTTCTTCTATCCTGGTTTTATGCCTTGACGGATTTGGCGAAGGGATTTCTTAAATTTTCTTAAAAACTTGTCAGGTGATACAAAATTACCTTCTGCCACAGCTTTCTACTTTCGTGGGCTTATAAAAGGATGTCTGACGGTGACCTAGCCCTCAGAGCTTGTGTTGGGTCAATGGCAAAGAGCCATCAGTCCTATGCTTTGTGCGTAACAGACATATTAATGACATGACTCCCTTAGTTCAGCCTTTAGCTTTGTACGAACATTGGGATGACTTCTTCAATCCTTTACTTTCTGCTAGGTTGGACTTACTGAAGAAGAGTTTCCTTTGGTCTTTATTTTCTGCTTTAACAGACTTGTTGAAGGAGTTGACACTTCTCATTTGATATTAATACCAAACTCGGCTTAGTGCCTTCTTGAGTGAGGATCTTTTTGTTGGATTTTAAAAAATGACCATACGACCATTATGGATGATCTCCCAGTCTGGGCGACTTAAACTCACCAAGTTGAAGGGATTTGGAGATTTGGATGCTCTTGTCTTTGAACTAATGTAGTAGGAGGATCCTTTACTATGGCCTTTATGGTGTATTGAGTATACAAACCTATCAGCGACTCGACCATATTTAGACGTGTTGAGTTCGACCTTATGCACCCACTTGAGTCTTGGACTTGAGCAATTATTGGAGAATTTTATCATCGGGCTAATGAGACGGGGGATCTCTTACTACGGCCTTTGTGGCGTATTGAGTAAGCAGATCTGTTAGTGACTCGGCTATATTTAGGCGTATTGAGTCTGACCTTATGCACCCACTCAAGCCTTAGATTTGATGTATGGATGGAAGATGTGTTTTCAACTTGATTTGTTGATGTTTGTACACTTGAAAATATCTCTTTTTGGTGAGTAAGACTTTGAAACTTGTAAATTTGAATACATAATTTGAACATATATATTAGGATCTCAATCTTAGGAGCGATGTCAACCCAAATACAAAAGGAGGCCCCCCTGTCTTGCGAATGAAAGCCTAACATTTTACTATAAAATTAAAAAAAATGCCCCTATCTAGTAGGGGGATGTTTGTTTTATTTTCAGAAATGCATTCTTACATTATGAGAAAATTTTCAAGCAAAACTTACACATATAATAACGGCGAGGAATAATTGGTATTCTCAACACTAGGACCAATCCTCCTTCTTGAAAAGTTTGAGGATGCACTGTATGATCGAATGCTTTGGACATCCTTGCTCGATAGACTTCTAAATTTTGCTGAGCATTGAGCCTAACTTTGTCAAGCGCATTAAGATTTTCTCATCCATAGACAGTCATTCTCATCTTGGTAAGATCTTATTGGATGGTTACTCTCAAAAAGGAGGCCCCCTATCTTGTGAGGGAAAGCTTAACATTTTACTATAAAATTAAAAAAAATGCCCCTTATCTAGCAGGGAGATGTTTGCTTTAATTCAGAAATACATTCTTATGTTACGAGAGAATTTTCAAGCAAAACTTACACATATAATGATGGTGAGGAATAATTGGTATTCTCAACACTAGGACCAATCCTCCTTCTTGAAAAGTTCGAGGATACACTGTATGATCGAATGCTTTGGACATCCTCGCTCAATAGACTTCTAAATTTTACTGAGCTTTGAGCCTAACTTCGTCAAGCGCATCAAGATTTTCTCATCCATAGACAATCATTCTCATCTTGGTAAGATCATGTTGGATGGCTATTCGGAGCGAAGGTAGTTCAACTTCAAGTAGTGGAACTGCTTCAGCTCCTAATACTAATGCATAAGGAGTAGATTTTGCGGGAGTCTTGTAGGTGGTACGATAAGGAAATCTATTATAATTTGTCCCTTCACCTCTTTCTAGGGAACATATGTGATGTCAAATTGTAGCAGAAGACACCCCATCGTGCCAAATGGCCTATCAACACTGGTCTTGTCATTAAGAACTTCAACGGATTGATCCTTGAGATGAGAGTAATTTTATGAGATATCATGTAATGATAAAGCTTTTGGACAACAAAAATCAAAGCCAAATAATGCTTCTCGATTAGAGAGTATTATATTTTCGCTCTTATTAGCCTTCGACTAATGTAATATAGAGCATTCTCTTTTCCCTGGTCATTGTGTTGTGCCAACAGAGCACATAAAGATTCTTCTAGTGCTGTTGTGTACAAGAGAAGAGGTCTTCCTCGGATTGGTGCTACAATGGGCAGATTCAATAAATACTTCTTGATACTGTCAAAAGCCTCTCGACATTCTTCGTTCTATCTGAAAGGAGTATCATTTTACATCAGCTTCTTCCTCTTGGATGCAGATCTTTGATCGACACCTCAAATGAACTTCTGGCTCGGAGTGTGAAATATGTATTTCTTCAATCGGAGGACTGCGATCGAAGCTGAAATCCTCTCAAAGATACGGAGCTGGTCGGCAACGGGATCCCTTGGATGACTTTCTAAGGTGTTAACTGTTAGAAATCTCACTACATAGTATATTTTTCTTAAGTACACATTCTTAATGAGTTTCATTTGTGGTGGGTCTCTAGGAGTATAGTCCAGATGTCACACTGTTGTCTTTCTGTATGATAGTTTTACTCCAAGGCTTTTGCCTCTAAATTTGTTTACCTTTTTACCGGGACCTTTCGACGATGGATTCTTAGACCTATGGTCCAAGTGTCATGCCTCAATGCTCACCGTATGGGACTTGAATTGGTTGACATCTTGCTGGGGTTATAGAAGGAGGTCTCCTTGAAGGAGCAACTCTAGCCTCCCTGATGACAGGACCTTCATATTTTTTTCTTTATCAATCATTTCTCCTTAGCATCTTTGAGGACCCGATGCACTCTTGCATATATAGTTTTGAGTTTCCTTACTGGAGAAACTGGAACATAACATTATTAGGTCCAGAAGGACTGTTTGATTTGACCAATAGAGCTATTCCGTTTTACCCATCTTAGGATGTCAAATATGTTATGGGTTGGAACACTCACTTCTGATTCCACAGCTGGTTGTATAATTTTTTGCTTGAATCATGGCTATTGAGCATGCAGTTTAGTATTTTTTTTCTCCACTGTCTCAGGATTAGCTTGCTTCCAAATGAAGAAGCTTTTGCATTGCTACTTCTTCTCGAGGCTTTGGCCTCCATATTTATTTTCCTTTTTATCGGGACCTTTCAGCGGCAGATTCTTGGACATGCGGTCCAAGTGTCACGCACCGATGTTCACCATGCAGAACTTGTGTAGAATGATCTTGAGTTCTTACTACCACTGATGGTGGATTTTGTAGTGGAGCATTTTTGACTTCTTTGATAATTGGCGTTTGATACCTCTTCTTCATAAGATCTTTTTCACGACAACCTCCAGGACTTTATACACTAGAGCAAATAAAATTTTAGGTTGTTTCTTCTGCAAGATTTGAGCTAACTACTGTTGAGCCCAGAAAGATTGGTGAACATCACTAGTAGAGCTATTCCTTTTCACCCATTTTAAATTTTTAAATTTATTACGTGTAGGAATACTCGCCTATGGTTGTAAGGCTGGTTGTATAATAGATGTCCCATGTGAGAACTGATGAGCTCACAACTCAGCATTCCTTCTTTTTTTGCTGCCTCAAGGTTAGCTTGATTCCAGATGAAGAAGCTTCTGCGTTATGCCTTCTCAAGGCGAATGGTTCAACTAGCAGAGTAGTTTCACTCACAAGCATGATTGAAACTTTATGCCCAATGATGGTTCTTTTCATCATTGACACTTCATAATGACCCAGTCTTTCGAATACAAAGGTTCTCTTTTAAGGAATCTCAGTAGTAGTAATGACTATTCTAGTTGTCCTCCTCCTCTACACAGGTGACCGTGTACAATATGCAGGTGCTTCAAGTAGAGGATTATTTACAACAGCGATAGCTGGGAAGTTTACATTACCAAATTAGATGGTAGCTCCAACATCTCTATTATTGATTACAATATTAGCTAGATGGATGTTAGCTCTGTGACCTAGCTTCATGATGAACTGTGTGCTTTGAAGATCCATTAATATAGAGAGCAAATAGATTAGTCATAGGACATGATTGGCTTAGATTTAGTTTCATTGATAAATGATTCTTTTTTTTCTTTTTAATTTCAATTTTTTATTTTATTCCACTATTACTATAGCTCATATTTGACCAGTCAAAGATGGAAAGAGAAACCTATCCCCAGTGGAGTCGCTAAAAATTTATGGGCTCCAAAAATTTGCCACCGATCTCTCATATTAAAAAGAGTTTGATTTTAGTGTCGATGAATTTTCAGAAGGCATATGAGATAGTAGATAAGACACTACCCAGAGATTTTTCCCTTATTTTTTGAGGACTTTAGATATAGTTCCAGGTTTCCTATAGGCACAAGTACCTATAGTTAATTACCCCTCCCAATGCTAAGAGAGAACTTTCGATTAAGGCTAGTCGTTAGATCGCTAAATGCATAATATATAGTAGCAGTAAGTGGAGTATAAAATTTGGGAATTACAATTTATGAAATTCATCATCATTTAACTTAAAGCATATGGTTGGTGGAATGATGACATACCCAATCTAGATCCCATGGTTTCATCATCCCGGATTGTCGTGGTCCCTAGCCTACATAGTCAGAGGAGGTAATCGACCCAACATGATTGAAGGATCCCTATCAGCAGCCATGAGTTACGTTGTCCAAGAAATCCTTGTAGACCTAGGATGGTATTTCTCTAAGGAGATAAGCTTAAGTCTACCTTAGTTGACAGTGGGTTCTTTGCCCTATCAGGTGTACCCTATGATTCACATCTCAAGATACAGAGCCATTAGGGAGCATACGGACTACAGTCGTGATCGTAATATAATATTTTCATTTTGCGGCAGCCACCTGATTAACGGACTCTAGTCATAACTGCATCATATTTGGAGCCTACTGGCCAAACCACGCAAACAGAAGACACCGGCTATGTCCTTACTGGCATGAGATTGATTGAGAGTGAATATAAAAATATATTTGATTTGATATTGCTCATTTGTGAGCTAGAATTTTCTTAATTTGTTACCTTCAACAAATAGTTGTAGAAGATGGATTGAGTTAGATTTTGCTTTAAGTTTTTAAAGATTAAATTTTATTTAAGCATTTAACACTTAGTAATTCATCCGATTTTTATATTTGTATTGACACTTAATTTTGATTAATTCAATTTGAGTTTGTAAGCATATTTTGATGGTAAGTATCCCCTCCGATTGAAATCTTCGTTCAACACAAACATCATCGGGGTGGATGTATTATTTGATCATTTACTTTATTATTTCAGATCCTATCGACTCTATTAGTTTAACACTAAAGGATCAGATCTACTGTCATATGACAGAATTAGCTTTTCATATATTTTAATAAGTTAAAATTCTTATAATAATTGGATTTTTAAGTTTTGTTAACCCGGACTCGGCCCTAAGACCAAACTGAGAAGCAACCCATGCAGTATCCTCAGACACTAAATTTAAGCATTCAATGTAATGTCGGGGCCCATGTGGGTATTTAGTAATTCATATAATATTATTTATAAATCATGAGATTAATTTCATATTTTCATTTAATTCCAACTTAGCCTGCACAGCCTTTTCAGACATTAAAATTTACACTCTAAATTTTTATATCTGAGCACACGCAGACATTTATGACTTAGATAATTTCATCTAATTAATGAAATCATTGATTTTGCAAATCATAATTACAATAAGAATTTTATAATTCTTTGGATTGAAGGAAGCTTCTTCATTCGTGCAAAATTTAATTTAGTGTCGCCTTCTGGCTGCTTGTACGAAGAGTTGTAAATTTGGTGGCTAGATTTTATCTTTATATTTTTGATTCAAATTAGTGTAACTTTGCTTATACTTAATTTGACAGACAAAATAGATCGGCTATTTAGCTTATGCATATTGATATGATTTTATATCTTTACTAATCATCATATTTAACTTTCATTCTCACCCATAGATAAGCTATTATATCTCTTTCAACTTAGCTTATTAAATATAAGCCTTGTTGCTTAAGTTATGATTGAGTTGCATTTGTATTTGAATACTAGTTTTCACGCTTACTATAACATCTTGTGATTTTGATTATGAATCTAATTTGATTTTCTCTTAGATCATTTAAAGTGACACATTGTAAGAATTGTAAGAATTTATTCATAGTTATTGACTATGTATCAAATTCTTTGTGTGTCTTACTTAAACTTTCTTGGCACTTCTCAACTTGCTTAATGTGAATTAAACTATAATTCATTTGTTAATCGAGCAGCTTTGTAATGCTTGTTATTGTTCAAGAACTTGATATTTGGAATAACTAATGATAAATCTTATTCATATTAGCTTATGAAAGATCGAAATCCACATTTGCTCATAGATAAGTTATCAAGCTGAGCATAATCTCATTTGAAGTCTAATATAGATTCTATTATCATTTGAAAGCTAACACTTTATGACTGTTTTTGGGCCTGATCTTTTCAAATTTGACAAAATTTCGACAGCATTTCGGCATAGGGGTTTCAAAACATCTAATAATTTTTGGGCTTGATCATTCCAAAAGTTGGAACTGATCTTTCCAAAAGTTGACGGTTTCAAAACATTTAACAGTTTTTAGGCTTTCCCGTCACACCGATGATGTTGGTGTTTAAAACACCTCGACATCTCATCACGCTCGATACATGATGAGTCTTCAAACGCAAAAGAAATCAATACAATACAATATATACACATTCAAGCCCCTTTTTTTTGTTTAAGTCCAAAATTCAGTTTAAATTTTAGCGATTTCAACAAGATTCGTTGTCCAAAGATATAGAAAGAAATTGTTTTGCTCAAGACGCTTCTATTGAGTAGCGGATGGTGTATTGTGACACAACAATCAAGCCTTCATGGCCATTAAGCCCTATTGAGCATTAGTGGGATCTTCAAACCTACTATACCCTGTTGAGCTTAGTAGGATCTTTGATCACCTTATCTTCTGACAGCAGTTTGAGGTCCTTCCCACAAGCAACAATGAGCAGAGCCTCAGCTCGACCATGATTTTTCTTCCTCTTCAAGAAGGAGCTCATTGATGGAAACAAAATCGAAGCAGTTTTTCTGCAATCATCCTTGCTATAGGAGCTCCCACAAAGTTGGAACTGATCTTTCCAAAGACGAGATGTTATGGGAACAACTGAAAAGCCTGATGCAACTAGAATCCCAATCCACAAACCGTATGTGAATCCCCCACTCCACCAACCATGTTTTCCATCCTATGGAAACGGAGTTAACTGCTCAATAAATGCCTTTGTTCCATGTGGTGCACCAATACTATAAGGCAACTGGACAATAGACTTCACATCTATGGGCTTTCGAGTTCATCTTCCAACCAAGACTTGCAAGTAGGGCGTATCAAACACCTGAGCTATGAACCCAGAAGAATCTTCTTTCAATAGAGCCAAAGCCCACGAGACATCAGGGTGGACCCCAATGATCCACTCAGGGTTAGAAACCCCCTCGCGCTACTCGATTTCCTTGGCGGGAAGCCTCCCCATTTCACAAGATGGAAAAGATAGCGAATCCAGCCAGTTCTCCTTGAGCTCAGCATCAGTAATCTTAACCCTAACCTTACGTGTTTCATGGAGTACTGCAGGCTTCCGACAATGAATCTGTGGGCAGAAAAATTTGAAATTGGGGGCAAAAAATCACAGTTTGCATCTGAAGGTGGAGGAGACCGAGTTCATGGGAAGAGTTGGGCAGGAGAGGCCGCTGCTCGTAGGGAAATGGTGGGCTTTCAGTTTTTAGGGAGGTTTCCTTTTGCGGTTGGAGGAGGAATTGATCGCGTAAGGGAGCGATTTTTCAGCTTGCGGTTGAGGAAACTGGAGAGAACGGTTGTTAGGCTTTTCTGGAAGACAAATCGAGGTCAACAGTTGTCAATGGGCACCATATTGTTGAGTTGATTTTGTAGAATCAGAGACATTGATTGTAGGGTGGTGTTACGAGGTTACCGAATCAAGGACATTAGTACAAGTTTGCTAGTGTAGAGCTAGGGTTGTTGGTTTGGGGGAGTAGAGTTAGAGTCACAAAACGGTTTCGAAGTCTTGAGTTTTTAAATTGATGCAAAGTGGAAATCTAATTTGAAATTCATCTTATTTGTTTCTAAATTCAAAATTTTACAAAAAAAAGATTAAGGATGTTTACATATATAGCACACAATTCTTATGTATTTACACATCAAGAATCAAAATTTGATATTTATGAATATAATTTTTTTTTCTATGAATGAAATGGGTATTTTACTTAAAAAAATTAAAATAGTAATATTTTTGATGTAATATTAAAAATTTAGGTATCATTTATGTAATTATAAAAATTTAGATATTAGATATATAAATGTATAAGAATTGTGTGATATTTTAACTCTAAACTTGAAAATGGATAAGTTGCTCTAAATTTAAAAGAAATTTTAAAAAAATATACTTGAATGGCTTCAAACTTAAACACTTAATTTTGAATCATCAAATACAAAATAATGAGAAATATGCTAAGAAAAATGCTCACTCAGCCCATATATTTGTGATTAGCCCAACTTACCAAATTGGTCACACATCTTCTGCTCTTTAGCAAAGATATCAATTTCCTTATTTTACATTCAATATAAACTCTATAAAAGGCCATAATATTTGTACATCAGTAATTTTTACTTATTTCATATTTGATTAAATTGAATGCTCGCAGTCACTTAAAGAGTCTAAGAGGGGCAGTTTGGTTGCTTGAAAAAAAATATTATACAAAGTAAACATAGTGTATTCTAAATAATTTATAATTATTTAGTTGAAAACTCTATAAATGCTGGGATTTATTTTTTCTTATTTTGTAAAGTAAATATAATATAATATATTTGACGTGGATCGATGAGAGTAGTGGAAAACAGTGTGTGGCAGTTGACGGTCAGTGGTGGTGGTATTGGTCTATGGCAGGCAATCGAAGATGATCAACGTCGACGATGGTCGATGGCGGCGATGGTTGCGGTGGTGGCCGGCGATAGTCAACGGTGGTGGGTGATAATAGTGGCTGACAGCCAACAAAGGTGGATGATGGTCAGTCGTTAATGGTGGTGGTGGCAGTGGTTGTGGTTGCCGATAGTTGGTGGTAGCAGCCGATTGGCAGTAGTGCAATGATCGACAATTAGTGATAGCGGTGTTGGTGGTTGGCGAACAGCAATGGTGGGCAGTAGCTAGCAGTAGTGAGAGGTGGCCAGTGGTCAGTGTTGGTGGCCAATAAGCAGTGGTGAATGGGCATTTGCTACGGTCTTTACTTTATACTAGATGATGTATTTAGAATTCGCATCGATTTAATTTCTAATACATTAAATTTGAACTAAATGATTAACTTAAAATACACTAAAATTTTATAATGCAATCCAATTTCATCAATTCAAATACCAAAATTTCTAAAACTACAGCATATTGAATATAATAGCAACAAACTAAATAGCCCCCAAATACATTTTCTTTAATCCTATTCAACCTTGATAAAAAGTTAACCAAAATCTACTACACTCAGTATTACTTGTTAGGAGATTGTGAAAGAATAGATCTCCAAGAAAGTATTTTTAACTCGACAAGTTAAACTTAAAATTGTGCATAATTGAATCCTTAACATATTTTTAATTAGGAAGTTTTATATACATATCATATAGTTCTTATACATTTATATATCTAACACTGAAAATTAGATATTTATTTATCTAATATTTTTTATGCTTAAAAAATATATTTTATTTTTAAAAAATAAGTGATGATATTATTTTTGATATGATATTGAAGATTAGAATATTATATATGTAAAAATTTAAATTTAAATATTAGATATATAAATACATAAGAAATCTTATGGTATGTATGTAAATCTGCTTTTTAATTATTATTTTTAACTCTCAAATGTGAGAATAAACCAGTATTCCCAAGTAAAAAAAAAAAGAAGTAAATTTAGCTCTCATACAGGAATAGTTGTTATTCGAAGGGGGAAAAAAGGAAAAAAAGAAGAAGAAGATTGGTTTTGCTTTAATTAAACTCAAAAAGATCTACACCTCCGTCAGACTTCACACCCCCTCCCTCCAAAACCAAAAAAAACAGATCAAAACTCTACAAATCGTGTACCCATCTAATCGGGTATAATCCTGCTGTTCAACGCATCCTCAAATCTGCTACAGGAATCCGCTCTCATCTCTGTGCTCATATCATTATCCGGGGCAGGGTAATAGTCCTCCCTTAGCTGCACATCCCTCAGATTCGGTATCCCCAAAAAAAACCTCATGAAATGCTCATTCGCAGTGCCATGGATGAACAGCTTCCTCAGTGATAAGCATTCTCGTATCAATCCAGTAGCTGGAAGTGATAAGCTTCTCTGATTCACCTCCTTGTCTTGTGGCGGCCAGTAGTCGAGCTCATGCAGGTTCAGATCACCGATTCCATGGAGATAGAATCTCTCCCACAAGCTGAGATCCATGTGTCCTGTGGGAGCTGTCAAGGCATAGCCAATGGCTTCCCCGCAGTCAAGCTTCATCTTTGATAAGCGAGGGTATAAAGCCAGTGAGCTCAACCCGAAAACAGACCGGGCAGGCCGTGGGCAAGTTCTGCAATCCCCTTCCACCTTGATGCTTATCTCTTCCAATTTAGGGCAGTTCTCCAGCCCCGCTTCCGGCAGTGGGGTCAGCAATTCCCCTGCGGGGAGCCACAACGAGAGATATCGAAGGCGATCGAATGTCTTGCACCAGAATTCCCTGCCGCCATTGTTGTAGATGTTGTTCGGGTCAGAATACCTGCTTTTCTTGCTCGATATGCCCTCGTCATCGAGCTCAAATTCGTCTTCATCGCAAACCTGATCATCTGTTGCAGCCTGTGACGGTAAAGCCCCTGACTTCTCCCAGACGCAGTCGATGTGAAGCCATTCAATGCGGTCTCGAATTGGCCCAAGGGCGCGAAGCGAGGAAGCTGCATCAATGTTCTTGCAGTCGGAGATCATGACTTCTTTGAGTGTAGAGCGAAGCACTGCTGCCAATTTCTTGATCCCAGTCTCAGACACCTTGGCGCAGCCATGGATTTCGAATCGGGAAAGCTGATGGCAGCCGCGAGCAATGGTGGCGAGACTGGAATCAGAAAGATCATCAGAGTTCTTGATGCAGAGATTCCTCAACCCCCCGCAGACTGCGACGCCGTCAAGGTGAAGCCCAGCTGCCCTGCATACTCCCTGGAATCGGCCAAGCTTCAGGGATCGGATGCGAGGACATCGATGGCTTATAATTTCCAATGCAGCGCCGGAATCCACCACATCATGGTAAAGATCTAGGGTTAGATCTTCAAGAAACGGGAGAGCTGAAAACAGCCCAAGGAGACCGGCGCGTGTGATGCGTGAATCATCACGCGGGGTGGTGGTGAAATCAGGAAAATCGCGGGAGGTAGAAAGGGCTAAAGGATCAGCGAGATGAAGCAAGGAGAGATTAGGGCAAGCGGCGGCTACGGAGAGAATCGCGTCGTCGCCGACGAAATCGAGAAACCTTGGATTGAACACGCAAGGAACAAGCAACTGGCGGAGATTAGGGCAAGCAGCCGCAATCGCAACCAGCTCAGATGACCGGTACCCTTCGGACGCTGCGGAGCAGAGGAGGTCGAGATTGGTCAGCGTTTCAGCAGCCAAAGGGTGAGAAGCCAGCGCAGCGGGGATATCTTCCGGCCAGCAATAGAACCGTGAAAGATCCAAAGATGTAAGATTAGGGCAAGCGGGAAGATCGTAGGTGGCTGATTAGGCCGGATACCGCAACGTGCCGGAGATTCGGCCAATTGGGAGCCATGGCAGCGGCGCGAGCGTACACGGTGAGTGAAACGACGGAGGGGAAAGCGAGAAGGAAGCGGCGGGATAGGAGATGGAAGTCGGCGGGGTGGTGTCCCCATGGGGAGAGGAGGGAGAGGTCGAGATGAGAGATGGAAGGAAAGCAGGTGGGGAGGAGGACGAGATCACGGATTTTTCCGCGGAGGGAGAGGGAAGTGCGTGTTGAGCGTTCGAGTAAACGCCACTTGCGGCAGGTGAGGGAGATGGAGTTGCGGGTGCGGACATCGAGTACGAGAGACAAGGTGTGAGAAAGGACGCCATCCGGGAGGTCGTGGAGGTGCGTTGATCGGTTGGTTGATGATGTGCCGCCATCCGCCATAGGCGAGAAGCTTGGTTCTGGCTGTACTTGGAAAGAGAGAGAGGAGACTGAGAAATGAAGAAGGGTAGGAGTAGCTGGAGATCGGGGGCCGGGTGGATTTTGTCGGACATGGGAGACCATGTGATTCCACTCGCCTCCTATTTCCCTCCCCGTTGCTTTCCGCTCAGGGTTCAGTTGTCAAATATCTCGTACATATTAGTCGTTTATAATTTTTTTCTTTAAAAAAATTATTAGGATATCCCAGAACGGGATCGAAAATAATCATTTATTATATATATAACGTTACTTTTAAAATAAATTATATGAATTTTCAATTCTAAGAATATTTTAAATTATTATTTTTTCTTTTATATGTAATGAAAAAAAAACAGTTTTATTTATAAAATTTTAGCTTTTTAAAATCCATTTTCATTAAAATTTCATCAAATTGCTGAGCTTCTTGATAAAATTTTAAAAAGTATTTTCACAATCTCTAAATACTATGATTTAATATTATTTTGAAAGTTTTTTTTATCACTTCTCTTCACATCCTTCATATGAAAGAAACACCTGATATTATTATATTTTACATATTTATTGTGATCTCAAACTTATTATTAAATTTTGATGATCTATAATATGATGATTTATTGATTTGATTGCCACCTATAAGAGGAATATCTAATATGTCATAGAAATCATGCCAAGTTCTTAATTGCCAATTTGATTACAAAATAAACCTTATATAACTTTGACTTTAAAAGTTAAGCAGGAAAATTATTAAAGAGGTTTCCTCAAGGAAAGCTTGAGAGGAAAGCTTGAGTCATTATGCCAACAAAATAATAATAATAATAATAATAATAATAATAATAATAATAATAATAATAATAATAATAATAATAAAAATAATAATAATAATAATAATAATAAAATAAACAAATTAAAAAAAATAAAAATTTATGCAATTCCAACATTATTAACTCAAAAATGATTGTATTTGATCAATGTATATATAAATATAAATATAGATTACTATTAAATTATATGCTAAATGTTATAATTGGTTTAATTTATTTTTAATATAGATTTGAAGAGTAGGTACTATTAAATATGATCATATCAAGGGATAAATGAACACTATTAATCAAAATTTTAGATGAACTCTATAAGCGGCAATAATATTTTTAACTTATAAAATAATATAGTAAATTCATGAGATTAAGAAATACAATCTTAAAATCTTTTATTTGCAAATTTTTAGTAGCATATTTTGATAGCATTCATATCTTTAGTCACAATAAGAAGATACATTTAAATCATTCACGATTTATTTGACTTGATTTAAAGCCAAGCTTTATGTTAATCTTCAGAAAATCTTTTACAGTCAAACTAAAGTCATCATATTTTTGTGATATTTGCTAATGGATTGAAGGTAGATTTTACAAAAATTAATAAAATGTTTTTCCTAATCACTTTAGGCCTTGGTAGGATATTTCTGTGAACTTTAGATTTGGCTTCTTTAGAACCTCTAGAGGATATGATAGAATATTTATTATTGTGGGACGATTCTGTAAAATATCTTATTTTCTTTCTTGCTAAAAATTTAATGATGTGTCCCATATGATAGGATTATTCTTCAAAAAGATAGTTAAATTTTATAGCCTTCCTCACATAATAATTTCAGATAAGGATGTCAAGTTTATATTGTATTTGTAATAAATATCATGAAAGTGAATATGCAGCTCACATAAGTAAACTAATTTATGACGGTCTAGCCATTGAAAATTGCTGCTAATTATTGTGATTTCACACTAACCAAGAGCCCTTCAATTGCCTCCTGCCGCTCGATTTCGCACTATTGTTTGGTGAAATTTTGCACATTTTCTTTGTGATTTTTGAGGCATATCTACTTCCAATTCTTCCTGTAAATTTTTTTTTTTTCAAATTTCACATTATATTTAAGTTTTTTTATGCTCCGGTGTCACATTTTTGTTTCTTTCTTAAGTGAAATAAACTCAAATTTCTTCATACAATCTCAATTAGATTTTAATCCTTTTATCCCATTCGCTTGATTTCAAAATTTTGTT
This sequence comes from Cymbidium sinense, assembly GCA_021442155.1. Lineage (NCBI taxonomy): Eukaryota > Viridiplantae > Streptophyta > Magnoliopsida > Asparagales > Orchidaceae > Cymbidium > Cymbidium sinense. The sequence goes on from CM038221.1 coordinate 188,421,707, forward strand.
GTAACTTATTTTTTGTTGTCAATGGTCTTTGTGTGAAATAACTTATCGAATTAGGTTAATTATTAGTGATTTGTTATATTGTCAATTTAGATGACTTTATTTTGTGTGTTTAAAATTAGGGGAATGGTTAATTTAGAGTTGTAGGGGAGCTAAGTCGATTTGTGAGGTAGCTTGAGCTCAACTTAATAAATGACTATTGAGCTGAGTTCGATTAGCTAATGAGCCAAGCTCCTTTAAGGTATGTTAAAATTATTTGATAGTTTAAGCTCAAAATTATTATAAGTATTTAAAACTTACATCAGATTTATTTTATCTCTTTCATACTAAATATATGCTGGGTGATCAGCCACCTTGAACTCTTAGTTATAATCAAGCTCAAGCTTGAGCTCAAACTTGATTGACTAATCAGTTGAAAGTTAGATTAGAGTGGTGGGAGAAGAAAGTTGATGATTAAGCTTGAATATTATTTTATTTTATAAAAAATTGATTACTTGAATTTGATTATAGAATAAACATTATTATAATAATATAATAATTCTATTTTGATTGATGTACTCATAATCAACAGATGCATGCATGCATTTATGCTAACTTTATTAACTTTTACAATAACCTCAACATGTATACCATTGATTATGAATTCTTAATTATGTTATATACAATAAATGGATATAAGTGCATAAAGGTCATTGATGTATAATAGACTTCTTCCTAGACAAAGAGATCAATTGAAGAATTTACTAAAGGAGTTCAATATTTCATATATGTTGGTTGTTAGCAACTGTCTCTTATGGATGAGAAAAAGTTTAGATGTCCAAGTACGAAATATAAAAATCAAGCAATTTTAACATCGGATGAAGTTATAGTTAATTTGAATTGAAAGAGGATTTCAACCTAAATACTAGATTTGGACAACTCATGCCGAATATGTGATTGAATAAATGATATATACAAGTGCATGTGCTAAATAAGAAATATCAAGATGAGTCGAATTGATATTTCTTATTCAACCACCGCCATCGGCCACCGACCACTGCCAACCGTCACCGCCGGCCACCCCCGTCGGTCTTTGCTCCTTCAACCACCGTCGTCATCATTGTCAACCGTCGGTATTACCGCTGCCGTCGCCCTTGCGCCATCACCACATCATCATCATCAACCGTCGTCATGGGTCATCGCTGCCGGTCGATCACGCCGTCTACCGTTGCGGTCGCCGCCACGACCATCGGTCATCTCGGTCCGCGGTATAACCATCATTGTTTATCATTCGCCACCTATTGTTATGACTAACCACTACCGCATAAATTTTTGGGATTTTATCTCATATCTAATCCGTTCGGGAAAACTATGTACTCTAAAATAGATATATAGTGAAAAATTTTTACTGTGCTAGGCCCCGTGATTTTTTCTCCCTCTTTCTGGGATTTTTCCACGTAAAAATCTTGGAGTTTCTTGTTCACTCTTCAAATATATGTATGTGTGCTGGATTTCACAATAAGGCTAAGGCGTAAAATTTTATTCTACCACAACTAGTTTTCTAGCACCGCAACATTTATATTATTATGGTAGAGTGCTAATGGAAGAAGATCCCATCTTAGGTGGGGCGCATTATCCTCCTCAATCTTTAAAACCTTAAGTCTATTATTAACTTGAACAAAATTAAAACATAAATGTCACCTCCAAATTATTTAAACAACTAAACTTAAACCACCTAATGATAAACTAAATCAAACTCTAAATTTAAATCAAGATTTAAACTTTAGAATCCTAGTGTAGGCTCACCACACTAGTCTCCTTAGACATATCACACTACTAGGTTACCGACTTTGGATTTAGATTAGGGTGGTGCTTTATTTATGATTTGTTGATTTTTTTTTTATTTTGTGTTGTACTGATTTTGGTTGAATGCTAGGGTTATTTGCTCATAGACTAGATATTAGAGCATTATTTATTAGACTACTATTATTTTCTATAGAGTGTTATGCTTAATAAAAGGATTATTGTAATAAAATTAAAATTAATATCATTTAGTCCATAAGCATAGCATATTAATATAAGTGGGCTTAATATACATTGGTGCTAAGGCTATATGTTTGAAATAAAAATCATTTGGGCTAATGTGTGTTATATTGAGCTCTATTTTATAGATTTTAATTAAATTTTATTTGAATAGGATTTGCATAAGTGGATTGTATGAGTTGATGATCTATTATGAAGCCTAAAGAGTTCATTGAATAAGGAGACTATCCAAAGAAGAAATTCAATGAAGACCATCATATATCAAACTTCTAATTGTATGTCAGGTCGTATAAGGGTAGATTATAGCTACCCAATTTTCTCTTTCTTCAAGGATTTATAGTGGAACCTGGCTAGACCGACCTTTCTCTATATTGATTTAATTTTTGTTTGCTTGTTTACTTTAGGTGTGTAGTACAAGGGGTGATTTTATAGGTTTTTTTATGACTTTGTGATTGTGGAGTTTTCATTTAGACACCACATAGATCTTGGTTGTTTTTATTTTGGTAGTCAAATGTGTCGTTAACGAATAATATACCATCTCAAAAGATGAAGATATCATTCTATAATAGATTGAATAGTTTAATTAAGACTTCTAAGACTGATGAGCCTACATATTCTAGAGATTCTTATCATGAACTACTTGAAGAAAGTAGAATAAGGTTTATTTTTGGTTAAGTTCTCAATTTTCTAAAAGTGCAAACTCTTAAGAAAACTCTTGATTAAAAAAAGTAATTCACTCTAACTATAGGTTTTAAAATTTAATTTCAAGACAGTTAAATATGAAAGTCAAGTAGGATAAATCAAAATGATCAATTCTTTTCAAATTTCAAATGAGAAAAAAATAAGAGATGTTTTAATATTAGAAAGTTCAGTAAGCACTTCAACCTATTATATTGTTGGAATTTATAGCTATGATATTTTTTTTTTTCGAGCTAACATTTTATTAAAATGCAAGGAATTATAATTTAGTAGCACAAAGTTGCAGAAACGACTAAGAGGTAATGATTTAGTCTTGTACCTAGAGGGAAATATGATGTGTTAGATCATATAATTAAAGATTTAATTATGTGAGATTATACATTAATTATTTTTATATTGAGTTATTTAATTATGTTGGGTAGAAATATTAATTTTATCCTTAGATTCTATTACAAAAATTAGGATTTACATCACATTATAAGGTCACAGAAAGAAACCAATAAAAGCATGTCATTCTAGTGCACAACAAATAAATAACAACAACAAGCATTTATCCCACTATGTGGGGTTGGCTACATGAATTCTTCTTCTCCATTATGTCCCATTATGTTCTAATGCACAAACAAAATAAACATACAAAAAATTAATATAGAGAAAGCCTGGTGTGGCTAGATTCTACTATACACCTTAGAAGAAATATGAAAATGGGCAACCGAGCTTTACCCTTATATAACTTGGCTGAGAACTAGAAGTTTTGATCTATAGGGAGTATTCATTAAGTTTTTTTTTTTATCGTCTTCTTATTTAAGAACCTCAATAGGCACCACAAAAAAATCATTAGTTTGTATATTTCACTCATGCTAATCCTAAACCTCATAAATCATAACCTAATTTTAATATCAAAATACATTTTTAAATTCTAAAGGAAAATTCTAACTAAATCTATAAAAATAAAGGTTAGCCTAAAATCACATACACTTGCAATTATATTTCATACAGTGTAGCTTAGCACTAGCATGTACTAAACCGACCTATCATAATGGGCTATGCTTAGGGACTTAGGAAAATAGCACCTACAAGCAAATGATGCTAATTTTAATTTTATTATGGTAGTACCTTTATTAAGCATAGCCCCTTATAAAAGATAATATTAATCTAATAAATAATGCCCTAATATCTAGTATACAAATAATCTCAACATCTAGTCTAAAATAATACACTACAAAAAAAAAGGAAATCAACACATCATAAATGTAAGCACCAGCCTAACCTAAATTTAGAGCAGGTGACCTAATATTCTAATAAGCATAAAGGGGGTTAGTGTGGTGAGGCTACTCTAGGCTTTTAAGGTTTGAGTCTTGATTTAAATTTAGGGTCCAATTTAACTTACCATTGGGTCATTTTAGTTTAATTTCTTAGATAATTTTGAAATGAGTTTTAAGTTCTTAATTTGGATTAAGTTGAAGTAAGACTTAAGGTTCTAAAGAATGAAGAAGGTGGTAAACTATACTCTAGGTTAGGATCTACTTCTCTCAACACCCTAACCCTAATAGGATAAACTTCTCACCAAAAGTTAAAGAAGGTCATTCTAAGCTCTAAATAAGATGATTTAATAAACTTTACTTATTTAAGATGATTGACTTGATTGAGGTTTACAAGTTATTAAGTTGATTAAAGTTTAGTTAATGCTAAGTTAAGTTAACCATAATTAACTTATGTAAATGGTTAGCTTAATTAATAGTCAATTAAGTGGTTAACTCAATCAGAGATTAATTAATGATTAGTTAAATTTAATAGGATCTATTTAAATAATTGATTAAATTAAAGTTTAACTAATGATTAATTGAGGCATGATTAACTTAATAAAATGACTAGCCCAACGAAGGTTTAAGTGATGATTAAATCAAGTGATTAGCTTAGTTAAGGCTTAGTTAATGATAGATTAATCTATTTAACTAAGTGACTAAATTGACTAAAGTTTAATCAATGATAAATTAATTAGCTTAATTGAATGATTAATTTAGTTAAGTGATTGGCATAAAGTTTATTTAATGACTAGTCAACCTTAATATGATTAACATGGTTAAATCATTAACATGCTTAAGATTTAATTAATGATAAATTAAGTTTAATATGATTTATTTACTTAGTAGGTTATCTTAATCAAAGTTCAACTAATGATTGGTAGGGTTTGATTTGATAAAATGGTTAAATTGATTAGTGTTCAATTAAGAATCAATTCTATTTTCATTTGAGAAATTTAACTAAATGATTAACTTAATTAATAATTAATTTTATTCAATATGGTTAAATGATTAGCTTAGTTAAAGTTTAACTAAGAATTAATTAAGTTTAACCATGTAATTGGTGAATGACTTAAATATGAAGTTATTTTATTTGTTAGATGATTTCAAATGTGATTATCTAATGATTATTTTTTTTTATTTAAGGATTGATTATAAACTCTTAATTTTCATTTAAGTTTAAGCTTTAATTATCAATCACAGGTTAGTATGAATTATTCAAAGAAATTATTAGATGTGCATGATACCCGCAATAATATTCCTTGATCATTACATCATGTTTAAACTTATATTTTATGATTAACTTTTTAATTGTGATTTCGCAAATCCCTTAAGTAGTCCTTAATACATTAATAAAGTTTTAGAGGTTTCATTTTTATAGAATTCACTTTTGAATGTTAGACTCAAAGAAGTTTTATTGAAAATTTTTAATTGGATACTTGATTTATTGTGCTTTATTTAAGTTTATTTAAATTTATGTTAATGAATTTAGTTAATTTTACATCAATCTAAATTTGAGTGTAAAGGTTTGGCACCATGATTAAAATTAGTAAGTTCAGTTATTTTTATTCAAGTGTGTTGGCCTCACTTTTGGAGTGAGGATTCAGTCTTCCCGTCATAGATTCAGTCTTCCATACACTAATAGCTCCTTAGTCGTAAGACACTTCTAGGGCTAAGTGAACACTTAACCTAAGCCTAGGGACTTAGAAGGGTTAACTATAGGATTAGATCAAGCTAAGTGAAATCAATTAATATCATTTTTATGATTATAAGATTAATTACTTCATTAACTTTTTTAAGAGGGTTGAATATTAACAACTCTTAATCCATTGACCTAAATTCTTTGAAAATTCTATGAGAAATGAACATTGATGTGATGAGCCTACTAGAAAGTTTTCAACTCAAATAAGCATGAATTTTGAGAGAAATTAAAGGACTTAATTTTTACTAAAATTACACTTAAAATATATAATGAACTTAGATATTTTAATTTTGTTGGATTTCTCTTTGAATGCTTAATGTAGAGAGATGTCACTCATAAATCTTGGTTAAGTGCTTAATTTCCTATGAATTTTTAAAATTCTAACTTAATTAAATTATTTAATTGAATTTTAATTTCTAATTAAACTCTAAATTGAGTGATTTCATGATTTAATCAAATCTAGAAGGTATAATTAATTTTTATAATATCTCTATTGACCTTACTTTTGGAGTGAGCTCTCAACCTCCTCTTCTTAAACCTAGGACTCTCCTAGATACTAAGAGCTCCTTAGTCATAAGACACTTCTAGTGATTAAGTGAACACTTAACCTAAGCCTAGAGACTTAGAAGGGTTAATCATATAATTAGGTCATGTCTTAGGACTTAAGGAAATAACCTATCCTATAGCCTAAACCCAATCCATATGCACCTTATCAAATCAAACCCAGATTCAAATCTCAAACCAAACCTTAAATTCAAATTCAAATTTTAAATTTGATTTCAAATGATTGAAACTCAAAATCAAATTCAAATCCCAAAACTCTTCCTAAGTCATATGAACCACCTTCATAAGCTTAGCCAAAACCCCCTTAAATCAAATAAAATTCAAATTAATTTCTTTATGAATCAATTATTCCTTCATTATATCTACAAATATAAATGGAATCCATATCCATATGATCAAAGCTAAATCAAACTAAATCAAACCAAATTAAAACCCCTTTTAAGCCAGATGAACCTACCTCCATGTGCTTAACCAAATTAGCCTTCAAACCAATCCAAACACAATCAATTTTCTTATAAACCAATTGTTCCTTTATTTATATTTAAAAATATAAATGAAATCTAAATTCAAATGACCAAAACTAAATCCAACTCAAATCAAAACCCAAATTTAAGCCCTTTGAGCCAATTCTTTGGACTTGCCCAAATGACATCCAATTCAAGCCAAAATTAATAGATTTTTTTCTTAAATCAATCATCCTTCAATTATCTATCCAAATATAAATGAAACTTACAATCATCAAACCATATCCGAGTCAACCCAAGTCAAGCCCAACTTAGCCCTTTTGACTTGAAACTTTCAATTGAGCCAAAACCTTTTAAACTCTAAATTGATTATAATTAGATTTATATTTTAATCCTAGGCTCACATATAAGTCCAACAAAACCTAAATCAAGCCAAAACCAAACTAATTGACTAACTTAGGTTCACTTGAGCCAAAGTGACATAAAGGACCCATTTGAGCCAACTTCCAATCCAACCCAAATTGGATTGAACCAAGCTCACTAAAATCTTCCACCATGATTGTTGATCACCCTAGAATGATCAATTGTAATCAATTAGGTCAGACCAAGTCAACTTGATCACCTGACCAAGTCAACCCTTTAGTTAAATGGACCAAAACTAACCAAAGCCCATACTACATTAAATTAATTGAAACTAATGATTCTAATGAACTCAAAATCAATATTTGAATATGACTTGACCACCAATTGAGCCAAACCAAGCCCAATTGGCCATTTGACTCAAGTTGACCCAAATTGGCCTAAAGGACCAAATTGGGTCAAATCGTGATCTAATCTAAATTGATTGCAATGAATGGCTCGAGTTCATTCCAAATTGATTATTAAACTTGACCAAAGGCATAATTAAACCCAATTTGATCAGTTGAGCCTAATTGAGCTAGTTAACCCAAATCGACTTAAAGGGCAATTTAGCTTAAATTCAAATTAAATCTAAATTGATTCAAACAAAAGATTACATTTATCTTCAATTAGCTATTAAACTTGAATCAACCCATAACCCAAGCCAATTTGGCCAATTTTGGTCAAATTAGTCAACTTGACTCATTTGACCCAATTGATTCTAAATAAGCCAAAATCAATCCCAAGCCAAATTAAATCAAATTGATCATACTAAAATACTTTAAATCATCATTTGAACCTAACTTAAGCCTTGGATTGACCCAATTTGAGCAATTAGTCAACATAACCCAACATGACCCAATGTGACCCAAATTGAGCTAAATCCCTTGAAACTGAGCCATGACCCATTGGGAGCTGATCAAACTCAACCCAAACCAACTTGGGACTAGCCCAAAATCAGCCCAATCTCTCGAAGGTAATCCCTCTTGGAAATAACATTCCACATGTGATCTTACCCAAAGAGAGCAAAGTCCACTCTACCCAATCTTTTGTATTCAATGGAGCTGATCCTATAGCTGAAGAAGAAGACTTTGGAGCTAAATCCAAAATCCTCAATCAAACCATCACCATCACAACTACCTCCCCATCACCCTTAATAAAAAAAAATTCACCCATCCCCTTGAAAGGAGAGAAAGAGGCCTCATTCCAATAATTTTTGAGCTCACACACATTCCAGGAGCTTCCCCAAACAAGGACCAACCTTCCCCCACTCAATTTAAACCAAAAAATACATCAAACTGAAGCTTTTCCATCGAGGAGGCGGTGACCATTGGTGAATGCGACATTCCAAGGGAGGCAAATGACAAAATTAATTTTTCTACCCAACTAATAACTCATAACTAAGTTTTAAAATAATTTATAATTTCACCCTAAACCTTAGGATTTAAATAAGATAATTAAAATATTTAGCAACCCCTTAGTTGTATGATTGTATATCTCACATCATGCATGCATATTCCTTTTTCGTTGAATATGGGGGATCTCCATCATTACATGATAGAAGAATGCTTGACCTATAAGGGAATCCCATGTGGTGGAGAACACCCTCTTCTCACTGATTTAGCCAACAATCTATTTCATCATGCATTTTGGCAATAAAAATCCCAAGCCTTTGTCCAAAATATAATGTCAAAATGAAATAAAATTTGTAAAAATTTTGCATTTATAGATTAATTTATATGCTCATACAACTCATGCTCTTATCTCTTAGGGAGTGGGTTTAGGACTTTCGTCTCTTTCCAATTAAATAACTACCTTAGCTATCTTGCAATTTGTAAGACTAGACTATATCATTTTGAATCGTATGAGGTGTTAGCTGGCGGCCACTTTTGGCGGTTATAAGTCCAGAAGTCGGACATTTTATCCTTTCTTATGAAGGTAAACCATTATGTCTCCTTTTCGCTTAGATTTAGGTCGCGTCTTAGCTTGTCCTAAAAGTTTCATAAATTTAGGATCCGAGGTAACTAGTTTCCTTCAGGCTAAAAATATAAATCCTCACCTCTTATGCATTGTCATGATCTTGTGTTGATATATTATAAGTCCTAGTAATCTAATAAAATTTTAACTCAAACAAATAAATCTCATCACCATCAGATATGTAAAGCTCAACCACAAGATAGATTGGAATGCTCACTAGGCTTCTTAGTATCATGAGCATTTCTTACCTATTTTCTTTGGCTTCTAAAAATAAATATTCTCCTTGAACAATCCCACTTGACTTTCTAACATAGCCAGTTTTATTGATAGTCTTAACCTTACAATCTTTGAAGTCCATAATTGCCAACTTTAATCTAGAGTGTTTTTAAGGGTTTCATATTCCTTAGGATGTAATTAACTATGGAGGCTTGCCTCCATAAGGGACTTAAGAACCTAGCTTAATATAAATCTTGCTTTATTTTTTCATATAAAGTAGGGGAAAAAATCTCTGGTATATTTGAAGACCCTTCATGCCTTAGGAGTTCTTATTAGGTGATTAGGTTTATTGTAGGGTGATGCCTCTATCTTTTGAGATAGTACATCATACCTCAATGTCATACCCGATCACTTCAATAAGTATCCCCTGCGATCTGCATGATGTCCACACCCACATCCAAAAATAAATACCACAAAGTGATTCTTTTTTAATATGAGTATTTTAAATCAATTAATATCATTTTTATGATTATAAGATTAATTACTTCAATAACTTATTTTAAGAGGGTTGAATATTAACAACACTTAATCCATTGACCTAAATTCTTTGAAAATTCTATGAGAAATGAACATTGATGTGATGAGTCTACCATAAAATTTTTAAGTCAAATAAGCATGAATTTTGAGAGAAATTAAAGGACTTAATTTTTACTAAAATTACACTTAAAATATATAATGAACTTAGATATTTTAATTTTGTTGGATTTCTATTTCAATGCTTAATCTAGAGAGACCTACTCATAATTTTTGGTTAAGTAGTTCATTTCTTATGAATTTTTAAAATTACAACTTTAATTAAATTATTTAATTGAATTTTAATTTCTAATTAAACTCTAAATTGAGTGATTTCAATTGAGTGATTTCATGATTTAATCAAATATAGAAGGTATAATTAATTTTTATAATATCTATGTTGACCTCACTTTTGAAGTGAGCTCTGAACCTCCTTTTCTTAGACTTAGGACTCTTTTAGACACTAAGAGCTCCTTAGTCATAATTTACTTTTAGTGATTAGGTGAACACTTAACCTAAGCCTAGAGACTTAGAAGGGTTAATCATATGATTAGGCCATGCCTTAGGACTTAAGAAAATCACCTATCCTATAGTCTAAACCCAATCCATATGCACCTTCTCAAATCAAACCCATATTCAAATCTCAAACTAAACCTCAAATTCAAATTCAAATTCAAATTACAAATCTAATTCCAAATTTGACTCCAAATGAGTGAAACTCAAAATCAAATTCAAATCCTAAGACCCTTCCTAAGCCCTATGAACCACCTACATAAGCTTAGCCAAAACCCCCTTAAATCAAATCAAATTCAATTGATTTCTTTATAAATCAATTATTCCTTCATTTATATCCATAAATATAAATGAAATCTATATCCAAATGATCAAAACTAAATCAAACTAAACCAAACCAAACCAAAACCCCTTATAAGCCAAATGGTCCTACCTCCATCTGCTTAACCAAATTAGCCTTCAAACAAATCCAAACTCAATTAATTTTTTTATAAATCAAATATTCCTTTATTTATATTCATAAATATAAATAAAATCTAAATTCAAATAACCTAAACTAAATTCAACTATAATCAAAACCCAAATTTAAGCCCTTTGAGCCAATTCTTTGGACTTGGCAAAATGACATCCAATTCAAGCCAAAATTAATGGATTTTTTCTTAATTCAGTCATTCTTTCAATTATCTATCCAAATATAAATGAAACCTACACTCATCAAACCAAATCTAAGTTAACCCAAGTCAAGCCCAACTTAGCCCTTTTGACTTGAAACTTTCAATTGAGCCAAAACCTATTAGACTCTAAATTGATTGTAATTGGATTTATATTTCAATCCTAGGCTCACAAATAAGTTCAACTAAACCTAAATCAATCCAAAGCCAAACCAATTGACCAACTTAGGTCCACAGGGCCCAAAATGACCTAAAGGACCCATTTGAGCCAATTTCCAATCCAACCCAAATTGGATTAAACCAAGCTCACCAAAATCTTCCACCATGATTGTTGATCACCCTAGGATGATCAATTACAAACAATTGGGTCAAACTAAGTCAACTTGGTCACTGACCAAGTCAACCCTTTAGCCAAAATGAACCAAAACTAACCAAAACCCATCCTACATCAAATTAAATGAAACCAATGATTCAAATCAACTCAAAATGAATATTTGAATATGACTTGACCACCGATTTAGCCAAACCAAGTCCAATTGGCCATTTGACCCAAGTTGACCCAAATTGGCCTAAAGGACTAAATTGGGTCAAATCATGATCTAACTTAAATTGATTGCAACCAATGACTCAAGTTTATTCCAAATTGATTATTGAACTTGACCAAAGCCATAATTGAACCCAATTGGATCAATTGATCCCAATTGATCCATTTAGCCTAAATTGACCTAAAGGTTCAATTTGTCCTAAATTCAAATTAAATCCAAATTGATTCAAACCAAAGACAACTTTCATCTTCAATTAGCGAATTGAACATGAATCAACCCATAACCCAAGCTAATTTTGCCAATTTTGGTCAAATTGGTCAACTTTACCCATTTACTTACTTCATTCCAAATGAGCCAAAATTAATCCTAAGATAAATTAAATCAAATTGATCATACCAAAATACTTTAAAACATCATTTGAACCTAACATAAGCCTTGGTTTGACCCAATTTGACCAATTGGTCAGCTTAACCCAACATGACCCAATGTGACCCATGTGACACAAATTGAGCCAAATCCCTTGAAACCAAGCCATGACCCATTGTGAGCTAACCAAACTAGATCCAAACCCACTTAGGATCAGCCAAAAATCAACCCTAACCCAATTGGAGCCAAACCCAAGGTAATCCTTCTTGAAAATGACATCCCACATGTGATCTTACCCAAAGAGAGCAAAGTCCACTCCTCCCATATTTTGCAATCAATCGAGCTAATCCTACAGCTAAAGAAGAAGACTTTGGAGCAAAATCCAAAGTCCCCAATCAAGCCATCACCATCGCAACCACCTCCGCATCACCCTTAATAAAAAAACTCGGCCATCCCCTTGAAAGGAGAGAAAGAGGCCTCATTCTAATAATTCTTGAGCTCACACACATTCCAAGAGCATCCCAAACAAGGGGAAACCTTCCCCCACTCGATTTGAGCCAAAAAAACATCAAATTGAAGCTTTTTTGGCTAGGAGGAAGCAACCATTGGTGAAGATGATGTTCCAAAGGGAGGAAAATGTTCAAACTTATTTCAAATTTCCCTCTTACATCCAGAAGCTCGCACGGATCTTAATAGCCTCCAGAAACCATGCCCAGTGAGGTAATTTCATCAAACCATAACCGGCCTTAAGGGCTTTTATTTGTGATAGGCTTTGTTCAATTTTAGGAATTTCCCCTAGATTACCCTTGCATTTATTATTTCACTTCATCCCCACACATTTTGAGTGATTTTTGATGAAGATCACAAGAAAATTGAGCCTAAAATGAAGTTCCATTCAGTTTTATTACAAAAATTACAAGAATCCCTTGATTTACCATTCTGTCGTCTGTGACACACAACAACCATTTAATCCCACGATTCGTGGGATCGGACGGCTTAGATTGCGCGCCGATTATGAATTTCCACTTTCTGATCTCATGGATCAGATCTGTACCATCTGATCTGCAATCGGATGGTCAGATTTGATACACGCATCATTTTCCTGTTCATTTACGCTTTCCTGCTCCTCTATTGATGCAACACCGACCACACATCGCGTGGCACCGCATCATCGTACCCTTGTCGTGTAGCCGCTTGGAATCACGTGGTCTCGTCGATTATGTGGTCTAGGTTAAGTAAAAAATTAGGCCATTTTTATTTTAAAATATTATTTAAATTGCTTAAAACTTTGAAAATTTATAAAAAATAAAATACTTAGTGAAAAATTATAAATGAGAGCTCATTGGATTTGTCCTTTCGAGAGAAATCCAACAAACCAAAAACCCCCAAATTTTGTTGGGTAGTTTGATCTTAATTTGAGTTTTAGGAAAAATATAATTTCATCAGTTAAGCCAAAAATACACATTAGGTTGATTTAAAATTTTTAGGGAATGAAACTGAAGTTAAAATGCACCCACCATAAAAATTTCGAGTTAAAAGGATTGTTAGATTGAAAGATATTGCATTATAAAGTTAAAATAGTGAAAATAAATTAATGGACTTTATAAAAATCATGGAAAATCACTTAAATCAACTAAAATTTTGAAAATCATAACAAATCATAGAAGAATTATAAAAATACAAATAAATATTCATTTTGAAGGTATTTCAGAGGAGAATTTAATAAAAATATTCCTAATTAATTTTGAATAGTAATTAAGGCTTAATTTAAGTTTAATTAAAATTTAATTAGCTTAATTACTCCCTAATTACTCAAGTAATTAATTCCAAGCTTTTTGAGGTTGATTAATGGGATGACCCCTGCCTCCTATAATTTTATTGTGATTTATTGCTTGGTTAATTAGTGAATGTGATTGTCTTAGCCTTAATTACTTTCTTAATTAATTGGGTGATTAATTAACATGAAACCACTAATTAAGCTTGCCAATCATTGTATAATAGTGAATGAGCATAAAGAATGGGATTGAGACCTCTTTCCTAATCTTTTACTCTATGTTCATTTCATTTGAATGGAAATTAATTAATTTGGGATTAATGGTTTAATTCATTAATTAAAATGGCTTAATTAATCAAATTAAAATCATAATCATTCCAGAACTCATCTAGTTAAGTTTTTTGGGTTGCTCTTTAGGTTTTTAATAACCTAGAGCTATTTAAAGAAATTATGACTAACCTACATATGTGGGGAAACCGTAAGAGTACTTAATCAAGTTCTTTAATCTAATTAACCATAAATTGGGAGCCAATTGCATTAGGCCTTTTATTTCTTAGGGTCCTTGCTGATTTAAATTCCAATTCATATGCATATCATGTTGGCTCATAATTAATTGGTTAATTACTTTAAGGTAACATATGTAAGGGATAATTAATGGACTTAACTCATATTACAACCTAATTAATCTATAAAATCAACTTAATTTCTTTTCATTGAACCAAATTGATTAACCAATTTGGAAATGGATTAGGAATAGCAAATGATTAAATCTCCTCTTTTCTCTAAATTAAATCAAACATCTAAAAATAACTTAATAAGAAGCTTTGGTATACATTAAATGATTGTATTTGATATGATTGTCCTTAAGAATTAGTTTGATTGAACGAAATATGTGTTTTTATGTCTTATTATTCCTTTCCAATCATATTAAATGATGTGTGTCATGTGGTTCCATGCATTCATGCTTTCAAAATGTTTAAACTCAATTGAAATTTTCTTTATGTTGACCTTGCAGGTGTTGAACTTAATTTACAATATGTGTGGCTATTATCACTATTAAATCAAAAATTATTTTCAAAAGCTTATAAATCAATTACAATATTTGGAGTGATATTAGTCATAAGTATATGTATGCTTGCATGTGTTCTAGTTTAAACATATGATGTAGAGTTCTCTTTCTTTAATTCACATATAGATTTGCATAAGTTTGAACATTCATAAGTGTATAGTCTATTTAAAAAGACATAACACTTATTTGAATTCATCCTTACATATTTCTTTATTAGAATTTGGATAGAAGTTTAACTCATATGTATAAAAAAATTCAATTAAGAAAGATACAACTTTTGCATGATTTTCTATTCATGTAGTTATTTGTACATTTATGTGTATTTAAGAATAGCGGGTATATCTAGTCTGGACATTCTGGGGACACACGGCTTTAAGTAGCCCCAAGGAGGTCTTTACCTCACTCTCATAGTTAATAATGGCGAAGTATTTGCTTAAAACATTTATACACTTGACTGTGCATTTAGCTAATGGGTGAAAAATCTCATTTTCTACAAAATACATATATGCATCTTTCATTTAAACTGTGTTAAAAGAAATATATTACATATATTAGTCAGACTTTGGATTCAACCATATGCATGTTACATGTGATGGAATGGAATAATGTGATGTATATCATGTGTTAGTAGTTCATTCAAATTAATCTTAAGATGCATTTCATATTGAATGGAATCATTTAAACTGAACCTAAATTTAGGCTTAATTTAAAAATATGTAATAAGCCATTCACTAAAGAGAACAAGTTAAATTAACATGCTTTAAAAAGTGGCTTAGGGTAGGGATGAAAGAGAGCAATTCTCTTTCCTCTCTTTATAACACTTAGTTGCTAAGTGTAAGGCGTACAAAAAAAAAGAAAATACTAAGTAAAATTCTCAAATCAATTAAACCACTTAAAGTGAAATCAACCTCTTTTGACTAAACATCTTTTCACATTTAGAAAATCATAACCTTAATGCATAGTTAGGACTTACCACATAAGCCTTAACATACACATTAGAATTAAGTCACCACTTTTAGTCCTAGATTAGGACAGTGTATGTTTAGTGTATAGTTTGTTTTGTGATGTAAAATTTTAGACTGGATGTTAACGTGTATGCTTCATAGACTGGATGGTAGGTCGTGATTAGCCTAATCTTATTTTGTATAGGGGATTATGCTTAAAGGGGCTGCTTAAAAATAAATATAAATGCTCTCTTTCTAGGTTGCTTATGCCCCTAAGCATAATCCAAGTTAGGACAGGTGAGCTTGACTACCCATGTGTAGGGTGCTAAGTCCAAATTATGATATAAGTAGTTGGGTTGTATGTGTGTTTAACCAACACTTATTTTGCAGGTGTAGTTAGATTTATTTTCCCTATTTTTAATATAATTTTGTATTAGGAATTAGGATCAGTGCTATGAGAGTTTAGGATGAGCATTGGCTAGAAGGCATAGTCTTGGGGTTCCATGTGATGCCTTGAAGCCTATCACATCAAAAGGAGCAAATATATGATGAAATGAAGGAGACATGAAGACTGAATACTTGAAGACCCCCAATAGCATTTATTATTTGTAATTATAATTATTCTTTTATATACTGAGTTGTATAAGGGTAGAGTTCGGCTACCCATTTGCTCTTTTTAGAGTGTACGAAGGAACCCGTCCGCACTGACCTTTTATTCTTTTGCGGTAGTCTATAAAATTATTTGATGTTGTGTTTAGATTGTGCATTAGAAACAACATGATTTTCTTAGTTTCTTATGTATTTGATGCTTTAATGTGTGGCCTGGATGTGATTAGGCTCTAAGAGTAAAATTAATTTTTCTACCCCAATTAATAACTCACAATTAAAATTAAAAAAACTCATAATCTCACCATAAATCCTAGCTTTTATATAAGATAATTAAAAGATTTAGCAACCCTTAGCTGAATGGATGAATGTCTCATAACATGCATACATATTCTTTCTCTCTTAAACTTGAAGGATCTCCATCCTTGCATGATAGGGGAGTGCTTGACCTGTGAGGGCACCCCTTATGGTGGAGAGCACCTTATTGGGCCATAACCTATTTTCATCATGCATATAGGCATCAAAATCCTAAAGCTTTTGTCAAAATAAAGTGCCAAAATTGAAATAAAATTTGAAAAGATTTTACATTTGTAGATTAAGTCATTACTCATACCACTCATACTTTAGTCTCTTAGGGAGTGGTTTAGGACTTTAATTTATTTCCAATTAAATAACATCCTAACTAATCTTGTAAATCATATGACTAGACTTCATGTATTTAAAATGTAGGAGGTGTTAGTTGGCTGCCACTCCAGGTGATTGTAAGTCCAACAGTCGAATAGTTTATCCACTCTTGTGGAGGTAAACTATATACCCATCTTCGCTTAAACTTAAGTCATGCTTTGGCTTATGCCGAAGCTCCCTATATTTATGATCCAAGGTAGCTATTTCCTTTGGGCTACTAGCATAAGTTCTTACTTTTTAGGAATTTTCACAATCTTGTGTTGATGGATTATAAGCCCCAGCTTTCTAATAAAATGCCAACTTTAACTAAATTAATCTCTTCAATTTCAAACATATAAAGCCCAACCATAAGTTAGGTTAGAATGCTCACTAGGCTTCCTAGTATCATGATCATTGTCTACTTATTCCTTTTGTCTTCGATAATAAGTCTTCTCCTTGAGTTTTCCCACTTGAATTTCCAAATACAACTAACCCTTTGATAGTCCAGCCTTGAAATCTTTGGAGACCTTAATTTATACTTTCATCGAGTGTATTCCTAAAGGATTCTATCTCTTAGGATGTAATTAACTATGAGGCTTGCCTCCATAGGGAACTTAATGAACCCGACTTAAAATAAACCTTAATTTACTTTTTCATGTTAAGTAGGAGAAACATCTCTAGTATATTCGAAGACCCATCATGCCTTAGGAGTCATTATTTGGTGATTAAGTCCATTATGGGGTGATGATTTATATCTTTCGAGATAGTGCATCAATCCTTAATGTTGTACCCGATCACTTGAATAAGTATCCCCTAAAATCTGCGTTGTGTCTCACATCCCAAAAATAAACACCACAATCTCTCATGTTAATGAATATATTTTAAAATATTTTGATACATGGTCATAATTTTCATAATCTTACATTAATTATTTTATGAATACTTTAATATGTTCCAAAAATCACAACTTTTAATCAAAAGCTTTTATTAACTTAAAATTTTCATGATATGTGGGTTTTGTCATTAGGTTTCTACCCTAAAAGGTATTACTTAATTAAAATCTTATTTTATAAGTAATTAAGGAATTATTTTATTCAATAAAACCCAAAGTAATCTAAAAATACTCAATGAAATTTAGGGGCTTTTTAGACCATTAGATTCATCAATGAAATATAAATCCAAAAGTACCATTTATATTTTTTGATTAATAGTAGATTTTATAAGTTTTTTTTGAATTTTGTCATGAATAAGCTAATTAATTAATGTTTAATTAAATCCTATTTTGATAATTTTATGATTTAGTGTAATTAAAAGAGCCTAATAAATTTTTTGAAGTTCCTTGATGATTGTTAAAGTGATTTTAAGTTATTTGGATGGGTTTTCATAATTTGTGTATTTTTATTTAATTATTTTTGAGAATAAGTTAAAAAAAACTTAAAAAATTATTAACTCATAATCTAATAGTATATTTAACTTGAATTTTTTATGGTAGGTAGGGAATAACCTAAAATTTGATCTTTGAAAATTCTAGCTTAATTGGATTACTATTTTGAAAGTAATTAAGAAAATTTAATTTTTAATCAAATTTAAATTACTTTGAAAATACCCAATAAATTTTATGGCTTCTGAGCTCATCGGATTCCTCTTGGAATGCTGAATCCCTTAAGATGTTGATCATATTTTTTTTGTTAAGTATCTTATTTTTTTATAGTTTTTAAAATTCTTTTTATTTTTTATAATTTTAAAGACCTACAATAATGAATTTCTTACTTAACCTAGTCAATGTTGATTAGACGTTCCCTTTCCACATTTTGCCATACAATTAGGCCACAATGGATCCATGTGGATTCAACTCAAATGGTGGTAACAATACAACTTCAATTGGGATCGTTTGATCAAATATTGGATGGGGATTAAATTAATTTCATTCGAGCAAATCACAACCATCCATCCTAAATAAAAGATTGGATGCCAAACTTGCTTGAGGAGCTTGGTTTCTAAACTTTTGAGTGTTGGTCATGAGCTTCAATCATGGAGAAGGTGGGTGCTATGGTTGGCCAATGCCAATTTGCCACTTAAATTTCAATGGTCAGCTAACTCAAGCAATCCTCAGGTGGAGGAATGGGGGATAATCATTTTCGTAGAGTGGTCCTGTGCAAAGTAAGATGGGTTGGATTTATTTTTGGGATTTTTGTTTCACTTTCATGCTTGTCTTCTTTTCCTTTCCCTTTCACTTGAGTTGGTTGCTTGATTGGCTAAGATCATGCTTCTTTTTTTTTTTGACTAAGTAGATTGGATTATGACTAGGGCTGTAAATGAACCAAGCCGAGCCGAGTAGAGCCTTGTTCGAGTTCAAGCTCATTTGTCATTATTGAGCTCAAGCTCAACTTGAGCATGATTCGAGCTTTTAGGATGTTGTTCAAGCTCAAGCTCATTTAAAAAAATCTTGTTCGAGCTCGGCCCGAGCTTGTTCACGAACTCATTTAGATTGGGCTTATCGAGCTTGTTAACAAGCAGTTCGTTTAATGAAATAAACAATCCTGAATCAAGCTTGTCACGAGCAACGTGTAAAGAAATATAAATGATACTATTTATGAAAAAACTTTAATTGAGCCTTAATTGAGCCTTAATCGAGCTCCTTAACGAGCTTGTTCGCGAGCTTTAAATAATACTGTTCATGAACATAAATGAATTGAACAACAACTTGTTCAAGCTTGTTCATTTAGCAATCGAGTAGTTATAAAAGTGTTCAAGCTCATTTGAATAGTTAAATGAATGAACTTAAACAAGCTCTAATCGAGCCGAGTCACGAGTAGCTTGTTGAACGTTCGGTTCATTTGCAACCCTAATTATGACGGGGTTATGTTGGATATAGTTTTATTGCAAGTAGGACATATGTGGATTTTAAAACCAAACGTGATTTTTTTTTTCGTTAGTGTTTGTCCACCATTCTTATCAGATAAACTAATATACAATCAGGCCTAATAAATATTTTGGCGATCCATGGATTAACATGACTTCACTTGGGTTAATTTAAACTTTGGATTAATCCAATTTGACTCAAGTTGAGTTGGGTTGAGTCAATCAACCTCTATTAGATTAAAATAAACTTTATTGTTGTTTAAAAAGGTCATTTGAAGATTTTTAAGTCAATGGATTTAAATTAGTTTGAGTTTGATTTGATTTAAGTTTGTGTTAGCTCATTTGTCCTAAATTAGTCAAAATGTCAAATGAGCTAATTGGCCATTTTTGGATTTGATTGGACTCCAATTGTGTTTGATGAGTTGTTTGGAGTGATTAGTTTTGATTAATTGCATTTGCTTTAAGTTAATTTTGGATTTAGCCCATAATGGCCTAATTAGGTCTGGTTGGGCTCACTTGAGTCTATTGGACAAATAAGTTTAATTGAATGAAAGAAAATGTTAACTTAAGTGAAATTATGTATGTAAAGTGATTTGGAATGTTTAATTTGATTTAATTTCAAGTAATTTGATTTTGGCTCTGTAGGGTTCATTTGGGTCTATTTGGGTTAAGTGATCCAAGTAGCCAAATTAAGTTCAATTGCATTCAAATTTGGGCTTGGTTAAATTAGTATGATGATTTTAATCCTTTCAGAGTGGTCAATTTGATTTGATTTGGGCTTAATGGGGCCCACATGCAAATGACATGCTTAGCCAACTTGAATTCCAATTTAATTTAGATTTATATTTAATTAACCTTGAATAATAATTTTAAGCAATTAGATTGATTTGATTTGCTTATGATTTAATTTTATTGACCTCACTTTTAATGAGATTAACATTCGTCACTCCTTAGACTTAGGACTCAATCTAAGCACCAATATATTCTTACCCAGAGTTAAGACACTTTTAGTGACTACGGGCGACACCAACCTAAAGCATAGGAGACTCATAAGGCTCATCCCTAAGGCTAGACTCTGACTTGGACTTGGTAGGACCCAGTCATGATGATTTCAAATCAAACCATATACATCAAACTCAATTAATTGAATGACACCTAAACTTCAAACCTACCAAAATCATACCCAATTGGTGTTTAGTTTGACTAAATGACCAAGTTAACCTGATGTAATCCATTTGGGCCTAAAAGGGCTAAACCCAAAATTGATTCAAATCATTTGAAATTGAGCCTACTCAAACTCCTTAAAACACCTTTTGAATTCGATTGAAGTCTTATCAGAACTCAATTTGGCCAATTGGTTCACATAGCCCAAATTGACTCAATTGAACCCTAGAGGGCCAAGTCAAATCCAATATAATCTAAGATAAATTGAGCTAATCCAAAGCATCACAATCATTCTAATGATATACTTAGACATTCCTCATGATCAATTACTATTCAAGTTGGCTAATTTGACCCAACCTAGCACACTTTGACCTTAGGGGTCAATATGAGCCAAACTCCAATTCAACCTAAATCAAACTAAATCAATCCCTACAAACACTTCCAAATTAACAATTGATTATATTTAAATATCTAATTAAAGTAAAGTAGGTCAATTTGATTATTGATTCACTTAACTCCATTTGACCTAAAATGCCAAATTAAACAAAATCTTAATGTAATTCAAACTGGATTAAATCAAACTTATAATTAGTACTCAAAATTAATTTTTGAACACATTTTAATAATTAATTAAAACCAATTTGATTAATCTAGCCAAATAGGCCAACTTAATCCAAATTGTCTTAAAGGGTCAAATTGAACCAAACTCAAATCCTAGCCAAATCAAATCAAATCAAAACCTATAATCAATCCTAAATGAATAATTAAGCATAACTCAACTCACAATTGCACCCAATTTATCCAATTTGATCAAATTGGTTTACTTGTCCTATTTAGCTCAAATGAACCCATATGAGCCAAATTCAAATACACTCAAAATTAAATTAAATTAATTACACCAATGTGTTCCAAATCATCAATTGAACTTAACCCAATAGCCCGTTGGGCTCAATTGGTCAACTTGACTCAATTTAACCTAAATTGAACTATAAGAGTCCAAATGAGTCACACCTATTCAAACCAAGGCCAAACCCAACCACACTTGGCATTACTCATCCTCACAAGTCCCTTAACCTACCCAAGTTGAGCCAACCTATGGTGATCCTCGTTTAGCCCAAACCAAGTGAACCAAAGATACCAAATAAGATAAAATCCCAAAATATGAAGGTCTAACCCACACTTTGGCAAATTTAGCACTCTTAGCATGTCTTGAGCTCTCCCTACCTGACTTGCCAACCAAAAGCTGTTTGATCTAACCATTTACCAAGAAGAGGTCACCCTCACCTTGGAAAACCCTTAGTTCACCAACCATGGGTTATCTAAATTACCACCAGCCACCAAACTTTTTAAGCCATTGAGGGAGAAGTAATTTCGTTAGTCCAAAGCCAAAATCTTTAAATGCATGATATGTGAATAGTGAGGTATATCTAGTAAATCAGAAACAAAAGTAAAATATTTTTTATCATATAAAACAAAATATATGAATATATTTGAAAATCTACATTTATAAAAGTGAATAAAACTCCTATGTATAATTCATGTGTATAACACACTCTTTGAAGGTATATAGTTTGGACACTAACCTGGATAAAATAGTATACAGAAGTGTATGTGTCGTATCAAATAATAAAGTAATAAATAAAGTATCATTCCCACAAAGATTGATTTGTGTCTAATTGTACTATGCTAATTACAAACTCCTTCTAAGTTTAATTTTTATTTAATTAGGGTATATATTAAAATTAACTCTAAGATGAATTTTAAAAATAATATTGTTTTTTTATAATTTTTTTATGGAAACATGGGTGTTGTTCTTGCTAATTAAAATAGTATTCTTAATTTATGTAGTTTTAATTTTTATCTTGATTAAACTATTATGGAATTAATTTTTCACATGTAGTGTCAGTCATGAGCATATATGCTATATCATCTATACCCATATCAATATAACCAAACCAATCACTTTAACCAATTTTTTTCTAAGTACAAATTAAATTTTGATTAGTTGTGTTTTCCTTATTTCTCTTGAAATGATTGTGGATCCTAAAATTAAGTATATCATGATACCTATTTAATACATCGATTTATTTTTCCTACTATTCCTCTAAAACTCTTATGATGTCTCAAGATCACAACTACTTTTAACATTACAATTGGCTACACTATAAATAAATTAAGCATAGAAAAATAATCAAAACACATTTAACAATAAAGCATGAATATTTTTTATCATTACACTAAACAGTTTAATACAAGACAACATTCAAAATATACATAAATTCAGAGCACTAATTGCTTAGTTACTTATGCTACATGAACTCAAAGTACAAGAAAAAAAATTCATAAACCAAACTAGGGGTAATCAAAATAAAGAGAAGAGAGAACCGAATAAATTCATTTAATCCACTCTATTCTGCCTTCCTTCTGCTTCTTGATGGAGATCCAGAAGAACTTGAGTGAGCACTCACCATTCTGGACCTTCTTCTTCTTGCCTTCAACAAGAACACTCTCACAACACTAAATAAAAATAATATGAACTCACACTTAAACATTAGGAACATACACACTGTACTTGAAGTGCCACTCTTCAAATGTCCTCACTCTCGCTTACACATTCACTCTACAATGCCAAAAATCTTATCAGAACCTCTATTTATAGCCTAGGCCTCACATCTGGTAAAAAACTACCCCAATTGTCCAGTGAAATTACATAAATATTTCTTTCAGATCATCGCGTGCAACACTATTGCATGGTGCTTAAGCACTAACTTCTCTATTTTTTGGCTTAATTCTTGTGGCCTTGGGCACTTAAATTATGGCACCTTAGTGCTATAAGTGCCTCCATGGTGCTTTTCTATTAAGGGTGCACCACTACGGCACTGAAAATCTGGCACCAAGGCGCTACGATCATTGTCTCTGGTGATTGATTTTTGGGCACTGTGGTGTTGGTTACCAGCGCCTACGTGCTTTCTTCTCTAACTTGAACCATCATTTAATGGCACCATGACATTGGTGAGCTTGCATTTAGGGGCTTCCTTTATTTTTGATCAAAATCTAGCTTATTAGAGTGTCGCAGTGTTGCTTTTGTAGTGCATAGGTGTTATACCTTATTTTCCTTTTTTTAACTACAAAAAAATTATAGATTTTGAGCGGCATTTTTGGCAAAATTTTCCATTGAAAATTTCTAGACAATTTACAGATGGATATGCCAACTGAAAATTTTACCAATGGAATTACCGACTGCGGAGGACATCATGCTTGAATCACTTGAACTTGACTGAATTTATGACTATTTAATTCGTCTTAATGAATTTTGACAAATTTTCTGGGGAAAAATCTATCGGAAGCTATTAATATTAGAAGCGATGAAACCTGCTGTCCCCCTCACCCAAGCTATTTTTCCTAAACTCCCACTCACTCTCTCTCTCTCTCTCTTCCTCTCTCTCGGACGACAACAAAATTGAAGCTAGGGCTCATCGATTTGAGTTCGAAACACATCTATTTTCTTTATCTGTCACTAGAATAAAAGGTATACCTTGATCTTTTCATTCTATTATAATTTTTTTCATGATTTTATCTATTGGTTTGTGATAAATGAATATTTAAAAATTTAAGGAATTTTTATGATTTTTGGGTTAAATATTTTTCAAATTTATTTGAATTTGCTAAATATTATTTTAAAATGTCTATTTGTGTATAAATCTTTAATTACATATGTAAGTTTTTTATTTTTTTTCATAAATTTAGGATTTAGAAATTTAAGTCTAGTTATTCTTCTAAGTAATTTAATGTGTAAAATCATTAATTATATGATTCCGAATTTTTGATGCATTTATTTAAATTTCACAATATGTGTTGATTTCAATTTTGTGAAAAAAAAAATATTTTGTGATTATAGGCTACTACAGCTAACTGCCAAGAAGTTGTAAAAAAATTCATAACAAATGACTTAGACACTCAGGACATCACATGAAATTAATTATTTATTATGCAATCAATACAACTTATGTAATTGATATTGAATGTTAATTGAATTCCCATAATTTTCGATTTACCTAGAATATGGATATCCGTAGTGAGCGATCATGGATGTATAATAGATTGCATATGAGAAAAAAAGGATTAATTGATGAATTCTTGACTGGTGATGAACACTTTATACACGTGGCATCTCAACTTCATTATTACATTTCAGAAGGAAAGTTTTGATGTCCATGTGGAAGGCATAAGAATCAAAATTTTTTAATGCTAGATGAAGTTTGAGTAGACTTGTATTGTAGGGGTTTTCAGCCAAATTATTGGTTCTGAACTTTACATTGTGAGTTTGAGCCACATGTTGATGCTGATAGTGGTTCCTGTTGACCTCACTTTTGGAGAGCGTTCTTAATCTCCTCATTATAGATCAAGGACTCTTATAGAAACTAAGAGCTTCCTTAGTCCTAAGACACTTCTAGTGATTAGGTGAACACTTAACCTAAGCCTAGAGACTTAGAAGGGTTAGTCATAGGAGCAGGTTATGCATTAGGGATCTAGCGAGACTTGTCTATCACATGGCCTAGACACAATCCATGCTTTCCTCCTCAAATCAAACCCTAACTTCAAATTCTAAATACCAAATCAAAATTCCAAAACTCATAATCAATTGCATGATCAAAATCAAGTCCAAAAATCCTCCATAATCCTTATGATTGAATTCCATGGCCTAAACCCTAGCCAAATCTAATTCAATCCAAATTCAATTGATTTTCTCAAAGATCAATTAAATTACTCAATCATTTATCAAAATCAAGTCCAAACTCTATTCCAAATGATTGAAACCCAAAATCAAATCCAGCTCCCAAATCCTTCTTAAGCCATATGATCCACTCTCATAAGCCTAGCAAAAATCCCCCTTTAAATGAAATCAACATCAATTGATTTCTTAATAAATCAATTATTCCATCATTTATATTCACAAATATAAATGAAATCCAAACTCAAATGACCAAAACCAAATCAAACTAAGTCAAAACCAAACCAAGACCCTTCCTAAGCCCTATGGACCTACCTCCATGAGCTTAACGAAATCTCAACCCAAATCAACCCAAAATTAATTGATTTTGTAAATCAATTGTTCCTTCATTTATATTCAAAAATATAAAAGAAACCCACATTCCAACGATCAAAACTAAATCAAACTAAATTGATTTTCTTCTAGGCTTCTTTGGCCTACCTCCACGAGCTTAGTCAAATTTGCACCCAAATCATTCCAAAATCAAGTGATTTTCTCATCAATCATTTATATCTTCATTTATATTCCCAAATATAAATGAAATATAAATTCAGATAGCCAAAACCAATCACAAAATCAAATCAAAACTCAATTCAAACCCTTCAAGCCAACTTCTTGAACTCGGCAAAAACCTATCTAAATCAAGCCAAAATTAATGGATTTTCTCTTGAATCAATTATTCCTTCAATCATCTATCCAAATATAAATGAATCCTACAATCATTAAACCAAATTCAAGTCAACCCAAGTTAGCCTTTTTGACTTGGAAACTTCAAATGAGCCAAAGTCCATTGAACTCCAAATTGATTGCAGTTGAATTTATATTTCAATCCTAGGCTTATATATAAGTTCAACTAAACTTGAATGAAGCCAAAACCAAACTAATTGACCCATTTAGGTCCACTTGACCCAAAGTGGCCTAAAGGCTTTTTGAGCCAAGTTCTAATCTAACCCAAATTGGATTAAACCAAGCCTATCCAAGACTCATATCTTGATCAACAATCACCCTAGGATGATTAATTACCTTGAATTAGGTCAAACCAAGTCAACTTGGTCATTTGACTAAGTCAACCCTTACCCTAAATGAAGCCTAAACTAGCCAAAACTTATCATGCACCAAGTTAATTGGAACCATTGATCCACACCAACTCATAATCAATGATTGAACATGACTTGATGATCAATTGAGCCAAAGCAAGTCCAATTGGACATTTGACCCAAGTTGAACCAAATTGGCCTAAAGGGCTAAAATAGGTCAAATCATGATCCAACCCAAATTAATTATAACTAATGGCTCAAGTTCATTTCAGATTCATTATTGAACTTGACCAAAGCTCCAATTTGGCCAATTGGATCCAACCTAGCCCAAATTGGCCTAAAAGGTAAAATTGGCCAAAATTCAAATTAAATCCAAATTAATTCAAACCAAAACCTACAATCATTTTTAATTAACTAATTGAACTTGAACCAACACCCAACTAATCCAATTTGACCAATTTGGTCAAATTGGTCAACTAAGCCCATTTGACTTATATAAACCTAAATGAGCCAAAATCAAACCTAGGCTAAATTGATTGAAACCATTTGAACCAAAACACTTCAAATTATCATTTGAACCTAACCCAAGCCTTGATTTGACCCAATTTGACCAATTGGTCAACCTAACCTAGCATGACCCAAATTGAACCCATATGACCAAATTGAGCCAAAATCCATGACTCATTGGAGGCAGATCAGACCAGACCCAAACCCATCTTAGGTCAGCCTAAAGTTGGCCCCAAAGCCAAGTGAATCCATTCTAAGCTATTGCCCATTGGTCAAGCGCTCTTTACATAGGATTCCACCCATAAATGGCAAAGTCCACTCTCATATCATTTGGTATCCCTCACTCAACCCATTTTGGAGTCTGACCTAACCTCCTAGCCCACAGTGGGCTAGGACTTGCCATGGACCAAAGGGAGGTGAGTTAACTGACCTCCCTTGCAAGCTGACCACCCAATGGATCCAAGCAAAGAAATCAGGCCATATCAAGCCTTGAGCCACCCCCTCTCCTTCCTCCAGCCAAGATGAGCCATGTAGAGATGATGGCAACCACTCCAGGACCGTGGTGGTGGCTGGCCAACCGAAAAATGGAAGACATCCCGTCCGTCCACCACAACAAATTGAGGGATATACCCCCTTGTGGTGTTTATCTTTGATATGTAAATGGGAGAGACCACGCAGATTTGAGGGTGTACTTATTACGGTGATCGTGTATGACATCAAGGAATGGTGCACTATCTCAAAAGATAGAAATCATCACCCTATAATAGACTTAATCACCTAATAAGGACCCTAAGGCATGACGGGCCTTCGAATATACTAGAGAATTTTCTCCTATTTTACATCGATGAATAAATAAAGGTTTATATTAAATCGGGTTCTAAAGTATCACATGGGGGTAAGCCCCCATAATTAATTACATCCTAAGGAAGGTAAATTCTTTAGGAATACTCTCGATTAAAGTAGGCAATTATTATCTCCAAAGTTTTCAAAAATAGGACTATTAAAGAATTGGTTATACTTGGAAAATTAATTAGGATAGATCAAAAGAGAGAGACTTATTATCGAAGCCAAAGAAGATGAGTAGAGAATGCTCATGATACTAGAAAACCTAGTGACCATTCTAACATATCCTATGGTTGGGCTTTATATGTTTGAAATTGAAGAGAGTTTTTTGTTTGAGTTGAATTTTATTAAAAAGCTAAGACTTATAATCCAACAATACAAGATTGTGGGGATGTACTTGTAGCCCAAAAGAAAAAATAATTTCAGATCCTAAATCTAGAGAGCTTTAACTAAAGCTAAAGCATGACATAAATCTAAGTAAAAATGGGTATAAGGTTTACCTCCATAAGATAGGGTAAATCACCCAACTGCTGGACTTATAATCACCTAGAGTGGCAGGCAGCTAACTCCTCCTACACTTTAAAACCATGTAGACAAGTTATATGATTTTGCAAGATAGTTAGGTTGTTATTATTTAGGATGAGACTAAAGTACTTAAACCCACTCCCTAAGAGACTAGAATATGAGTGGTATGAGCAATGACTTAGTCTAATGCAAATCTTTTAAAATTTTATTTGATTTTTGACTCTTCATTTTGATAAAAGCTATATAATTTTTATATGTTTAAATGCATGATGAAATGAAGTTATTGGCTAAATTAGAGAGAAAGAGGTGTCTTTCACCATAGAGGAGACCCTCAAAGGTCAAGTCTTCGCCTGTCGTATAAGGATGGAAACCCTCTCTTTGCAAGAGTGAAATAATATGAATGCATGATATTAGACATACAACATTCATTTAAGGGGTTGCTAAATCTTTTAATTATCTTGATTCAATGTCTAGGCTTTATATGAGGTTATGAGTTCAACAACAACAACAACAACAACAACAAGCCTTAATCCCACTAGGTGGGGTCGGCTACATGAATCCTTCATCTCCATTGTGTCCTATTATGTGTCAAATTCTCATCTAATTCAAGTATACTAAGATCATTATTTATACACCAAGTCTTTTTTGGGTCTACCTCTGCCTTTCTTAACATAAGGCAAATCTAATGCATCTACTCTCCTAATCGGTCATCTGGACGGTACGCTTTATGTGGCCAAACCATCTAAGGCGACTCTCCCTAATCTTATCTACCCGGAGCTACTCCAACTTTTTCCCGAACATACTCATTTTGCATTCTATCTCTAAGAGTAAAGCCACTCATCCACCTAAGCATCCTCATCTCTGTAACACTTAACTTAGTCTTATGCTTCTCTTTTATTGGCCAACACGCACCATAAGTCATTGGTCTTACCACCATCTTATAAAATTTTCCTTAAGTTTAAGTGGAACTTTTCTATCACATAATAGGGATGCATTCCTCCACTTCAACCATCCAACTTGAATTCTACTAATAACATCTCCATCTATTTCACCATCATTTTGGACAATAGAGCCTAAATATTTGCTCACTCTTATTAATGACTTGATCACCTAAAGTCACAACACTATCACTAAAACTTCTACAACTAAAATTACACTCCATATATTCAGTTTTAGATCTACTTAAACGAAAACCTTTAGACTCTAAAGTTGACCTCCATAAATCAAGTTTCATGGACTCCCTCTAGTCTTATCAACAAGAAGAATGTCATCGACAAAAGCATACACCAAGGTACATCTTCTTGTAAATGCCTCGTAAGCACATCCATAACTAAAGTAAAAGATAAGGGCTTAATGTTGATCCTTGATGTAATCCAACTGAAATAGGAAAATATTTTGTCAATCCTCCTTGTGTTTGGACACAAGTAACAGTATACATATCCTTAATAACTTGAATATAACCAATATTAACTCTTTTTGTTCTAGAACTCTCCAAAGAACATCTCTTGAGACTTTATCATAAGCTTTCTCTAAATCAATAAATATCATATGTAGATCCTTCTTACTTTCTCTATGCTTCTCTATCAACCCTCTTAACAAATGTATAGCATCCATAGTAGATCTACACGGCATGAAACCAAAGCGATTGTGAAACTTACGTACACATTCCCTTATGCTTAATAATTTTAATGTATGGCACATTAACTTAATTCTCTATAATTTGCACACTCTTGTGCATCACCTTTATTCTTAAATATAGGAACCAATAGACTCTTTCTCCACTCATCGACATCTTCTTTTAGTCTTTAAAATAACATTAAAAGATTTGTAAGCCAAGAAATTCCTTGATCTCCTAAACATTTCCACACATCTATTGGAATATTATCCGGTCCTATAGCTTTTCCACATTTCATTTTCTTTAAAGCTTCACTAACTTCAGTTACTAATCTGACGATAGAAATGAAATTTATTATTGTTTAGGTATTAAGGTTGCTAAAATCAATTGTACTTTCAGATCCTTCATTGAAAAGTTTATCAAAATATCTCATCCACCTATTTTCAATATCTTTTCTAAGAAAAGCACTTTATTATTTTCATCCTTAATACCCAGACTATGTCTTTAGTTCTCCTATCTCTTTCTTTGGCTAACTTATACATATATCTTTCACCTTCTTTGGTATCTAATCTATTGTATAAATCACTAAAAGCTAAATTTTTTGCAACATATATTGCTTTCTTAGAATCTCTACAGCATATCTTTCCCAATTCTCAGAATTTTACATCTAAACCAAGTTTATAACAATGCTTCTTATTTTTTATCTTTTCTTGCACACTCTGACTCCACCACCAACTATTCTTACTAAAAGAAGCTTTTCCTTTTGATTCTCCAAGCACATCTTTAGCAACTTGCTTAATTTCACTTGATATTTTTTCCCACATAGCGTTAGCATCTTTATGAACACCCCAAATTCTAATATCTTGTAGCTTGCTCTTAAAAATATTTTTTGTTTGTGTTCTTTAATTGACCCCATCTAATCCTAGGACAATAATTTAGTTTATTTTTTTTCTTACAACCTTTCATCTTAAAATCTAAAACTAATAGTCGATGTTGGGTACTTAAAATTTCACTTGGTATGACCTTACAATCTTTACAATTTAAACGATCTATTTTTCTTATCAGAAAATAATCAATCTGTGTTTTACTAGATCCATTTTAATAAGTAATAATATGTTCATCTCTTTTCTTAAAAAAAGTATTAGCAACTACAAAATCATAAGCTAAAGCAAAATCTAATATAGTCTACCTTCTTCATTAGTAACTCCAAATCCATAACCACCATGAATACTTTTAAAATCTTCTACTACTCTATGTCCATTTAAATCTCCTCCAATAAATACTTTTTCTTCAAGAGGTATCTGTTGTATTAATCCCTCTAATTCATTCCAAAATTTTTCTTTTACGCTTACCTCCAAGCCTACTTTATGAGGTTATAGTTAAAGTAGAAAATTTACTTTTATCCTAAGAACCTAGTCGGGTCCAGGCCACATATTAAATCACCATATAAGTAAGAAACTAAGAAAATGCATACTATTTATATTGCACAATTTAAACATAACATCAAGCATTTTATAAATCCAACACTAAAGATTAAAAGGTCAATGTGGTTGGGTGCCGCCGTATAACCCAAAAAAGAGAAATGGGTAGCTCAGCTCTACCCTTATACAACCCAATATATAAAAGAATAATTATAATTTACAAATGAATAAATGCTATGGGAGTCTTCTTATCTTCATTCGTCATATCTCCTTCATTTCTTCATTTGGATTTACTTGCTTTAAAAGCATCGCAGGGTCTCCCAAGACAAAGCCTTCTAGACACTGCTCATCCTAATCCTCATAACACTAATCCTAATTTCTAATGCAAAATTACATTAAAATAGGAAAAGTAAATCTAACTACACCTACAAAATAAGTGTTAGCTAAACACACCATACAACCCGAGAAATTGTATGAATAATTTGGACTTGGCACCCTACACATGGGTAACCAAGCCCACCTGTCCTAATTTGGATTATGCTTAAGGGTTAAGCAACCTGCAAAAGAGAATATTTATATTTATTTTAAGCACCCCTTGAGCACAATCCCTTATAGAAAATATGATTAGGCTAATCACGGTCTACCATCTAGTCTATGAAACATACACTTTAACATCCAGTCTACAATAATATACCATAAAATCAAAGATACATCACTCTTTGCACTGCACTAACATAAAGCTATAAGTGGTGACTTACTTTTAAGTGTGAGTATTAAAGATTGTGTGGTATGCCTTAACTAGCATTTGTTATGATTTTCTAAGTATGAAAAGGATTTAATTATTAAGGATGGTTTCAGTTTAAGTGGCTTAATTGATTTGAGAATTTTACTTAGCATTTTCTTTTGTTCCATTTGGCTTACACTTATCAACTAAGTGTTATGAAGAGAAGAAAAGAGAGGATCACTCTCTTTTATCCCTACCTTAAGTCATATCTAAAGGAAATTAATTAATCAATTCTCTTTAGTGAATGACTTATTATATATTTTAATTAATCCTAAGTTTAGGTTCACTATAAATAACCTCATTCAATAAGAAGGACATCTTAAGATTAATTGGGATTAATTACTATCACATGCCACATATTCATTCATTTCTTTTCACCATATGTAACATGCATATGATTAAATATTTAAGCATACCTATACATGCATTATGTCTTAACACACTTAAGTGATGGTTGTAAGTATATGTGTATTTTGAAATTTAAATGTTTCATTTGATTGAATTATTTTATCATATTAATTTAAAGCTCTATCTCTATACAAAAAACAGAATGAAATTAAATAAATAACATTAATCTAAAGTGAGGTAATCAATTGACCTCTTGGGGCTAGCTAAAGCCTCGTGTTCCTGGGATGTCCAAACTATATACCCATTACATTCAAGCATATGTAAATTTGCATACATGAACATAAGAAAGAAAGCTCCAAGTCATTTAATTAATTAATCCAATAACTTAATCATTCATGAATGCTTGGATTTTTGATAAAAGATAATGGGTTCTAATTCCATAATTAAATACACACACACATGTATAAGAGACATAAGCTAGTACATGCCATTATTAACCAGGGAAGTGAGGTAATCAAATGACCTTCTTGGGGCTAACTAAAGCCTCGTATTCCAGGGATGCCCAAACTAAATATTTTTTTCTCAAATACATGTGGATGTATATATAAATAAAGGAAAGAAAACCATGCAAAAAATTATATTTTTATTTGAAAGAAACATTTATGCATATGGAGTGAAGTCTTATCCAGATTCTAATGTTGAAATACATAAGAATAAAATCAAATAGAGTATGTGGCATTGTTAAACCAGGGAAGTGAGGTAATCAAATAACCTCCTTGGGGCTAACTAAAGCCTTGTATTCCTGAGATGTCCATGCTATATACCCATTAACATTCTTACTTATATAAATCAACACATGAATGAAAGAAAAGAAACTTCCCTTCATACACTTAATCAATACTCACATACATCTCCTATGAATTTATAGCTATCATTCATGGCATATATAATCATTCATTTATAAGTTTTGGAAAATAGATTTAGAATTAATAGTGATAATAGCCACACATATATTAATTTAAACCAACACATGCAAGCTTGACATGAAGGAAATCATTTAATTTAATTGATTTTGGAAAAAGATGAATGCATGAATCAAGTGGAATACAACATTTAATATGATTGGAAAGAAATAAAAGGACATAAGTACATTATTTCATTCAATCCAACTAATTCCTAATAACAATCATACTAAATAAACTAATTTAAAATAAACTAAAGTGTCTTAATGCCATTCTTAATCTCATATTTGATTTAATTTAAGAAATGTGAGAAAGGTTTATTAATCCTAATCTCATTCCCCATGTGTGAGTTAATTTGATTTAATGAAAAGAAATTAGAAAGTAGATTTTATTAAAAGAGGGTTACAAGGTCCTTAAAGGGGATAAACTCAGAACTATTGCTCAAAGAGCTACTGTCGACTAGGAGTAAATCCCCAATCTAAGTACAGCCAAAAGCAAAAGAAAATAATAAAGCAATCAAAAGATACAAATTGATTAACATAATAAGCCAATGGAAGATTAGGGCCAATGCTTTGCAGGATGGGAGAATGCATGACACTCTGGAGCAAACTTACAAGAGGACAAGAGAGAAGCACCTGCAAGAATGTAAACAGAAAGAAGTTAGAGCAGTTAAGGTAATGCAGACAAAATGATAATTAAAAACTGTATAATCTGAGAATGATAGTAAAGAATTGTGACTGAGAAGGCTTAGGCTCAGTCACACCAAGTTGGGGCAGAGGCAAATATGAGCATCCAGAATTCAGCAAAAGGGTTACATCATAAGAGCTACTACCAAACCAAAAGGGAGTGAAATCATCACAGCCATCATAGCCAACAAACCTGTATTACATCCATTTGATAAAAGTCTTGATATCCTTAGTACCTGCAAATATAATCAAAACTATATACAGGGTAGATATAGAGTCAGCAAAAGCCAGAATGAGATAGGGGTTCCCATCCTGGAAATAAGACCCGATATAAGACACCATGTTAATGAATTCCCAGCACCAATACAAGTAGTTCATCATATTGATTAGGCGACAAGCTCACTATAAGTCTACCCATTCGGATAGAGCATGATAAGGTTTGAATATGAATTAGTTAAGATCATCTTATAGTGCGCATTAGAACAAAGCTAGGCAAAAGATAAGAGAGGAAAGAATTAAAATGGTTTTGGTCGCAAAGCCCAGCGACAAATAAATAGTCAACACCACATTGCCAGCCAGGTGAATTAAGTAAGCTATAAGAAACCAGAAAGTCGACCCCACTTTGACCGATATAAGTCAGATGGACTAGAAAGAAAGTAGCATATAGTAAAAATTAGGTAGAGCAGCTCCCACCACAAAACATTCCAATAAGAGATAATCGAGCAAAAGTTCACAGTTGCTCGAGCGAACGAATCCAATTCTGCCAAAAGCAATGACAGTAATAACCAGCTGGGTGAGCAATAACCCAACTATCTATAAAAGATAAAATAGTGATTAAGACTAGGTAAAGCAGAAGAGTACTCATGATCTGCATGTTCTCATCATAGCCAAGAGAATAACGGGGAAAGATCAGAAAGCCGGATATTAAAGAAATAAGACAAAAAGAAAATAAAGAGCACTTGCTGAACAAGGAACTCTAAAGACCAAAAACCAACAATGGAGGTAATATGCAATTCCATTCTTGCAAAGAGATATTAAAGTAGACATGGGATTTCACAAACAGTAAAGTAATAGCAATAAGGAATGTTGCAACCATTTGATGTTAATTTATCTACCTTGGACAAAAGTAATTAAGTAAGAGAAAGCAAGAAAACCCCAACTCATGTCTGATTCTGAAAATAATAGGAATGAGCAGAAAGTAGTAGATAGGGAGGGATAGGTAATGAATAGCTCCCTACCACAAGCCAATCCAGTAAGAGACATTCAGTGCAAATAGTTCAGTAGCAGATTACTTAGTCACATTAATCTAATTCTGCCAAGGATAATGACAGTAATAACCAAGAGGTTGGCCAATAACCCAATTATGCATATAAGATAAACCATTGATTAAGTTCAAGCAGAACAAAAGAATGATCTTCAAGATTTGCATGTTCCCATCATAGCATGTAGAGGAAAAACAACAGCATGGAAGACCAACAACAGCCCAGATGTTAGCAGGAAAGACAGAAAGAAAAACAAAGAAAACTTGCTGGGGAAGGTACTCAAAATTCCAAAAACCAACAATGGAGACATTGTTACAGTTTTTACACCCGTTAAGAAAAGCATTCTTTAAGAAAAAAGATATAAAATAGAGAATGAATGAGTTCAAGTAATTCCCATCAGAGTAAACAGTAGTACCCACAACCTTAGCAAAGGCAGAATGAAAATCCATTAAGAAACTCCAAACCTGTTGAGCATGGGAAACAAATCCATAAGCAGCAAGATTGACAGTAGCCTCAAGGGTCCATATCAGCCAACAACTAAGAAAGGAGGTATCAACAAATTGACCATAGGAAAAGCCATTAAGAGTAGACAGTGCATAAAATGGATCCCATAATAAAAGAGAAGAATTTTGACTATGGAAAACAGAACCAGGATGTAAACAGCAATAGCATGTGTGATCAAAAATAACCCAGTTGATAATAACACAAACAGTTGGAAAATCGAGAATCAAAAAACATCCATAAATCACAAAGACAGTAGTTTAGAAACAGGTCCCAAAAAACTAATGACTAGCATTGAAAGGAATAACAAGACCTTTCCAGATCAGAAAATGAGCTAGCGGCCGAATGAGAGGGTAAACATAGTAAAAACCAAAAAGAGAGGCAAACATGAAAACCCATTCTTGAGCAAGAGAAGACGACCAGAAAACAAATTATCTTCAGACAAGAATAGTAAAAGAGATTGACCAAGGCCCCAATCTCAGAAACATCCTGCACAAAAAGGATCTGCTGAATAAAATATCCAGAAACAATATGAAGAAACTCCATCCAGGTTAAAAAAATAAACAAGTCTGAAGAAACAAAGAATGCCGAGATTCCACCAGGCAAGTAAAAGAAGCATAAAAAGATAACCAAGTAATATCAAATTTACGCACAATAATAAGTCACGCGAGGAAGGGGTAAGGAGGTCACGACAAAAAAAACAACCATGGCAGGTGGAAGAAAAGAAGAAAACCCCCAACAACAAGATCCCACCAAAGGGACCTTGCTGAATCAAAAAATGGATTCCAAAGAGAGCATGCTGAATGGGGTCCAGATTCCAGAATAGACAATAGCCAAGAAGATAAATATCAGCAAAAGGCCAAAAACCTCTTCATGCGAAAAAAATAAAGTAAAAGATAACTCCTAGAAATAAAAAGAAAATGTCACTCCAAGCGAGTCAAAGAGAATATCAAGATCTAATAGGGAGACAAGCGAGATGTCAAAAGCTAGGCCATTCATTGCTCTAAAATCCAACAACCTAACAGTAAATCATCAAAATAAATATTGTAACCAGCATAGTGAACACTAATACAATGCATAGAAATAACATAGGTAACTAAGATGCTCCAAGCAATAATATCTTTGAGAAACAGTAGGTTGCAAAAATTAATGGCAGTAGCTAAACCCATCAAAATAAATATCTCCATCCAGCAATGATTAAGCCCCCTAGGATTAGGAGTGAAGGCATCATTGATATTAAAATCCTAAATAGGATTGGTGTTATAAAACCAATAGCAGCTGACACATAGCTCAACAAAATTCTAATGTAGAGTATTAGTATGCACATAGCTCAACAACAGCCATTTATCAGTGTAAATGCCAAAAGCAGAGAGCTTCCAAATAAAGGAGAAGTTATTAAAACACCAAATCATGACACAGAGATCAAGACAGCAAGTAATATCCATGTGAAGCATCCATAAAAGACACAAAAGGGAACAAAAAGACATAAAATAAAGAGGCATACAGAAAAAAGATGAATGGACAGTATACATCAAAAGGTTAGATTAAGTTCTGAGATAAGGAAACCCAGAATTGTCCAACTTAACCAGCCCATGCAAGTGTTTGGGTAAGGTGAGTTGATCAAAGAAGATGATACCATCGGATCTAGCACCCAAATTGGCAAGGTAGTCGACAAGCATTTCCTTCACGCATGAGTGATGTTAAAATTCAGTTG
The DNA here is from genome assembly GCA_021442155.1 of Cymbidium sinense. NCBI lineage: Eukaryota > Viridiplantae > Streptophyta > Magnoliopsida > Asparagales > Orchidaceae > Cymbidium > Cymbidium sinense. The sequence goes on from CM038221.1 coordinate 188,459,777, forward strand.
GGAAAGAAGAGCTCTAGTTTGCTTGAGGAGGTAGTATAATTCAGTGCTGCTCAACTTGGTGGAAGTCAAATGATCAATCAGCAAAAGAGCATCCACCTCAATCCAAATATTGAGCCAGCCATTTTGGAGAAAAATCTCAAGAGCTTTGTAGACTGCCATAAGCTCAGAAAATGGGACAGTGCAGGAAATAAGGGGATAAGCAAAAGCACATAGTACTATACCCTTAGAGTTCTTGAAAATGCCACCACAACCAGAGCCATTATGAGAGACAGAGCCATCAATATTAATTTTAATAATATGGTCAAGAGGTTTTTTCCAATAGACAATCTTGTCATTTCGACAATAAGGTTGGTCCAGCAGGTTAAAGCCTAGTATATTGGCCACAAATTTACAGCCTTTGAATTATCTATAATAAATGAGATTGTCTTTAAACAATTCATAAATTTTGTTTTTAGTTCTAGCAATAATCCTCACATGGTTCATAGGGATCCCGATGTTTTTGCATCGTCCATCCATACGAGATAAGAGTGATAGCAATGATGACTTTAATGTGACCTTTAATAGTATTATCAAAATAGACTTGAAGTTGATATAAAGTAAGAGAGCCATTGAAATTGACAGTGTTAAAAAGATCATCATACCAAATCCAAAGTTTAGAAGCAATGATCCCATTAACAAAAACATGATTAACATTCTCAATATGGAAGCAACATTGACATTTAGAGGGTAAATGGAACCCTTTACCCCACAACAAGGAATCAACAGGGATAAAATTTTTCAGAATACGCCAAGTAAGAACAGAATAAGAAGTAGGGATATTATTATTCCAAAGTTTGGAGAACACATAGGAGGAATCATGAGTATCTTTAATGTGGAGCCACACATTTTTGAGGTTGAAATCACCATTATGTGAGAGCTTAAAGAGAATCTGGTCTTGATTATGTGGAGTGATAGGAATAGTAGTAACCATATTCAAGAAAATAAAAGGGATAAAATCAGCAAGCTTATCATTGTTCCACTTATTGTTATGCCAGAAAGAGTTTACTCTAATAGCGGTAGTGGAATGGGTGGAGAGTAAGTCATCAATGGATCCACATCCACTCCAGTTATCTTACCAAAAGAAAGAAGCGTCGGAGTTAATGCCCAAAAAAAGTTAAGGATTCTGCATCCCATTTGACAGAACAAAGTCTTTTCCCACACAGGAGAATCACCCAGTTTAAAGGGACAAATGAGGGGGTTGCTTACCCTGATAATATTTAACAGTCATGAAATTAGCCCAAAGATTATGATTACTCCTAAAATTCCACCAGAGTTTATAGGAAAAGGCATTGATAGCTTCTTTTATGGATTTACAACCAAGACCACCTTCGTCAAAAGTGACACAACTTTTAAACCAAGAGGTCCAGTGCATTCTTTTAGAAGAGGTATTGGAGCCCCAAAAAAATTTATTTAGGAGATGTTCAATTCTGATGGCGTAAATGGTACACAATGGTTTGGATGAGATATAAAGGCATGGAATTAAGAGTGCTCTTAATCAAGGCAAGCCAACCACCAAAAGAGAGTAAATGAAATTCCCAAATCAAAATTGTATTAGATATTTTTTGAATAAGGTCATCAAAAAGATGCGATCTTTTTTGGCCTTTAAAAAGCAGAGCCCCAAGATAATTAATGGGAAGTTGATTTTGCTTAAAATTAGTAATTCTGGAGATTTGATTTAGTCTATTGGTAGGAATCTTAGCTGAGGGAATAAAACAATAATTTCTTTCATTAAGGAAGAGACCACTAACTTTGCCAAAATCATTTAAGAGACTCTTAATAGTTTTAACATGTTGAAGAGAGGCATTGCAGAACATTATAAAATCATCAGCAAAGCTAAGATGAGAAACAGGGAAACCACCATGAGTTTTAAAAAATATGTTAGGTTTTTTAATGAAAAGATCATTGAGGCTCCTCGAAAGATATTCAACAACAATGATAAAAAGAGAAGGAGAAAAAGGGTCACCTTGATGCAAACCATGGCTCGAAGTAAAGAAACCAAGGGACTCACCATTCATGATAACAGAAAACCAGACGTTAGTGATACAACTTTTTATAAGCCTGATAAAATTATCAGAGAAACTAAATAAATATAATATTTGAAAGAGGAAATCCCACGAGAGTTTGTCAAAGGCTTTAGAGATGTCCAGTTTGAAGAGGATATTACCTCCTATGGAAGATCATCAATGTCATGAACCAGCTCTTGAGCGAGATGAATATTATCAGATATGGCTTTATTTTTAACGAAGCTAGTTTGGTTAGGGGAGATGATTTTAGATAGCAGGGGCTAATCCTATTATTAATTAATTTAGCAATGAGTTTTTGGAAAAAGGTGCAAAGAATAATAGGTCTAAAATTGCCCCAAGATTTAGGATTATTGGTTTTGGGAATAAGGACAATAGAAGTACTTGAGAAATATCTGGGAATAGAGCTGCCATCAAAGAAATCAATAACAGCATCAACAAGATCAGATTTAATAAAAGTCCAACAATGCTGAAAGAAATGAGTCGTATAACCATCAAGGCCAGCAACAGAATCAGTGTTCATGCTATTAAGAGTACTACTAATCTCCACTTCCGAGGGATGCATAGTGAGCAAATGGTTATCCTCAATGCTAATCATAGAAGAGATTAGATGGGTGTTGGAGGGCATTTCTAATGAAGGGTTAGAATTTAATAAATTTTGAAAGTGACGTATGACAGATTCCTTACTTTCATTGTTATCAGTTATCCAGCCATCATTAGAATTCTTAATTTTCTTAATCCAGTTTAAAGCTTTCCGTTTATTCCAAATAGCATGGAAATACCTTGTGTTTCTATCGCCATCAGCAATATGTTTGTTAGCAACTTTTTGATGCCAATAGATTTCCTCCATATTTTGGTAATTAATCAAGCTATCTTTGGCAATACTCAACTCATCAAGCTTACTGGGATCAGTTAAGATAGCCTCTTCAAGAGAACAAATCACTTGTTTCATAGCTTTAAGATTGGTAAAAAGATTTTTAAATATATGCTTGTTCCACCAATTGAGGTTTTATTTAAGCCTCTTGAGCTTAAGCCAAAGCCAAATCATGCCTTTAGCAAAATTATCCAGGTGAACAGGAGCCATCCAATTAGTGGAAATAATATTAGTGAAATCGCCATGTTGGGTCCACATATTTTGGAATCTAAAAGGTGAGGGAGTAGAAGGGTTAAGGGGGGAGTTTTGATAGAGATCAAAAGAGGAGCATGATCAGATAAAGTTTTGCTCAAATGCTCAATAGAGGTAAGAGGCCATTAATTGATCCAAAGAGAATTAAAGAGGGTCCTGTCAAGACACTACCAAAGTCTAGAGTTATGCCACGTGTAATCAGACCCCAAAAAACCAATGTCAATCAGATTGCAATCTAGGATCATATTAGAGAAGTCTTCCATGGAATGAAGGTTAGGAGAACATCCTCCCCTCCTTTTCGAAGAAGCAATGATAGTGTTTAAATCACCCCCAACCAACCAGGGAAGGTTAAGAGGAGGCAAAGGTTCTTAAGTGATTCCAAAGGATGTTCCTACCCTATTACAAGCATAGATAAAGGAACCAAAAGCAAAACTCACCTAATGAGATTTTGACATTAACCAATTGATCAAGATCATCAATGATGGAAATGGTGATGGAATTATTCCAAAAACACCAAATTTTATTATTAAGATTGAATAGGCAATTTTGAAATCCAAGAGATCTAGCAACATGGGCAATCTTGGAAGAGTTAATGAAAGGCTCAATAATAACAAAAATTTGATGTTATGAGCACAGAGGCTCTAACATGACAGGAGAGTCCCACAACCCCGATATTCCAAATAAGAAAATTAATCATAATAAAAAATACAAAAAGAAAAGGTTAAAAAGGAAATGGAAAAAGGAAGAGGAGGACATAATTATTTGTGAGGTGTTAGAGAAAGCGTGGTTCTAGTGAAGTTATTATTAGTCATTTTGGCTTTATAAGATTTTTTTTAATAATAGTTTAGAAGGGTCTATATCCAAAGTATCTCCATAAAGGGATTGGTTTTTATCAGAATAGTAGTCAATATTTTAGTAGTGGTGATTTCTCCTTCTTCAGTATCAGAGTTAGAATGAGAAAATTGGATTGCCTGAGTATCACTCTGTAGAGAAATAGAAGGGGAGGTTCTTGCACCATTGATGAAAAGAAATTATATTGATTTTATGGCTTAATTAGGTTAAGGTATGAATTAAATCAATTAATTAACCCTTACCTATGTTATCATAAGATAATTAATTAAATGATTATGAGCTAATGTGATATGGAAATGAGTTGAAAAGTAAATAGCAATGCTCTTATGAAATGAAAGAGGCTTAATGCAATTAGCTCACAATCATTAATTAATTAAGCTTAAGATACTCACTTAATTACTTTTAGGGTTTTCTCACACATGTGAGCTAACCATAATTTCATTAACTCTCTTTAGGTTATTAAACACCTAAATCTCTACCTAAGGATCAATTAATTAAGATTCCATATGATTACATTTTTAACTTGATTAATTAAGCAATTTGATCAATTGATTAAGCTTTGATTACTTTAATAAATGAAAATGAACTTAGGGAAATAGATTAGGAAATATCCTAATCTTATCTCTTCAGTTCACCCACTATTAAGGAAGACTTAACCAATTTAAATAATTAATCCATTATAGTTCACATGATTGTTTAAACATTAATTAAATCAAGAGAGTAATTAGGGCTTAATTAATCAATTCTCCTAATTTGTCAAGAAATAAATCCCAAGAAAATTTGAAGAGGCAAAGATCATCCTCTTAAATAATCTCAAAAATGTTAGGATCAATCACTTGAATACTTAAAGAGTAATTAAGCTAATTAAGGTTTTTATTATACCCTAAATAAGCTCTATTTACTATTAAAAAGCAATTGGAAATATTTTTATTAAATTCTCATATGAAATACCTTTAAAATGAGCCATTATTTGTATTTTTTTGAATTTTTCAATAATTAGTTATAAATTATTAAAATTTTATCCTTAAAATACGTTAAATAACCCTAATTAAGCCTAATCCCATTGGTGCCACATGGCATGCTGACGTAGTGCACTTTCCACATGGCACCATAAGATTCGCTATTGAAGTTGTCACATTCGTGCACTAAGTCAGTCGGTGGAAGACACAGTATTGATCTATGCTGTTCGATCTTAGAATGAATGATGCAGATTAATCTCACAGTGTAAAGGGAGAAAATAGGGGAGATCCAACGTGATTTGATCAGAGCCATCCATTCCAATCAAGCGGAAAGGATGGCCCTTGATCCTTCTTCCCGTGAGTGACGAACAATGTCATCAATCCGCCATGGATTGTTCGATCCGAGCTCACCCAAGCTTAGATGAACTCCAAAGTCAACCCACACCATAAGGAAAGGAAACTAAACACATCCAACAATCAAGATCAACACACATGCAAGTTTTCTTCGAAAAGGACCAACACCACTTAAGCTAGAGATTAATTTTCATGGAAAGACCTCATCGGAGCTAAGACCGGTGGCTTGCACGCATGAAGAAGCTTCATCTAGTTGAGATGAAGCCCTGTTGACCAACAATTGAGTTAGTTCCAAGTAGATAGCTCAGAAGGCCATGGATTGAACTTTGGAGCTTTGATCTTGATTGAAATCCCTCCTCTGGTGGCTTTAGAGCTTAGGAAATGGGTTAGGTAGCTTTGACGACGTGCGTGGAAGGTGTGTGTAAGAGGAATTGAAGTTTGGTTGAGAAATGAGCAAGTTTGAATCAAGGATGAGATCCCCTATTTTGGCTACCCACAGGAGAGGAAAATTCAAAGTGGGGAAGGCTTGGAATTGTTTTGGGAGATGTTAGGGCATTTCATTTCACTCTTAGGAGCTCAAAAAAATCGAATGGATGTGAAAATTAGTTTGAATTGAGGGGGTATATCCCTCAATTGGCTGAGGTGGATGGACGGAATTATCTTTCATTATTTGGCTAGCCAGCAACCATCAGAGCACCAGAGGGGTCTCAATCGAGTCCACCTGGCTCAGTTTGGTTGGAAGGAGTGGAGGTGGCATAAGGCTTGATCTTGGCTGATCTCTTTGCTTGGATCCAAAGGGTGCTCAGCTTATAAGAGAGGTGAGTTGGCTCACCTCTCTTTGGTGCATGGCAAGTCTTAGCCCATTTAGGGTGAGCTAGAAGGTTAGATCAGACCCCAAATGGGGTGAGTGAGGGCTGCTATGTGATGGTAGTGTGGCCTTACCATTTATGGGTGGAATCCTATGTGAGGAGGGCGTTGACCAATGGACAATGGCTTGGATTGGACCCACTTGCTTTTTTGAATGACTTTAGGCTGACCTAAGGTGATTTTGGGTCGGGTTAGGTCAGGTTGTAAGGTCCCATGGGTTGGTTTCATGGGTTTTGGCTTCGTTTGGTCAAATGGGTTCATATTGGGTCATGTTAGGTTAGGTTGACCAATTGGTCAGATTGGGTAAAACCAAGGCTTGGGTTAGGTTCAAATGATGATTTGAAGAGTTTTGGTTCAAGTGGTTTCAATCAATTTGACCTAGGCTTGATTTTGGCTCACTTGTGTTCATATAGGTCAAATGGGCTAAGTTGACCAATTCGACCAATTTAGCCAAGTTGGCTTGGGTTAGGTGTTGGTTCATGTTCAATTGGTTAATTGAAATGATTGTAGGCTTTAGCTTGAATCAATTTGGATTTAATTTGGATTTTTGTCAACCTAACCCTCTAGGTCAATTTGGGCTAGGTTGGGTCAAGTTGGCCAATAGGTCAAATTGGGCTCAATTATGGCTTTGGCCAAGTTCAATAATCAATTTAGAATGAACTTGAGCCATTAGTTTTAATCAATTTGGGTTAGATTGTTATTTGACCCATTTTGGCCTTTTAGGCCAATTTGGGTCAACTTGGATCAGTTGGCCAATTGGACTTGGTTAGGCTCAATTGAGGGTCAAGTCATGTTCAATCATTGATCATGGGTTGGTGTTAATCAATAGTTTCAATCAATTTGGTGTATAGTGGATTTTGGCTAGTTTATGTTTCATTTGGACTAAAGGTTGACTTGGTCAAAAGACAAAGTTGACTTGGTTTGACCCAATTAAAGGTAGTTGATCATCTTAGGGTGATTGTTGATCATGATATGAGGCTTGGATGGGCTTGGTTCAATCCAATTTGAGTTGGATTAGCACTTGGAACAAAAGATCCTTTAAGCCACTTTGGGTCAAGTGGACCTAAACTGGTCAATTGATTTAGTTTTGGCTTGATTCAAGTTTAGTTGAACTTATATATGAGCCTAGGATTGAAATATAAATTCAAATGCAATCAATTTGGAGTCTAATGGATTTTGGCTCATTTGAAGTTTTCAAGCTAAAAGGGCCAACTTGGGCTTGACTTGGGTTGACTTGAGTTTGGTTTGATAATTGTATGTCTCATTTATATTTAGATAGATGATTGACAAAATGATTTGTTCAAGAGAAAATCTATTGATTTTGGCTTGTTTTAGGTAGATTTTAGTTAAGTCCAAGAAAATGGCTTAAAAGGCTTGAATTGGGTTTTGGTTTGATTTTGGATTTGTTTTTAGATATTTGGATTTATATTTAATTTATATTTGGGAATATAAATGAAGATATAAATGATTCATGAGAAAATCTCTTGAGTTTGGAGTGATTTGAAAGCAAATTTGACCAAGCTTAAGGATGTAGGTCAAAATGGCTAAGAAGAAAATTAATTTAGTTTGATTTAGTTTTAGTCATTGGAAGGCAAGTTTTATTTATATTTATGACTATAAATAAAGGTGTAATTGATTTATAAATAAACCAATTGATTTTGGGTTGATTTGGGTTAAGATTTGATTAAGCTTATGGAGGTAGGTCCATATGGCTTAAGAAGGGATTTTGGTTTGGTTTGATTTAGTTTGATTTTGTTTTTGTAATTTAAGTGTGGATTTCATTTATATTTGTGAATATAAATGAAGGAATAATTGAATTATAAAGGAATCAATCAAGTTTGGGTTGACTTAGGTGGAGATTTGGCTAAGTTTATGAGAACGGGTCATATGGCTTAGGAAGGAATTTTGCAACTTTTGATTTGATTTTAGAATTGAATCATTTGGAATTGGGTTTGAATTGGCATTTGATAAATGATTGAGAGATTGAATTGATATTTGAGAAAATTAATTGAATTGGGATTGATTTTAATTTGGTTAAGGCTAAGTCCATAAGATGAAATCAAAGGGCTTAGAATGGGATTTTGAATTCAATCATAAGATTTATGGAAAATTTTGAGCTTGGATTTGACTATGAGATTGATCACGAGTCTTGGAAATTTAGTTTGAATTTTATATGAATTTGTGGTTTTGGTTTGAGAAGGAAAGCAAGGATTGGGTTTAGGTTATAGGGTAGACAAGTATTCATAAGTCTCTAAGGCATAACCCATTCCTATGGCTAACCCTTCTAAGTCTCTAGGCATAGGTTAAGTGTTCACCTAATCACTAGAAGTGTCTTAAGACTAAGGAGCTCTTAGTATCTATAAGAGTCCTAGATCTATGATGAGAAAGTTGAGAACTCACACCAAAAGTGAGGTCAATACCCATCAATTCGAATCGGATTTCACTTGCATTCGACTCCTTTGAGCTCCCAAGAGAGAAACGAAACTCCTTAGCACTCCTCAGAGCATCCCCAAAGCTTCCCCACTTCAAATTTTCTCCTCCCGTGCACAAACGAAATAGGGGAGCTTAATTCCGATTCAAACTCCCTCATCTCTCAACCAAAACTCAACTGTTCGTACACTCACCTTCCACACATATCGTCGAAGCCACCCAAGTCATTTCCTAAGCTCCAAAGCCGCTAGAGGATGGACTTCGATTAAATCTGAAGCTCTAAAGCACTGTTCTTGGCCAACCGATTGATCCACTTGGAACTAATCTAATTGCTGCTCAACAGGGCTTCCTCTCAACTTGACGAAGCTTTTTCAAGCGTGTGAACTGCCGGTCTTAGCTCCGGTGAGGTAAATTTCATTAAAATTGAGCTTTAAGTAAAAATGGGTTGGTCTTTTGTGAACAAAAGTTGTATGTGAGCCAATCCTAGCTGTTGGATCTTTGTGGATCCTCAAGGAAGGTGCGGGTTATTTTGAGTGAATCCCCGGGTGAGCGGATGATCCATGCCGACGGCTCGTCATTCATCGCTCATAAGAAGAAAGATCACGGGCCATCCTTTCCATGTGATTGGAATGGACGATTTTGATCAGATCATGCTAGATCCATCGCTTGATCCCTCTTTAGCTGCGGGTTTGATCATGGCCATCCAATCTTAGATCAGACGGCCAATGGAAAAGCACATCCCGTCGCAATCTGAGTTAGCCGTGGATGTGACTACATAAATAGCCAATCCTGTGGTGCCACATGGATAGCATGCCGCGTTAGCACGCCACATGGCGCCAACATGATTAAGGCTTAATATAGGTTAATTTAATTACTTTTTAAGGCTAAAACTTCTATAATTCATAACTAATTGTAAAAATATCTAAAAAATATAAATAAAGGCTCATTTTAAAGATATTTTAGAGAAGAATCTATTAAAATTATTTTTAATTAAATTTAAATAGTAATTATGGCTTAATTAAGATTTAATTGATAACTTAATTAAGCTAATTACTCCCTAATTAATCATCTAATTGGTTTCAAATTTTTTGAGGTTGCATAGGGAGATGACCTTTGCCTCCCCATTTTTCTTGGAATTTATTGGATGATTAATTAGGAAAATTGATTGATTAATCCCTAATTACCTTTCTAACTTAATTATGGATTAATTAAGCATGTAAATAGTAAATTAAATATTTAATTAGACTCATTTGGCACTGATTAATGGTAGGGAAGTTTAGCGAATGTGATTGAACCCTTTTTCCTAATATTTTCCATAAGTTTTCTTTACTTTTCAAGAGAAATTAATTAGAAATTAATTAACTAATTAATTACTTAATTAGCTTACTTAAATTTTAAAATGGATCTGGACCAAATTAATTCATGGGTAGGTCTTTAGGTGTTTAATAGCCTAAAGAGGTTTAGTGAAATTTTGGTTAGCTCACATGTGTGAGAAAATCATAAAAGTAATTAAATAAATTTCTTAAGATTAATTAATCAATGATTGTGAGCAAATTGCATTAGGGCCCTTTTATTTCATAAGAGCACTGCTATTTACATTCCAATTCATTTGCATATTTCATTGGCTCATAATCATTTGATTAATTGCCTTGAGGTAACATAGGTAAGGGTTAATTAATTAATTTAATTCATACCTTAACCTAATTAATCCCTAAAATTGACTTAATCACCTTTCATTAAATCAAATTAACTCACACATACGAGAATATGATTAGAATTATCAAACCTCCTCCTCTCACATTTCTTAAATCAAAGCAAACATGAAATTAAATGTGACTTTAAAAAGCTTTGGTCTATTTTAAATAATCTTCTTTAGTATGGTTGTCCTTATGAATTAATTGGACTGAATGAAATCATGTATTTATGTTCCTTTATTTCTTTCCAACCATATTGAATGTTGTATGTCACTTGTAATCATGCATTCATCTTTTTTCAAAAATCAATTAAATAAATGATTTTATTTATGTCAATCTTGGATGTGTTGATTTAAATTAAAAATATGTGTGGCAATTATCGTTATTAAATTACAAATTATTTTCAAAAGCATATAAATCAATTATAATATATAGAGTGACAATAGTTATAAATATTCGTAAGCTTGCATGTGCCTATGGCTTAAAACATGTGATATGGAGTTCTCTTTCTTTAATCTATATGGATTTACATATAGCTTGAATGTTAACAAGTGCATAGCCCATTTAAAAAAGACACAACATTTGTTTGAATTCATTCCTACATATTTATATGTTATAATTTAGATAGAACTTTAGCTCACATGCATAAATAGTTCAATTGAAAGAAATACAACTTTTGCATGATTTTTCATTCTTGTAGTCATTTGTACATTAATGTGTATTCAAGAATAGTGGGTATATCTAGTCTAGACATTCTGGGGACGCAAAGCTTTAAGTTGCCCCAAGGAGGTTTTTACCCTACTCTCCTGATTAACAATGACAAAGTACTTGCTTAAAACTTTTATACACTTATATGTGCATTTAACTAATGAATGAAAATCTCCTTTTTCAACTTTACTCTATATACATAAATAATTCAATTGAAAGAAATACAACTTTTGTATGATTTTTTATTCTTGTAGTCATTTGTACATTCATGTGTATTCAAGAATAGTGGGTATATCTAGTCTGGACATTACGGGGATGCAAGGCTTTAAGTAGCCCCAAGGAGATCTTTACCTCACTCCCTTAATGAACAATGGTGAAGTACTTGCTTAAAACTTTTATACGCTTGTATGTGCATTTAACTAATGAATGAAAATCTCCTTTTCAACTCCACTCCATATGCATAAATAATTCAACCAAAAAAAAATACAACTTTTGCAAGAATAGTGGGTATATCTAGTCTGGATATTCCGGGGATGCAAGACTTCAAGTAGCCCCTAGGGGGTATTTACCTCACTCCCCTACTAACAATGTGAAATACTTACTTAAAACTTTATATACTTAAATGTGTATTTAGCTAATGAGTGAAAATCCAATTTTCTTCAAAATACATTCATGCATCTCTCATTTAAAGTGTGTTAAAACAAACATATTTTATTTGTAGGTATACTTAGGATTTAATCATGTGCATGCTACATGTGATGGAAAGGAATAGTCGAATATGTGTCATGTGATAGTAATTTAATCAAATTAATCTTAATATGCCTTTCATATTGAATGGAATCATTTAAACCAAACCCTAACTTAAGATTAATTAAAATATTTAATAAGTCCACTTAGTTATTAAGTGTAAGTCAAATGAAACAAAAGAAAACACTAAGTAAAATCTTCAAATCAATTAATCCATTTAAAGTGAAATCAACCTCTTATGATTAAACATCCTTTCATATTTATAAAATCATAACAAAGCTTAGCTAAGGCATACCACACAAGCCTTGATACACACACATCAGAATTAAGTCACCACTTCTAGCTTTATGTTAGGATGGTGCATGGTATGATGTATGTTTAGTTTTATGATGTATTATTTTAGACTGGATGTTAAGTTGTGATTAGCCTAATCATGTTCTCTGTAGGGGATTATACTTAAGGGATGCTTAAAATAAATATAAATGCTCTATTTTGTTGGTTGTTTAAACCCCTAAACATAATCCAAATTAGGACAGGTTGGCTTGATTACCCATGTGCAAGGTGCTAAGTCCAAATTATTCAAATAACAACTTGGGTTGTATAATGTGTTAGCTAATACTTATTTTGTAGGTGTAGGTAGATTTACTTTTCCTACTTTTAATATAATTTTGCATTAAGAATTAGGATTAATGTTATGGGGGATAAGGAAGAACATTTGCCAGAAGGCTTAGTCTTGGGGTGCCATGTGATGCCTTGAAGCTTATAAAATTAAAAGAAGCAAATCAAATGAAAAAATGAAGGAGATATGAAGACTTGAAGATTCTAAGACCCCCCATAATATTTATTTATAATTTGTAATTATTCTTTCATATACCGGGTTGTATAAGGGTAGAGCTCGACTACTTATTTATCTTTTCGGGTTGTATAGTAGTACCCGACCACACCGACCTCTTATTCTTTTGTATTAGATTTATAAAATTATTTGATATTACGTTTAGCTTGTGCATTATAAATGACATGCCTCTTCATAGTTTCTTTATGATTGATGTTTATTGTGTGGCCTAGATCCGATTAGGCTCTAAAAAAAAATAAATCATTTACCCAAATACAACTCATAATTAAATTTCTAAATAACTCGTAACCTCACATAAAGCCTAGGCATTAAATCAAGATAATTAAAAGATTTAGCAATCCCTTAGCTGAATGTTGTATGTCTCACACCATACATATCATCTTGAATTACTCTTGCAAATTGAGGGCCTCCGTCCTTGCACATATAGGGAACACTTAACCTGTGAGAGCACCTCCTACTGACGAAGCTTCACTACATTCCACTCATGCTCTAGTCTCTTAAGGAGTGTGTCTAAGGACTTTAGTTTCTTTCTAGATAATAACAACTCAACTATCTTACAAAATCATATGACTTGCCTACATGGTTTTAAAGTGTAAGAGAGGCGGTTATAAATCCAGTAGATGGGTGATTTACTCTCTCTTATGGAGATAAACTATATACACAACTTTGCTTAAATTTAGGTCGTGCTTTGACTTATGCCAAAGCTCTCTAGATTTAGGATCCAAGGTAGCTATTTTCTTCAGGATACAAGCATAAATTCTCATCTCTTAAGCATTTTCACAAACTTGTGTTTAGGGGTGCAAACGAACTGAGCGTTCAATAAGCTACTCGTGACTCGGCTCAATTAGAGCTCGTTTATGTTCGTTCATTTAATTAATCAAATGAGCTTGAACACTTTTGTAAATACTCGATTGTTAAATGAACAAGCTTGAATAAGTTATTGTTCAGTTCAGTTATGTTCATGAATAGTATCATTTAAAGCTCACGAACAAGCTCGTTAAGGAGCTCAATAATGGCTCGATTAAGGCTTGATTAAGGCTTGTTCATAAATGATACTATATAAGGATCGATTAAGGCTTGATAATGGCTTGATTAAGGCTCGATTAAGGCTTGTTCATAAATAATATTGTATAAGGCTCGATTAAGGCTAGATAATGGCTCGATTAAGGCTCAATTAAGGCTCATTTATTTCATTAAACGAGCTGCTTATTAATAGGCTCGATAAGCCTAATTTGAACCAAGTTCGCGAAGAAACTCGAGCCGAGCTCGAACAATAATTTTTTTAAATGAGCTTGAGCTCGAGCACCATCCTAAAAGCTTGAATCGAGCTCGAGCTCAATATTGACAAATGGGCTTGAACTCGAACAGAGCTCTGCTCGGTTTGGTTCAGTTCATTTGCAGCCCTACTTGTGTTGGTGGATTATAAGCCCTAATAATCTAATAAAAAATTCAATGCAAATAAATAACTCTCTTCAATTTTAAATATATAAAGCCCAATCATAGGATAGATTGGAATGCTTATTAGGTTTTATAGTATCATGAGCATTCCCTACACATTTCTTTTATCTTCTAAAATAAGTCTCTCCTTTTGATCTATCCCGATTGATTTTTCAAATATAGTCAATTTATTGATTGTCTTACCCTTGAAATCTTTGGAGATAATAATTTCCTACTTTAATCAAGAGTATTCCTGAGGAATTCATCTTCCTTAGGACGTAATAAAATATGGGGGCTTGCCCCCATTAGGAACTTTAGAACTCGATTTAATATAAACCCTAATTTATTCATCCATATAAAGTAGGAAAAAAATTTCTGATATATTAGAAGATACATCATGCCTTAGGAGTCCTTATTAGGTGATTAGGTTCATTGAAAGGTGATGTCTCCATCTTTCGAGATAGTACTTCATTCCTCAATATTGTACCCGATCACTTCAATGAGTACCCCCTCAGATCTGCGTGGTGTCCCTCATACATTGCAAAAATAAACACCATAGTACCTCAATGAGTCATGCATAGCTTTTAGGTGAATATGAGTCTAGCTGAACTTATAAAGAAATGATCTATGATGCTGTTAGAGTAGAGTACCTTACAGTGGAGGAGCCACCTAATAAAGAAGCTCAAAAGTTCTATGATTTGCTAAAAGTAGTGCAACGGTCATTATGGGAATGATCCATGAACCACACTGAGCTATCTGTGATCGTAAGAATGCTTAGTATTAAAACTAAATTTATTGTGCCATGTAAATTCTTTATCTAATTTGTAGGGCTACTAAAAGCGACAAACCCAAATAAAAACTTAGTTCCTAAAAACCTATATATAACAAAGAAGTTTGTATCAAAGCTAGGTCTGAGCTAAAAAAAATTGATTGAAGTTAATGATTGTATGTTATGTTATAAGGACATCGCACCGAATATTAAATGCAAATTTTATAGAGCTCCTAGGTTTAAGCCATACAGTAGAAAATAATACAAACAGAAAGATGCAACACACAAGAGTCTGTTCTACTGAATGCTAACCCCATGTTTGTAGGGACTATATGCTTCCACGTGTTCATCCTAGCACATGTAATGGCTTTATAATAGAGAAAGTGCATCATATATGTTGTGTCATCCATGAGACGGAGAAGCATGAAAGCATTTTAATTGCAATTATCAAGATTTTATAGTTAAGCCACGAAACCTCAGATATGAGCTTTGCACTGATGATTTCATACTATTTAGTTAGTCCGCATCATCCTATTCATGTTGTCCAGTGATAGTTATACTATACAATTTACCATCAGAGAGGTGCATGATAACTCCTCATATGTTCTTAACTTTGATCATTCCTGGGCCACAGTTGAGAGAGATTACAATTGGTACACTTCAAAAGGCTAAAGCTAAATACTGCTTCACATTAGAACAATGAAGAATAGTATGTGAGTGGGTACAGTCATTGAAGTTACCATATGGGTACGCATCCAATTTGACAAAATGTGTTGATTTTAGAACCAAGAAACTATTTGGAATGAAGAGCCATGATTGCCATATTTTTTGCAATACTTCTAGTTACATTCAATGCTTTATTAGAGCAAATTCTAAATTCTTTAATCAAGCTTAGTTTCATTTTTAAGGAACTATCCTCAGCTCGATTAAATATGGAAGTTATAAACCAACATTAAATAAACATTCCAATCATTATTTGTCTCCTCCCCACAGCTTTGCTTGACTCTATGGTACACCTGCCAATACATCTATCATACAAAGCTAAAGTGCGAGGTCCAGTGCAATATCACTAGATGTACCCATTTGAGAGATAGCTATTTATTAGTAGTTATAGTATTAATTAATAATAAATGTACATATAACTATTTCTCAAAATTCATGAAGATTCTTGAATAAATCGAAAAGAACTGTCAAGATTAAAACACATCCCGAATATTCAATATATGAAACTTACTTAGCCTAGGACACTACAAATTTTTGCTCATATTATTTTGAGCCACATACACGTTTAGATAATACTGATGAAGTAAGATCTCCATAGAATGTGTTATCTATTTTTCAATCATCCAGAAAATCATTGTGTAGAAGCACACCAAGATATTTGAATGACAAATAGCTTAGCGCAGCGATCGTTATTGTTCTTATAAACTGCAATGATGTTCAACCAATTTTTTAAGTAATCATGTCAATGGCACAATATTTGATTTTGATTTTTAATCAAACATATCTCTTACCTAATTATGTCAATTTAATTATTGAGTTAAAATTATTCCTAAACTCATTAAACTTTGATAATGTAGCCACTACTAACAAGAAGGTCAAAAATGAATTCCCAACATGGTTTAGATTACATATAAGCAATCATCACTAAGACATTAATATATTTTCTATATTAAATGCACAACTTCTTTATTCTTCTTAATATACTAGGTTCATGATTAGATAAACTGAGTGGAGAATCAATACCTTCATGACCTCGCTTGGGGTCCAAAGTAAATTATATGTACATGGCAAATTTATGATATCAATAGTTACAAATTTCACACTAGTTGTTATTTTGAAGAAAAGAAAACAAATAATAGTAGTTTATAGATGTTTCTCTATGTGTGTTAAAAATAGTAGTCTGTAGATACATATTATCTTTTTACATACTTTAACTGCAAAATATATTTTTTTCATATATAGTACCTATCCGTTTTTACATGTATTTCTATATACTATGCTTGCATACTACAATTTATTTTCTATACTTAATTTTTGAAAGCTTCTTTTATATACCGTACCTACATAATACAATTCACATATTACTCTATTTAAATATTCTTTATATAATGTATCTACATACTACAATTAACATTATGTACTTAATTTTTACATATTTTTTATATACTATATCTGCATATTACAATTCTCATTATAATTTTTTGTTATTCTTGTTAAGTTTTTTAAGTAACCTTGTTTATGATTGATCTAAATGTTTTATTATTTATTACTTATAGATGACATTACGTGGTGGTGATTATGCTCCATGAAGATCATTTACGAGTACTTTTTGGTAGAAGAAGAAGATTGTGACTCGACCCACTATTTAGGCTACCATTACAGTCACTACCTCGACCTTCATTTTAATATCACCACTTCGGACTTCTAGAGTAGTTGGTACACATGCCTACCATTCTCTAGAGCCTACAAACACTATTCCATTCTACTCTTATCATGCACCCACAGGTTTCAAAGAGCCCAGGTTTTAGCATACACCTTCTGATTAGCCTAGTACTTTTACGTCCACTGAGACGTTGATGACAAACATTTTTTTTAAGCTGTAGGGCAACACGTAAGCATATTTTTAAAATTTTAGTTTGGTATATTATGGTTCTAATCTAAATTATAATTTTTAAGTTTAATCCATCTAGGGAAGCTATTCATAAAATCAAGGACATAATAAGGAGCAAGTACGATGCTCCATATACATTGAAGAAGGTCCCAACTGAGCTTCGAGACATGTGGTTTTGGGGGTTTAAGGAATTGCCTAAACTATTTACAAATATTTAAATGCATTAGTTGATCTTAAAGCATTACCAATTAGCATTAGTTTGTTTGATGTTACAAAAGGATTTTAGTTGGTTATCGGAGCACAACCAGAAGATAAAAAAAAGAACTCTGGAGGGGCAACTCGCCTACATAATATATTCACAAACCTACAAAAGTCTAGATGAAGGCCTCTTTGGATTGGAGAGGATATGTGAGCTAATCTCTGTAGAGTATGGGCCTCCCCAGATTATGTTTATAAGAGGGAACAAACAAAGAAAAATCAAGCTTCTAATTGAGGGGGCATGGCACCTCTCTACATATTGAAGGTTCAGTACTGCACACTAAATACCAACAAAGGATGGTAACTCATTTGTTAGTTTTATTAATTAAATTTATAATCATGGTTAATTTCATTAGAATGTTTACTAGCTAAGTTTTTTGGCGGGAGGCTACTTCAACTAAATTACGTAACAGAACACATCAGCAACAAACTGACCAATAGTGAGTTGATGTTCGATCATAGAGCATACATAAATTAATCTTAATTTCATGAATAATAATTCAATTAATAATCTGTTATGGTTAACTTACATTCTAATTTCATATTGTCCGACTACATGTGGCTGAAAGAAGTAGCTAGTCAACGCTCCATTAGTTCAAGAAGTTTTTGTGAGCACTCAAGTAGTCAGAATATGATATTTGGATGGAGGTTGTTGGAGGGAAGTAGAAGGGATGGATCTATGGCCTAGGCTCATAGGGATTAACATATGATGCATGTCAGTCAAGCAACGGGATTGTTCAGAGGCCTATCATTGCATTAGCCGATGAGATGGAAGCCTGGATGACTACAATGGAGGCTAGAATGAAGAAGATGTGTGAAGATAGCCACAGGGGGAAGGAGCTAGTGGTGGAGAGGGAGGATGAGGAGGAGCAAGATGATCAAGAGACTAATGAGAAGTATGTCTCATTTATACTTTATCTTCATATGTAAACAATTTGTTAAGATTTTGATATTTTAGACTATTTCATTTATATGTTTTGAGACTATTAGTTCATTTCAATATTTTTCAAAATAATGGAATAAAATGAAAGAAGTGCTTACGATTAGCTATTTGCTAGTATTATGTGGATGCTGAGCGTGTGTTATTATCAATTAGAAAGTTATGAACTTATTTTGTGATTCTTCTGCAGGTGTAAAAATAAGTGCATATGTGAAGCTTTGAATTTTTTTATTTCTATACAAGTTTTTGGCGAATGTCCAATATAATTTTCAGTTAGTAAGTTTGATATGAGGTGTCGGCAAAAAAAAAAAATTGCCAAAAAATTTCTTACATGAAGTTTTCTAGCATTTTTTTGGTGGACCATCTCTGCAAGAATTTTTTTCATGAAAATTTTGTTGTAAAAGCCTAGAAGAAAATTTTTGATGGTTCACTTTTCTAGCCACGTTTCTGGACGATATTTCCACCAGTTCTTCCAGAAGGACTTTTGGGTTGAAAATTTGTTGGAAATCCACAAGAAAATGTTTTCCATTGGATTTATGGTCATCCAAAAATTATTTTGAGCAAGGATTTTATCGTGGGTTCCAATCCATCAAAAATACATTGGAAAAGTATGTTATTGACGAATTTTTGTTGATTACCAACTGAGTTGTCCATCAAAAATCTGCAATTTTCCTATAGTGTTTCCTTGGACATCTCAAGATTTGTTGTTTTAACATAAAATGTACTATAAATAACATATATTTTATGTAAATAAAAAAAATATAAGCACAAAATATATAATACTTTCATACAAATCATACTGGTCAAATACCCCAAACTCAAACTATTACTTGTCCTCATGTAATCCAATATTGTTGACAAATCATTAGAGTGTTTGGATAACATAAATTTTGGTAATTAAAATAGATTAGAACAACGTTGAATTGAAGTTTAGATTCACACTTAGATTTTTGATTATATAAATAATTCAATTATGTTAGCCCAAAATTTTAGTCAAACTAATATTTTTTTTCTTCATCAAAGTTTCCCTATGCATCTCAATTATATAATTGATTCATATGAGCTTAAATAATTTTCTTTAATAAATAATCATAATTTCTTAAGTAAATAATCATAATTTAGTTTTCTCATTAAAAGTGACATCTTAACTTGTAAAATTGTTTACAAATTGTTAATGGTATAGAATGACTTCAAATTTTTTTATATATACGATCCTCAACCTCAAGTGTTCTTTCTTTCTTTTTTAATATTTTTTATTTTTTATATTTATTAACATCACCTTGTTTTCTTCGTAACCCATATGTATTATATATTTTTCATCATTCCATTCTATTAGACAAATTTAAATAAATTATTAAACTTTTCACTGAAGATGTTAATCTCTAGTTGATATTAATCAAGGCTATACTATTCATTTAATAAATATGATTATTTATCTCAAGTTAGATGATTAAGTTCGATAAGAATCCCTTATATGTGCTATAGGAAATTGTTGATGTTATTAAAAATTATTAGTTTATTCTAAGATACAACAACAACAACAAGTCTTAATCCCACTAGGTGGGGTCAGCTACATGAATCCTTCATCTCCATTTTGTCCTATTATGTGTCAAATTCTCATTTAAATCAAGTATACTAAGATCATTTTTTATACATCTTAACCAAGAATTTTTAGGTCTACCTCTACCTTTCTTAACATAAGGCAAATCTAATGCATCTGCTCTCCTAATCGGGTCATCGGACGGCCGATGCTTGATGTGGCCAAACCATCTAAGGCAGCTCTCCCTAATCTTATCTACCACTAGAGCTACTCCAACTTTTTCCCGAATATACTCATTTTGCATTCTATCTCTAAGAGTAAAGCCACTCATCCACCTAAGCATCCTCATCTCAAGAACACTTAACTTAGTCTTATGCTTCTCTTTATTGGCCAACATTCCGCACCATAAGTCATTGCGTGTCTTACCACCATCTTATAAAATTTTTCCTTAAGTTTAAGTGGAACTTTTCTATCACATAATAGGCCAGATCCATTCCTCCACTTCAACTATCCAACTTGAATTCTACTAATAACATCTCCATCTATTTCACCATCATTTTGATCAATAGAGCCTAAATATTAGAAACACTCACTCTTATTAATGACTTGTTCACCTAATGTCACAATACTATCACTAGAACTTCTACAACTAAAATTACACTCCATATATTTAGTTTTAGATCTACTTAAACAAAAAAATTTAGACTCTAGAGTTGACCTCCATAATTCAAGTTTATGTTGGACTCCCTCTCTAGTCTTATCAGCAAGAAGAATGTCATCAGCAAAAAGCATACACCAAGGTATATCTTCTTGTAAATGCCTAGTAAGAACATCCATAACTAGAGTAAAAAAGATAAGGGCTTAAAGTTGATCCTTGATGTAATCCAATTGAAATAGGAAAATATTTTGTCAATCCTCCTTGTGTTTGGACACAAGTAACAACTCTAGTATACATATCCTTAATGACTTAATTATAACCAATATTAACTTCTTTCTGTTCTAGAACTCTCCAAAGGAAATCTCTTGAAACTTTATCATAAGCTTTCTCTAAATCAATAAATATCATATATAGATCCGCCTTACTTTCTCTATGCTTCTCCATCAAACCCCTTAACAAATGTATAGCATCCATAGTAGAACTACCTGGCATGAAATCAAACTGATTGTGAGAAACTTCTATATACATCGTAACCTATGCTCAATTACTCTCTCCCATAATTTTAATGTATGGCACATTAACTTAATTCCTCTATAATTTGCACATTCTTGTGCATCACATTTATTCTTAAATATAGGAACCAACAAACTCTTTCTCCACTCATCTGACACCTTTTCAGTCTTTAAAATGACATTAAAAAGATTTGTAAGCCAAGAAATTCCTTGATCTCCTAAACATTTCAACACTTCTATTGGAATATTATCCTGTCCTACTACTTTTCCACATTTCATTTTCTTTAAAGCTTCACTAACTTCAGATTTACTAATACAATGACAAAAATGAAATTCTCTATTTTTGTTTAGGGTATTAAGGTTGCTAAAATCAATCGTACTTTCATATCCTTCATTGAAAAGTTTATCAAAATACCTCATCCGCCTATTTTCAATATCATTTTCTAAAAAAAGTATTTTATTATTTTCATCCTTAATACACCTCACTTGAACTATGTCTTTACTTCTCCTATCTCTTTGGTTGGCTAACTTATGCATACATCTTTCACCTTCTTTGGTATCTAATCTATTGTATAAATCACTAAAAGCTAAATATTTTGCATTATATACTGCTTTCTTAGAATCTCTATAGGCCACTTTATATCTTTCTCAATTCTCTGAGTTTTTACATCTAAATGAAGTTTTATAATAATACTTCTTATTTTTTATCTTTTCTTGCACACTCTGACTCCACCATCAACTATTCTTATTAAAAGAAGCTTTTTTTTTTATTCTCCAAGCACATCTTTAGCAACTTGCTTAATTTCACTTGCTATTTTTTCCCACATAATGTTAGCTTCCTCATAAACATCCCAAATTCTAATCTCTTGTAGCTTGCTCTTAAAAATATTTTTATTTGTGTTCTTTAAGTGTCCTCATCTAATTCTAGGATAATAATTTGGTTTATTTTTTCTCTTACAACCTTTCATTTTAAAATCTAAAACTAACAATCGATGTTGGGTACTTAGATTTTCACTTGGAATGACCTTATAATTTTTACAATCTAAAGGATCTATTTTTCTTATCAAAAAATAATCAATCTGTGTTTTACTAGATCCATTTTTATAAGTAATAATATGTTCATCTATTTTCTTAAATAAAGTGTTAGCAACTACAAAATCATAAGCTAAAGCAAAATCTAATATAGTTCTACCTTCTTCATTAGTCACTCCAAATCCATAACCACCATGAATACTTTTAAAATCTTCTAGCACTCTACCAGAATGTCCCTTTAAATCTCCTCCAATAAATACTTTTTATTCAAGAGGTATCTTTTGTATTAATCCCTCTAATTCATTCCAAAATTTTTCTTTTGCTCTTACCTCCAAACCTACTTGAGGAGCATAGACACTTATAACATTGATAATCTTAGTATAAAAAATAATCTTTAATGCTATAATTCTATCTCAACATCTATTAATATTTATAACATTATCCTTCAAACTTTAATCTATAATCACACCTACACCATTTCTAGTATGGCTTTTACCTGAATACAAAAGTTTAAAACCTAAACTATCAATCTCCTTGGCCTTCTCCGCAACCCATTTAGTTTCTTGAACACATAAAATATTTATCTTTCTATGAACCACAAACTATTAATTCCATTAATTTACCTGTAATAGTACCTATATTCCAAGATCCTAACCTAATTCTAGTTTCATGGACTAACTTTTTTGCCCGCATCCGTCCATAATGTGGGAATCCTTGCTTATTTAACACTACACCCGGGCGCCGATGCAGTGGCTCTAGACATTTTTCACTGTTTTCAAGCCATGCAATGCGTCGCTTCCAAGGGACGCCCAGGCAATTCAATTCTAGTTTATTCTAAGATAATTTAGTTAATTTGATTGAATATAATTTCATAATTCAATATGTCTAATGTAAAGACCACTTTTCAATTTAAAAATTTCTTTAATTAATTTTAATTCTAAAAACTTATGTATTTTAAGTACTCTAAGTTTCTTCATAAGATGCTAGATTATTTTGAAGAATATTTAGTATTTAGGAATATTAAACAAATACATAAAATTAAACAAACAAAACAACACAAAAATAACTTAATATACCCAACGCCACGATGCTGATGCTGTAAGTACAACACCTAGGTGTTATTGCATGCAATTATAAACAAAGGTTTTTATTATACTTACAAAGTAAAGAAAATTATACATTTATCCTCACCCCCAAACTCACATAAAATAAAATAAGAGAATATGCAAATAGGGCTGGGAGAAAATAATTATAAACTAATAAAATAAAATAAAATAAGAAAAGAATAAAATTACAAATAAAATAAAAAATCATAAATAAGAAAATAAAAAATTGAAGTCATCCTACTCTTCCTCTTTTTCTTCTTCATCTTCTTCTTGCTCTGGATCTTCCTAGCGGCTCACATTGGGTTGGTACTAAGGTGCTACAGGAAATGTTATTGTGCTTTGACCAACATTGAGTTAACAATTTTCAAACAACCAGGGTAATGCTGAGTTGTACTTAGCCATATATGAGAATTATTATTGCTTCTGACCCATCAAATGATCAAATTTATAGCCCATTTCTTGCTACCACTTGCTACTTTTGTTTCACCCTATGTTGCAGGTTAGTCACCTACTCTCTTAGATCCTGAAGCTACTTACTCATTGTCCTAGACGAATGAGGCCTCTAAGATGGAGTGTGTGGGCTCTCCCCTTGCTCAAATTTAGACATTAAATCAAAATTTCTTTCTTTCGAGAGGAGAGCTCTCGTCAGCAATGCTTCCTCATTAGGATCCCTAACCGCGCTAGTCAAAACACAAAGTTTATAAATTAAAGAAGGTTAAATGTGTCGTACTATAGTGTCACCCTTAGTCATGTTACCAATTGATTTATACATCAATAGTAAAGCCACTTGATAGATATAAAATAATTTCAGGCCTTAGCCTCAGTGATCATTGTGGCCGAAAGAAAATTAATAATTTTTTTCTTACCTTTTCCATTGAGAATTTGAGTTCGTAATAAAGTGGAACCTAAGGATCTCATTAAAATCAAAATAATATTATAGTAGTCAAGATATTCATCATAATCAAATTATTCAATTTGTAAACATAAATAATGATAATATTATCAAAACTTACCACTTTCCCTAAACATAAATTTTGTCATCCCTTTGCATTTTTCCATTTGCAAATAATTCTCTGACCACAGGGGCGACACTAGTTTCCATGTTGTAAGTGAAATTCTCCCAGCCTCTTCTTACTATCATCCCCTCTATAAGTCCATCAGGGTTGTGGAATCCTACCTCTACGATCAGATTCTTGTGGAAAAAAAAGTTATCGTGTCTTTTATCTACCTTGGAACAGACAAACCTATGAGGATCATACGATCCTCCCCTATTCTTCTTATGAAGAATTTTGACAGGCATGATTTTTAAGAGGAATAGGCTTTTAATCAGAGTAGATCTCTCTGATCTTATTCGATAAAGGCTAGAATGAAAATGAACTCTCAACTAAGAGGATCTACGTATAGAGAATTCCAACATCGTAGCACTAAACATGCAACACCAAGCCATTGGCCTCTTGTTTTATTTATTCTGAGGGTAGCACCACGACACCAAACATGTGGTGCTTAGGCACTCATCAATTATGATTCATTTCCAACAACTAATAAAATAGTATGATTATAGTCATTTATTTTATTAGTGACTGTCATAAATTCATTTTAAATCAATGATAGCTTTATTAAAAATTAATTTAGTGCTACAACGCTAGTCTATAGCATTGCGATGCTAGTCAATATTTTCATTCTTTTTTATTTAATGTCTATTCAATTATCAACTTTGGACTATCTTTTGACTGGCACCGTGGTGTTAAACATACATCACTTAGATATTGGTCAACCAGTCAATCACTTCTACCTTTTTGATGAGTTGGTTATAATTTTTGTAATTAAAGGCATGGTGCCTCTATGTTGTGATTGCAACACCTAGCCACTATGCCTAAATTTTTTTACTTTTTTAATACTTAATATCACATATTTTGCTACTTCAACATAATACTTACTCACATTTACATTTTTATTAGTACACCTCTACATTTGGTTACCTCGCAACAAGCGCTTAGTTTAACATTCTTAGCCAAATAAAGTTAATGTTTAATTTTTCATTGTTTCAATCAATTCAATTGAATCTTTGAATTGAATCTAATCTCCCCATAATAAGGCTTAATTCATTGATCATTTACTTTAGAAATATTTTTAGTTTTTTAGGTTTTGAATGTCAATAGCACCATGTGTATAAGTCTTAAACACTAGGAAAGGTCTTGCCCATCAAAATTCAATCTTTCCTGTGAATAATTTCTATCTTGAATTAAACAATAACACAAGTTATCTAGGCTCAAATTTCATCTTAAGGAGTTTTCTATCATGTCATTTTCCTCATCCACTCTTTATAAATTCTTGAAATTTTATAACCTCTTAATTTTATTTCAACTAACTCATTCAAATCTTTAAGCCTTTTTTTTGCTGCTTCCTTCACATCAAAATTTAAATTTTTTTTAATTGCCCAATATATTTTATGTTCCAGGTCTAGTGGTAAATAACAAGCATTTCAAAATATTAGTCCATAAGGATACATTCCAATTGGGGTTTTATAAGTCATCTTGTAAGCCCATAGTGCATTATCTAATTTTATTGATCAATCTTTTCAATTAGACCCTACACTTTTTTCTAAAATATTTTTTATCTCCCTATTTGAAATTTTAGCATGTAAACTAGGTTGCAAATAATAAACAGTAGCTATTCTATGCTGCACTTCATATTTTATCAAAAAAACAAAAATGAGTACCTTTATCATTAATAATGATTCTATGTGTTCCAAATCTTATTAAAATATTTATTCTTAAAAATTTAATAACCACCTTAGAATCATTTTTTTATGTAGCTATAGCTTCTATCCACTTTGAAACATAATCTACACCTACTAAAATATAATCATTCTCATAGGAAGAAATAAAAGGTCCCATAATCTATTCCCCATGCATCAAAGATTTCCACATCTAAAATGTATGTTAAAGGTATTTTTTGAAGCTTCAAGATATTCCTATTCTTTGATATCTATTGCAACTTTTAGCATATTAATGTGTCTCTCTAAATAGGGTAGGCCAATAAAATCCAATTATATGCTTTTTTGTTTCTATTTTATTTCATTCAAAATGTTCTCCACACTTAGAGTGTCATAACATGATCTTAGAATTTCTAAAATTTCTTCATTACATAACATCTCCTTAATATTTCATTTAGATAATTTTTATAGAGAAAATGTTCATCATAAAAATAAAACTTAACATTATGTAAATTTTTTTTAATGATAACTCATTCCATAGGGCACAATTTCACTCATTAAATAATTTAAAATATCTGCATACCATGGAATGACACTATGCTTAAATGCAAATAATTATTCATTTGAGAATTCTTCCTTAATTTCTTCACGCACTCTCAGTTCTTCTCTAGCTTCTGATCTAGACAAATGATCAGCTACTTAACTATTAGTACATTTTGTATCTCTAATTTATAAACCAAATTCTTACATTAAAAGAACCCATCTAATCAATCTTGGTTTAGTATCTTTCTTTTTTATAAGATATTTAATTCCTGCATGATCTATATATATTATGAATTTAACTCCTACTAAATAAGATTATAATTTATTAATGGCAAAGGTAACAACTAGTAACTCTTTTTTAGTACTTGAATAATTTAATTGATTTTCATTGATAGTTTTACTAGCATAATAAATCACATGAAAAATTTTGTTCTTCTTTTACCCTAAGATTGCACCAATTGTAAACTCACTAGAATCATATACTAACTCAATAAGAATACTCTAATATGGTATAACAATTATTGTTGTTGAACTTCGTTTTCAATTTAGTAATTCAAATGCTTCGTGACATTCAGGTGTGAAAATAAAAGGTGTGCCTTTTTCTAATAAATTGCATATAAGTTTTGCAATTTTTGAAAAATCTTTAATAAATCTCTTATAAAAATCAACAAGTCCAAGAAAACTTCTTACTCCTTTTACTTTGTTGGTGGTGGAGGCTTTTCTGTTATTTGTACTTTGGCCATATCTACTTCTAATCATGTTTCTAAAATTTTATGACCTAGTAGTATTCCTTCTCTAACAATGAAATGATATTTTTCCTATTTAACTATTATGTGTTTCTCTTCGCATCTTCTAAGAACAATTTCTAAGCTTTCTAAATAGTTTTTAAATGTAAGGCTAAAAACAAAAAAAAGCATCTATAAATAATTCCATGCAATTCATAATTATATTAAAGAATATAGCCATCATACAACATTGAAAAGTAATAGGATAATTACATAATCTAAGAGCATTCTCTTAAATGCAGATGCACCATAAGGACAAGTAGATATTATTTTCTCTTGATCCTTGGGTGCAATAGTAATTTGATTGTATTTTGAATACCCATGTAAAAAGCAATAATATTAATAACCTGATATCCTATCTAGCATTTGCTCAATAAAAGGTAGTGAAAAATGACATTTTGTAGTGGCCTTATTTAGCTTTTTATAATCAATACAAATTCTCCACCCTGTGAATGTTCTAGTGCGAATGATTTCATTATTTTCATTAGTTACTATAGTCATCTCATTCTTTTTACATACACAATGGACTGGACTGACCTTTATACTATCCAAGATAGGGTAGAAAATTCCTGTGTCTAAATACTATAAAATTTTCTTTTTCACTACTTCTTTCAAGATTAGATTTAATATCCTTTAGCTTTCTATAAATTGTTTACTATTTTCTTTGATTAATGTTCTATGCATACATACTGAAGGACTAATTCTCGTAATATATGATATTGTCCATCCAAAAGTTCTTACATGTCCTTTAAATACTTCCATCAACTTATTCTCTTGATCTTCATCCAATTTAACTGAAATGATTATTAGTAAGGTTGATGATTTTCCTAGGTAATACCTCAAATGACTAGGTAATGGTTTTAGTTCTAACTCAACTGCTTTTATTATTGATGGCTTATGACTCTTCATTCCTATGGATATTTCTAAAAATTCAATTTTTTTTTAAATTGATTGGGTATAGAATTAAGGTATTGAATATCTTCACTCTCTTTTATCTTCATTTTCTATTTTTGTCTAAAAAACATTTATTATATAGGAATCAAATTCCTTTTTATTTTATTTTTACTTAACCTAATCCTAAAACATTCCTCATTTCTATCATTATGGAATTTAATAGAATAAAATACATTAAATTTAATTTTTTGAAACTGCACTCTCATTATTAATTCCCTTTTTGGACATCAATCATAGTTCACCCTATAACTAACAAGAGTCTCAATAAAATGAGAGGTATCTCCTTATCTTTCTGAATATCTAATACTATAAAATTAGCAGGGAATATGAATTTATCTACCTTCACATAAACATCCTCAGTGATGTGCTCAGGATAAGTTAAAAATCTATCTACTAGTTGTAAAGTCACACTAGTAGGCTGTACTCCTCCCAATCCCAACTTCTTAAAGGTTGATAGAGGCAATGAATTTATACTTGCTCCTAGATCACATAAGGCTTTCCCAAGAATTTATTTTCTATAGAGTAGGGTATTGTAAAACTTCTTGGATCTTTAAGTTTTTCATGCAATTTTCTCTAAATTATTACACTGCATGCTTCAATTAACACATCTATATCATTTTCTCTTAATTTCCTTCTTTTATGTAATATATCCTTCATAAATTTTTTATAAGAAGGCATCTTCTCTAAAGCTTTTACAAATGTATATTTGTGGATAAATTCTTAAAAACTTCTAAAAATTTTGAAAATTGATTGTCAAAATTCTATTTTTGCAATCTTTGAGGAAATGGAAGGGATGGCCTTTCTGTCATTTTTTAAAAGCCTATCTCTCTACTTATTTTTCTTTTCTTATATTTCTTTATTTTATTTATATTTTCTACTTTCTTCAACCTCCTTTTCATTTTTTTTGAATTTTTATTCTAATCCTATTTTTGATAATTTTTTTCCACTTCTCAACTCAATAGCTTTACAATGTTTGTTACCCTTATCTTTAAGATTTATCTCAATGTTACTAAGTAAGCTATCTTGACGTATACTTGCAAAATTATTAGTCAATTGCCCTAATTAGATTTCGAAATTTCTAATCAAGGCTACTTAACTTTGTAACTGAGTCTACATTAACACTAGTTTTTTTAGTAGGTTTTTTATCTTTAACTTAGTTTTGAGGAGGATATCTGGGTGGAATTAGAGGTCTATAATTTTGATTTTGATTATTGTACTTCCTATTATTCCACATTTTCATATTTATATTTTGATTTAAGATTGCATTATTATTCCATGAAAAGTTAGGATAATTCCACTATCCTAGGTTAAACGAATTTAAGAATGAATCATTTGCTCTATTTGTGACCTAATTGATTTCTTTGATTATTTTGATCTTTCAAACCACAATTTTCACTATTCTCTCCCATTTGGCTACTAACATTCATATTATGATTCATCCCTAAATCATCTAATTTTTTAGATAGGGCTGCTACTTGCAAAGTTAATATTGCAATCAAATTATTATTATGCACACTCACGGCTTTTTTGGATTTAATTGATGAGATATCCACTTAAAATTATTTGTAGTTATTTCCTCTATTAATACATAAGCTTCTTCATATGGTTTAGACATAATACTACCTCCTGCAGTGACATCTATAGTTGTTTAAATTAATCCTAAAGCTATTATAAAATGATTGGATAATCAACCAATTAAGTAAGGAATGGTGGACATTTCCATAATAGGTCTTTATATTATTCCTAAGCCTAATATATTGATTTGTTATCCAATTAGAAAAAAGAGGTAATGCTATTTTTAAGTCTAGCTTCTTTAGATGATGGAAAATATTTAGCCAAAATATTTTGAGTTAGTTCATTCCAAATGGTAATAGAGCCTTGAGGTAATGAATTCAACGCCATTTTTGTCTTATCTTCTAATAAAAATGGGAACGACCTAAGTCTGCTACATCATCACTCACCCCATTGTATTTAAAGGTGACACATTCTAGAAAATTAGCTATATACATATTTGGGTCTTTTATAGGTGAACTCTCAAACTATGAATTCTAGAAGGTTTCAATTTGAAATTATTGGCTTAAATGGTTGGTTTAGCTATACTTTCATGTATTCCATCTACTAATGGTGTGGAATAATCCTTAAGAGATCTAAAGTTATCATCTTCTCCTGGTTTATTTAACATTGCTAGTTCTCTAAGTTGAGTCCTATGTTGTTTACTAAGTTTCTTGCATAGTTTTCTATTTCTAAGTTCAAAAGCAATATGTCAACAATTTTATCACTGGGCATGCATAGATATTAAAACATAAATTTTTTGCTCAAACTAATAGGATTAACATTAAAAATATTTAAACAGCAAATCAATAATACTAAAATAGTTGAATTAATAATCATTTAGGTTGACTAATATTAACTTAATTTAATTTACTCCAATCCCCGGCATCGACCCCAAATATTTGTCCTGGCTAAAATAATATACACAAGTGCACATGTCGTGTCAAGTAATAAAGTAATGAATAGAGTATCATTCTCATGAGAATTGATTTGTGTTTAATTGTATTAAACTAATTACTAAGCTATTCTAAGTTAAATTTTTATCCAACTAAGTTACATATTAAAATTAACTATCTAATAAATTTTGAAAGTAAAATCTATTTTTTTTAAAATTTTTTATATTGCTAATTAAAATATTACTCTGAATTTATATAGTTTTCATGTTTAGATTAAACTATTGTGGAATTAATTTTTGACATGTAGTGTTAGTAAGGAGCATATATGCTATATCGTCTATGACTAGATCAATATTATCAAACCAATCACTTTAACTTATTTTATGCCTCGTCCCAATTAAACTTTGATTTGTTGCATTTTGCTTATTTCTCTTGAAATGATTGTAGATCTTGAAAATAAGTATATCATGGATATCTATTTAATACACCCATTTGTTTTTCCTTATTGATGCTCTAGAACTCTTCTGATGTCTCTAGATCACAACTATTTTTAATGGAAAAATTGTAAGTAAATTAAGCATTGGAAAATCAAAATACATTTAGCAATAAACACGAACAATTTTCTTTTATCATTCTGCAAAATAGTTTAATTCAAGTCAACATTCAAAACATGCATAAATTCAAAGCACTAATTTCTTAGTTTCTCATTGTACAAGAACTCGTAGTACAAGAAAGAAAATCCATAAACCAAACTAGAGATAATTAAAAAAAGGGAAACAAAACTAAGTGAATTCTTTTAAATTCACTATATATTGCTTTCCTTCTACTTCTTGGTAGAGATCCCCAGCAACTTGGGTGTGCAATCTCCGCGTAGACTTTCTTCTTCTTGTCTTCTATTAGAACACTCTCACAGCACTGAATAAAAATAATACAAACTCACACTTACATAGTAGGAACACACACACTGCACTTGAAGTGTCACTCTCCAAGTGTCCTCACTCACACTTACACTATACACTGCCAAAAATCCTCTCCTGTGGAAAAGGAGCCTCTATTTATAGCTTAGGCTTCGGATTTGGTACAAAAACCACCCTAACTTCCATGAGAAACTACACAAACTACTTATGTCAATTTGTAGCATCATGACGCTACAAATTAACACCTAAGCGTTGATTATAGCACTACATTACTATTGCATCGCTTTGGCGCCCACTTCTCTATTTTTTGGCTTAATTCTTATGGCCTCAGGCACTGTGGCACTATAAGTGCCTCCATGGTGCATTCTATTAAGGGCCCAACATTGTGATGATAACAATTTGGCACCAAGGCACTTCGTTCTCCATCTCTAGTGGTTGATTTTTGGTGTTGCGGTGCTTGCTACTAGCACTTAAGTGCTTTTTTCTCTATCTTCAACCTCCATTTAATGGAGCTATAGTGCTTGATAGACAACACCTACGCACTTCCATCACTATTTTCCACCAAAAATTGACCTATTAAAATGTCGTTGCACTGCTTTTGTAGCCACTAGGCACTGTGCTTTATTTTTTTTTCTTTGAGCGTCTCAAATTTTTCTATTTCAACATAAAATGAACTACAAATAGCATATATTTTATAAAAAAATAAACAAAATACAGGCACAAAATATGTAATATTTTCATACAAACTATGCTGATCAGACACTCATGGGCACAAGTCTTTTGGTTGAATGGAGGCCTTAGAAGCCTCATCTCCCTGGTTTAAAAATATAACAATACATGAAAGTGGTGTAGGATATACGTGTGAAGTATAAATCATTTTAAACCTCATGTAAATTCTAAGAATCCATTTCATACATATTCATGTTTATATTAATGCATGAAAATACATGATTATTTTGAAATGAATTTTTAATGTGATAAATTAAATACATAATTATTTTAAAATAAAATATTATTTCAAAAAAAACATGAAATATTATAATAATAAAATAATTATATAATTATTTAAAAATAAATGCATAATTATATTAAAATGATTAAATAACTACAAAATTATTTTAAAATAAAACATTCAAGTGATAAATTAAATGCATAATTATTTTGAAATAATATATTAAAGTGATAAAATAAGTGCATAATTATATTAAAGTAAAATATTAAAGTGCCAAAATAAATACATAATTATTTTAAAATAAAATATTAAAATGATAAAGTAAATACATGATAATTTGAAATGAAATATTAGAGAGATAAAAAATGCAAAATTATTTTAGAATATTAAAATAAAAAAATATATGATTACTTTAACTAAAAATCTTAATGCTTATGTTGACCCCATTTCTAGAATGAGCTCTCAACCCTCCATCTTAGACATAGGACTCCTCTTAGACTTATGAGTTCCTTAGTCTTAAGACATATCTAGTGATTAGGTGGACACTCAACCTAGCCCTAGAAGACTTAGAAGAGTTAGTCATAGGAATAAGTCATGCCTTAAGAGTGTTAGGAAATTTCCTACCCTTAGCTTAAACCATTCCTCACTTTCCTTCCTTCAAGTCAAACTCCAAATCAATCTTAATTAATTTTCTCCAAACTCAAATCAACTCCATATGATTGAAACCCATGATTGAAATCCATGATTGAAATTCATGGTTGAAATCTATGATTGAAACCCTTGCTCAAAACCCATCAAAATTCCTAAGTCCAAATTTTCTTAAGTCCTTAATCTTCTATTAAGGACTTAGCCCAAATCATGATCAAAACCAAATCAAATCTTTGATATTTTCTCATACTTCATTTATATTCTCATTTATATTCAAATATATAAATGAATATAAATTCAAACCAATCAAACTAAATTCAAAGTTCGAAATCACTTCATGAAATTTTTCTAAGTCCTTTAAGTTTCTCCTTAAGGACTTAACCTAAATCATGATCAAACCAATTCAAACTCATGGGACTTTCTCATAACTCATTTATATTATCATTTATATTCTTATATATAAATGAAATATAAATATAAATCAATCAAACCAAATTCAAAAATTCAAATTCCAAACTCCAAACTTTTTCTAAGTCCTTTAAAATCCATCTTAATGGGCTTAGCCCAAATCATGATTAAACCACTTTACATCCATGAAATTTTCTCATGATCCATTTATATTCTCATTTATATTCACATATATAAATGAAATATAAATTCAAGCAATCAAAACCAATTCCAAAAAATCAAACTCAAATCTACTCAAAATCCAACCTAAGCCTTTCAAGTCAAAATCTTGAACTTAGCCAAATCAACTTCAAATCAAGCCAAACTCTTGATTTCCTTCATGATTCAAACAACCCTACAATCATGAACTCATATATAAATCCAAACTTCAATCACTCAATTAAAATCCAATTCAAAAATCAGCCAAAATCCCTTCATATTCTCCCTTTGAATATGAAATTTTCAAATGAATCAAAACCCATTTGACTTCAAATCACTTACAAATAGATTTATATTTCAATCATAAGTCTATATACAAGTTCAATCAACATCAAATCAAGCTTTGACCAAGCCATTTGACCCACTTAGGCTCACTTGACCCAAAGTGACCTAAAGTACCCTTATGAGCCAAATTCTAATCCTAACCAAATTAGATTGAACCAAACTCACCTATGCCTCCCATCATGATCAACAATCATCATGGGATGATCAATCAATCAAATTGGATCAAACCAATTCAAATCTAAAGGTTGACCAAGTCAACACTTAGCCCAAAATGAAACTTAACATAGCCAAATTCCACCATAGGCCAAATTGTTTGAAACCATTGATCTAAGTTCAGTCATGACCTATGTTTGAACTTGACCAAGCCAACTTTTGAGCCAAACCTAGCCTAGTTGGAAATTTGACCCAAGTTGACCCAACTTAAATAAAAAGTCAAAATATGTCAAAACTTGACCTAAGACAAATTGATTCAAACCAATGGGTCAAGTTCATTCCAAATTACTTGTGGAACTTGACCAAAATCTCAAATGGCTAACTAGACCTAACCTAGCCCAATTGACCTTAGACCTAACTTAACCTAAAGGGGCCATGTTGAGCCAAATTTGAACTTAACCAAAATTGATTGGAAATAAAGCTACCAATCCACTCCATATGACTAACCTAAACCTACCCTTGACCTATCTCAAATAGGTCAAATGGGTCAAATAGGTCAACTTGACCCATTTGACCTAAATGGAGTCGTATGAGCCAAATTCAACACTATACCAAATTGAATCAAACCAAAGCCACAAAAATATTTCAAATGGTCATATGAACTTGACCCAACCCTTGGTTTGACCTAATTTGACCAATTGGTCAACTTGACCCAAGTTGACCCATTTTGACCTAAATGGGTCAACATGAGCCAAACCTTATCAAATGAATTCCAAATCTCATGAAACTTGGCTAAACCTAGTTTCTCCGCATACCCAACATATCCGAATTAAAAAATTAGCAAAATGACCATTCTACCCCAAGGTTATAGAATAAATTTTGGCCTAATCTATGGATAATTTTGTCTTGCCCTCTTCACATCCACTTAATGCTTTTCTAGTAGCTCAAGGGGACCTAATGAAGAGTGGTGCACCCAATCCAATGGGTTTGGGTCAGCCCAATTGGCCCCAAGGCCAAACTCGACCCCATGGGTCAAATTAGTTCATTTCAACTCCCTCTTCCACTCAATTTCAAGCACATGGGAGATTGGCAATCCACTCAAGGCCTCAAATCGACCATGTGCAAACATCTAACTGATCAAACAACCCTCCCATTGTGAGAAATTGGATCAAAATGATAAGATAGCTTACGACCGTCCGATCCTTCAAGGGGGAGATATACTCCCCCTAATTCAACTCAAATCCATGATTCCTCAATTCCACTAAGCCCTAGAGAGTGTTAGGAGAGATTAGAGAGCCTTTATAAGCATTCTAAGAGGGAATTGAATTTGAGAATTCTCAATTTTCTCCATTGAAAAATAGGGGAGCTCAATTCAATCTTGAACTTCCTCGATACTCAATCCCATTGCAATTCCTCTTGTACAGTCCCTTTAAGGACTAATCTGAGCACATTCAATCTTTCATTGGACTTCCCATAGCAAGGAGAGGAGCAATTAGATCAAAGCCGCAAGGAGCTTGAACTGGTGTTGGTCCATAGAGCAAGTCACTCAATCCCAAGGCCTAAGAATTTCAACAAGGCTTCGTCTCCACTAGACAAAGCCACCTCATTGATCTTGAGCACAGGTGATCACCTCTAGCAAGGTATGGGATTTTTTGACCACCTAGCATAGGAGGTGTTGGTCCTTTGTGAAAGAAATTTTCAATTCATATAAATCCCACCGTTGGATATGCCGCTCATTGGCCTTAGATGGTGTGGGTTAAGTCTTGTTTGAATCTGAGCCCAATCGAGCTTGAATCTTCCCCTAGATCATGGATGAACTCTGTTAATCTAAGGGAAAGAACTAGAGAGATCTTGGCCATCCATCTACTCATTTTGGATGGATGGCCGAGATTATTGTCACGTTTAGAGTTTTTTTTATCCCTTTTAAAACCACAGGGAGATCTCTGGCAGTCCGATCTTTGATCGGATGGTAGAGATCAAAACACGTCCCGCCGCCACGCCACCACTTGATATGACACTTAAGTAGCGGGCTCACGGCAAGACGCATGTAAAGCTGCCATCAGCCACAAGGCCGCAGAGGGATTAGTTAAGGATCTTTAATTAATTCTAATTAATCCTTAGATCTTCTAAAATTCATATCTCTCTCAATAAAATTCAAAAAAATATGAAATAAAATCTTATTGAAAGATAATTTGACCTAAAATATTTTAAAATTAATTTTAATGGATTTTGAATTATGCTTTTCTCTGATTTTAGGGTTTATTGGAAACTTCATTTTGCTAATTACCTTTTAATTAAACATTAATTAATCCCAAACTTCTTGGGTATATTTTAGGGGATGACTTCTGCCTCCCCTAATTTTCTTGGGATTTATTGAAGGCTTAATTAGTAGAAGTGCATATGAGTTTCCTAATTATTCCTTTAACCTAATTAAGCATAATTAGGGTGTGATTAATGGCTTCAATCCATTATTAGGATTGATTAAGGTAATATCCAGAAGATAGGAGGTTTAGGGAATAATTTTGGGGCATTTCCCCTAAGCTATTCCATAAACCCTCTTTTTCCTTAATCTTCTCTTAATTAAGGATTAATCCATTTAATTATCCTCTTAATTAATTTTTAAAAATTCTAAAAAGTTTCAAAACTTAATTAATCTACTTTGGTTTGATGCTTAGGTGTTTAATAACCTAGGTTCAATTAATAAAATCAAAACCCAATTCATATGTATGAAGGGGTATTTTGAAATTACTTAAGTTAAACCCCTTAGCTTAATTAACTTTTAATCATGAGCCAAATTGCATTAGGCCTTTTTCTTATTAGGTGCATTACAAATTTAAATTCCTTGTAATTTTTTATGTCATCTCGTTGGCTCATAATTATTTGGTTAACTATGCCAAGGTGGTGTAGGTAAGAGTTAATTAAGTTACTTAATTCATACCTTAACCTAATTAACACATAAAAATGAATTTAATCATCTAAAAATTAAAAAAAATTATCAAACACATGTGGGGATGGGTTAGGAACTAAAAACTCAATCCACTTTTTTTAAAAAAAATTAAATCAAACTCAAACTCAAATAAAAGTCACATTGAATACACTTTGATTTATTTTTAAACTTTCTTATTCCATAAGAATGTCTTTAGGATTTAATTAAAGTGAATGTATTTACATGCTTTCATTGCTTTGATTCTTTCCCCAACATGTTAAATTTGTATTTCATGTGGTTTCATGCATTCATATTTTCCAAATTCAAATTTAAAAATAAAATTATTTACTTTATGTTAAATTTGCATGTGTTGGCTAAAATAGAAATATGAGTGGCTATTATGACTGCTAAATTCAAATTATTTTCAAAACATATAAATCAATTATAAAATTTGAAAGTGTGCTACTTATATTCTAATTATAAGCTTGCATGTGAAGAATATAAAGGTATGCTTAGCATAGGTTTCCCTTCTCTTTTATGTTAGCATAGTTTTGAATAGGAATTTGTTGAGATGTATGGTTCATTTGAAAATAACCTAACACTCACCTAATTCCATATCCTATTCATCCCTATGCTATCACCTAAGAAGGGCTACTTATATTTGCATACATAAATTACATAAATAAAAATGAATCCATTAATACAACTTTTGCATTCCTTCTTTCCATTTCATTTCTTTTGTACAGATGTTTATATTTAAGGGAAGTGGTATATTAGTCTAGATAATCCTGGGGTTGTGAGGCTTTAAGTATCCCTAAGTAGGTCCTCTATCTTACACCCCTGGTGCTAACAATGGCGCTGTACTCACTTATGCCTTTCTTACTTTTATGTGTGCATGTGAAAAATGGATAAGAAATACCTTCTTTACTTAAAGAAAATCATGCATCTTAAACTTCTAAATTTTCTTAAATGAATTACTTAGCATGAATCATAAAGTATGTTAAATATTCTAATTTGTGTGTATAAATATGCTTAGGATTCATTCATATGCATGTTATACATGTTGGGAAAGAAATGGAGTAATGTGTGTTTTGTGGATTTGATTCATTTTATTTAATCTTAAAATTTCTTTCTCTTTGAATATGTTTTTTTTAGAGTTCATCTAAACTTAGGATTAATTAAAAGACTTAATCAAAGCATTCCCTAAACAAAACTAAAGTGTGAACCTACTTTAGAAATTACTTAGGTTAGGGAAGGAAAGAAAAGTTCTCTTCTCTTTTCCTCTCTTTATAACTTAGTAATTAATTATAGGATTCACTCGAACCTAATCAAAATATGAAATAAAATCAACCCAAAATAATTAAACAACTTAAATGAAACCATCCTCTAAGTTAAACATGTTTTCACACTTAGAAAATTCTAACTTAAAGCCATAGCTAAGCAAACCACACAAACCTTCAAAGCACACACATTAGGCTGAGTCACCATTTCTAGCTTTTAGGTTGGGGGGGGGGTGCATGGTTTGATGTTTTATTTTATTTTTTTATATATATTTTAGACTAGATGTTAGGGTGTATGCTCATAGAATGAATGATAGGATGCTCTTAATCTAATCATTATTTTCTGCAGGGGATTGTGCTTGAGGGACGCTATCATAAATAAAACTATAAATGCTTTTACTTGCAGGTGCTTTATACCCCTAAGCATAATCCATAGGTCAGGTGGACTTAGTCACCCATGTGTGGGGTGATATGTCCAATATACATGCTTAGGATTTGTGTGGTTTGTTTTAGCTAACCTTTATTTTACAAGTGTTAGTTAGATTTCCATTCTTTTTCTTTTCATATAAATTTGTACAAATTAGGATTTTAGAATGATTATTATGGGGATTAGGATGAGCATTGGTCATAAGCTCCTATCATATGCACCATGTAAAGCCTTGGAATATCTACCTTCCAACCATCCAAAAAGATGGAACTAAAGAAGAAAAAAAAAAGAAAAGAAGAAGAAAGAAGAAAAAAAATGAATGAAGAAAGAAAGCTTAAAGACCCCTAATAATGAATTCCTTGCTTAATTGTATTTAATTTATTTGTAATCTGGGTTGTATAAGGGTAGAGCTCGGCTACCCATTTTATCTTTTCAGGTTTGTGCGGTGGTGCCCAACCACAAAGACCTTTTATTCTTTTTGCAATTAGCTTCATAAATTGATTGATGATTTATTTAGCTTTTTAATTAAGTGGTATCCTTTCCTAGTTTCTTCGTTACTTTATGTCTGGCCTAGCTGTGGATTAGGCTCTTTAGGAAAAAATAGATCTTCTACCTAACTTAACAATTCAAAATTAAAGTAAGAAACTCATAACCTCACTTAAAACTTAGGTTTAAAATCAAGATAAAAGAATTAGTAACCCCTTAGCAGGATGAGTATTTTTTTATAACATCATGCACAAATGCATATTATTTCACTCTTGATTGGAGGGCTTCCACCTTTATCATAGAATCTTGGCTTGACCTTTGAGAGCCATGGTGGAAACACACATCCTCCCTTCTCGCTGATTTTGGCCAATAACTTTACTTCTCATGCATTAGGCATAAATTCCTATTAGCCCGAGTCAAAATAATTGTCCAAAATAAAAAAAAAGTGAAATTTTAATTGCATTAGATTTACGTCATTTGAAGCATGCCCTTACATGATCTAGTCATTTTAAAGAGTGAATTTAAAGACTTGGTATATTTCTAAATAAATTACAGTTAAGCTATCCTGCATAAGCATAAGACTTGTCTATATATATTTAAAATTGTAGGAGGAGTTAGTTGGCAGCCACCCCCAAACGATTGTAAGTCCAAGCTGTCGGGTGGTTTGTCCTCTCTTGTAGAGGCAAACCAAATACTCATTTTCTCCTTAGATTTAGGTTATGCCTTTGGCCCTCGCCAAAGCTCCCTAGATTTAGGTTCTGAGGTTGCTTATTCTTTTATAGGCTATAAGTATAATTCATCACCTGTTAGGCATTTCTTTAATCTTGTGTTAAGGAATCATAAGTCATAAATTTCTAATAAAAAATTTAACTCAAACATATTAAATCAATTTCAAAATTGTAAATCCCAACTATATGATAGTTTGAAATGCTCACTAGGTTTTCTAGCATCATGGGCATCTACTTATCTTCCATTTTGGCTTCGATAATAACTCCCTCTCTTTAATCAATCCCATTTGATCTTCAAAAATGAACCAATCGATTGATAGTCTTTTCCTATTGAAATCTTTGAAGACACGATCATTTACCTTAATCGAGAGTTTTCCTAAGGAATCTCCATTCCTTAGGATGTAATTAACTTTGGGGCTTGCCCCTATAGGGAACTTAACGAACCTGATTTAAAATATACCCTGCTTTACTTTTTCATGCAAAGTAGAGGAAGAATCTTTGGTACATATGCATACCCATCATCCTTAGGACTCCTTATTGAGGTGATTAGGTCCATTAAAGGGTAGTGACTTCTATCTTTCGAGGTAATACACTATTCTTTGATGACGTACCCGATCACCTGAATAAGCACATCTGTGGATCTGCATAGCATCTTAAAAAAGTTGAATTTCTATAGTCTCCCCTTTCTTTTCTAACCAACAAATTTTGAAAAGGTGGACTCCTATAAGAAATTTTTCTTAACTCCACAGCTTCATTAAGAAAGCTTCAAAAAATCATAAATTAAATCTTTAGATTTAAACTTAAGGTAGGGTGTTGAAATGGAATGAGTTTCACTCTAAGTGAAACCAATGAATTTTCATAATCTTTAGAACACTAAGTCTAACTTAAATAAAAATTGAATTTATAAATTAAAAATTTGCTTCTTAAATCACTAATCACTTGAATCAAAATCGATCTTTTTGTTAATTACTTGAACTTATCATTTAATTCACAACTCAAACATTAAAGCCCACCTTCATCATACCACACTAATATTTACACTCACAATATATTGCTAGGCCACCGATCCTAGATTTAGGTTAGGTTGGTGCTTTGTATAATGTACTACTTTTCTTATTTTGTGATATTTTACACTAAATGTTAGAATTATTTGTGTGCTAGTCTGGATGATATGGAATTACTAGACTAATGATGTTTGCTGCAAGGGGTTGTGCTTAATTAAAAGACCTGTTATAATAATAAAATAAATTAAATGTTCTTACTTGTAGGTGTTGTTTTTCCTTTTAAGCATAGCTCATTAGAACAAGTAGGGTTGGAGCCATTAGTGCTAAGTCTAATTATGTGAAATATAATTACTTGGTGTGTATGTGTGTTATGGCTAACCTTTATTTTATAGGTTTAATTAGGACTTTTTGAAAATTTAAATGTGATTTTGTAAGAAAAAATAAGGTTAGAAGCCATGGGATTTAGGCTGAGTAGAGATTAGATAGCTTTGGCCTAGAAGGCTTAGTAAAGCCTGGAGAATCCAAATTCATGAGGACAACTGAAGATGAAGACCTTGCATGTCTTCTTTTAATCTTGTTTATGTAATTGTAATCCGGGCTATATAAGAGTTGGCTTAGCAACCCACTTTTTTTCTTTTTTGGGGTGTATAGTAGAGCTCGACCACACTAACCTTTTTATTATTCTTTTAGTTTGATTGATTATTTGGCGTGTTTATATTATTTATGCAATAGAACTATATATTTTTTTCAAGGTTTTTTAAATTGTGATTAATTGTTGTATGGCCTCAATTACGATACTCTCTCTAGTATCTAAATTTTATACTCAAACGTAATAATCAAATTAATAAGCTACTCAACTTATAACCTTATTTTAAAGCCTAAAAATTAATTAACTAAAATTTTTAAAACTATGAGGTTTGTGATGAATGTGGATAACAATCATACATGGTTGTTATCTTCTTTTCTTTGAATATAGGGGATTTTCACTCATTGCATGATAAGGGGGAGT
The DNA here is from genome assembly GCA_021442155.1 of Cymbidium sinense. Taxonomy (NCBI): domain Eukaryota; kingdom Viridiplantae; phylum Streptophyta; class Magnoliopsida; order Asparagales; family Orchidaceae; genus Cymbidium; species Cymbidium sinense. The sequence continues at coordinate 188,502,219 of CM038221.1, forward strand.
GCAAGATTGTTGATAGCAACCCCTTTAAGTGAAGAACACCCTTCTTGCTGATTTAGTTCATAATCTTATTTCATCATGCATATATGCATACTTGCCCACCCACATGATTCAAATGGATAAGTCAAAATAAATAAAATATGTAATTTTTATTGTATTAATTTAGAGCATGATTTCATGCCAATTGTAATTTAGGCTCTTAAAGAGTGAGTTTGGACTCTTAAGTTTTCTTTCTAAATAAATAACAACATAGTTATCTTATATTCGTGAAACTTGGCCACATGATTTTAACTCCTAGGAGGTGTTAGTTGGCAGCCCTTCTAGGCAATTGTAAGTCTAAAAGAGTCAAAATCGATTCACATCCTTAGGTATGGGTGTGCCATCATATCTCATTTCCCTGAGTAGAATTACGTCAGCCTTCTAGCTTATACTAAAGTGATATTAGACATAGGTTCAGAGACTGCTTATTTCTCGCATGTTACTAGTGTAAGTCCTCACTTTTTAGGCATTTTCACCATCTTATGTCATTGGAAAATAAATTCTAATTTTCTAATAAAATGTTAACTTAAATGATAATAATTGTCAATTTAAAAAATATAAAGTATCGCTATAGAATAGATTGAAGTGCTCACTAGGATTCATAATATTATAAACGCTTCATACTTATCCTCCTTTAGATTCCATCAATAACTCTTCCTGTTTAAGCTCTCCCATATGATTTCAAAAATTACCAATCTCTTTAATATCAAACTTTGAAATTCATAGAGGCATTAGCTAATCACTTTAATCAACAGTTTTCTTAGGAGATTCATCTCTCTTAAAATGTAATTAACTATGAGGGCTTACCCGTATAGAAAACTTAAGAATCTAGCATAAAATAAAACCCTTCCTTACTTCATCCATGTAAGGTAGGAAAAAACTTTCTGGTACACATAGACCCACCAATCTTAAAAGTCTTTATAAGATGATTGAGTCCATTGTAGGGTGATATTTCTACCTTTTAAGGTACTATATTATTCATAATGTACTACTCAATCATTTTAATAAGTACTCCATAAGATCTGCATGGTTTCCCCAGCATATTTTTAAACATCATAAATTTGATTTAATTTAAATTTAGGATGGATAGAATCTAAATGAGTTGATTTGGGTTATGTAACCTAATTAGGACTTAGTTGAGTTTAGATTTTGATTCAAATGTGTTTCAACTTGAATTTTGTTCAATTTCATTGAATTCAGAGATCTCTAAATTCACTTGACTTATTTGTGCTAGGTTAGGTCTTAGTGGGGCCAATTAGCTTGATTTAAGTTTAATCATTAGGTTTTGATTTTAATTTAGTTTTAGTTTATATTTGAGTGTTGAATTTTCTTTTGTTTGATTCTAGTTTTAATTTCAATTATATTTTTTTTCATTTTAGTTTTAAGCTTGGTACTCACTTAAACAATAAGAAAGTATCCTAAGTATCTAGATGAAGAAGTCCTTAGTCTAGGATTAGAATCATAAATATTAAGAAAAGAATGTGTGTTAGCCTTGTTAAAAAAAAAGGTCTACAGTGATGTGATATGAAAGCCTAGTTAATGTAGTAGGCTCTTAAAATAAAATTTATTTTTTTACCCAACTTAATTAAGCAACTAAAACATAAAAATAATTACTCATAACCTCACATATTAAAGCCTTAGAGTTAAAATATTAAAAACAACTAGAAACTCATAGAACTTGTGAACCATGATTCCATATTTTTTCCACTACAAGAAAATTGTTGATTTTTTCTTGACAAATCTGTTAGTAATCAACAAAAATTCATCGATAATTTGCTTTTTTGATGGATTTCTAATGAATTTCAACCTGATGATAAAACCCTGGATGGAAATGATTTTCTATGGACTATAAATCCAACGAAAAATATATTATGATGAATTTCCAATGGATTTTCAACTAAAAAGTTTTTCAAGAAGAACTAACGGAAAGACCATCTAGAAATACCCCTGGAAAAGTGCACCACCAAAAATTTCCAACAAGACCTTCTCCAATGGCATTTCCAGCAAACTTGTCCAACAAAAATTTCTAGCGGAGGTGGTCTGCCAGAAATCCACCGGAAAAGGTCTTGTCATAAATTTTTTGAAGATTTTGCCGACGCCTCGTATCTACTGACCAAAAATCCATCAGAAACCTATACAAAATGAAAAAAAATTAGAACTTCACTCATGCTTTAATTTTTACACTTGCAGAGGAATCATAAACAACTAATCTTAAGTATACACTCAGCATCCACATAAGACTAACAAACAACTAATCTCATGCATTTCTTCATAAGTTCTAGTATTTTGAAAATATTAAAATGAACTAATAGTTTAAAAATATTTAAATAAAATAGCCTAAAATATGTAAATCTAAATAAATTATTTATATATGAAAATAAAGTACAAATGAGGCCCACTCCTCATCAGTCTCATCATCCTACTCTTCCTCCTCCTCCTATGTCTCCACCACTAGCTCCGTCCCCTCATGGTTGTCTCTATGCATCTTCTTCATTCTAGCCTCTATTGTAGTTATATGGGCTTCCATCTGTGCAGTCATCCTGGCTTCTATCTCCTTGGCCATCACAACGACCCACCTTTAAACAATCTTGTTAATCAACTAACTATTAGTTTCAAAAAATGAATTGTGTGTGCATCATATTTTGACTGATTAGACTACACACTAAAACTTCATACACCAGTGGAGCCCTGATTAGCAATGTCCTTTAGCCGCATGTAGTCATCCTATGTGTAATTAGAATATAAGTTAACCATAATAGATTATTAACCCTAATTCAAAAAAAAAATTTAATGTTAACTTACGTATGCTCTCCATGAATGAACATCAACTCACTGCTGGTCAGTCTGATGTTGATGTGTTATACTATGCAATTCAGTAGCAGTAGGCTCTAGCCCAAGAATTTTATCCTGTAAACATTATAATAAAATTAATTAACCATGATTATAGGTTCAATTAATAAAATTAACAAATGACTTACCATCCTCCATCGATACTCGGTGTGTGGTACTAATCTAGAGTGCAGAGAGGTGCCCATACCCCAATAATCAGAAGCACAATTTTCCTTTGTGCACTCTCTCTTGGGAACATAATCTGGAGAGACCCATATTCTACAGAGGTCAGCCCATACATCATCTCCAATCCAAACAGGTCTTTGTCTAGACTTGCATATGTCTGTGAACATATCACATATGTGAGTTTCCCCTCTAGACTCAAAATTTTTTCTAATATTCTTGTTGTACTCTAGCAACTAGTTGAAATCCCTCTATAACATCAACCAAACTAATGCTAATTAGTAATGCTTCAAGATCAACTAATGTATTTAAATATTTATAAATAGTTTAGGTAATGTTTCAAACTCCCTAAACCACATGTCCCGAACCTCAATTGTAACTTTTTCCCATGAAACACATGGAGCATCATACTTGCTTCTTATTATATCTTTGATTTTATGAATAGTTTCCCTTAATGGATTGAATCTAAAATGTGTAATTTAAATTTGAACCATAATATGCCAAAGTAAAACTTTAAAAATATGTTTATGTGTCACCCTTCAACTCAATAAAAATGTGTGTCATCTACGGCTCAGTGGGTGTAGAAGTATTGGGCTGATCATAAGGTGTATGCTAAAACCTAGGCTTTATGGAATCTATGGGTGGCTGACATGGGTAGAATGGAGTAGTGTCTGTAAACTCTGGAGAATGGTAGACACGTGTACCAACTACTCTAGAGGTCCAAGGTGGTGATGTCAAAATGGTGACATCATAAACCTATAATGTATTTAAGATTCACTTTAGACTCCAAGCTAGGTTGTGGAGGTCCTGATTCTCCACTCCATTTCTCCAATCATGAAGTTATTACATTAATAAGAATAAGGAAATTGTGCAATTAACATAGAAAATATATTAAACTATTAGTGATAATTTCTCACATGTAATCTAAACCATGTTGGAAATTCATCTTTGACCTTCTTATTATTAGTCTAAGTTTAATGAGTTCACAAATAACCTGAGCTTAGTAGTTAAATTGACATAATTTGATAAAAGATATAATTGATTAAAAATCAAATGAGATATTGTGTCATTGACGCGCTTACTCGAGAAAATATTGAACCTCATCACAATTTATTAAAATAGTAACGGTCGCTGCCCTAAGCTCCATGTTGTTCAGATATCTTGATGTGCTTCTGCCCAATGCTTTTTCAAATGGTTGAAAGATAGATAACATATTTTGTTAAAATCCAACACTATTGGTAATATCTAAATGTGCATGTGGCTCAAAATAATAGGAGCAAAAATTTGTAGTCTCATGGGCTAAGTAAACTTCACATATGGAGCCTTCGGGGTGTAATTTATTCTTCACAATTCTTTTCAGTTTATTCAAGAATCTGCTCAAGTGGGAAAAATAATTAGGTGTAAATTGAATGTTAACTGATATTACTACTACTAATAAATAGCTACCTCTCAAATGGGTACATTCAGTAATATTGTATTGGACTTCCCACTCTAGCTTCGTAAAATAAATTTATTGCTAGGTACTCCATAGAGTCAAAGAAAGCAGGGAAAACATCTTCTCAAGCATATAGATAATGATTGAAATATTTACTTATACTTATTTTATAGCTTTCACATTTAATCGAGCTGAGGATGGCTCCTTAAAGAAGAGACTAAGCTCAACTGAAAGATTTAAAATTTACTCTTGTAAAGTGCTGAAGGCAATTGGAACTAAGCATTGCAGAAAAATATGGCAATCATGACTCTTCATTCCAAATAGTTTTCTCGTTCTCAAATCAACACATCTGCTCAAGTTGGTTCTCTACTCATATGGTAACTTCAATGATTATACCCACTCATATATTGTTCTTGGTTGTTCTAATGTAAGAAAGTATTTAGTTTTAGGTTTCTGAAATGTACCAGTTATAGTCATTCTCAAATCTAATTCTCTTTTACAGTAATATTCCTTCAAGTCCAATCTAGCCTTAATATTAGTTTTAGTTTTTCTCTTAACATCCATCACTATGTTGAAAATATTATCAAAAAAATTTTTCTCTATGTGCATCACATCAAGATTATGCTTTATCAAATTAAACTTCCAATAAGGTAATCCTAAAAAATAATCCTCTTTGTCCAATTATGTGTTACACCATAGCCCGGTATATGACTTCCAAATAAAATAGGAGAATCAATTATAGTCGTCGGGATAGAACTAACAATATGTCATAAATCATCCCTAGTTAATCTTGAAAGTGGCTTAGCTATTTTAACTCAATTCTTTATAGCTACATCCTTATTTCTTCTTAATGGATGATCAACAGAGAAAAATATAAGATGATAGTCAAACCAAGAATTTTTTGGCCATTTTAAGAGTATTCGTCTTCGATAGATCAATGCAATATAGACAAGCTAATTTCCCAGCAATGCTCCACCCTAATAGTGTTTCATACACAGAAAAGCCTTGATAGTTCACATAAGTGATGCTTTCATCTAAAAGTTTTACTCTGTTATTATATCATATGTTAACACCCTATCATCTCATAAATTTTTTAGCTCATCTATCAATGGTTGCAAGTAGACATCAATCTTTTCTTTAAGGTTGTCTGACCCATGAATGATCAAAGTTAAAAACATATAAAGAGTTATCATGCACATCTCTGGTGGTAAATTGAATGGTCTAACTATCACTAACCAACATGAATAGGGTGATGCAGACTGACCAAACAATGTGAAACCATCAGTGCAAAGGCCAAGCCTGATGTTTCATGGCTTTGCTGTAAAATTTGGATAAGTGCAATTAAAATGCTTCCATGCTTCTCCGTCTGATGGATGACTCAAGATATGTGATACACTTGTTGTATTGTGATTTCATCGTGTGTGTTGGGTTAATGCATAGAAGTGTACAGTCTCTACAAGCATGGAGTTCACGACAAGTAGAAATGATGATTATGCAGTACATGTTTCTATTCATGTTGTTTTCTATTATGTGACTTGAACCTAGATGCTCCATAAAATTTACATTTAATATTTGTGCGTTATCCTTGTAACATAGCATACAATCATTGACACATCAGCCAATTTTTTTAGCTCAGTCCTAATTTTGGCACCAACTTCTTTGTTCTATACAAGTCTTCTGTAACTAAGTTTTATTATGGGTTTGTCTCTTTTAGTAGCTCTACAAATTTGTTAAAGTATTTAAGTGGCACATTAAATTCAGTTTTAATACTTAGCATTCTTACGACCATTGATAGGTTAGTGTGGTTCGTGCATCCATCTCATAGTAGTCATTATACTGCCTTTAGCAAGTCATAGAATTATTGAGCTTCTTTCTTAAGTGGCCCCTTAGGTACTCTGCTCTAGGAGCAACATAGATAATTTCTTCATAAATTTGGCTAGAATCTTATTTGCTTGAAAGGCATGAACGACTTGTTGAGGCACCACTGTCAACATCAACATGTGACTCTAACTCACCATATGAAGTCCAGAACAAATAATTTGGTTGGAAACCCCTGCAATACAAGTCTACTCTAACTTCACTTGGCATTAAAAAAGACTAATTCTTGTGCCTCACACATGGACATCGAAACATTCCTTCAAAAATGTAAGAAGGAAGTTGAGATGCCACGTCTGTGAAGTGCTCAACACCATTCAAGAATTCATCACTTAATTATTTTCTATCTGAATGTAATCTATTATACATCCATGATCGCTCACTATGGATATCTATAATCTGTGTAAATTGAAAAATGTGATAATTCAATTAACATTCTATCTCAATTACTTAAGTTGTCTTAATTGCATAATAAATGTCTAATTTCATGGACACCCTAAGTGTATAAGTCATTCATAATGAATTTTTCTACAACTTCTTAGTAGTTAGCTGTAGTAGCATATAATCACCAAATGCATTTTTTTTTACAAAACTGAAACTAACACATATTGTAATATTTAAATAAATACATCAAAAAAATGAAAATCATATAATTAATAATTTTATACGTTAAATGACTTAGGAAAATAATTAGGCTTAAATTCCTAAACCCTAAATTTACAAATAATACAAAAACTAACATGTCAACTAAAGATCAACACATAAATAGAAATTTTAATATCATATTTAGCAAATTCAAATAATTAAGGATATGTATAGTAGAGCTATTACTTGTGTCCAAACATAAGGAGGATTGACAAAATAGTTTCCTATTTCAGTTGGATTACATCAAGGATTAGCTTTAAGCATTTATCTTTTTGCTTTAGTTATGGATGTTCTTACTAGGCATTTATAGGAAGATGTACCTTGGTGTATGCTTTTTGCTGATGACATTCTTCTTGTTGATAAGACTAGAGAGGGAGTCCAAGAAAAACTTGAATTATGGAGGTCAACATTAAAGTTTAAAGGTTTTCGTTTAAGTAGATCTAAAACTAAATATATGGAGTGTAATTTTAGATGTAGAAGTTCTAGTGGTAGTGTTGTGACATTAGGTGAACAAGTCATTAATAAGAGTGATTTATCTGATATTTAGGCTCTATTGTTCAAAAATGATGGTGAAATAGATGGAGATGTTATTAGTAGAATTCAAGTTGGATGGTTGAAGTGAAGGACTACATCTGGCCTATTATGTGATAGAAAAGTTCCACTTAAACTTAAGGAAAAATTTTATAAGATGGTGGCAAGACCTGCAATGACTTATGGTGCAGAATGTTGGCCAAATAAAAGAGAAGCATAGACTAAGTTAAGTGTTACAGAGATGAGGATGCTCGTGGATGAGTGGCTTTACTCTTAGAGATAAAATGTGAAATGTGTAGGGAAAAAAGTTGGAGTAACTCCAAGAACATATAAGATTAGAGAGTCACCTTAGATGGTTTGGCCACATAAAGCATCGTCGTCTAAGGTTAGAGTAGATACATTAGATTTGCCTTATGTTAAGAAAGGTAGAGGTAGACCTAAAACGACTTGGTTAAGATGTATAAAAAATGACCTTAGTATACTTGAATTAAATGAGAATTTGACACATAATAAGACACAATGGAGACGAAGGATTCATGTAGTTGACCCCACTTAGTGGGATAAAGGCTTCTTGTTGTTGTTGTATTTAGCAAATTCAAATAAATTTGGAGAAGATTTAATCTAAAATCCATAAAAAATCCCTCAAAACTTTAAATTCCTATTTCTTACAAACTAACGGATGAAATCATGAAAAATTTATAATTGAAGGAAGAGATCGAGGTATACCATTGATTCTATGGAGAAAATAGAGAAAATACAGATGTTTTAGAAGTGAATCAACGAGCCCAAGCTCTGGTTCCGTGGTCGGCCGAGAGAGAGAGAGAGAGAGAGAGAGAGAGAGAGAGAGAGAGAGATCAAGAGGAAATATTCGGGAAAGGGGAGTTGCAACTGGTTTCATCATTGCTATTATAACAGTTTTCAATGAAATTTCTATCGAAAAATCCACCGGTATCTGTTAAGCCGGAATAATCCGTTGAAAATTTAATCAAGTTTAAGTGATTCGAGCATGATGTCTTCCATAGTCAGTAATTCCGATAGAAATATTTTCGGCTGACATATTCATCGGTAAATTAACTAGTAATTTCCAATGAAAATGTCCGCCTAAAATCTGTACTTTTTTATGTAGCGTTCATTCCTTGAATTAAGTTGTTCTCTCATTACACATAAGGGGGCAACCGTATAATATTTATCAAAGAAAATGGGATTATATTAAAATGTTAACTCATAATAAAAATATATATATTTTTTCAAAGTTATAAAGTCTAACCATAGAATGGGTTGAAGTGCTTACTGGGTCTCCCTTTATCAAAATATTTCCTACTTATTCATATTTAGAATCTGAGAAAAAAAAAATTGTACCATTTGATATATCCCATTTGACTTTCATATTTGACAATCTTGAAATTAAACATTGCAATCTATAGAGAAAAAAGCTAATTTGTTTAATCAAAAATTTTCTTTGGAGATTTTTCCTCTCCCAAGATCTAATTAACTATAAGGACATGCTCTTATAGGGAATTGAGAATCCGATACAAAATAAACTCTGTCATACTTTATCCATGTAGTTTGGGGGAAGGACCTCTGGTATATGTAGACCATCAGTCATAGAAATCCTTATTAAGTGATTGAATCCATCATAGGGTGATGTTTTCATCTCAAGAGATGATATATTATTCATGAATGACACATTCGATCGCATAAATAAGAAACTCTCAAGGTATGCATGATATCCAAATAAAAACTTCACAATGGGTATGAAATTTTAATAATAAATACATATTTAGATTTACTAAAACTACTTTAGTGTGGAATATATAATCTTGAATTGCTACATAGGTAATCTATTCTAATGATATTTGGGCTATGCTTAGCATTCTTACATGATATTCAACACTATTGGGATTAAATGCTTATGATGCTCTTCAAGGTATTAACATAGTTGACTCTTTTGTTATAGTATATTGGAAATACAATACTGAAGGAGAAGAATATCAAATTTAAATTAAACTCTTCTTATAAAATTTACTTAATTTATTTGAAAATTTTCTACTTAGCACCTTTTTTCTAATTTTATTACAAGTTTGGTAAATAGCGCCACTAAATCACAATCTATTTTGCAAATCAAACATTCCACAAAAATTTTATTAGTTGCATGGAAATACAATATTCTTTTAGCATGGTTTACATTTGAATTAGCCAATGATAGAAAGATAAGAGAACTACCAACTAATTCTATTAATGGTTGGTAATGGGCATCCTATATATAGGGAGCTATGAGTCTAATTACGAGTGAAAAAAAGTCACTTAAGAGCACCTAAGGACTAAACGATTGTCCTTTAAAGAGCACCAATTATAGGCTTGATTGGACATCAATTTTTATTCTAATTTGTTATTGATATTTAAATCAAGTGGAATCAAGAGTTTAAAAAAAATATTGAGATCTTTTTATTTTATTTTTATCAATATTCTCGTGACCAAGTGAAAAATACATCATTTTTATGCTAGTATGAATAATAATTTTTACTAAATGAAGATTTATTATATTCACTCCTAAGTCAATAATCATAATTTTTTTAGTATATTGAGATAATATAAAAAAAAAGAAAAAAATAAAAAAGTAAGATTATAAAATTGAGATAAAATTAATAATGATGAAAGTAATGATGATCTTAAACTTTGGATAAAGTAAGTTATAGATAAGGGCACGCCAATCAAAACCCATATATAAAAAAAGGACAATCACATCAAGCTAGTGATTGGGATTTGAGGCGACCAACTTTGGCCTTATAATTCAAAAGTTCACTCAGATTTATCCATAAAATATTGAACCCATTCATTCTCATGCGCTTCCAAAATGAGCTTCTCGCGGGTCACATGATCACACATTCCTTTTTCACATCAGCTTTGATTTTTTTTTTTTTCACCCAAGCCTTGTACACACGTGTCCACCATGTTATGCGATAAGAAGAAAGCTAGTTACTTTGTTGCATGCGGCCGATTATCCTCGTTTGAGAATATATATATATATATATATATATATATATATATATATATATATATATATATATATATATATATATATATATATATATATATATATATATATATAATTCAAAAAATTAAGTCAAATTTACTGGGATATGAATCTGAATATGTGTTAAAAAATTTTAGAATTAAATTCAAGATAATTTAAACTCTGATTTTAATAGATTTATGATGCTTATTATAGCCCCATTACAGTCAGACGATAAGACAGTATTACTCTAATTATTATAAGTAGGCTATTGTTTTTGTTTTTGTTGTCGTCGTCTAATTATTATAACTCAATTGATATTATCATTTCAGAACTCTGTCATAGTAAAAGAAGGACAAATTTATATTTTTAATATGGTAAACCCACCTTTCCATATTGAGAAAAAAAAAGTAGAAATTTATACCTATAATTATGTAATAAATTATTTTAATTGAATTAGTTTCTATCATCTTTTTGATTTTTTTTCATATCAAAATCTTATTATTTCTTATCAATTTATCATTATGTATGCTCGATATTGAGCTAAAACTTAATTTATCTCTAACATTGAGAATTTTCTAGTGCATAATAAGTAATCTTTCCTATTTTTAAACATCTATTATCTTTTATAAAAGCAAGCTCACCATTGTGCATGTGCACATGCACACACACACATAAATAAATCTCTCTCTCTCTCTCTCTCTCTTAGAAAGCCAAGATAAATTTAATCCAACCACAAGCAAAGAAATTCACTTAAGATTATTACATGATATAAAATTTGTAGAGGTAATAAAATAAGTTTTATGACTTAGTTTTTCATAAAGATCAAGCACATATATAAATAATAGATAAGAATATAGAAGATATTATATTCTTCATGTGAACAATCAAAAAGAGAAAAATTACATTACCTGGCTCAATCAAAATAATTTATTATATAAATAAAGTTGCAAAATTCTACTCTTTTCTTCAATGGAGAAGATATAGTTATAAAGTTATGAGTAATTGCTTATTCTTCAATCGAACTTAGGCAATAACCAAAAAATAATAAGATTATAATAGTCATATGGAGAAGGATGGTCTACAACATCCATTGATAGTGCTGACAATAATGATCAGTATTAATCAGCTTCAATCTCTCAAATATCGCTCTTGGTTTCGCCAGTTTTATTTATGGATTTTTGGTTGGGGCCTTTTAATAAATTTTGCAAATATTTCAAAGCATTCTATCTAACGATCATATTGAAATCATTTGATTATAGATCATTTTTTTCAGTATTTAAGTATCTTAATGATCTTAAAATTTAATAATATTTTACTTTTCAATTTAAGTATAGACATTCTAAATATAAAAATTATTCAACTCTTCATTTAATGATTTTAAGCTTTGATATGACCCTGAAAATTCCACTAGTCAAAGCACGAATCTTAACGTCGAAAGCAATCTGATCTTGAATCAAGACTAACCGAGATCAAGTGTTTATTATCAATCGACTCTTAAACATGGAGTCAAATGAAGGCGCCTTGGTGGATCTAACAAGCCCAATATCTCATAATCGACATCATTTGGGCATTCAAATACACAAAATTTATCATATGATCGGGAATCATCATGAAGAGATGGAGAGTGAGTGGTCAATTTTGCATATATTTACAGGACTACCTCCAATCTATAAATAGTCCTCATTTCTCATGAGAGGGAGCCAAGCAAGAGAAAGGAGAGAGTCTAAAGAAGATCCTCCAAGCACCGTGCCACCACTGACGGCCGCCAACCACCGCCACGGCCCTCGCCATCAGCCGCCATCCTCATCGCTGCCAACCTCCGCTCCATCATGATGACCTTTATCATCAGTTGTTGTTCCTCATTGTTCGCCATCATTTGCTACCACTAGCAACTGTTATAACCTGAACGTGACTATATAGTAGTCGATTTTGGGATTTTCATCCGCCTTCTCATATACAATTTTGTAATCCCGTATCGGGAAAACTTGTACTCCAAAACAAATATATAGTAGAAGCTTTTACTGGGCTAAACCCCGTGATTTTTTCCCTCTTTTCGAGATTTTTCACGTAAAATTTGAGTTTTCGTTCACTCTTTAAATACCTGTGTGTGTTAGATTTCCCAACAAGGCTAAGGCGTAAACTTTCACTCTACCGCAACTGATTTTCTAGCACGCAACAAACTTTTTATTATATTTTAAGTACTTGATTTGAAATGATTTAGATTCTGATTGACCAACATTTGGTGTTGTTAGGTCCCCCTTAAAATTTCAATTTGAATACAAATTTATCAAAATTAATAGGTTGATCAACCAATATTATTATTATTATTATTATTATTATTTTTTTTAAAACATTTAGCTTAAGAATTGCATCAAAAATTGTGTCTTATTAAATTGATTTTTCCATGATTTATCAGGGATATTTTGGTCAAAATTTATTCAGGATATAATAAATTTTGAATGTTTTGCAATCTAATTTTTTTTTAAAAAAAAGACCTTTATATTAAAATAAAAATAATTGTTTACTATATTGATTGTTGAATTGCCAAATTGAAGTCATACCCGATTAAACTTTAAAAACTAACTTATTAAAAATTCAAAAATATATTAAACTACAAGTAAATTTAATCTAATCCATTGTTTTCCCCTATTTACAATTTTACAGTACTGTTTTACTTCCCCTATTTACAATTAAAAATATATGATTCTCAAAATATTATCAAATTCAGCAATTTTCTGAAGCCACTCAGACACGGTCTATCCAAAGGAAAGCAATGAAAAAACATAATTATATGGATCTTTAATATATATTGGAAGATTTATATAAACAATATAGTATTGATATGGCTCTCAAAATATAAACTACAAAGCAGATATGATTTTGAGTCAATCAATCAAGATCATTGGAATCTTTGGGACATCAATTAAATCCCAAAAAAGCTTCAAATATGGAGTATCGTCAAATCGCGTCTCGACGAAATGGGATCTAACGAGCTTAAGATCTCATAAGACTTCATTTGGGCATCCAAATGCTCAAAATACATCAAAATCAAGGATTCATCCCAGTCCGATCGAGGGGAGTGGTACGCTTTACATGAATTTACAAGAATACCCCTCCTCCCATCTATAAATACCTTCATTCCTCATGAAGGAGAGGCCAAGTGAAGGAAGAGCCAAGTGAAGAGGAGTCAAACAAGTGAAGAAGAAGAGACCGCCGACGGCCAACACCACACGGCCACCGCTGCCGCCATCCTTGCCGCCACACCTCAAGCAAGGAAGAAGAGGAAGAGTCCAAGCAAGAAGAAGAGAAGAGTCCAAGGAAGAAAAGGAAGAGTCCGAAGCAGAAGAAGAGGAAAAGCCCAAGTGAGGAGGAAGAGAGAGCTCAAGCTCAAGATCCTCCAAGCAAGATCGCACCCCAAGCAAGATTGCACTCTGCCATCAACCATCGCCACCGCCACCGCCGCCACTAATTCCCCGCTGTTCCCAAGATCTCCACCATCGAACAATTACAACCCGATCATTGTTACACTATTCCTCTCTCATATAATTCTGAATCCTCTATCGAAGATTTTGTACTCAAACATACATAGTGGAAGCTTTTACTGGCTAGCCTGGATTTTTCCCCTTTCGAGGTTTTCCACGTTAAAATTCGAGTCTCTTGTTCGCTCTTTAATTACTCTGTGTGTGACTTCACAACAAGGCTGAAACTTTCACTCTACCGGATCGGTTTTCTAGCACGCAATGCTTACGCCGTCTGGGGGAAGTCGATTCCCATTATTTCATCTTGTATGACACCAAGTTTCCAACAAGATCAAAACCACCATCGAGGTGGAGCATTCGCTTTTAAAGAAGAAGAATGAAGATTCATCAAACTTCCTTCCGATTCTGCCGGAACTGGGGCAACTCTTAATCTCAAAAGATAAGCAAGTCAACACCAATGAAAAGGCAAAGATCAATAGTCAACTCGCTACAAGCTCATACAATTATTTCCACGTTAACGCCATCGAGTAAACACACTCGACTAACAACTGATAGGTCAAAACGCCCTGGATTCCCCGCCATCTTTCCATACGGGTTAACGTCATCAAAAACACTCGACTAACAACCTGTGATAGTCAAAACGCCTCAGACTTCCTGCGATCTTCCAGACGCAGCACGCCATCGAGCAAAGCTCGACAAACAACCCAGTGAAAGTCAAAACGCCCTTGGTGGACTTCTGCGATCTCCAGACGCAGCATGTCATCGAGCAAAAGCTCGACAAACAACCCAGAAAGGTCAAAACGCCCTTGTGGACTTCGCGATCTTCCATACGCAGCACGTCATCGAGCAAAAAGCTCGACAAACAACCTGTGAAAGGTCAAAACTTTATACCCACTCACAAGTTAATGTCCTGATAACACTCGACAAACAACCTGATGGTCAATCTCATCATCGCCATTACCATCGCCGACTACCATCGTTTATTACCGCTGCCATTAACTATCGCCAAGAACGCGGCCACTACCATCTTTCATCG
This sequence comes from Cymbidium sinense, assembly GCA_021442155.1. Lineage (NCBI taxonomy): Eukaryota > Viridiplantae > Streptophyta > Magnoliopsida > Asparagales > Orchidaceae > Cymbidium > Cymbidium sinense. Next base: position 188,517,284 of record CM038221.1, read on the forward strand.
GCAATTTCGCCGCTATCGCCGGAATTGCTGACTACCGCCATTGCTGGCCACCACTACGCTGCCACACTATCACGGCATCACGCATTACTCATCGCGGATCTCACGACCATACCGACACTGCTGCCACGCCGGTTGACTACTGCCGCTATTCGCTGACCACCCTGCCGGGCCGCTAACTAATGTCCGGTTACCGCTGCTATTGCCGCTAATCATCGCTGCTGACTATGCCGCGTTTACCATCGCTGAACCCCGGTTGCTTAATAGCCGGCTACCGCTGCATTACTCGCCATCGCTGGCTGACATTTCAACCGCCGGTTACCACTATCGTTGCATTATCCCTTACACGCTGGCCGCACGGCTACTGGTTTTGCGCCGCTGACCACTCGGTTCCAACGCTATAATCGGCCATCCGGCCATCGCCCCAGGATTTCTGACTTCCATACGCATCGCCATCGAGTAAACACTCGACAAACAACCTGATAGTCAAACGCCCTTGGACTCCCATCTCTTCCAACGCATCAAGCAAAGCTCACGAACAACCCAGAAAAAACGCCTTGGTGGACTTCTCTCTCTTCCATACGGGCATCAGCAAAGCTCGACAAACAACTGAAAGGTCAAACGTCCGTGGACTTCCCGCGATCTTTTCCATACGGTTGTCATCGAGCAAAAGCTCGACAAACAACCCAAAAGTGGTCCTTGTGGACTTCCTCTTCCATACATGTTAGCACTAATAATATTCACCAACCCGCAAAACTTTGTACCCACCCCAAGTTAATCATCGATAACACTGGCAAACCTCGATATTCAAAATCTCGATTCAATTATATTCTAACGTAAGTAGCTTGACTGTTGACCACGCTGCCGCTAACGCATAGCCGGCACCGCCACCACTGCGCTGACCGCCACTACCATTTTGCCACGCTTCCGGCCATCGCCGGCATCGCCGGTCAATTATCGCTCGGTTATCCTCGCGCCACCATCGAAGCATTCGCTACCGCTCTGATCGCTTCCTAACCCGGACGACGGCCGAAACCGGAACCACGACGATACGTCTTGATCGCTTTAACCCGGACGGTCGACGTGTCGGTAACCGGAACCACGACGATATCGTGGCCTTGATCGCCCTAACCCGGACGGTCGACGAACCGGAACCACGACGTATACCGTGGGCCTTGATCGCCTCCTAACCCGGACGGTCCGACGTGGCCGGTAAACCGGAACCACGACGTGTACCGTGGGCCTTGATCACCTCCTAACCCGGGCGGTCCGACGTGGCCGGTAAACCGGAACCACGACGTATGCACCGTGGGCCTTGATCGCCGCCTAACCCGGACGGTCTGACGTGGCCGGTAAACCGGAACCACGACGTATGTACCGTGGGCCTTGATCACCTCCTAACCCGGACGGTCCGACGGTCGGTGAACGGAACCACGACGATACCGTCATCGCCTTCCTAACCCGGACGGCCCGACGACGGTAAACCGGAACCACGACGTACGGCCTTGATCACCTAACCCGGGCGGTCGACGCGGGTCGGTGAACCGGAACCACGACGATGCACCGGGCCTGATCGCCTAACCTGTGACGGTCCGACGGGAGAACCGGAACCACGACGATACCGGCCTTGATCACTTCCTAACCCCTCGACGGTCGCAGAACCGGAACCACGACGATGCACCGCTCGATCGCCGCTAACCGGACGGTCGACGCCCAGAAACCTGAACCACGACGATGCACCGCGCCTTGATCGCCTTCCTAACCCGGACGGCCCGACTCAGAAACCGGAACCACACGATGCACCGTGGGGCCTTGATCGCTTCCAAAGGACCTCACTCAAGAGAAAGGGGAGGGAAAGGTTTCTCCTTCATCCGGGTATTTATAACCCCCATATGGGCAAAACGGTAAAACCCTCAAAATGGCTCAAAACGGCTCAAACCGTTCTCCGTCTCTCTGGCCTCAAAAGAACGCTGCGCCAAAGCGCTACACGCTGGGCGCTGACGCTGGGCGCCAGAAGGCTTGCCATGGACGCTGCGACGGCGCTGCTGCTACGCGGGCGCTGGCGCTGACGGACGCTGCGGGCGCTATGGCCCGCCGCTGCCCGGAGACGGGCGACCGGACGGGATCGCTGACCAACGCATCTGGACCGACGCATCGCCGCACTCAAATCGTCGCGACTGACCGCCGCTCACCTGCACTGCCGCAGACAACCGTCGCTGAATTGAACCGACGCTACCAACCGACTGCGATCCAACCAACCCGCGACCAACTAACCCGGCTGACCGAATGATAAACGCGGACTGAATTGCTCGACAGTCGCATAACTTGATTCGCTCAGCGGCCGGCGCTACGGGCGCCGACTGGCAGGCGCGCTGCCAAGGCTAACGGCGCAACGGGCCACGCGCTCAGGTCCCTAACGCCAAAACTTCGGAGTATCCAAATAACTCCATAACCTCAAAATCTCATGCCAACGGCTACACATTTTATTCCATAATCATAATTTTGTATTTTATGATGATGGTTTATTCTCTCAAAATATATGATTCAGCCCGCGACGCTTGCTGAAGAATTCGTTATTTTCGAGCATTTGACACATATATTTTTGGATGATTAAGCTAATGTCATCCAAAAATAGGGGGGCAACTGATATGGCTCTCAAAATATGACTAGTCAAAGCACAAATCTTGATGTCGAAAGCATGATTTTGAGTCAAAACCGATCGAGATCAAGCACTTAAAATATCATCGAATCTTTGGGACATCAATTAAATCCCAAAACAGCTCTCAAATATGGAGTATTTATAGTCAAATCGAGCGTCTCGACGAGCCGGATCTAACGAGCCTAAGATCTCATAATTCGACTTCATTTGGGCATCCAAATGCTCAAAATACATCAAATGATCAAGGATTCATCCCGAGCCGTCCGATCGGGGGAGGGTGCTTTTACATGAATTTACAAGAATACCCTCCTCCCATCTATAAAAATCTTCATTCCTCACATGGGAGAGGCCAAGTGAAGAGCCAAGTGAAGAGGAGTCAAACAAGTGAAGAAGAGGAGCCACCGCCGACGCCGTCCACCACCGCCGGCCACAGCCGATCCTTGCCACACCGCAAGCAAGGAAGAAGAGGAAGAGTCCAAGCAAGGAAGAAGAGGAAGAGCCCGAGCAAGAAGAGGAAGAGTCCAAGCGAAGAAAAGGAAGAGTCCGAAGAAGGAAAAGCCTGAAGTGAAGAGAGGAAGAGAGCTCAAGATCCTCCAAGCAAGATCGCACCCCAAGCAAGATTGACCCCGCACGGCCATCAACCATCGCCACCGGCCACTGCCGTCACTAATTGTACCCTCAGATTCTCGCCGAAGTTACCTCAAGATCTCCACCATCAAGAATAATTACAACCCGATCATCGTTACACTACTCATATGTAATCAATCCTATCGTGAAGATTTTGTACTCAAATGATACATAGTGGAAACTTTTACTGGCTAGTTTTTCCCCTTTTTTCGAGGTTTTCCACGCTTAAAAATTCGTTGCCTCGTTTCGCTTCTTTAATTGCGGTGTCGGATTTCAAAGTGCCAAGGCGAACTTTCACTCTACAACTGATTTTCAAAGACAAAGTATTTATATATCTAATATTTAAAGTTTAATATTAATATATATATATATATATATATATATATATATATATATATATATATATATATATATATATATATATATATATATATATATATATATATATATAACAATTTTTTTTATAAAATAGTTACTTGACTTTAAAAAAATTTATAATATGATATTTTTGTTGTAATATTAAAATTTAAGTATTAAATATATAAATAAAAAAAATTATATCTTATATATATATATATATATATATATATATATATATATATATATATATATATATATATATATATATATATATATATATATATATATATATATATATATATATATATATATATATATATACACATACAAATCTCTTATATATATTTACTTGAGTTGTTATATAGAAGAAACAGGATGAGTTTAATTAGTTGAAAATAATCATAAAACAATCATCTGAGAGCAACATTTTACGACCATTATGCCTGTGAACATTGCAAAAGTGGTAATTCATTCTAAATTATTTGCATCCAGAACCTTCAATTGCAAAAATATTTATGTCAAACAAATATTATAAAGAATAGTTGCAAGCAACTTCATAATTTGTGACGATGTCATATCAAACATATCGCACAGATTTTATGAAAAATCAGCTTAGTGGTTGAAAGTTTACAGGCCATTTGGGATCACTTTAATTTTTTATATTTTATTTTATTTATATTTTATTTAAAAATAAAATATATTTAATTATAATTGTTATTTTTAATAATACTCAAAAAATCTAAAAATTATTTTAAATATTTTTAAAAATAATATTATTTATTTTTCACCACACAATTTTTATTAATTTATATATTGACATCTAAAATTAGATATTTATTTATTTAATATTTTTTTATGTTTTAAAACTTATATATTTTTGATATAATATTGAAGATTAAGATGTTATATATATATATATATATATATATATATATATATATATATATATATATATATATATATATATATATATATATATATATATATATATATATATATATATATATATATATATATATTAAAATTTAGGTAGGAGATATATAAATACATAAGAATTGTATGGCATGCATGTAAATCACGAAATGCACTTTTTTCATGCATCAAAAAATATCAAAAATATAAATATCACATTTTAGATATAGGAGATAGAAATGCATAAAAATTTTGTGATATGTGTATTATCAAATACTAAAATTGTAATAATAACAACACTGTTCTAATAATCTTAGTAATGTTGTGAAAAAAAAAAAAAGAATTAGTTACTCTTGATTTTCAATAATTTAAAATTTTATCTTTATTTATAAAATTATAATCATTTTTATAATAAATAAATTTATAAAAGCTTTAAAGTCAATAATCTTAAATGAAATGTCTGATTAACATATTAAGTAACTCTTCTTCTAGAAATAGTAGAATAAAGAAGTTTTAATTTTTGTAATGACTCACACTCGAACCACAGAAAGCTGGACACCTCACCGAAGAGCTGCGAAGGCCGAAGAGAAACATTATTAAAATAGAGTAATTTTCTATATATTACTACATTTAAATATATTTATTAAAAAAGACACTTAATTAATACTATTTATGATACTATCATCTAATTTTTTATGAGCAAAATAAAATTATCAATAATTTATTTGAATGATTTTACCGTCATATATAAATACGTATATTTGATATCGTTTTTTTTAATTTGAGTACTAATTCTAAAAATAAAAAACAGTTATTTGTAAATAAATTTTATTCAATGGCTTTTTTAATAAAAATGATATATATAGGAGTAGTATGGTTGCCAGTAAAAAAGAGTGTAATATAAAAGAAATATAACATAAAATAAATATAATATATTTAGATTATTTTAGATTATTTAGTTGAAACTCTATAAATATATAAATTTATTTTTTTATTTATTTTTTTAGTATAATAAATATAATATAAAATATTTTTGAGAGTTCAAGTTAGCGGTGATGATGGCAGACAGAAGGGGTTGTCATCAATTATAGTGTGATTCATTACAAGCATGGAGATAGCGCGGCTCTGCCGGTGGATGGTGGTGGTGGTGTTGGCGACAGACGGTGGCGGCATAGCGCAGCGGCAATTCTTCCGTCGATATTTGAGATTTGTCCAATTTGAATAAATTCTAAATATATCACAAATCACTACAGTGGCGGCTATAATTATAGGTGACGTTTGCCGATGATGAGAGACTGCGAGCTATGGTAGATGATAGGCAACATCAGTTGGTGGCTATGGCTAGCAATGGTGGGTAATCCCTTGGAGGCTTACTATAGGTGGTTGCAATAATAAAGGCTTTGGTGTATTTAAAATTCAACTAAAATTAAGTGAGTTTAGAATATACCGAAAAAAATTATAATGTAAATTTAAAATTTTTAAATTTTTTATGTTGTAATTCAAATTCTTCAGATCAAATATCAAAATGTTGAATTTTTTTTTATATTTTAAATACATTAATTATAAATACATTCAACTAAAAGGCCACTAAAATATAGCTCTATTTGCTGTTCATTAAGTCGGTGGAACCAAGGACTTGGTAATTAATCACAAAGCCAGAAACATCATTGTCTGTTGACGCTTAATGGACCACCGATGGTGTTTAGGCAGATGAGAACCGTTTTCCTTTTCAAAAAGTTATTTAAAATATGATTTTCTTTTGCAAAAAAAATCAATATTTAATTAATTTTTTTAATAAAATATCTATCCCTACTTTCTTCCTATCTTCGCCGTGGCGACTACTCTTTCTTGAAGAATCGATATTTATATTTTATTAAATAAAAAAATTATGTGATGGAGAATATCCTATTATAAATACATTAGAATTAATTTAAGAATTATTATAATAATTCAATTTGAGTCTAAAAAAATAAAAAATGATATTTTTTTAATTAAATTAAAAGCGATTGAAATGCAGATGTGAATGTAAATATGAAATAAATTTACAAATAATATATTTTGAAACAAAATCAGACACGTTAGTTAGTTTGTTCACCGACTTTGATTATTACTTCTTTGTGCAAGCCCTATTTGTCAAATCTATAATGCCATCATTTTCTTCACCTCCATGTCACAATTAGCATCACATCTAAATATTATCTCAAAATTAAAAAAAGGAGATTTTCAAATATAAGCAAATATTGCGCAGTTGTACACTCATAGCTGTCAATCGTTGGTTGCCAACAGCTGCTGACGCCCACCACCATCACTATTTTATTTTTTTTTTCATTTCTTTGTTTTACCAAATATGATAAATAAATTTTTACATTTGAAGTCTTTTTAATCAAATAATTTAAAAATATTTAAAATATATAATTTTACCTTACATTACATTCATTCTACACTTCTTTTCTTTTCAACCAATCAAAACTATTATATCATTTATAATATATGAAAAGAATTGATTATTAAATTTAGTTAATTGAATTTCTTAGAAGAATCATTATATAGAATTTAATTAAATCTTTAGTAATGAAGGATAATCCCAATTGAGCCTAAAAGTACACAAATTTGAAAAGAAAGATAGAAAAATAAAATAAGCGCTATGTGATCAAACTGTTTTTTGATGACACTTTCTCTTGTGTTGAAAGATTCGTAATTTTTTAGGAGATTTTTGATGTTATATGTGATGTATCTAGCATAAATATTGGTAGTGTTTAAGTCAAGATAAACATCTTATAGCTTTCTTTAATAAAAATTAAATGAAGTAAAACAAAGATGTTTTTCTCTACAATGAGTTTTATTATATTTATGGCACTCATAAACTAAATTATTTAATTTTTCTTATAATCAAGAGAGTGTAAAGCAACTTGAATTTTATTATATTTATGGCACTCGTAAACTAAATTATTTAATTTTTATTTTTATTTATGATTATCAATTATTTCTATTCAGTAACCATTTTTTTACTCTACAATGAGTTTTACTTATTGTTGTGATATTGCATATATCGATGATAATCTCATTAACATTCATGATGAACTCTAACATTGTGTTTATGTAAATATTGTGTTTCTATAATTTAAAATTATAATTAATTACTATAAGATGAGTCACACCATAATTTTTCATGGTTAATGTTTTCTTTTATCATATTGCATGTTTATGGCAGACAATCAACAAAGATTATCATCAAAAATATGATATAACTTGAATTTGTATGATTCTTTTTATAAATTTATCAACAATTCTGTAATTATTTTAAGGTGGAATAATCAGTTGCACAATATTTCTCATGAAAATCTGTTATTACTTAAGCCTTTTACAGTAAATTGTATGTTTCAAATTACGATGGAATTTTCTATTATTAATTATTAATTGATGGAATAATCAAACATATAACATTACAAAACTTCATCATTAAATAATAAGAGGCTAATAGATCTATCATAACTTATGATGAAACATTTTGTTAAAAATATTTTTGAAATATTATTTTTGTTAGCTAAATTTTAATTAGAGGCTTACTTGCATTTTATTTGATCAAACAATCTTATCAGCATGGTTTATACAAAAAATTTACCTATTTTGAGCTTCCATGTTATTTATTTTCTATAAAAAAAAATATGCTATTTGTAATTTTTTATATGTTGAAATATAAAAATTAGGATCATGGCCTAAACGCTACAAAATCAGCATCGTGGCGCTCGAATAAGCCTATTTTGGTGGAAAATTAGAGAAGGAAATGCCTAGGCATTGGCTCACCAGTGCCATAGTGCCAATAAATGAAGGATCAAGACAAATAAGGTGGAGCCACGACGCCAAAACATTAAGCATCAAAGACAAAGAACTCAATGCCTTAATGCCAAATCTTCAACACCACAACACCAAGGCATTAACAAGAAAGCATCATGGAGGAACCCATAGCGCCATGGTGTCATAATTTAAGCACCGTAGCGCTACATTCGTATTGTTGCAGAGCGATGACCCAAAAGAAGCAGTTTAAGCAATTTCAAATAGATGTTTGTATGGTTTTTGTACCAGATCCAAGAGAGCAATCATTCTAGACTATAAATAGAAGTTTATTTTCTACATAAGAGATTTTTTGGCTATTGGAGGCTGTAAGTGTGAGTGAGTGTGAGAGCATTTGGAGAGTGGCACTCTAAGTGTAGTGTGTGTGTGTGTGTGTGTGTGTGTGTGTGTGTGTGTGTGGTGTTTCTCTAGTGTTGTCTAATGGAAGATAAGAAGAAGGTCCATGATATAGAGTGTACACACAGAAGTTGCTGTGATTCTCCACCACTAAGCAGAAAGAAGGTAATATAGAGCAGATTTAGAAGAATTTACTCAGCTCACTATTTTCTTTTTCTTTAGTTATTCATGGTTTGGTTTATAATTTTTTTCTTGTACTATTAACAACTAAGCATTTAGTTTAATGAATTTATCGATGTTATGAACATTATCTTGTATTAAATTATCTTTGAGAAATGATATAAAAAATTGTTTGTGCTTTTATGTAAATATGTTTTCACTTTCTCTGAACATAATTTACTTACAATCTAGTCGATTATAATATTAAAATTAGTTGTGAACTAGAGACATTAACAAAGTCCTAGGGGAACACTAGGGAGAAACAAATGAATGTATTAAATAAGTATATGTGATATACTTATTTTTAGTATATACAGTCAATTCAAGGGAAAAAGGATGAACATAACCAATAAAAGTTTAATTGGGACTATACAGAAAACTGGTTAAAAGGATTTGTTTGATTATATCGATTTAGACATAAATGATATAGCATGTATGCTCGTGACTGATGCTGCATGCTAGAAATTAATTCCAAATGACTGATGCTGCATGCTAGAAATTAATTCCAAAGTTAGTTTCATTTGGATAAACATCAAAGCTGTATAAATTCAAAATATTATTTTAATTATCAAGAACAACACTCTTGTTTTATATAAAAAATATAAAAATATTACTTTTTTAAAATCACCATATTGTTTAATTGTAATATTTAACCTAGTTAGATAAAAATTAAAAGTTAGAAAAGACTAGTAATTCACTTAATATAATTAAACACATCTCAATTTTCATGAAATTGATATTCTATTCATCATTGTATTACTTGATACATCACGTGCAATTACGTATATTATTTTAGTTGATCACAATCCATTGAGAAATATTATAAGAATTTTATGATTAAAAAATTTATGAGCGATAACAATTATTAATTAGTATGCATCGATCAACCATACATTCATATATGTAGAGTTGAATTCATACAAAAAGCTAGCACATTTGCATTAATATACATTTCAATTTAAATAAAAGCTTGGTCATTACATAAACGTTTAGGGTTTCTATTATAGTAGGTACTAATTAACTTCTCAAGAAATGATGGAAGATGGTTTTAAAGTTCTCTTCGGGGTACTATTATAAATTGAATTTGAAAAAGGGAGCTTGATAGAGGAATTAGATTTGAATTGCCTTTTGTGAGATATATAAGAAGAGACGAGGCTTAAAATCCAAGATGACTTGGTATTTTAGTACTTAAAATATGTAAATACCAAAAATTATGTGAATCATTTTCCTCACACTTAATCACATAATTATAGCCAATGATTAAATCCAATGCTACACTATGAAAAAAAATAAAATAATAATAAACTTACATTAGGCATTGATTAGTAATAGTCAATAATTAACAATTATGAAGTCGACATTGGATGAAGACTTTTAGTTGGTGGAGAGTGAATTCAATTGAGCAAAGAAGCTTGCTACTTAAAAGGGTGAGTTGGATAGCTTGCTTTCAAAGTTTATGTCTACCCACAGTATATCAAATGTTATGTAATTTGCTAGAAATTTGAAGTACTAAAGCTAGAAAACTTGATTGTGCACATTAGACTTGACAAAGCTAATATAGTAGGCAAAGCAGAACCAAATCGAGCGAGCCTCGAGTTCAAGCTCGTTGCCGATGAGCTTCGAAGTCGATTAGAGCTTTAGGATGGTGTTCGAGCTCAAGCTCGCTTAAAAAAATTTTGTTCGAGCTTCGCTCGAGTTTGTTCATGAATTCGGTTGATTAGGCTTATTTTTAGCAATTTTTGAAATAAAGCCTTAATCAGCTTAATCGGCCTTATGGTATCATTTATGAACAAGCAGCCGGCGACATGATCGTTCAAGAACAACCAGCAAGCCTTGTCGAAGCCATTATCGAGCTCCTTGCTTAGCTTGAGCATAATCATTAACATAACCGAACAATAACTCAAACTTGCTTTAAGTATTTAAGTGTTGCTCGTTGATTAATTAAATGAGCAGCGACATAAACGTAGTAAAATTGTGAGTAATTTGAATCTGCTTGGTTTGCAGCCTTACTGCTCACATTCTCAAACTTAACCAAATATATATATATATATATATATATATATATATATATATATATATATATATATATATATATATATATATATATATATATATATATAAACTTTTAATTTAAATTAAAAACCTAAGTTCTAAATTTTGGATTAAAAGTTGCTTGAGAGAATACTCCTCTCTCAAAACTCTTGCGTGTACAATGCCCAACCATTAAACAATTGAAACACGTGGACACTGCCCCACCCACGAATCTGCATGCCACGTGGAGAACCTGCATCCAATAAGTTTTTCCCCTAATTTGTGGGACCCTCTGAAAGACACTATAAAATCACATAGGATCAAATGGCTTGTCTCCAATTTATGTACGTGGTTCTTATTCTCCGCCGGAAAGTCTGACGAGGATAAGAGAATTGGATGGCACTCGTGTGAAACCTTTTCAGCGAAAGAATAAGAATTTTCAGCACAACTAAGGTGTACTGGCCACGTGTACTGACTTTATAGAAGAATAAAAATTATGGGTTTAAACACTGTGTACTCTTTTGTCTGTCAAGTTCTTGTATATCCACTATGGAATTAATTCATATTAATTTTATAAAGCCTAACTTCTAAAATATATTAGAGCAATGATGCACTGATTTTTATAAGATATTTATTTTTGAGAATAATGAACAAAGTAACTTCTAACATATATATGCAAAAGATATTTGATTCTACCTCACCTCTCAACATGATAAAATTAGAAATTAGTGAGGTAAGTAAATAGTTACTAATTATGAGGTTCTTATTAAATGAACAACATCTTTAAACCCCCTCCCAAAAAAAATATAAAGAATTACTTAGTTATTATGAAAAGATAGATATTTAAAAGAATTAATTCATTATTATGAATGAAAGTGAGTAAGATACTCCAACTTAAATTGAAATCTTGTTATAAGACTTATTATGAGTAAAACCTTAAATAAATTGAGAAATGGGTAACCCTAAAATTCTTGTCAAAGAGTACTAATTAACTCCTACTCATCAAATTCTTTTCACATTAAGTTTATAACAATTCATGGTTGAACCATTATAAAAAATAACTTTTAATGAAGTATCCAGTTATTAAATTTTATGTTGTTTGATTAAAAGTGCAAGAGTCTAACAGCTCTTAGTAACTCATTTTATAAAAGATTCTTCTTAGAAGATTCAATTTATTATAAAAGAATGGCATCTAGACTTCCCATGAAAATTGAAACTAAAGACTTGATACTTACAAATCTTAATACTAGAAAAAAAAATCTAACAAAATTGACTTGGCCAATAAAATTATTATCAAAAATAAGAAAAAGAATTTTAAGGCTACTAAAGCACACAATTTTACTTAGTTACTCTAAAAGATGGGAAGAAGATTTTTTTTCTAGTTTTGAAAAGTTAAATAACTAATGATTAAAGATTATTCCACAAGTTCTCTATTAACATCAAACAAGCACATTTTTAGGAAAAATTAGAGCTTCAATTGATGTGTGGCGTTTAGGAATGTAGTAAGATACCACACAGATCTTAAGGGTATCTATGGAGGTGATCAAACATGGCGTCAATGAATAATATACTAACTCAAGAGGTAGAGACCTCAGCTAATAATGAACTTAATCAATTAATAGGGACTTCAAAGGTTGATGGGTCTACATGTAGTAGAGATCTTCTCTTATCTTACATAAATGAAGTAATATAAGATTTATTTTAAGTTAGATTACAAGTTCCTTACAAAGGCAAGCCTCCATAATTAATTACATTCTAAGAGACGTGACCTCTTACGAAAACTCTTGATTAAATAATTGGTCAGTTTCTTTATCAATTTTAAAGATTGAATCAATAGATAAGTTTAATTTGGAAAATCAAGTGGGACAAATTAAGTAGTAATAGTTCAGAATGGAATGCAAAGGGGGATAAGTGGGAAGTGTTTCAATACTAGAATGTCCAGTAAATAATTTAGTCTATCTTATTATTAGGCTTTATACATTCAATATTGAGATTCATATTTATTTTGAATTGCCAATTTATTAGAGTATTAAAACTTATATCCCAACAATATAAAATCATGGGAATATCTAATAGGTGAGGACTTATACTCAATAGCAAAAGAGAAATAAGTAGTATATGATCCTAAAGCTAAAAGTGCTTCAGTATGTGCTAGATGCTCAACCTATTCTACTCCAAAAAGGTGGGATATAATGGCACATTCTCACTCAATAATGTGAACCCATCCCAACTCTTCTAGACTTATAACCGTTTAGAAGGCTACTAGATAACACCACCTATACTTTAAAATTATGTGGACAAGTCTCTTATAAATGCAAGATAGCTATGCCATTATTTATTAAGAAAGAATCTAAGAATCTAAACTCACTCTCTAGATTTTGTGAGCATGTTTAGCATGAATAATGCCTCTAGCTAATACAATAAAAATTCAATCCTTTATGAAATTTGGACTTATAAATTTGACTAGGCTTAGGTATGCACTCATATCTATATGCATGATTAAATGAAGTTATTAGTTAAATTAGTAAGAGAGGTGTTCTTTTCTTTACTCGAGTGGTTTTCCATGATAATTAGACTCTCTCCTTATTGTGCAATGAATGAAGCTCTTATATTAAAGATGGAAAAGAATCTGCATTCATGATTATAAATTAATGATAGATCTAAGTGTTCTTAATTATTTTATTTTTTTATGCTTAAGGCTTTAAGACAAGGTTATAAGTCAAATTAATTTTAGTTCAAATTGATTTTTTAAGTTAAAGTAGAAGATCTAAGTCATAAGAGCCTAACAAATCTAGTTCACAAATATCAACATATCATAAATAAAAAAAATATAAAAATCTTGTCACTTTTATTACACAAATAATGTAAACACTCCAATCAATTCAAATCAAATTAAGAATAATAAGAAATATATACAGTCAGGTTCCACTATACACCCTAGAAAAAGAAAGAAAATTAACAGCTGAGCTCTATCCTTATATAGCCTAGCCTAAATATATGTAATATAATAAACATATTTGATTTAAGTTTATTATAGTTTTTCCTTTTATTGAGCAAAACCACTCGTAGAAAATATAATCAGTCTAATATCGCTTTAATATTTAATTTTCAAATATATACCCTAACATCTAGTCTAAAATATTACATCGCAAAACAGAAAGTAATTCTATCACAACAAAGTATTAGCCTAACTTAATTCTAATTAAGGGTCAATTATTCTATAGTGTGTGTAAAGATTAATGTGATAAGGAAAAGCTAGGACTTAAGTGTTTAAGTTATAATTCATGATAAGAGGTGATTTTAATTTAAGTGATTAATGATTTAGATATGAATTTAAATTATGAATTTGATTTTAATTCAAATTAGACTTATTATTTTAAAGAGTGCATAAAGTGGTGAATTCTACTTAAGGTAGTACCTATTCTTTTCCACACCCAACTCCTAATAAAGTCTAAGGAATGAATTTCATAACTTTTAATTAATTTAATGAAGTGTTGAATTCTAATTAGATCTTATGTTTGAATCCATTTTAAGTGATATTATAATTACAAGAAACCCATCTTAAGATCAAAACGATAAGCTAAGAAATTTATTTTAGCATTTTTCTTAATCTTCTTTATCATCTTAACACTGCTCTTTTCAAATATCATATTATTTCATAAATTAGTAAAATAGCTCACTTTTATTTAGAAATTATTTTTATGAATGGTTTATAACTTAGTATATAAAATGCTTCAATCATGCATGCATATGTATGTGCATTTTTTTTATATTGGGATAATTTAAAGATCTAAACTATCATATGTATATGCATGTGCTTTAATATTAGAGGAAATTAAATACTTATATATGTATTGTGGTGTTTTAATTTGGAGTCTATGGTGTTTAAAGTAATCGAGTACGATAATGAAGTATGATATACTCTCTCAAAAGATAGGAACATCACCCTTCAATGAACCTAATCACCTAATAAGGATTCTTAAGACATGATGAGTCTTCAAATATACTAGAGATTTTTCCCAGATTTATATGGATAAATAAATAGGGTTTATATTAAACTGGGCTTTTAAGTTTCTTATGAAGGCAATCCTTCATAGTTAATTACATCTTAGAAAATGAAATTCTCTAAGAATACTCGCGATTAAAGTAGATAATAATCATCTCCAAAGATTTCAAGGTGAGAGTATCAAAGGATTTCTTATATTTGAAAAATCAATTGGGAAAGTTCAAGGAGAAGATTTATTTTTAGAATCCAAAGGGATAAGAAGAGGATGCTCATGATACTAGGAAACCTAGTAAGCATTGTAGTATATTCTATAATTAGGCATTATATATTCGAAAGTGAAGAGATTTATTTATTTAAGTTGAATTTTTATTAGATTACTAGAACTTATAATCTGTCAACACAAGGTTGTGGAAATGTCTAAGAGGTGAGGATTTATGCTTGTGGCCTAAAAGAAACAGCTACCTCTGATCCCAAATCTAGGGAACTTTAGTAAGAGCTAAAGCATGACCTAAATCTAAGCGACAGGTGGACATAAGGTTTTACCTCTATAAGAGAGAATAAATCGTCTGACTTCTGGACTTATAACCGCCTGGAGTGGACACCAGCTAACTCTTCCTACAAATTTAAAACCATGTAGTCCAGTCTTATAAATTTCAAGAATTCTAGGGTAGTTATTTAATTTGAAAGAGACTAAAATCCTAAACACACTCCTTAAGAGTCCAGAGCATGAGTGATATGAGTAAATGACTTAATCTATAAATGCAAAATCTTTTCAAATTCTATTTCATTTTTGACACATCATTTAGATAAAAGCTTTGGATTTTTTTACATGCCTAAATGCATGATGAAAATTCATTATTGGCCAAATTAAAAGAGAAAGAGGGTGAAACTCTGTTAGTAGGGGGTTTCTCTCATAGGTCAAGCGATCCCTATGTGTGTAAGAATGGATGCCCTCATTTTACAAGAGTGGCTCAAGATGATATGCATGATGTGGGACATACAACCATACAATTAAAGGGTTGCTAAATCTTTTAATTATCTTATTTATATTCTAGGCTTTATGATGAGATTATGAATTATTTAAAAATTAGTTAAGAGTGATTAGTTGGATAGAAAATTTATTTTATCCTAAGAGCCTAATGCATCCAGGCCACACCTTATAGCATGAATCATAAGAAACTATGAAAAACATGTCACCCTAATGCATAGTTTAAACAAATCATCTATCAATTTTATAAACTACCGTAAAAGAATAAGAGACTGGTGCGATCGGGTACCATCGTACAGCCCAAAAAGAGAAAGCATGGGTAGTCGAGATCTACCCTTATACAACACGGAATATGAATGAATAATTATAATTAGAAATGAATGCATGCTATGGGGGTCTTCATTCCTCACTCTTCCATCTTCCTCCTTCTTTCTTTTGATTTGGTTTGGTCCTCCTTTGCTTTGGATGTTCTTGCTTCGGATGTGCTTGCTTCAAAAGTATCACAAGGCACCCCAAGACAAAGCCTTCTAACCACTGCTCATCCTAATCTCCCATATCACTAATCCTAATTTCTATTACAAAATTACATTCATATAGGAAAAAGTAAATCTAACTACACCTACAAAATAGAGTTTAGCTAAACAAACATATAATCCCAAGCAGTTATGTATATAATTTGGACGTAGCGCCCTATACATGAGTAACCAAGCTCACATGTCCTAACTTGGATTATATTTAGGGGTTTAAGCAACGTACAAAGAGAGCATTTATATTTACCTTTAAGCATCCCCTTAAGTATAATCCTCTGTAGAAGATATGATTAGGCTAAGAATGACCTAACATCTAGTCTATGAGGCATATACCATAACATCCAGTCTAAAATATTACATCACAAAATAAAATATACATCACATCATACACCATCCTAACATAAAGCTAGAAGTGGTGACTTAATTCTAATGTGTGTGTTAAGGCTTTGTATGGTGTGTCTTAACTAAGTATTGGAGTTATGATTTTATAAATTTGAGAACTTGTTCAAGTTATCATGAAGGTTGGTTTCACTTTAAGTTATTTAGTTGATTTGTGAATTTGAATTCGTATCTTATTTGGTTTCACATGATTTACACCTATCAACTAAGTGTTATAAAGAGAAGGAAGAGGATTACCCTTTTCCATCCATACCTTAAGCCACTTTCTAAAGCATGTTAATTTGACTTAATTCTCTTTAGTGAATGGCCTATTAAATGACTTTTTAATTATTCCTAAGTTTAGGTTAACTTTAAATGATTATATCTGATATGAGAGGCTTATTAAGATTAATCTAATTAAATTTCTATCACATGAAGTATATTAAATCATTCCTCTTCATCACATGTAACATGCATATGATTTAATACTTAGCATATCTATACATATAACGTGTTTTGGCACACTTAAATGATAATGAATGGGTATGTTTAGAATTTACAATTTTCATTTTGATTGAATTATATGAATATATAAATTAAAGCTCTATCCAAATTCTAATGCCAAAATACATAAGGATGTAATCACATAAGTACGTGTCATTGTTAACCAGAAAAGTGAGGTAATCAAATGACCTCTTTGGGGCTAACTAAAGCCTCATATTCCCATAATGTCGAGACTATATACTTATTAATATTCCAAATCTATGTAAATCTATACATGAACAAGGAAAAGAGACCATTAATTTATACATATATGCTCATGACTCAGGTGAATATGAATGCATGCATTTTTAGTAGAAAAAGAGGATCCTGATTCCTTAACTAAATACACATTTATATGTATAAAAGATATAAACAAGTACATGCCATTGTTGACCAGGGAAGTAAGGTAATCAAATGACCTCCTTGGGACTAGCTAAAGCCTCGTATTCCCAGGATGTCCAGACTATATACTTGCTTTCTTAGACACATATAAATGTATAGACAACTAAAGGAATGGGGATCATGCAAAATTATACTTTTATTTATGCGATTGAATTATTTATTCATATGATTTAAAGCTTTATCCAAATTCTAATATAAAAATACATAAGAATGAAACCGAATAAGTACGTGCCTTTGTTAACCAGGGAAGTGAGGTGATCAAATGACCTCCTTGGGGCTAGCTAAAATCTCGTATTCTCGGGATATCCATACTATATACTTATTAAAATTCAATCCCATGTAAATTTATATAAAGATTTAGAAAAAGATAACTTATTATCACATGACTAAGCTATACACACGTGAAAATCCAATGTATATTCATAACTATCAACACTCTAAGTATTATAATTGATTTATAAACTTTGGAAAATAGTTTTGAATTTATTAGTGATATATATTTAATTAAGCTAACACATGCAAGCTTATATAAAGGAAATTAATTTGATTTATTCAAATTTGAAAGCATGAATGCATAAGATCAAATGGCATACAACATTAATTGCTTGGAAAGGAATAATTAAATATAAACACATGATTCATTCAATTAAACTAATCCCTAAGGATAATCACATTAAATAAACCCATTTAAAGAAAACCAAAATTCCTTTATTAATTTATGATTTGAGATTTTGATTTAAATTTAAGAAGGAGAAGAATTACTTGGAGTTTTAATCTCATTCCCACATTATAGTTTGATTTGGTTTAAGATAGTAATTAAGTGAATTTTATGAATTAATTAAGTTGGATCTTTAATTAAATCAATTAATTACCATTGCATATGCTTCTTCAATTTGATTAACCACTTAATTATGAGCTACAAATGTATGAACAAGTGAGAAAATAAAATTTCAATGATCCTAAAAGGACCTAGTGCAAATGGCTCAGAATTAAGAGTTAATTAAATTAAAGAACCTAATTAAGTACTTTTATGATTTTCCCACACTTATGGGTTAATCATAATTCCCTTAAGGGTCTTAACGTTATTAAACACATAAAGAGGAACCATTTTAATTTTATTATTAATTATCTAACGTGATTATGATTATGATTTTGATTTTATTAATTAAGCCATTTAATTAATTAATTAATCCCTTAAACAATCTCATTTTTAATTAATTTTCCTTTAAAGAGAACTGGATTTACGAAAAGAGGTTAGGAAGAAGGTCTTAAACCCAACCCACTTGCCCATTCACTATTCAACAGTGATTAATGCACTTAATTAAGTAATTTGTTTCTATTTGGGAGGTTAATTAATCAATTAAATTAATTAAGAGGGTGATTAAGGCTTAAATAGTCAATTTCCCTAATTAACTAAGCAATAAATCCCAAGAAATTATGGGACGCAAAAGTCATCCCATTAAACTAACATCCAAAGTTTGGGATTAATTACTCAAGTAATTAAGGAGTAATTAAGCTAATTAAGCTTATAATTAAATCATGATTAATTCTTAATTACTATTCAAAATTAATTGGGATTAATTTTTAATAATTCTCTTCTGAAATACCTTCAAAATAAGTATTTATTTATATTTTTCTAACTTTTTTATAATTTTTTATTATATTTTGAAATTTCAGCCATTAAATGAAGTAATTAAGCCTAGTTTAAGCTTAATCCTGCCGGTGCCACATGGACCACTGAAGTGGCACACTTTCCACGTGGTGCCGTAAGATTGGCTACTTAAAGTCATTCGACTCAGTGCCTATGTGACTAGCGGCGAACGTGTTTTCTTATATATCATCCGATCAAAGATCAGATAACCAAGATCAAACCTGGGTTCCTTAAAGAAAAAAAATGGATAAATCTAATTGATTAATCATGATCGTCTATTTTGATCACACAGAACCGATGTTGTCTGATCCATCCTCTCCCGAGGGATTAGAAACGGATACCATCTACCATCTGTTGCTCGATGTGAGCTCACCCGAGCTCAAATCGACTCAAAATTGATCCCACACCTTCACGGTGATGATCCATGGGGATCCAATCATCGAAAATGCATGACATAATAATTTCCTTCAAGCCATAGAAAAATTTCACAAATGCTCGGTTTGAAGGAATTACCTCGCTAGAGCTCAAGACTGATGGCAAAATCGACTGATGAAGCCTCGCTAGTGGAGACGATGCCCTACTGATCAACACGTGTGAGGATTCTTTTTCGTTCTCTTGGAGGGCCACGGACCAACGAAATGGAAGTGGATGCTGATTGAACTCAAACTTCTGGTGGTCGGAGGGCTTGGGAGGCGATTCATTCTTGCTTGACGGAGTGTGGGGAAGATGTGTGTGAAATTAATTTGATTTTGTTTGAGTATTGGTGGAGTTGGATCTAGTGGAAGGCTACCCTATTTCGGGTTGAAGGTTTCCAGCAATGGGGAGTCTTGGGAGACTTAGAGAATGCTCTGGGGGTTCTGAAAATGCCCTAGGAAGCTCTTTGAGTGTGTGTGTGTGTGTGATCATTTTGGATCGAAATAAGGGGGGTATATCCCCCTTCCCTTGGATCAAACAGACGGGATCATCTCCTTGATTTCAGACAGTTAGCCGCCCTCCGAGCACCAGAGTGGTCATTGTTAACTCCACGAGGCTCGACTTAGTTGGTCGCTCAAGGTGGCTGCCTCCTTCCTTGGATCAAATGGGTTTGACTAAGGCTGGGAGGTGAGTTAACTCACTTCCCTTTGGTCCATGGTAGACCTAGCCCACTTAGGTTGGGCTAGGTGGGTAGGGTGGGTGTCTCCGTTTTGGTAAGGGAAGGTTGCCAAGTGGAAAGGAGGAGGAGTTGACCTTCCTATTTGGGTATGATCCCATGTTGGGAGGTTTAGCCATTGGATATTGCCTTAAGATTGGACCCAAATCAGCTTGGGTTGATTTTAAGCTGACCCTAGTGAGTTGATGGGTTGGATCAGATCCCATGGGATTTGGGCTAGGTTCAAGTGGGTTTGGTTCAATTTGGCACTTATAGGTCAAATTGGTCTAAGTTGGGTTAGGTTGACCAATTGGCCAAATTGGGTCAAACCAAGGCTTGGGTCAAGTTCAAATCATGATTTGAAGTATTTTGGTTCAATTTGTTTGAGTCAATTTGGCTTAGGTTTTATTTTGGCTCATTTGGATTCATGTAGGTCAAATGGGTCAAGTTGACCAATTTGACCAAATTGGCCAAATTGGCTTGGGTTATGGGTTGATTCATGTTCAATTAGTTAATTGAAGATGATTGTAGGCTTCGGTTTGAATTAACTTTGATTTGGTTTGGATTTAGGTCATTTATTACCCTTGAGGTCAATTTAGGCTAAATGGGTCAATTAGGTTCAATTGGCCAAATTGGGTTCAATTATAACTTTGGTCAAGTTCAACATTCAATTTGGAATGAATTTGAGCCATTGGTTGCAATCAATTTAGGTTAGATCATGATTTGACCTAATTTAGTCTTTTAGGTCAAGTTGGATCAACTTAGGTCAAATGATCAATTGGATTAGGTTTTGCTCAATTGATGATCAAGTCATGTTCAATCATTGATCATAGGTGGTGTGAATCAATGGTTTCAATTAATTTGGCTTAGGATGAAATTTGACTAATTTGGTTTATGTAGGTTAAGAGGGTTGACTTGGTCAAATGACCAAGTTGACTTGGTTTGGCCTGATTGATGATAATCGATCAACCTAGGGTGATCAATAATCATGGTAGAGATTTTGTAGGCTTGGTTCAATCCAGATTAGGTAGGATTATAATTTGGTTCAAATAAATCAAATTGGCCACTTTGGGTCAAGTAGACCAATCGGGTTTAGTTGAATCAATTTTGGGTTGGTTTGGATTTAGGTGAGTTTATATATGAATTTAGGATTGACATATAGCTTTGATTGCGATTGACTTCAGTTCAAATGGGTTTTGGTTCATGTGGATATTTCAAGCCAAATGGGTTAGGTTATGTTTGAATAAGTTGATTTGAGTTGGCTTGATGATTGTAGATTTGATTTATATTTGGGATGATAATTGAAGAAATAATTGATTCATGAGAGAATCAATCAATTTGATTTGAATTGAAGGAGATTTGGCAAAGTCCATAGGATAAAATCAAAGGGCTTGGTTTTGGTTTTGATTTGATTTGATTTTGGCTTAGTTGATTTGATTATAAGTTTGATTTATATTTGGGAAGATAATTAAAGAAATAATTGAGTCATGAGAAAATCAATTGATTTTAGTTTGGATTTAAGGGGGTTTTGGCTAAGTCCATAGGATCAAATCATATGGCTTAGGAAAGGTTTGGTTTGGTTTGATTTTTGGTTTAGTTGATTTGATTGTAGATTTTGGTAAATTGATTGAGTGGTTGAATTGATCTTTGAGAAAATCAATTGAATTTGATTTGTTTAAATTTATTTTTGTTAAGTCCATAGGATTTAATTAAGGGCTTGAGAAGGGCTGATTTGATTTGATATTTGGTTTATTTGGATTTGGTATGTGAATTTGGATGAATTGAATTTGAGATTTGGTTTAGGTCAAAGAGGTAAACATGGATTGGGTTTAGGTTATATGGTAGACAAATCTCCCTAACTACTAAGACATAGCCTAATCAGATGATTAATCCTTCTAAGTCTCTAAGCTTAGATTAAGTGTTCACCTAATTGCTAAAAGTTTCTTATGGCTAAGGAAGTCTTAGTGTCTAGAAGGCTCCTAAATCTAAGAAGAGGAGATTGAATCCTCACTCCAAAAGTGAGGTCAACAGAGTCATAGGGACACCACACAAATCTCAGGGAGTACTTATTAAAGTGATTGAGTACGAAATCTAAGGGATATTATACCATTTTGAAAGATAAAAACACCACCCTATAATGGAGTTAATCACCTAATAAAGGCTCTTAAGACAGATGCATCTACATATATACCAGAGATTTTTTTCTCTACTTTATATGAGTAAGTAAACTAGAGTTTATTTTATGTCAGGTTCTTTAATTCCCTATGGAAGCAAACTTTCATAGCTAATTACATCTTAGGAAATAAGAATTTTCTAAGAATATTCTCAATTAAAGCAGTCAACTAATATCTCCAAAGATTTTAAAATTGGATAATCAAAGAATTTATCATTTTGGAAAGCAATCTGGGAGAGCTCAAATAAGAAGAGTTCTTATTATATTCTAAAAAAGAATAAGTATGAAGCACACATGATACTAGGAAGCCTAGTGAGTGCTTCAATCTACCCTATAGTAAAGCTTTACATTTTTGGAAGAGAGAAAATTATTTATTTGAGTTAAAATTTTATTATAATGTTAGGACTTAGATTCCAACAATATAAGATTGTGAAAATGCCTAAGAGGCGATGACTTATACTCGTAGCAAAGGAAAAACAAGAAACATCTAAACCTATGTCTAGAATGCTCAACCACAAGCAAAGAGCTCAACCTAATTCTACTCAAGTGAACAGATTATATTAGTTCACTTCCACTAGTGGACCAACCCAAACACTTATGGACTTATAACTGCCTAGAGAGGCTTCCATCTAACTCCTCGTACAATTCAAAAAATCAAGTGGTCAAGTCTTATGTAAGTGCAAGATGGTTAGGATGTTATTATTTTGAAAAGAATTTATAGGCCTAAACTCATTCTCTAAGAGGATCATGAGGGGTGTGCAAATTATGACCTAAACTAATGCAATAAGATTTACATATATTATTATTAATATTTGACTCATCATTTTAGACTCGGGCTTAATATACTTTATGCCTATATGCATGACAAAAAATAATTATGGGTTAAATCAAAGAGAAAGGGTATTCTCCAATACAATGGATTGCTCTCACGGGTTAAGTCTATCCCCTATCATGCAAGAGTGGAGATCTCCTATTTGCAAGAGTGAAATAATATGCATATATGTTGTTATCGTATATAACCATACAACTAAGGGGTTACCAAATCTTTTATTCTCTTGATTAACTTCCTAAGCTTTAAGATGAAGTTGTGAGTTGAATAAGTTTTTTCTTTAGTTAGAGTTGTTAAATTGGGATAGAAAATTTAATTTTTCGTAAAGAGTCTACCATATCCATGCCACATAGAAAACAACTACAATTTAAAAAACTTATAAAATATGTTATTTCTATTATGCAATAAATATAAACTCAATAATCAAGCATTAGTCATGTAAAAGAATAAAAGGCCAGTGCAGTCGGGTATTGCCGTACACTCCATAATAGAAAAGAAGTTGGGTGGCCGAGTTCTACCCTTATATAGCATGGATTATAATTCATAATTAAAATAGAGCTATGGGGGTCTTCAATCTTTGTCTTCATTTTCACTTCATGGATTGACCACTCCAGACATCACAAGTCCTCCTAGGTTTATGCCTCTAGCGGCTGCTCATCCCACTACTCATCCTAAATCTCATAGCACTAATCCTAATCCTAATCTTATTACAAAATAATATTTTTGTAAAAGGAAAATCTAAACTACACCTGCAAAATAAGGATTAGCTTAGCAAGCATGCAAACTAAGCACATATATTTCATACATTTGGAATTAGCACCCTACCCTTGACTAACGAAGTCCACTTGTCTTAATGGATCATGCTTAGGGACTTAAGCGATACCTGCAAGCAAAAGTGTTTATATTTTATTATTATTACAACAATTCCTTAAGCATAATCCCCTATGGAAGACATCATTAGCCTAATATCGCCCTAACATCCAGTCTACTTACAAACAACCCTAACATTCAGTTTAAAATATTACATCACCACAATAATCATTAGTCTAACCTAATACTAAGATTGGTGACTTAGTATTCTAAAGTATATGCTATGGCCAAGTGTGGTATGTCTTAACTGAACTTTAGAGTTAAGATTTTATAATGATTGAATATTCAAATTCATTATCAATGGTGCTTATACTTTAAGATGTTTAAAGTTTATATAAGATTTTAAATTATATGTTTTTGTGTCTATTTCTTAATTGTAATTTAATATTATAAAGAGAAGAAACAGAGTTGATTCTCTTTAATCCCTACCTTAGGTTGATTCTAAAGGACGAATTTTCATAACTTTTAAGTATTTTAATGAAATAGTCATGAATTTTAATTCGACCTATGTTTGTATTTGACTTAATAAGTGTTATTTAAATATGAAAGACATCTTAATATTAATGATGCCAAATCAAAATCAAATGATTATTGTTATCTTAGCTTCATTATCAATATACATCAATATTTTACTTTAGTTCATTTTGATTGAATGCATATACATATATCCTATATATCTATATATTTCTTTTAAACACACCTGAAGTATGAATATGCATGAATTTTATAATAAAAGGAATTTCATTTCACATTTATGCACATGTATAGTGATGTAGGAAACTATGCAAGTACATGCCTTTGTTAAACTAGGGAAGTGAGGTTATCTAGGACCTCCATTGGGCTACTTAAAGCCTCATTTTCCCAGGATGTCCAGACTATTTAATTGTTAGCCAAAATACACATATACACATGTATAAATATAAGGATGAAATTATGAAAAGTTCCAAGTTATTATTCTTTTAAGTATGACAGACAAGTAAACTTTATTTTGCTTTATCATTTATAATAAAACTTACAAATACAAAGCTTGGATCTAAATTTAAAACAAGAATGTATGAAACATATGGAATGCAAATTTATGATTATTAAAGCAAAATAATTACATTATCAAATGATTTATTTGGCTTCATTAAAACTTGAGGACAATCACATTAAATAACCATACCTTTAGCCTAATCAAAGTCTTTTTTAAGATTTTAGTTTAAGGGCTTTGTGTTATTTAATACTAAAGAGGAGGAACAAGAGTTAGTGTTCAACCTATATCCATGTTTATTTGTTAATAAATTTAATGAGAATTTAAGTGGTTTTTATAAATTAATTAACTTTGGCCCATTAATAATTCATTTAATCACCCTCCCAAAAAATCTCTTAATTTGATTAATTATTAAGCAAGAGCCATCAAATCATGATGATATGCTTGGAAAATAAAATTTGTAATGTCTTAAGGATTCTAATGCAATTTCATGTTTAATAAATAATTGAATCAAGAAGATTAAGCTAATTACTTTTATAATTCCCCCCACCAACTCAGAATCATAATTTTATTAAAGATCCTTATATTAACTAAGCACATAAGGAGGGTAAATTGGACATATTTTACTTTTAACCTCATGTATTTTGATTGATGATATTGACTTTTGGATTTATTAGATTTTAGTTTAATTTGATTAGGTTTTGATAATTCAATGTCCTTTGCATTAATAACTGACTCTCTTCTATTGGGTCTTAATTTCAATTATATGTGATTAGTATTGATTAGTTACTTCGATGTTGTTTTAGTTTATTAATCTTATCATCTCATTTAAAGCTCAATTGGGATTGATGAATATATTTCAATTTAATTGACTTGTCAATTGATTGAGGTTTAATGTGACCTTTTATTTCAGTCCCAATTAAGAGTTTAAACATTTATTAAGTTTAGTAATTTGATCATGCATTGATTATTCTAGTCTAATGACCAATTAGTTTAGTTTGGTCTTCATTTAGTTGATTTGACTGATTTAATTCATTTGGCTAATTTAATTGATTTACTTTGATGTTATGTAATTGATTGTAATTTCATGTAACTTAATAAATTTGGAGTTGATTTTTACTCTTATCTTATCTAATTTGATTATGGTTTATTTGTTCAATGACTTGATTAGATTAGACGAATTAAAGCCTCACTTTGATTTCAATTAAGTTTAATTATTTATAATTAGAGTTTAATTTATTCTTATTCTCTTAATATGTTTATTAGGGTTCGATCAATATATTAATTAAGATTTCATATTTTAATTTGATTATTAGACATATGTTTAATGATTAATTAATTCAACTTTTTTAAATATGTTAAATTAAATCTAACTCGATTGCATGTTGAATTGATAAAAGCCAATCTTAATTATATTTGATTTGATTTGGTTGGTGTTCAATGATCTATTCAAATGAGTTGGACTTATGATCTATTTAATTTAAAGTTTTGTTGCCAATCAAGATTTGATTTAGTTTGGCTTGTTAAATTTATGTTATTATTATTATTATTAATATTTGTATGCTGCAGAGATTCAATGCTTAATTAGATTGGCATAGTAAAATAAAGGTTGATTAGATGGTTTTTGATTGACTTGATAGTTTCATTCATTTATCTGAGCTTTAGTTCTTAATGATTATAATTTGTTATAACCCATATGATTAGGATGTTTATAATTGTCTTATTCAATTAGTTTAGGCAAACAAAATTTGATTAGTGGCTAATTTAGTCCATTTTTTAAAAAATTTATTTGTTCAAGTTGAGTTTAACTTAGTTAAGTATTTATTGTTCTAATTTAATTAAGAGTAATTTAAGTTTAACATAATTAATTTGATTAAATGATTGATTTGATTAAAGAGTTTGATTAATTTGATTAAAGAATTTAATTAGTTTTATTAAAGAGTTTGGTTAATGTGCTTAATGGGTTTAAATAATTTGCTTAAAGAGTTTAATTAATTAGATTAATAAGTTTAATTAATTTGTTGAGAGAGTTTAATTGATTTGATTAGAGAATTTAGTTAATTTGTTTATAGAGTTTAATTGATTTGATTAAAGAGTTTAATTAAATTAATTAATAAGTTTAAATAATTTGTTTATAGAGTTTATTGATTTCATTAAAGAGTTTAATTAACTTGATTAATAAGTTTAAATAATTTGTTTATGGAGTTTAATTGATTTGATTAGAGAGTTTAGTTAATTTGTTTATAGAGTTTAATTGATTTGATTAAAGAGTTTAATTAGCTTGATTAGTAAGTTTAAATAATTAATTTATAAAGTTTAATCAATTTGATTAAAGAGTTTAATTACTTTATTTAATGATTTTAATTAATTTGATTAAAGATTTTATATACTTTTTAATGAGTTTAATTAATTTGTTTATAGACTTTAATTAATTTGGTTATGGTAAGCAAAATCAAAGTTTAATTATAAGTTGGTCATAGTCTTTTATCAATTTAATTAGAGTTGGAGCTTTTAATTTAGTTGTATGTATTCGGATTAATGATGTAATTAATTATTTGATCATTTAGGTTCATTTAGTCAAAGTTGAATGTGAAATTTAACTAATGTTTAGTTGAGTTTCATTAGTTAATTTAATTAAGTTCAAGTTTATGTTGGGTTTAATTTTAATTTAGTTTAAATTAAAGATTTTATGATATTTATTTGATTTAATTAAAATGATTTTTTATCAAGTTTTAGAGTATTACCTTATTTTATTAAGATTTTTTAATGTTAATTAAATTGGTTTAACCTATTTTAATGATTTCTACGATTTTTTGACTTTTAAATTAATTATTTTATGAAATTCAACATTTTAAAATTTCATAACTTTTAATCTATTTATTGTTTGGCTTGAAATTTCAATGGTACATTGAGTTCTGCTCAGATTTCATCTGCCTAATATTTTATCATGATTAGAGGTGTAATTTAGGGTTAATTAAAATTTTGATATTTCCAATAAAAATCAAATTAATCCCAATATATCAGGAACTAATTAGAGCTTTTAATTTTTCTTGATTCCTTCCTGAAAGAGAATTTTAAAGAGGGTTTATTTAAAATTTTTAGAGTTTAGTTGATTTATTGTGATTTTTCAAAGTGCAGGTTAATTAATTGATTTATTTAATTCAATTAATCCCTTAATTAGGTCATTTTGAGGTTCAATGAATTTTAGAGAATTCTAATTATTTTATGAGGTTCACTAGAGTCATTTAAAATGGTTTAAATTATTTTGATAATTTTTCTTAATTTTCTTTATTTTTAATTAATTATTTCACGAAAATTGGTCTTTGAACTTTGCAATTCAATAACATTTAATGTACTCATCATTTAGACCTTAAATTGTTATGGTAGGTGTGTTTTGACCTTATTATCATTTCTTGAAATTTTAGATCAATTTGATCAGTATTTTGGACTAAGTAAAGAAATTTTATTTTCACAAAAACTTAAATTAAGCCCAAAATAATGAATAAAAATTAGGGCTTTTTGGTTCATTAGATCTCTCTTGAAAAGATGAATCCAACGAGCTCTCATTTACATTTTTTGATAAGTATTTTATTTTATTTTATGAGATTTTGAAATTTTAAGTGCTTCTGAGCAATTTATAAATTCAGGATTTTCTTACTTAACCCACTCAACGTTGAGTCCATCGTTCATGTGTGTCAAATGCCCAATGGTCCAGTGTCACTGATGTTCCTTTTTGAGCAAGAAATTGCAAGTTAAGTCGAATAGATCTGGACCGTCTGATTGCAGATCTGATGGTCCATATTATACCTACCAATCTAAGGGTGAAAGTCAAATCTAAGGACCTTCTAATCATAGCCGTCCATCCCATAAATATGGGGTCGGATGGTTGTCACCTTTTCTTCCTCCTAGGCTGAATGACGGATGAGCTGGGCAAACACATTGACCCCATTTTCAACGATCTAGAAAATGGGGTATTTAGTATGGGGAAGCTTGGAAATAAAAAATTGAAGGGTTTTATATAAAAAATTTCTTGAATCGAGCGAGTATTCATGCAAAAGGAGAGCCTATCAATTTTCTAAGTTTTGGTGAAATTACCTTGTTGGAGCCAACGCCAGGCAGATTTTTTGATATGAGCACACTCCTACGCATGTTTGGAAGCTCCAGAAGGAATATGTCCACTTGCCTCCTCACTGATACCCTTCTTCATTAATGGCCGCTTCTCTTTGATGGAATTTGGCCAGAATTTGTTATTTTATGTGTCAAAAGAGGGGGCAAAGGTGTAGTTATGATCAAAGGAGCTTTCAGAGTCATTTTTGGCCAACCAACAAGAAAAATGGGCTCTCTATCCCCTCCTTCTAATGGTTTGTCAAAAATCACCATTAATAGTGGTTAGAGAGGAGATGGCCAGCTGGGAGGAGGCCTTGAGAAGTCAAATTCAATGGTTTAGATATTATAGAGCCTGCTAGATGCTAGTCAAGTGGTGATATGGCTTGTGTTTAAGTGGATCTTGAATTTTGGCATCTTGACATTGGTTTTCCTCTCTCCCTTAGCCTCCATTGTTGACTTGAAGCTCCAGTCCACATGGGCTGAATAGTTAGCCTCCATGTGATAGGTTTTGGGTGTGTCTTGAGTCTATTTAGGTTGGATAGAATTGGTTTGAACCTATCTTGACCCATTTGACTCAAGTAAGTCAAGTTAAGTTCAATGCATCAACTTAGCTCAATTGGGCTTACATTGGGTTATAATTATGTTTGATTAAGTATTTTGAATTATTTAGAGTAATTGATTTTGGTTGATTTGGAGTTGGTATTGATTCAAATCTATTTCAACCCAAATTGAGTTGAATGAGCCAGATTAGATTGAGGTCATTTGAGTCAAAGGATCAATATGACTCAAATTGAAGTGTGTTTAAGATTTAATTACACCTAATGTAGTATTTGAAGCAAATCAAAGCAATTGATTTTGATTAATTTAAAATTAATTTTGATTTAGCCTATTTTGGCCTAAATTAGGCTTAATGGGTCGAATCTGGTCAAGTGGCCAATTCGATCAAATCAAGCTTAAGGAAGAGTCAAATTGTGCTCAAATATCATTTTAATTTTTTTTTGAATTTTTAATTTGAATTAAATTTGATTTATTCTGAGTCTAGGCTCAGTAGGACCTGTTTGAGTTCGCTGAGACTAAGTGACCAAATTAGGCTATTTGAGTTATCATTGGCTTTAGACTTTTTTAGTTTCATGTCTTATCAGGTTAATTTAATGAATTTGAATATATATATATATATATATATATATATATATATATATATATATATATATATATATATATATATATATATATATATATATATATATATATATATATATATATATAAAATAAATTAAATTGATTTAATTTTTGATTAGTTTGACTTTTGATTTGTGGGGTCCACATGGGTCAACTCTAGGTCAGACAACATGATTGACCACTTTGAATCCCATATAGATTTATTTTTGGGTTCATTTATACTCATATGTTGATATGCTTTTGGTTTGGTTTAATTTAATTTATTTTTATTTTAAAGGATTTTCTTGAATTCAAATGACTTTAAGCCTAAATGGGTTAATTGAGTTCATCAAACTCAATTACCTTAATCTGGGTTCAGTTGAATTCAAATTTTATTTTAATTTATTATTTTTATTCTTGCTTTATTTGAGGTTGTGCACTTAGCCACTAATCATAGTATCTTAGGTTCCTAATTAGGAAGCTCTTTAATTTAAGATTGGAAATCCAATTTACTAAGATTATAGTGATTATTAACCTCACTTGCGGTTAACAAAATCTTAGTGCTTAGATTAAATCCTAGGTCTAAGAGGAGGGTTGCCAACATCAATAAAAGTGAGGTCAATAAAAGGACCCCCAATAGGTGTGGGGTAACTAATAAGACAAACCACACATATTGGCATTGACTGAGCTAGTCAACTAGATCCATGAGATGGAAAGTATAGGTGTTTAAACTATGCCTAAATGGTAAGTAAATTCAGCAGAAGATGATATAGATTCATTGAAAATTAATATTCTTAGGAATTATAGATTTCAAAATAGGAATCAAAGATGCACGGAGCATGTTATGACTTCAAGAACTCATAACTCAAGTTCACCAAAACTTGAGTCTAGAGAGAGTAGAGGAAAGTACCCCAAAGATTGATTGGAGATTTATTTGGATGTGTCGAAGACATGAGGGTGAGGCTCCCTAAAGATTAGTTTGATTCAGTTTGATTTGAGGAATTAGGGATAAGCTTCCAAAAGATTGATTTTTATTTAATTTGATTTTAAGAACTAGGGAGAAGTTCCCTAAAGATTGATTTGGCTTAACTTGATTTGAAGAACTAGTGAGAAATTCCTTGAAGTTTGATTTGGTTTGGTTCATGATGGATAATATTAAGAAGTGGCCATGTGATTTGATCTTCAACAAATATGGGCCTACTCTACTCTCTACCTGATCTTATTTGAAACGGTGAGGTAAATATAGGAGAAGGACATGATCTCTACCTAATCACTTTTGAAATAGTCGAAACAAATTATTCAACATATGCTTAAACTTATTCGGAATAGCAAATGAAGAATAGAGCATGAATGTCTGCTTGACCTTATTAGAAATAATATGGCAAAATAAACAAAAAATATGTTTGACCTCATTCGAAATAGCCAGATGAATGTAAAGGAAGATTCTAACCTCTACTTGACCATGCTTGAAATAGTAGAGATAGACTGTTTAACACATGTCTAACCTTATTCAAAATAGCAAGTCAAAAACAAAGCACGAATGTCTACCTGACCTTATCGAAATAGCAAGACAAAGATAAACCAAACATCTATCTAACCTTATTTGAAACAGCAAGATGAATGTAAAGGAGAAAACTAACCACAATTGACAACATTGGAAATAGTAGAGATAGATTGTTTAACACATGCCTGACTGTATTCAAAATAACAAGTGAAGAATCAGGCATGAATGTTTTTGTCTGACCTTAGTCGAAGCAACAAGAACCAAACATTTGTCTGACCTCATTCATAACAGTAAGATGAATGTAAAGGATGAATCTAACCTTGACTTTACCATATTCGAAATACTAGAGATAGAGTGTTCAACACATGCTTGACCTTATTCAAAATAGCAAGTGAAAAATAAAGCATGAATGTCTGTTTGGCCTTATTCAAAATAGTAAAATAAAGATAAACCAATCATCTGTTTGACCTAGTTTGAAATAGCAAGATGAATGTAAAGGAAGAATCTAACATCTACTTGACCATGTTTCAAATAGTAGAGCTAGATTGTTCAACACATGTTTGACCTTATTTGAAATAGCAAGTGAAGAACAAAGCATGAATGTTTGTGGTGTTTATTTTTGGTGTTGTGTGTGTTTATGTGAGGGGACACCATGCAGATTCGTAGATGTACTCATTAGGGGTATTGGGTATGACATTAAGGAACAGTGTATTATCTCGAGAGATAGAAGTCACTACCATATAATGGACCTAATCACCTAATAATGACTCCTAAGGCGTGATGATTCTTCAAGTATACCAAAAACTTTTCCCCTACTTTACATGGAAAAGTAAAGCAGGGTTTATTTAAACTGGGTACGTTAAGTTCTCTATAGAGGCAAGCCTCCATAGTTAATTATATCTTAAGGAAAAATGGATGCCTTAAGAATACTCTCGATTAAAGTAGGCAATTTTTATCTCCAAAGAATTCAAAGATTGGACTATCAAAAGATTAGTTGTATTTTTGAAAATCAAGTGGGAGAGATCAAAAGGGAAGAGTTATTATCGCAACCAAGAGGGATGAGTAGGGAGTGCTCATGATACTAATAAGCCTAGTGAGCACTCCAATCCATCCTATGGTTGGGCTTTATATATATATATATTTGAAATTGAGAAGATTTATTTATTTGAGTTGAAATTTTATTAGAAATCTAAGGCTTACAATTTTACAATACGAGATTATGAAAATGACCAGGATGTGAGGATTTATGCTTGTAGCCCACAAAGGGAAACAATGACCTCAGATCCTAAATCTAGGGAGCTTTGGTGACGGCCAAAGTATGATCTAAATCTAAGGCGAAAGTTAGTATATGGTTTACCACCACAAGGGAGAGTAAACCACCCGACTGTTGAGCTTATTATCGCCTAGAGTTCAGCTAACTCCTCCTGCTCTTCAAATCCATGTAGGCAAGTCATATACTTTGTAAGATGGTTAGGCTGTTATTTACTTAGAAAAAGAAACTAAGTCCTTAAGCTCACTCCCTAAGAGACTAGATCATGAAGGGTATGAGTAATGACTTAAATCTAATACAAATTTTGTCAAGTTTTACTTGATTTTTGGGCTTTTATTTTGACATAGGCTATAGGATTTTGTATGCCTAAATGCATAAGAATTTGATTGTGGGCTAAATCAAAAGAGAAAGAGGTGTCTTTCCATTAAAGGATATTATAGGTTAAGCCTTTATTCTCTAGCACAGATGAAAGCCCTCTCTTAATAAGAGTGGAAGAATATGATTGCATGATGTTATACATTCAATCATCCAGTTAAGTGGTTTCTAAAAATTTTATTATCTTGATTTAATTCCTAAGCTTTTTTATGAGATTATGAGTTATTTTAAAATTTTACTTATGAGTTCTTAATGGGATAGAAAAAAAAAATTTTATCCTAGGAGCCTAATCACATCCATGCCACACAACAATCACCAATCATAAAGAAACAATGAAAAGGTATGTTATTTCTAATGCACAAGCTAAACAAAACATCAAACAATTTTATAAAGTTATCGCAAAAGAATAAAAAGGCTGGTCTATCGTGTTCAACCCAAAAAAGAAATGTGGTAGTAGCTCTACCCTTATACATCCCGCAATGAAAGAATAATTACAATTATAGAATGATAAGTGTTATGGGGAGGGGTCTTCATTCTCCATTCTCCATTCTTCACTTTTCATCTTTTATTTCTTGGTTAGCTTCATTTCTTTCTTTCCTTTGGTTTGATTGGGATGTGGCTTGCTCCAAAGGCATCACATGGTATATAAGACATGGTGTTATAACCAATGTTCATCCTAATCCACCCTATAACACTTATCCTAATCCGAATGCAATAATTACATTAAAAGGAGAAAAAGTAAATCTAGCTACACTTGCAAAATAAATGTTTGCTAAACACACCATGCAACCCAAGCAATTCTAAGAATAATTTGGCCTTCGCTCCCCACACATGGGTAACCAAGTCCACTTATCTTAACTTGGGCTATGCTTAGGGGCTAAGAAACTTGCACAGTAAAAAGTATTTATATTTTTATTACAGTGACCCCTTAAGCACAGCCCCTGCATAAAATATGATTAGCCTAATGTCAGCCTAACATTCAGACTACGCACATACACCTTAACATCCAGTCTAAAATAATACACTACAAAACTAAACATTCATCAAACCATGCACCACCCTAACATAAAATTAGAAATGGTGACTTAGCCTAATGTGCTTGTGTTAGAGCTTGTGTGGTATATCCTAACTAGGCTTTAGAGTTATGATTTGCTAAGTGTGATGGATTTAATTTATAAAAGATTGATTTCTCTTTAATTGGTTTAGTTGATTTGGGGATTTTTACTTATAATTTTTCTTTTGTTTCTTATAGCCTACACTTAGTAACTAAGTGTTATAAAGAGAAGAAAGAGAGGGAGAGTCTCTCCTTTATCCCTACCTTAAGTAATTTCTAAGGTAAGTTGATTACTGAATTTTTTTAATAAATGGTTTATTATGCATTTTAATTAACCAAAAGTTTAGGTTCATTCTAAATAGCTCTATTCAATAAAAAAGACATCTTAAGATTAATTATGATGGATTACTATCACATAACACACACTCATCCATTTCTTTGCATCATGTATATCATGCATATGAATAATCTTAAGCATACCTATACAAGCAAAGTAAATCTTAGCATACTTTGATGATGAATGCAAAGAAATATATTTTGAAATTTAAATATTTCATTTATTAATTGAATTATGAATGCATGTCATTGTTATGTAGAAAAGAGTGATTTTTCATCCATTAGCTAAAGACACATTCACATGTATAAAAGTTATAAGTGAGTACAGTGTCATTATTTTGTTCACCAAGGGCATAAGACGCAAGACCTACTTAGGGCTACTTAAAACTTCGCAGCCCTAGGATGTCTAGACTAATATACCACTTTTCTTAGATACATGTAAATGTATGAATAACTATAAGGATAGAAAAATCCATGCAAAAGTTATGTTTTATTTATTTGAATTTTTGATTCTTTATTCATTAGCCTCATCACACATGCATATGTATAAGAGTTTTAAGTGAGTGCATCATCATTATTTTGTACAAGACTTACTTAGGGCTACTTAAAGCCTCGCAGCCCTGGGATGTCCAAACTAATATACCACTTTTTTCAAATACATGTGAATGTACAAAAAGAACCAAATGGATAAGGAATTATGCAAGAAATTATGTTAGATTTGGTTGTATGATTTACATGTATAATATAAAAACCCTTCCTAAGCCTTAACATAGAGATGCATAGGAATAGATTTAGGCAAGTGTTGTGTTATTTTCAAATGAACTATACACTTGCAAGTCCTATGTGAATCCATGTTAAGAGAAAGAAAGAGAACTTCATAGTACACATCTTATACTATTATTACATGCAAGTTTATAAGTATTTGTAATTAGCATTACTTCATTTGTAATAATTGATTTATAGGTTTTTAAAATAGTTTTTGGTTTAATAATGATAAGAGACACTCATATTCTTAGTTTTAGCCAACAAATGCAATTTGACATAAAAGAAAATATTTTATTTAATTACTTTTCAAAAGAAATGGATGCATGATTTCATATGAAAAATAATATTTAGCATGATTGGAAAGAAATAAAGGAATGTAAACACATGATTTCATTCACCCCAATTAACTCATAAGGACAATCATATTAAGTAAGGTTATTTAAAGTGAATCAAAATTCTTTAAGGACATTTTTATCTTTGAATTCGATTTGATTTAAGAATTATGAGAAAAGTTTGCTAATCGTAACCCATTTCCCCATGTGTGCATTAGTTTAGTTTAAAGAAGAATATTTAAGTTCATTTTATGTTTTGATTAGGTTAAGGTATGGATTAAATGAATTAATTATCCCTTACCTATATTACCTTAAGTTAATTAATTAATTAATAATAAGTCAACATGATATGCAATCACATGAAAAGTAAGTTTGCAATGTTCCTAAGCAATGAAAGGGGCCTAATGCAATTGGCTTATGATTAATAGTTATTTAAGCTTAAGGGATCTCACTTAATTACTCTTATGATTTTCTCACACATGTGAGCCAATCATAATTTCATTATCTCTCACCTTGGGTTATTGAACACCTAAGGAGTTATCCAAGATCAATTAAAGGTTGCTTAGCTGAGGATTAATCGATTTTTAATTTTAATTTCATTATGATTTTAATGAATTATTAAATGTTTTGGTTATGTTTTAATTTGAATAATGAAATTAACTTAGGGGAAAAGATCAAGGGCAAGGCCTCAATCCAAATCCCTAAATCATTTAAACATTCAATTAGGTTTTGATTTTCTTATTTTGAAGATTTAATCGCTTAATTGATCAATTAGTCATTCCATTAACCCATAATTAATTTGATTTTTCAAAGACAAAGAAGACTTGGGGAATGAATTATGAAAAATGACCCCAACCACATTCCCTAAGTGATCTTACTGTTTAACTGAGATAATTATGTTCAAATGATTAATCAAGTTATTGTTTATTCCTTAATTATAATTAATTAGATTAAGAGAGTGATTAGGACTTACTCAAATGATTTCCCTAATTAAGCAATCAATAAAATCTCAAAAAATAGAAGAGGTAGGGGTCACCCCTGTAAACATCCACAAAAAATTTGAGAATACTTGAGTGCTTAATTAAGGTGAAATTAAGCTAATTAAGTTTTTGATAAAATCCTAATCAAGCCAACATCACTGTTGAAAATCAATTAATTATAATTTTTATAGATTCTCCATTAAAATTTCTCCAAAATGAGCCTAAGTTTGTATTTTTTTTTTTTGGATTTTTGTACAATTAGTTATTATTTTAGGAAGTTTCAGAATTAAAAACTAATTAATTAACCCTAATTAAGCCCTTAATCTCGTCAGGCCATGTTGACCTCATTTTTAGAATGAGTTCTCAACCCCTCCATCTTAGACATAACACTTCTCTTAGACTTTAAGAGTTCCTTAGTATTAAGACACATCTAGTGATAAGACATACACTCAACCTAGCTCTAGAGACTTAGAAGAGTTAGCAATAGGAATAGGTCATGCCTTAGGGGTGTTAGGAAAATTTGCTTACCCTTAGTTGGAACCATTCCTCAACTTCCTTCCTTCCTTCAAGGCAGACTCCAAATCAACCTTATTTGAATCTCTCCATACTCAAATCAACTCCATGATTGAAATCCATGAATGAAATTCCTAAGTCCAAAAATTTTCCTAAGTCCTTTAAGTTTTCCTTCATGGACTTAACCAAAATAAAATCTAAATCAATTCAAACTCATGGGATTTTCTCATAAATCATTTATATTCTCATTTATATTTACATATATATAAATGAAATATAAATATAAACCAGTCAAACCAAATTCAAAAATTAAAACTTCAAACTCCAAAATTTTCTAAGTCCTTTAAATTTTCTCTTAAAGACTTATCCTAAAATCATGATTCAAACCAAATTAAGTCCTTGAGATTTTCCCATAACTCATTTATAATCTCATTTATATTCACATATATAAATGAAATATAAATATAAATCAATTAAATCAAATCCAAAAATTAAATTCCAAATCTAAAATCTTTCTTCAAGTCCTTAATTTTCCTCTTAAGGACTTAGACTAATCATGATCAAATCAATTCAAATTCATTGTATTTTCTAAAAACTCATTTATATTAACATTTATGTTCACATATATAAATGAAATATAAATATAAATCAAGTAAATCAAATCCTAAAATTAAATTCCAATTTTGAAAATTTCCTATGTCCTTCAGGTTTCCCTTAAAAGGCTTAGCCTAAATCATGATTAAATCAATTCAAATTCATGGGATTTTCTCATAACTCATTTATATTCTCATTTATATTCACATATATAAATGAAATATAGATATAAATGAATCAAACCAAATTCAAAAAAATTCAAGCTTCAAACTCCAAAAATTTCCTAAGTCCTTTTAAATTCCCTTTTAAAAGACTTGGCCTAAATCATGATCAAATCATTTCAAATCCTTGAAATTTTCTCATAATCAATTTATATTCTCATTTATATTCACATATATAAATGAAATATAAATTCAAACAATCAAATCTAATTCAGAAAATCAAACTCAAATCCATTCAAATTCTAACCTAAGCCTTTCAAGTCAAAATCTTGAACATAGCCAAATCGACTTCAAATCAAGCCAAACTCTTAATTTTCCTTCATGATTCAATCAACCCTACAATCAACCCAAAATGAAACCTAACATAGCCAAAATCCATCATATGCCAAATTGATTGAAACCATTGATCTAAGTTCAATCATGAACTATGTTTGAACTTGACCAAGTCAACATTTGAGCCTAACCTAGCCCAATTGGCCACTTGACCCAAGTTGACCCAACTCGACCTAAAAGGTCAAAATGTGTCAAAACTTGATCTAAGTCAAATTGATTAAAACCAATGGGCCAAGTTCATTCCAAATCACTTGTTGAACATGACCAAAGCCTCAATTGGCCAACTAGATCTAACCTAGCCTAATTGACCTTGAACTCAACATGACCTAAAGGGGTCATGTTGAGCCAAATTCAAACTTAACAAAAATTTGTTAGAAACAAAGATACCAATCCACTTCATATGACTAATAAAACCTAAATCTACCCATGACCTAGCTCAAATAGGCCAACTTGACCCATTTGACCTAAATAAAATCATATAAGCCAAATTCAAAACTAATCCAAATTGAATCAAACCAAAGCCACCAAAATATTTCAAATGGTCATATGAACTTGACCCAACCTTAGTTTGACCCAATTTGACTAATTGGTCAACTTGACCCAAGTTGACCCATTTTGACCTAGATGGGTCAACATGAGCCAAACCTTATCAAATAAACTCCAAATCGAATGAAACTTGGCGAAACCTATTTTCTTCACATACCCAACATATCCAAATTCAAAAATCTACTAAGTGACCATTCTATCCTTAGGCCATAGAACAAATTATGGACTAATTCATGGGTAATTTGGTCAAGCCCTCTTTATATCAACTTGATACCTTTCTAATAGGTCAAGTGGACCCAATAGAGAGTGGTGCACCCAACCCAATGGGTTTGGGTTAGCCCAAATGGACCCAAGGCCAAACCCGACCCCCTAGCTCAAATTGGCTAATTTTAAATCCTCCCTCCACTCAATTTGAAGCACATGGGAGGTTACCAATCAACTCAAGACCCCAAACTGACCATGTGCAAAGATCTAATAGCCTGAACAACCCCTCCCATATGGTCAATTGGATCAAAATGGTAAGTTATGGTTCGACCATTCGATTGCCATAGGGGGAGATATACTCCCCCTAATTCAATTTGAATTCATCATTCTCACATTCGACTGAGCACTAGAGAGAGTTAGGAGCCATTAGAGAGCATTGCTAAGCTTTCTAAGAGGGATTTGAATCTTAGCTTTCTCAATTTTCTTCCTTAGAAAATAGGGGAGCTCATCTCAATCCTCAACTTCCTCCTCACTCAAATCAACTTCAATTCCTCTTGTACACTCTCTCATGGGATCAAGTCGAGTTCACCTAAGCATTCTCTCAAGTTTCCAAAGCAAGGAGGAGGTGAATTGGATCAAAGCCGCAAAGGGGAGGAAGTGGTGTTGGTCCGTAGAGAGATCTACTCAACCCCAAGGATTGAAACTTTCTGTGGGCTTCGCTCCACTGCCTGCTACCAAGCTCGAAAGATCGAGATCACCTCCGGTGAAGTATGAAATTTTCCGACCACTTAGCTTAGGAGGTGTTGGTCCTTTGTGAAAGAAATTGTTATGGCATGTGAAATCTACTTTTGGATAAGTTTGTAATTGTGCTTAGATGGTGTGGATACAATCTCATTCCAATTCAAGCTCAATCAAGCTCGGATCTTCCCTTAGATCATGGATGGACTCCAGTGATCCTCAAGGAAGAACTAGGGCAATCCTGGCCATCCATCCATGCAATTTGGATGGACGGCCAAGGTTAACTGCACATTTTAGAAATGATTTATCTCATTAGAAACCACGGGATGATCCCTGGTCGTTCGATCCTTGATTGAACGACAGGGATCAAACCACGTCCCTCTGCCGCACCGCCACCCTAACACGATGTTAAGTGATCTCCTCACAGCGTGACGTGTGTAAAGCGCGCTGACCGCCACCGCCGCGTGTTGCATTGTGAGCTGAGGGGATTATTTAGAGATTTAATTAATTTTAATTAATCTCCTAACCTTTAAAAAATCATATCTCTCTCATTAAAATTTAGAAAAATATGAGGTAAATTTCTATGGAAAGATAATTTAACCTAGAATATTTAAAAAATGATTTTAATAGATTTTGAATTATATTTTTCTCTGATTTTGGGTTCTAATGGAAATATTATTTTGCTAATTACTCTTTAATTAACCCTTAGATTAATCCCAAACTTCTTGGGCATGTTTTAAGGATGACCTTTGCCTCCCCTAATTTTCTTGGGATTTATTTAAGGCTTAATTGGGGGAATTGTAGATGTATTTCCTAAGTACTCCCTTAATATAATTAAGGCTAATTAAGATTGGATTAGTGTTTTAATCCCTCATTAGAGTTGATTAAGGTTAGATCCAGTGAATATGAGGCTTAGGAAATAATTTTGGGGTATTTCCCCTAAGCTATTCCCTAAACTCCCTTTTCTTTCCTTAATCCTCTCTTAATTAAGGGTTAATTCATTAATTACTCTCTTAATTAATTTCCAAAAAAAATTCTAAAAACTTTCATAACTTAATTGATCTGCTTTGGGTAGATGCTTAGATGTTGAATAGCCTAAGTTCAATTAAGGAAATCAAAACTCACCTCACATGTGTGAGGGGGTGTTCTGAAATTACTTAAGTTAAACTACTTAGCTTAATTAACCATTAATCATGAGCCAAATTGCATTAGGCCCTTTTCTTCCTAGGTGCATTAAAAATTTAAATTCCTTGTGAGGTTTTATGTCATCTCATTGGCTCATAATTACTTGGTTAACTATGCTAAGGTGGTATATGTAAGGGTTAATTAACTCACTTAATTCATACCTTAACCTAATCAAAATTTAAAATGAATCTAATCATCTAAAAATAAAAAAAAGTCAAACACATGTGAGAATGGGTTAGGGACAGCAAACTCTACTCACATTATCAAAATTAAGTCAAACTTAAGATCAAACAAAAATCACATTTAATAAAGTTTGATTTATTTTAAACCTTCTTATTTCATAAGAATGTCTTTAGGATTTAATTAAAGTGAATGTGTTTACATGCTTTCATTATTTTGATTCTTTCCCCAACATGTTAAATTTGTATGTCATGTGGTTTCATGCATTCATATTTTTCAAAATTGAAATTTAAAATGAAAATTTTTACTTAATGTCAAATTGCATGTGTTAGCTAAAGTAACAATATGAGTGGCTATTATCACTACTAAATTCAATTTATTTTTAAAATTAAAAGAATCAAAAATCAAATTTGAAAGTGTGTTACTTATACTTTAATTATAAGCTTGCATGTGAGTAAGATATAAGGGTTTGCTTAGTATAGGTTTCCTTCTCTTTTATTTTAGTATAGTTTTGAATAGGAGTTGGTAAGATATATGGTTCATTTGAAAAGGACCTAACACTTGCCTAATTCCATATCCTATTCATTCCTATGCTATCACTTAAGAATGGTTACCTATCCTTGCACACATAAATTGCATAAACAAAATGAAT
Organism: Cymbidium sinense; assembly: GCA_021442155.1. NCBI lineage: Eukaryota > Viridiplantae > Streptophyta > Magnoliopsida > Asparagales > Orchidaceae > Cymbidium > Cymbidium sinense. Next base: position 188,559,796 of record CM038221.1, read on the forward strand.
CAACTAATACAACTTTTGCATTCTTTCTTTCTAATTTATTTCCTTTGTACATATGTTTGTATTTAAGAAAAGTGGTATATTAGTCGGGACAACCTTGAGGTTGTGAGGCTTTAAGTAGCCCTAAGTAGGTCTTGTACCTTATACCTCTGGTTAACAATAGCACTGTACTCACTTATGCATTTCTTACTTTCATGTGTGCATGTGAAAATTGGATAAGAAACCCTTTTCTACTTCAAGAAAATCATGCATCTTAAACTTCAAAATTTACTTAAATTAATTACTTAGCATGCATCATAAAGTATGTTAAACATTCTCATTTGTGTGTATATATATGCTTAGGACTCATTCACATGCATGTTATACATGTTGGGAAAGAACTGAAGTGATGTGTATTTTATGAATTTAGTTCATTTTATTTAATTTTAAAATGTCTTTCTTTTTGAATGGGTTTGTTTAGAGTTCATCTAAACTTAGGATTAATTAAAAGACTTAATCAAAATATTCACTAAACAAAACTAAAATGTGAATCTACTTTAGAAATTACTTAGATTAGGGAAGAAAAGAGAAGTTCTCTTCTCTTTCTCTCTCTTTATAACTTAGTAATTAATTGTAGGATTCACTTTAACCTAATTAAAACATGAAATAAAATTAATCCAAAATAATTAAACCACTTAAATTGAACCCTCCTCTAAGTTGAATATGCTTCACACTTAGGAAATGCTAACTTAAAGCCATAGTTAAGCATACGACACAAACTTTCAAAGCACACACATTAGGCTAAGTCACAACTTCTAGCTTTAGGTTAGGACGGTGCATAGTTTGATGTTTGTTTTATCTTGTGATATATATTTTAGACTAGATGTTAGGATATATGCTTGTAGAATGAATAGTAGAGCAATCTTAGTCTAACTATTATTTTCTGTAGGGGATTATGCTTAAGGGGCCCTATCATAAATAAAAATGTAAATGCTTTTACTTGCAGGTGCTTATACCCCTAAGCATAATCCAATAGGTCAAGTGGACTTAATCACCCATGTGTGGGGTGATAAGTCCAATATATATGCTTGAGATTTGGTGTGGTATGTTTTAGCTAATCTCTATTTTGTAGGTGTTAGTTAGATTTCCATTCTTTTCCTTTTCATGTAAATTTGTGCAATTAAGATTTTGAAATGATTGTTATGAGGATTAGGATGAGCATTGGTCATAAGATCTTATCTTATGCACCATGTGAAGCCTTGGAGTATCTACCTTCCAACCATCCAAAAGAATGAACCAAAGAAGAAATAAGAAATGAAGAATGAAGAAATGAAGCTTGAAGACCCCCATAATAATGAATTCCTTGCTTAATTGTAATTTAATTCATTTATAATCCGGGTTGTATAGGGTACAGCTCGGCTATCCAATTTGTTATTTTTTGGGTTTGTACAATGGTACTCGACCACAACGGCCTTTTATTTTTTTTTATGATCAGATTTATAAATTGATTGATGATTTGTTTAACGTTTGCATTAAGTGACATTTTTTCCTAGTTTCTTCCTTGCTTTATGTATTGCCTGGAAGTGGATTAGGCTCTTAGGAAAAATTAATTCTTTTACCAAACGTAATAATTTAAAATTAAAATTGAAGAACTCATAACATCATTTAAAGCTTAGGCTTAAAATCAAGATAAAAGAATTAACAAGCCCTTAGCTGGATAAGTAGTCTTTTACAATATCATGCACAAATGCGTCTTATTTCACTCTTGATTGAAGGGCTTATACCTTTGCCAGAGAAACTTGGCTTGACCGTTAAGAGCCATCGTAGAAACACACCTCCTCCCTTCTCATTGATTTTGGCCAATAACTTTATCTCTCATGCATTAGGCATGTGAATCATATTAGCCTGAGTCAAAATAATTGTCCAAAAAAATGAAAATAAAAGGAAATTTGAATTGCATTAGATTTTGGTCATTTGAAGCATGTCCTTACATGATCTAGTCTCTTTTGGGAGTTAGTTTGAGGACTTAATCTTTTTCTGAATTAACAACAACCTGCCTATCTTGCATAAAACATAAGACTTACCTACATGTATTTAAAATCGTAGGAGACGTTAGTTGGCGGCCACCCCCAAGTGGTTGTAAGTCCAAGCAGTCAGGTGGTTTGTCCTCTCTTGTGGAGGCAAACCAAATATCCATTTTTTTCTTAGATTTAGGTTGTGCTTTTGGCCCTCGCCAAAGCTCCCCCAGATTTAGGTTCTGAGGTTGCTTCTCCCCTTTGTGGGCCATAAGCATAATTCCTCACCTCTTAAGCATTTTCTTTAATCTTGTGTTAAGGAATCATAAGTCCTAAATTTCTAATGAAAAATGCAACTCAAAAAAATTAAATCAATTTCAAAAATATAAATTCCAATCATAGAATAGTTTGAGATGCTCACTAGGTTTTCTAACATCGTGGGTATCTCCTAATTATCTTTTTTTGGCTTCGATAATAACTCCCTCTCTTTGATCAATCCCACTTGATCTTCAAAAATGAACAAATCGATTAATTGTCCTTTCCTATTGAAATCTTTGAAGACACTGATCATTTACATTAATAAAGAGTATTCCTAAGGGATCCCTTCCCTTAGGATGTAATTAATTATGGGGGCTTGCCCCTATAGGGAACTAGACGAACTCGGTTTAAAATAAATATTATTTTACTTTTTCATGTAATGTAGGAGAAGAATCTCTGGTACATATGTAGACCCATTATCCTTAAGAGTCCTTATTGAGGTGATTAGGTCCATTAAAGAGTAGTGATTTCTATCTCACGAGATAGTACACTATTTTCTTGATGATGTAATCGATCACCTGAATAAACATATCTGCGGATCTGTGTGGCGTCCTAAAAAGATAAATTTTTATATTCTTGCCTCTTTCACCACAGATTGAAGGAGACCATATATAGAAAATTTTCTCCACAGGACACATGGTTTAACGCTAGCGGCGATGGATTATTTATAGTCATCCACCACCCACTCAACAGCATGGATGCGCTTTCTCTATGGGATGTCCACTCTAGATCATATGGCCATAATTTTATCTACAAGTTAAGGGAGAAATCAAAGGATCTACTACATGATTTGATCAGAGCCATTCATCTCGATCATGCAAGATGGATGGCTTGTGATATATCCCGTTCATGAGCGGCAAAAGACAAGCACCGTCCATCTTTTTCCATTCGATCTGAGGTCACCCGAGCTCAGAATGAGATCAAAGGGATCCTACACCATCTAAGGGAGCATACAATCACATCCAACGACTAAAATCCCTTCACATGGAGATTCCTTTCATAAAAGACCAATGCACAGAGGCCTAAAGCTATGATTTTGAGGAATTATGTCACTAGAGTTAATGTTTGGTGGTGCAACGCTAGAGGTAGCTGCGCCTAGTTAAGGTGACGCCCTATTGAAGAAGTCCAAGCTCAATTTGTCCTAGGGTGCTTGGTTGACCAATCCACGCATGTGCACACCTCGACTTCGATTGAACTCGCACCTCTGGTGCTTTGCAAGGCTTGGAAATGGTTTGGTTGGCTTCGATTGGGTATGAGGACGGTGTGAGTGTAAGGAATTTGAATTTGGTTTAGTTCAAGGGAGTATTGCTTGAGGGAAGGGTGTCCTGTTTTGGCTTGCATACGGGAATGGCAATGGCCTAATAGAGAAGGCATGGGGATCCTTGGAATTGCTCTGAGGGAGTTCGGAATGTGCTTAGGGACTCACATAAGCTGATTGTCTATGAAATTATGTTCAAATCGAGGGGGTATACCCCTCAATTTTTCATCATTGATGGACGGGAGTGTGCGCATGTTTTGTATTGGCTCACCACCTTTTGGCTATCAGAGTTGTCTCCATCAGAGTTCGACTACACGATAGGGATGGGGGGAGTCATGGGAGGAGCCTTAAGGGCTGGTGTGTAAAGCTTCTTCTTCCTTTGTCCATGGGGTGCTCAGTTCAGCTTGGAGGTGACTCAACTCATCTCCCAAAGGTTCTTAGTCGACCTAGAGTAGGTTATGTGCACTAGGTGGGTCATGGGAAGTTTTTTTGGGTCAAAAGGGGCTGTCATGGGGATGGGCAAGTTGACTTTAGCTTTGATCCACTAGGTTTAAGGTTTGAATCCTATGGTTTGATGGCTAATTCCCTTGGTGGGATCCACTTGGCATTTGGGCTGATTTGGGAATGAAGTAGGGCATGCTTGGGTTGGGTTTGACTAAGCCCTAGGGTCCCATAAGTTGGATTGGAGGTATTTGGCTTTATTTGGTCAAAATGGGTTCATTTGGGTTAGGTCAGGTTGGGTTGACTGATTGGTCAAATTGCGTCAAACTAAGGCTTGGGTTAGGTTCATATGATGATTTAGGATGTTTTAGTTCAATTAATTTGGATTGTCTTGGCCTAAGTTTGAATTTGACTCATTTGGATTCAAAAGGGTCAAATTGGTCAAGTTGACCATTTTGACCAATTTGACCAAATTAGGTTAGGTTGGGTCTTGAGTCAAGTTCAATTGGTTAATTGAAAATGATTGTAAGCTTTGGCTTGATTTAATTTGGAATTAATTTTAATTTTGGTCAATTTGACCTTTTAGGTGAATTTGGGCTAGGTTGGGTCAAGTTGACCAATTGGTCAACTTGGGATCAATCATTACTTTGGTCAAGTTCAACAAGTGATTTGGAATGAACTTGAGCTATTGGTTGCAATCAATTTTGATTAAATCATGATTTAACTCATTTTTGCTTTTTAGGCCAATTTGAGTCAACTTAGATCAAGTGGCCAATTAGGCTTGGTTTGGCTCAATTAATGACTTAGTCATGTTCAATCATTAATTATGAATGTGTTTGGGTCAATGGTTTCAATCAATTTGGCATATGATAAATTTTAGCTAGTTTGAGTTTCATTTGGGGTAAGTGTTGATTTGGTCAAAGGCTAAGTTTGACTTGGTTTGACCCAATTCAATGTGGTTGATCACCCCATGATGATTGTTGATCATGATTGAGGTTTAGATGGGCTTAGTTCAATCCAATTTGGGTTGGATAAGAACTTAGCTCAAAAAGGTCCTTTAGGTCACTTTGGATCAAGTGAGCCTAAATGGGTCAATTCGCTTGACCAAGACTTGATTCTAGTTTGGTTGAACTAACATATGAGCTTAGAATTGAAATATAAATCCAATTGTAATTGGTTTGGAGCCAAATGGGTTTTGGGTTCTTATGACAATTTCAAGTCATAAGAGTTAACTTGGGCTTGATTTGGGTTGACTTGATTTTGGTTTGATAATGGTGGTTTATGTTTATATTTGGATCCATGATTGAAGGAATGATTGAATCATAAAGATATCCATGAATTTTGAGTTTATTTGGGTTTTATTTAGCCAAGTTCAAAAGTTTAGCTAAAGGTACTAAAAATGGAAATTTTATTTGATTTGAGTTTATTTTTGGTCATTTCAATTTATATTTCATTTATATTTGTGAATATAAATGAAGATATAAATGGGTCATGATGAAATAACTTGAGTTTGGAGTGATTTGGAAGCAAATTTCATTAAGCTTAAGGAAGTAGGTTGAAAGGGCAAACTTGGATTTTTATTTGGTTTGATTTGTTTTTCTTTGATTTGAAAGGTTTGAAATTGGATTTCATTTATATTTGCGAACATAAATGAAGGAATGATTGATTTATAAAGAAATCAACCAAGTTCGAGTTGGTTTGAAGGAGTTTTGGTTAGGTTTATGGAGGTAGATCCATACGGCTTAAGAAGGGATTTGGAATTTGAATTTAATCATGGGTTTCATTCATTTGATTTGGAATTGGAATTTTAATCTTGGATTTTGATTTGAGATTGAATTTGATAATTGATAAAATCAATACGATTGGGGTTGATTTGGATTTGGTCAAAGATAAATCCATAAGATAAAATCAAAGGGCCTATAAAGGGATATGGAGTTTGAATTTGTTGATGGGTTCCAATCATTTGATAGTTGGAATTGGATTTATGATCTTGGATTTTGATTTAAGATTGAATTTGATAATTGAGAAAATCAATTGGATTGAGGTTGATTTGGATTTGGTTAAGGTTAAGTCCATATGATAAAATCAAAGGACCTAGGAAGGGATTTGGAGGTTGAATTTGGTGATGGGTTCCAATCATTTGATAGTTGGACTTGATTTTGGAATTTGAATTTGAATTTGAGGTTTGGTTTGAAAGAAGGAAGCAAGGATTGGGTTTGGGTTATAGGGTAGGCAAGTCTCTCTTAAATCCCTAAGGCACAATCTATCCCTATGGCTAACTCTTCTAAGTCTCTAGGGTTAAGTGTTCGCCTAATCACTAGAAGTGTCTTGAAACTAAGGAACTCTTAGTGTCTATAATAATCCTAGACCTATGATGAGGAAGTTGAGAAGTCACTCCAAAAGTGAGGTCAACAAAGGGTGCCCAATAGGTGTGGTGTGACTAATAAGACACACCGTACGTATTGATGTTGACCGAGAGGATCAACAACATCCAAAGGATCACGAGCGCTAACATAAATGATCTACTCCTAAACCCGAGGTGTAGAAGGAATTGTGATCTTAGTGCAAAGCAACTCCACTCATTCCAATGGCATAATGGAGGAAGAATGGATCCTCCAAGGGATCAAACATGTGAACCTTCCACTAGGGAAGAAGGTTCAAGTTATCCACCAGGGATAAGAAGTTTGGATTTGGATGCAAGGTATGATTTAGGTAGAATATCAGCTGGGGATTATGGTTTATAACCCACCAGGGATAGATGCATGAACCTTCCACTAGGGAAGCAGGTTCAGGTTATCCACTAGTGATAAAGAGGTTTGGATTTCTTTTGAGGGCGCATTCACATGGGAATGCAAGTTTGAATTGGGTTTGATTGACTCCACTGGGGAAGTTGGGGTGATTGATGTCTCACTGGTGAGAAATTAATTGATCGTTTGCTTAAGTTTTGGATTTTAAGATGAACCCTGTCAGTTTGCAATGGATCATACTGAGAAGGGACTATGTCGGCCTAGGCCTGTCTCAAATTTACCAATCCAAAGGGGTAGTCCACCTGCCACACGGTAGAAATATTTGACCTAAGGGGTTGCCTTTTGGTATACAACGACTGTGCTAGTGAGAAAGTGTAGTAGACTTACATCTCCAAAAGCAAGGGATAACTACTATGGTGACTTGTTAGTCGCAACAAATTAGACACAATCTAGGGCGACTACTGAATGAATGCCTCTAGGGACTTACATCAACTAGGAAGTAGTCAAGACAATGTCATTTTATTGAATTGCATTTGTTTTAATTTCATTTTTTTTACTTTTGATGGATCCCCTTGGTTTGTGATGGATTCACTAAGAAGGGGCTAATATCAGCCTAGACTTTTCTTAGATTTACCAATCCAAAGGGATAGCCTACCGACCATTGGGTAGAACTAATCAACCAAAGGGGTGCCTTTTGATTTGCAATGGTAAAGATAGGAAGAAAGCGTGGGGGCTCACATCCTCCTAAACAAGCAACCACTGGGGTGATATGTCAATTTTGTAATAAATTGGACCCGACCTAAGGCTGCCCGTCGATTTGCAACAGTCGTGCTGAAAAGAATGTGTAATAGACTTATATCTTTCAAAGAAAAGATGATTATTTGGGTAACTTGTTAGAGGCACAACAAGTTGAACTCGACCTAAGGGCAACTACTCAAAGAGTGTTGACCCAGGGACTTATCTCAACTCAAAGTAGTCAGGCATTTCCTATAAGAAGTTTTGTTGACATTGCCCTAAAGATAGGAAGCCTGGTCGGGAAAGGGGCCACTGGGAGCTTGAATTCCTAATCCATAAGCAAAGATATATTTTGTTTATTTTTTGTTTATGTGGACCCTATTGGTTTGTGAGGGACCACATTGAGAAGGAGCTCATATCAGCCTAGTCCTATCTCAGACTTACTGGACCAAAGGAGAATGTGCGCATTCGCTCAACAAATTCTCCAACCACAAAGGGTGGCTACCAGGAAAGGGGGAATGTCCTATCTCAGACTTACTAGATAGTTTGCCCTCGGGTAGTAGATGGTGGAATATCTTCAATCTATGTTATGTCTCCAGGCAAAGCTATTAATTTTGGTGCTCTTGAATGCAGTACCATTATTAGATATGATTCGTCAAGGCACCTTGAACCTATATATAATATAGTTTTTGAAAAATTGAAGCACATGTTGAGTTGTGACCTCTCTAAGTGGGATTACCTCTGCCCACTTGGAAAAGTAGTTGGTGACAATTAGAATGAACTGATGACCCTTGGAAGAAGGAGGATCGATCGGACCCACTATGTTAGTGCCCCAACACTCAAATGGCCACAAGGCTAAAGTAGGATGTAGAATGTTGGGCGGCTGATGCAGGATCACACCGTGCACCTGACATTGGTGGCATCTCCTAACTACATCCATGAAATCTGTAATCATCAAAGGCTAGAAGTATCCTAATCTTTTGATTTGGCTTTCATCTTCGGACCGGACTGGTGAGCTGCGCATAAGCCTGATTGTACCTTGGTCATAATCTTATGGGCTTCATGTTTGGATAAACAACATAACCACATATGATCGAAAGACCATCGATACAAAGTGCCGCCCTCGAGAGCATAGGAGAGAGCTCTATATTTCATCTAACGAGTTAATGACTTCTCTTGAGGTAGTTTTCCTGTGTTTGGGTAATCCATGAATGGCTGCCTCCAATCTAACTCATTGTCCTCTTTGGTAACGGCAACCTCCCCTTCAATAGAGAGTCTTTTAATGAGTTCAGCATTAATAAGGGATAAGACTTGTCTATTTTGAACCCTTATTGAAATGGACCCATATTCTGGGCATGCCAACTCCTTGGAGAGTTTGGTTAATGCATCTTCCATAGCATTATCTCCTCGAGGAATCTTATAGATAGTGACCTCTGGGATTTGAGCCAACAACTCCATGGTGTACTTATGGTAATAATGGAGCTTAGGCTTTAGAACTTTGTAGGACCCAAAAATTTGGTTGATTATGAGTTGAGAATCCCATAAGATGTTGATGCTCTAGATGCATAATGTAATGACTAACTCTAGACCAGCAATCAGAGCCTCATATTCAGCTTTATTGTTGGTGCATGGATTGGATAAATGATATAAGAATCTCATCACATCGCAACCTTGATTTAGAAGAACTATCCTTACCCCTGCCTTCCCTAGAAGAGTAGATCATGGTTCTTCTCCTTTTTGAGGGGAAGCTGCACCATCAAAATATATCTCCCAATAATGAATGTTAGTGTCCCCTAAGTTCATGATTTGTTCATCAGAGAGGTCATCACTAAGTGGAGAATCAACAGGAATTGGGTGTGTTGCTAAGAAATCCACTAGTGTTTATCCTTTCATAGCACGGAGAGGTACGAATGTGATGTCAAACTATGATAAAATCATGGACCATCGTGCCAACCGTCTAGATAACATTGGTCGTGTCATGAGATATTGCAATGGATTGATTCTAAAAATAAGATTCACCTTATGAGAAAGTATGTGATGTCATAGCTTTTGGGATGAAAAAATTAAAGCTAGGTAATGCTTCTTAATAGATGGGTAGTTTGCCTCAGCAGGAATTAGACGACGACTGAGGTAGAAGAGAGCATTTTCTTTCCCCTCATCATTGGCTTAGGCCAACAAAGCACCTAAGGAGTCATCTAATGCAATGGTGTAGAGGATCAATGGCTTGCCTAGGATAGGGGCTACTATGTCTTCAAAGGTATGCTAGCACTTATCATCCCACTTAAACTTGGCTTCCTTTTTGACAAGTGCTGAGAATGGCTGGCATCTTCTAGATAAGTTGGATATCAAGCATCTTAGATATTCCAATCGCCCTTGAAATGATCTGAGCTGAGTTAGACTTTTAGGGGGAGGCATTTCTAAGATAGCCTTTATCTTCTCTGGGTCGATCTCTATTCCCCGGTGTCGGACAACAATCCCAAGGAATTTTCTTGAAGCTACTCCGAATGCACACTTTAGGGGAATCATTTTGAGGTTAAATTATCTTAACCCTTCAAAAATTACTCTCAAGTCAAAGAGATTGTCTTCCTTTTCTTTGCTTTTGACAATTAGATCATCAACATGTGAGCCACTATAGTACCCAAGAGTGGGGTGAATTGGGCAATTTTAAAAATTTTAAAAAGTTAAATCTTAAATTTTAAGCTTAAGTAGAAAATTAATTTTTGATTTTATAATGACAAGATACAATTCTTAATACAGCAAAAAATAAAATTACAATAAAGTAAAGAGAGACAATAGGCATATAATTCTTACGTGGTTCAGCCAAACCCTAAAACTGGCCTACGTCCACGCCTAGCCACACCTGGCTAGGAAATCACTAAATACAAAAATAGCTTACAAATAGTACCCTCCTATAATGGGGCGAGTACAACCCCTACAACAATATGTACTCCCTTACAAAAGGGCGAGTACAACCCCAATATAAATTTTATAGCATAAAAAGAAAAATACAAAATAATAAATTTTGATAAAATAAATCTCTCACAGATATGTCAAGCTATTTAATTCAAAAAAAATGATCTCACAACTTATAAATGATCACTTTATAACTTAAAATTTTGGCAAGATAAAATGCTCACTTAATATTGATAAGAAATAATAAAATAAATATCTTAAAGTGATCTTACTAAAATGTTTATGTTAATAAAATTTGTAGACTAATATAAAAATGATTTCAAAATAAATTCAAAATATTCTTTTGTATAATGAAATAAATTTCAGCAAGAAATAATTTATTTTATTTTAACCAAAATGATTCTTTCAATTAATGCTAATGATCACAAAATACATAAATAAAATGGGCATATAATAAATTTAAGTAGGATAGTAAGCTTTTAATTAAAAAGAGAGATATAGCAAATATGAAAATAATTTAAGCAAAATAATTTAATTTTCAAATGTATAAAATATACTTCTAAAATAGATATAAGAATAAATGATCTTTCAAAATAAGACTAATGAAGAAATATTTTAAGAAACCAAAAGAAATTTGTAGGAAGTTAAAAATTTTAACAAGTTGAAATAGATCCTACAAACTATCATAAGAGTTTTTCTCAAAAAAATAATTGAGAAACTTTGATGTGAAAAATAATATCCAAAGACTAATCCACCAAAAAGTATAAATTTGAAAGAATAAATAGATGGTGAAAATAACATGAACAACTAAAAAAGGAATAAGATCAAGAAAACACACTCAAGTAATTTGAGAAAGCTTGCTTAGTTAAAGATGTTGAAGCTTCCAAACCAAGGATTTGATCTTTCAATATTTGGAGAACACTTGGAAGGAAATCTAAGAAATTTTCTCCTAGATTTGCTGGAGGGATTTTGAATTTGAATGAGGAATGCTTTCATGAGGAGAATGAGGGATATTTATAGGCAAGAAGGTCATTTTGAATTATTTCAAAAGAATATATATTATTCAAACATTATGTTATCATCTAATAATTTAATATTCAATAAAAATATAATTTATATTAAATAAATATTAAATGCAAGCAGCCAAAATTCAGCTATTGACATGAGCAAGTCAAAAATAATCAAATATGGCTCTTAATATATTCAAAGCATGTAACATGCATTCATTATTAAAATCAGCTATTGTTTGAAAAGTCATAATAAATTCAATTTTAATCCAACGTAGGTCATGTAACCTATCAAATTAAAGGAAAAAAAATCCAAGGAATCCGTTGGAGATGAAATCAGATATAAATTCCTTGATTATAAAATGACTTTGGCTAAAATACAAAATTTCACATATTTTTGTTAATTTTAAAATATGACATTTAAAGATTATGATATAATTTATAAATAATTATACATATGTTAGTTATCATATAACCATCAAATTAAATTAAAATATTTAATTATCTTAAGTAAATAAAATAATTACACTTAATAGTCATAATTTATTATCATTTATTATTTTGACAAATCAAATATTATGTATGAAACATATAATTGAATGTTAATTTGATAGAGATTTATATAAATTAACCTCATTAAAATGATATGTTAAGTGGTGAGCAAATTGATTCATGCCAATGAACTCATATGAATTTTTAAGATAGTTATAAATGCATATAACCTAAAATAATGTATCTTGAGCTTTACATTATCTATTTTCATCTATCTTTCATTCTTCTATTCTTGCAATTTTCTCAAACAAATTATGAGATGTATTGGATATGTAATTAGCGATTAATATATCTGAAACACATAAAAATATTCATTAAAACATCCAAGAATTCATTTGTTATCATCAAAATTGATCGGATTGAATATGAGGCCCAACACAACATAGTGTTTAACTTGATGATGAATGAGTTCATTGAAGATCTGAGTCATGGCCCGCTGGTATGTCGCACCAGCATTTTTAAGGCCAAAAGGCCTGACCTTATAATAATAGGTTCTGATCGGAGTTCAAAAAGTAGTATTTCTTTCATCCTCGGGCCCATCTTGATTTGGTTGTAGCCAGATGACCATCCATAAAGGAAAATACTGCGTGAGATGAGGTGATGTCCACCATTAATTCTAGTATAGGAAGTGAAAGTTCATCCTTGGGATATGCCTTGTTCAGATCCCTAAAATTGATGCATATGTGAATTTGGCCATTCTTTTTCTTAACTGAGACGACACTGGCTAACTAGGAGGGGTATTTTTCTTCCCTGATTAAGCCTGCATCAATCAATTTCTTGATTTCTGAAGTGACCTGTTGTTCAATGTCTAATTGTATGTATCTAGGAGCTTGCTTGATAGGGTTAATATTAGGTTCTATTGCAAGTTTTTGGACTGCTATGTTAAGAGATAAATCGAGCATTTGTTCATAACTCCATGTGAAGCTATCCTTAAACTCATCTAATAGCCTAACTAAATCATTGGTTTGAGAATAGTGTAGGAATCAGCAATTTGGTTGACCACTAATTATGAGCCACTAAAGAAATTAATATCTTTGATTTCTAGCCAAATGGCTAGCTCTAAACTAGCAATCAGAGCTTTGTATTCAGCTTCATTATTTGTATAAGACTTTGATTGATGATATAAGAATCATAAAATTTTTCATTCTAGGGTTAAGAAGACTATCCCTATTCCTGCTTTGCATGGGAGGATGTACTATGGTTCATCTTCTATTTGGGAGGAGATTGCACCATCAAAATATAATTCTGAATGACGGCTACTCGCATCCTCTAAACTCATGATTTGCTCATCAGCGAGATCATCATTTAGAGGAGAATCCACAGAGAGGGGACACACTGCTAAAAAGTCTGCTAATGCTGTCCTTTCACAATATGAAATGGTATTAAAGTAATTTCAAATTATGACAAAATCATGGACCATTGTGCCAACTGTCTGGACAGCATTGGTCATGTCATGAAATATTGAATTGGATTATTGTAGAGATCAGGCTAATCTTATGTTAAAGTATATAATGCCTTTTCTTTTGGGCAACAAATATGAGGGCTAGACAATGCTTCTCGATGGGTGGATAGTTTGATTCTGAAGGAATTAGGAAATGACTCAAGTAATAGAGCGTATTCTCTTTCCCTTCATCGTTGCCTTGAGCTAACAAAGTGCCAAGCGAATTGGCTAATACAACCATTTACAAAATGAGTGGTCTATTTTTGATAGGAGCAGTAAGTACCATAGGTGTCATCAAGTATTGTTTAATGCTCTCAAAATCATGTTAGCACTTATCATCCCATTAAAACTCGGTGTCTTTCTTTGTAAGTGCTGCGAATGGTTGACACATACTAGATAAATTTGATATAAAGTGTCTTTCCTTGAAAGGACCCAAGTTGGGTTAGGCTTTTAGGAGGTGGCATATCTAATATTGCATTGATTTTCTCTAGAACTATCTCGATCCCACGGTGCCATTCTACAAGCCCTAAAAACTCTCCTGAGGTTACCCCAAATGCACACTTGAGAGGGTTCATTTTTAGGTTATAGTGTAGTAATTATTGAAAGACTACTCTCAAATCATATAGGTGGCCTTCCTCTTTTCTACTTTTGACTACGAGATCATCAAGATAACACTCAACATAGTGATGGATGAGTTCATCAAAGATTCTAGTCATGACCCGCTGATATGTGACACCAGCATTCTTCAGGCCAAAATGCATGACCTTATAGCAAAAGATTCTGATCAGAGTTCTAAATACAGTATTCATCTCATCTTCATGTGTCATCTTAATTTGGTTATAACTAATGACCCACCTATGAATGAGAAGATTATGTAAGAGGAGATTATGTTTACCATCAACTCCGATATGGGTAATGGAAACTCTTCTTTGGGGCATGCCTTATGTAGATCCCTAACATCGACACATATGTGAATTTGGGCATTTTTCTTCTAAATTAGAACAACACTAGCTAACTAAGTAGGATATTTTCCTCTTGGATAAAACCAGTTTCGATCGTCTTTTTTACTTCAAAAATGATATGTTGTTCAATAACTAATCACATGCATCTACGAGCTTGCTTAATGAAAATTACATGAGACTGAATTTCTAGTATATAAACTACAACGTTAGGAGCAAATCCAATCATTTCTTTATAACTCTAGAAAAAATCATCCTTAAACTCTGAAAGAACCCCAATCAAGTCATTGTTTTTACATTGGCTCAACAAGGGACTAATAAATCTTGGACGAGGATTTTTATAGTACCCAAGCTGATTTCTTTCAGCTCATTAACATTTGACTTTATTTCTTCTTCCAATTTTGGGGGCCCATCCCTAACTTGGAGGTCATCTAGATCATCTGAAGTTTCTCGATAAACTTTTTCACATGAGTTAGCATAGTTTAAGAAGAACCTAACATTCTTCAGATTATTGGTGATGACTAGACAATATTCATCATCATCTATAGGGCCAACTACACCAAATCCTAGCCCTGGTCTTTCCTGTGCTTTATTGCATTTGTTTCTCCATATTTTCTCAAAGTAATATGACTTACACATGTACTATGCATGTGGTACAAATCTCTATTTTACTAAATTTTGAATACAAATGGAGTACCAGCCAAAAGATAATTCTATTATATCTTTGCAAGATTCATCCTCAAGTTATATATCAACTCTTGAACCTGAGGATGATGCTCCTAATTAAGACTTCTAAGGCTTGGACATTTCATCTAGTTTTGGTGTAGCTTTAATAACTAAACCCTCAATTATCTCTAAGGAGAGTGGGGTTAGAGCTGGAGCACTTACATACTGATTTATTCACTCATATAATGACAACTTAGATACATCATCGCTTTGCTTGGGGACCCTTTTTTAAACTCTATTTGGCTCTACTGCTATCTCTAACTGAGTTTATAGATGTGGGGAGGAAATTGGTGCCCTGAATAAATAAAACTCATCTTCTGAGCTAGATTCTAAGTCTAAGTAGATTGTGGGAAGGTCTTGTGCTGGTTGTATAGGATCTTGAGCTGGGGGTGTGTATGCTGATCTACCTCCTCTCCTTCCACCTCTTAGCCTATCTCTTCCTCGCCTCATGAGAGGTCGAGACATCTCACTTGCTCGTTGAAAGGGAGAGGTAAGATGTGAATGGAAGGTGATGTCGAACTCTACTTCCTTCCTCAAGTTTTATTCCTTTTCTTTCTCGTATTTTCTTTCTTTTTCAGTTTTCCTTTTATTTATGTTTTTTTCTTTTTTCCTTCTCTTTTTTTTTTGATTGATTTTATTTTGTACCTCACGTGAGTATACATTTTGCTTTTAGGGAGGTAACATCTTCATATATCTTGACCTCATGCACTTAATTCATACCCTAACTTAATTAAATCATAAAATTAACTTAATTACTTCTTTATTAAACCAAATTAACTCACACGTGGTGAATGGGATTAGGACCATAAACCTTTGTCAAATTTCCTAAATCAAGTCAAACTCAAAATGAAATAACATAAAGAACTTTCATTTATTTTAAGTAGCCTTATTTAGTATGATTGTCCTTAGGAATTAATTGGAATGAATAAGATCATGTGCTTATGTTCCTTTAATTCTTTTCAATCATGTTAAATGTTGCTTGTCATATGTAATCATGTATTTATTTCTTTTAAAATTAATTAAATAAGATGGTTTCTTTTATATCAAATTACATGTGTTGATTTAAATTAAAAAATAGGTGTGGCTATTATCACTACTAAATCAAAAAGTTATTTTTTCAAAGTGCATGAATCAATTA
The DNA here is from genome assembly GCA_021442155.1 of Cymbidium sinense. Classification (NCBI taxonomy): domain Eukaryota; kingdom Viridiplantae; phylum Streptophyta; class Magnoliopsida; order Asparagales; family Orchidaceae; genus Cymbidium; species Cymbidium sinense. The sequence goes on from CM038221.1 coordinate 188,576,022, forward strand.
TAGCATAAGGAGTGATGCTAATTGCAAGTATATATAAAATTGCATGTGTTTATAATCTAAGATATGTAATTTGAAACTCTCTTTCCTTATCTTGTATGAATTTACATAGCATTTATAAATGTATAGTTCATTTGAAAGGAACACAACATTTGTTCAAATACACTCCTATGTATCTCCATACTAAGACTAAGGAAGAATTTCACATCACATATGTAAATCATATAATCAAATCATACATGACCTCTTGTATGATTTCTCATTCTTGTGTTTCTTTTTGTACATTCATATGTATATAAGAAAAGTGGTATATTAGTCTGGACATCCCGAGGCTGCGAGGCTTTAAGTAGCCTTAAGTAGGTCTCGTTCCTTAAGCCCCTAGTATAGAACAATGGCGATATACTCACTTAAAACTTTTATACATGTGCATGCATAATATAACCAATGAATGAGAATCATAATATAATTAAAATGAATTTTTATTTTGCATGATTTTCTATTCTTATTTTTGTTTGTACATCCATATGTATCTAAGAAAGTTGTATATTAGTCTGGACATCCAGAGGCTGCGAGTCTTTAACTAGCCCTAAGTTGGTCTTGTACCTTATACCCCTGGTGTAGAATAATGGTGACGTACTCATTTGAATATTGTATACATTTAAGTGTATATGTAGTTAATGGATGAAAATCCCTTTTTCTATCAAAGAAGACATGCATTTATGATTCAATTAAATGAAATATCTAACTTCAAATATATTTCTTTGCATTCATCATTTAAGTGGCTAAGACATACATTGTATGTGTAGGTATACTTAAGACAAATTCATATACATGTTACAAGTGATGGAAAGAAATAAATGAATATGTGTCATATGATAGTAGTTCATTCCAATTAATCTTAAGATGCCTTTCTTATTGAATAAGATCATTTAGGGTGAACCTAAACTTAGGATTAATTAAAACAAACATTAAGCCATTCACTAAAGAAAATCAAGATAATTAACTTATTTTAGAAATAACTTAAGGTAGGGATGAAAGAGAGATTTCCTCTCTTTTCTCTCTTTATAACACTTAGTTGTTAAGTGTAGACCATATAAAATAAAATAAAACACTAACTAAAATTTTTAAATCAAATAAATCACTTAAAGAGGAATCAATCCTTTATAAATTAAATCTTTCACACTTAGCAAAATTACAACTCTAAAGCCTAGTTAAAACATACCACACAAGCTTTAATGCACACACATTAGACTAAATCACCACTTATAGCTTTATGTTAGGGCGGTGTATGGTTTGATGCATGCTTATTTTGTGATGTATTATTATAGAGTGGATGTTAGAGTGTATGTGCGTAGTCTGGATGTTAGGTTGATATTAGCATAATCATATTTTTTTTTGTAGGGGATTGTGCTTAAGGGGTAGCTAAATAAAAAATATAAATGCTTTTGTTGTTCAAGTTGCTTAGCCCTTAAGCATAATCCAAGTTAAGATAGGTGGGCTTGGTTACCCATGTGTGGAGAGCTAATTATTTGGGTTGTATGGTGTGTTTAGCTAACATTTATTTTATAGGTGTAGCTAGATTTACTTTCCTTCTTTTAATGTAATTTTTCATTAGGATTAGGATGAGTGTTATGGGGGAATAGGATAAGCATTAGTTATAAGACCAAGTCTTATGTACCATGTGATGCCTTTGGAGTAAGCATATCCAAATCAAGCCAAATGGAAGAAAGAAATGGAGCACCTCAAATCAAGAAATGGAAGATGAAGAAATGAAGAAGGAAGGATGAAGAATGAAGACCCCCAAATGCTCCTTTCTTCTTGACTACTTTGAGTTGATATAAGTCCCCTAGTGGCATTCACTCGGTGCCTAGGTCGATAGCACCGTCGAGAAGATAGACTATCACAATTGGTTCGCTATAGGAGGATGTGAGTCCAACATTCTTCCTGGCATTGTTCCGACATGCACCTTAGGTTGGTTGATGTTCTTTATGCTGACAGCGACTCACCCGGTGGATTCACCACTCTCGACAGATGTGCCCCATGCTTTCTCCTTGAGTTGGCCACTGAATACGTATTAAGATTATCTTCTCCAGAGTTTTGGATCAAATCCTTAACTACCCCTCTCCCTATGGGCACTCTGCTTGGATCACATCCTTTGCGACTCCATTTAGACACTATCTGAGTTACTTTTGGATTGGACAATCCCCCTTTTGAGGTAACCACCCCTATGGTTGAAGAATTTGTTCAGCTGATGCTCAGATTCTCCCTTGGTTCAGTAAATTTGAGATAGGTCTAGCATATATAAGCTCCCACACAAACTAATAGGATCCATGATAAAAAAAACAAAAAATAAACAAAATATTCTTGATTAGAATTCAAGCCCCAAGTCTCCCAATCTTTAGGGCAATGTCAAGACTATAGGACTACTGAGTTGAGATAAGTCCTCAGGTTAGCACTCTCTCTGTAGTCGCCCTTAGGTTGGGTTCAATCTATTTTTCCACAAATAGGTTTCCCTAGTAGTCATTCCGCTTTGGAAGATGTAAGCCTACTACGCTTTCTTTTAGCATGACTATCGCAAACTGATGGGCAGGCCTAGGTCTGGTTCAATTTGTTGCTCAAGCAACTGATCACCTCAATGATATTTTATAGTAGAAGATGTGAGTCTATGTGCTTTCATCCCCCGAATTGACCATTACAAATTGAAAGACACTCCTTTCGTTGGATAGTTCTCCCCTCGGCCAGGAAGCCACTCCCTTTGGTTCAATAAATTTGAAATAGGTCTAGGATTATATAAGCTCCTTCTCAGTGTGATCCTCAAACCAACAGAATCCATCAAAAAAAAACTAAAAAAATAAAATTAATCCTGACTATCTTTAAGCTGGTCTAAGTCCCCCAGTGGCATTCACTCAATAGTCAGCCCTAGGTCAGGTTTGATTTTTTGCACAAGCAACCGATTACCCTTGTGGTTCCTTATTTTGGAAGATGTGAGTCCCCGTGCTTTCTTCTTAAACTTAACCATTACAAACCAAAAGGCACCCCATTGTTTGGATAGTCCTACTATATGGTTGGTAGACTACCCCTTTGGATTGGCAAATCATGTTAAACTAAAATTATCATACTGATCGTCCATGAAATCAATGGGATCCATCAAAAATAACTAAAAAATGAAACTAATCTTGACTATCTTTGAGCCGATCTAAATCCCCCATCGGCATTCACTCAACATTCAGCGCTAAGTCAGGTTCGATTTGTTGCGCAAGCAATAGATCACCCCAGTGATTCCTTATTTTGGAAGATGTGAGTCCCCGTGCTTTCTTCTTAAACTTCACCATTGCAAATCAAAAGGCACCCCTTTGGTTGGATAGTCCTACTATGTGGTTGGTAGACTAGCACTTTGGATTGGTAAATTTGTGTTAAACCAACGCCTATATAGCCCCTACTCAGTGCAGTCCATCACAAATTGATGGGATCCATCAAGAACAACTAAAAAATAAAATTAATCTTGAGTATCTTTGAGCTAATCTAAGTCCCCCAGTGGTATTTACTCAATAGTCAGCCCTAGGTCAGGTTCGATTTGTTGCACAAGCAACCGATCACCCCAATGGTTCCTTGTTTTGGAAGATGTGAGTCCCCACACATTCTTCTTAAACTTAAACATTGCAAACTAAAAGACACCACTTTGGTTAGATAGCCCAACTATGTGGTTTGTAGACTACCCCATTAGATTAGTAAATTTGTGTTAGACTAAGGCCTATTTGGCCCCTACTCAGTGCAGTCGATCACATACCAATGGGATCCATCAAAATAACTAAAAAATAAAATTAATCTTGAATATCTTTAAGTTGATTTAAGTCCCTCAGTGACATTCACTCAACAGTCAGCCTAGGTTGGGTTCAATCTGTTACCTTGTCAATTGATCACCCAATAACTGATCCCAACTTTAGAGGATGTAAGCCTGTTATACTTTCTTCCTAGTACAGCTGCTGCACACCGAAAGGCAATCTCTTTGGTTGCATAGTCCTAATGTGTGGTTGGTATACTACCCCTTTGGATTGGTAAATCTATGTTAGACCAAGGCCCATGGCCCCTACTCAGTGCAGTCCATCGCAAACCAATGAGATCCATAAAAAATAACTAAAAAATAAAATTAATCTTGACTATCTTTGAGCTGATCTAAGTCCCTCAACGGAATTCACTCAATAGTCAGCTCTAGGTCGAGTTCGATTTGTTGCACAAGCAACCGATCACCCGAGTGATTTCTTATTTTGAAAGATATGAGTCCCCACGCTTTCTTCTTAAACTTGATTATTGCTAACTGAAAGATATTCTTTTGGTTGGATAGTCCTACTATGTGGTTTGTACACTACCTCTTTCGATTGGTAAATCTGAAGTAAACCAAGGCCTACATGGCCCCTACTTAGTGCAGTCCATCGTAAACCATTGGAATCCATCAAAATTAATTAAAAAATGATATTAATCACGAATATCTTTGAGCTGATTTAAGTCCCCCAGTGACATTCACTCAATAGTCAACCCTAGGTTGGGTTTGATCCTTTGCCTCACCAATGGATCACCCCAGCAACTGATCCCTTCTTTGGAGGATGTAAGCCTATTACGCTTTCTTCCTAGTACAACTGCTGCACACCCAAAGGCAATCCCTTTGGTAGGCTGGTCCTACTATGTTGTTAGTAGACTACCCCTTTAGATTAGTAAATCTGAGTTAGGCCTAGGCCAACATGGCCCCTACTCAATGTGATTCATCGCAAACCAACATGGTTCATCTCAAAATCCAAAAATTTTAAAAAAAATCTGAAACAAATTCAACACTTCTCCCTCAGTGGAGTCCACCTAAACAAACAAAACAAAATTCAACCAACCTCCCTCAGTGCAGTCAAATCAAATAATCAAAACAATCTAAACAACCAAACCAAATCAATCAATCAAACAAACAACATCAAACAATCTAAACAACCAAACCAAATCAATCAATCAAACAAACAAATCAAATTAATCTATTTCTCCTCAATGAGATGCAAATCTTTCTAATTCCCCCAACGGATCTTGAATTTTAAACCCTCAACGGATTTCACAACCTCTTCTCCCTAGTTGATGACTTGAACTTACTCCCATGGTGGAGAGTTCACTTTTTCATTCCTAGTGGAACACCAAATCCTAAATCAACAAACCAAATCAAATTTCTCCCCAACGAGACTCAAATCAAATCAAACCTCTCATCCCTAGTGGATGACTTTATCCTCTTTCCCTAGTGGATTCCTCCTTCACTCTCTTATATTTTTGACATGAGTAGAGTCACACTGCACTAAGATCTTGATTCCTACTAAACCTTGGGATGGCAGTAGATTATTTCTGTTAGTGCTTGTGATCATTCGGTGTTGCTGATCATCTCAGTCAACACCAATACGTGCGGTATGCCTTGTCAATCACACCACACCTCTTGGGCGTCTTTTGATGACCTCATTTTCAGAATGAGCTCTTAACCTCTCCATCTTAGATATATGACTTCTCTTAGACACTAAGAGTTCTTTATTCTTAAGACACTTCTAGTGATTAGGTGAACAATTAACCTAACCTTAGAGACTTAGAAGTGTTAGCCATATGAATAAGTCATGCCTTAGGGGAGTTAGGAAAACTTTCCTACCCTATAGCTTGAACCAAATCCCTACCTCCTTCTTTCAAGTAAAACTCCAAATTCAAATCAACTTCAAACTCAAATCAATTCCAACTTAATTGATTTTCTCAAACCTTAAATCAATTCCAATTGATTTTCTCAAATCAAGAATCAATTCCAATTGATTGACATTCATGATAACATCAAATCTAAAATCTTTCCTAAGTCACTTTGATTTCATCTTATGAACTTAGCTCAAATCAAATTCAAATTAATTCAAATTCAAAATAATTTTCTCATAACCCATTTATATTCTCATTTATATTCACAAATATAAATGAAATATAAATTCAAATATCCAAAACAAATTCAAAACTCAAATCTAAATCCAACCTAAAATCAACCTAAACCCTTTCAAGTCAAATTCTTGAACTTAGCCAAATCAAACTCAAATCAATCCAAACCCTTGGATTTTCTTCATGATTCAATCAATCTTTCAATCATGAAACCAAATATAAATATAAACTTCAATCATCAAACCAAAACTAAACTCAAAACTCAAACCCATGTTTATCCTTTGAACTTGTCAAATGAATCAAACCCCATTTGACTCCAAATCACTTGCAAATGGATTTATATTTAAATCATAAGTCCAAATGTGAGTTCAACCAAACTTGAATCAAGCCTTGATCAAGTAAATTGACCCCTTTAGGCTCACATGACCCAAAGTGACCTAAAGCACCCTTTTGAGCCATATTTAAATCCTACCCAAATTAGATTGAACTAAGCACATCTAAGCCTCACATTATGAGCAACAATCATCATAAGCTGATCAATCACTGAAATTGGGTCAAACCTACCCAAATGAAACTTAAACTAGCCAAAATCCACCATAGACCAAATTGATTGAAACCATTGATCAAAACCAGTTCATGATCAATGTTCGAACTTGACCAAGTCATCATTTGAGCCTAACCTAGCCCAATTGGCCACTTGACCCAAGTTGACCCGGCATGACCTAAAAAGTCAAAATGGGTCAAATCTTGATCTAAGCCATATTAATTGCAACCAATGGGTCAAGTTCATTCTAAGTCACTTGTTGAACTTAACCAAAGCCTCAATTGGCCAACTAAATCCAACCTAGCCCAAATGACCATGAACCCAACTTGACCTAAAAGGTCAAATCAAGACAAAATCAAATCAAACCAAAATTGATTGAAACTAAAGCTTGCAAAATATTTCAAATGACCAACCAAACCTAAACCAATCCATGTCCTAACCAAATTAGGTCAAATGGGTCAAATTCGGCCAATTCCACTTGAAATTTGGTCAAATTCTTTCATTGGCCACTTGGCACCCTCTTATGGACCAAATGGACACTAATGAGAGTGGTGCACATGACCCAATGGGTTTGGGTCAGCCAAACCCAACCCAAAGCAAAAACTGACCACCTAATGAAAAATTCTTCACATGGAATCCCTCGCATCCTCATTTAACACATGGGAAACTCCTCCACTACACTCCCCTGCCAAAACTGAATCACAAAGCACCCTTAATAGCATAACAAACCCATTCCATGTGATCAATTTGATCAAAATGGCATCTGAGCTCATGATCATCTGATTCAAGTAGGGGGAGATATATTCCCCCTAATTTTATTCCAATTGACATCACTTGCACTCAATTGAGCCAAAGAGACCTAAGGCAAGCTCCCCAAGCTCTCTCAAGCAATCCCCAAGCTCTTCCCATTTCCTATTCTCGATTTTCCTTAAGCCAAAAATAAGAGAGGTAGGAAGAAATCCAAACTCACTCATCACTCCATAGAAGTTCAATTCCTCTTGCAAGCACCATCAGAGGACCCAATCGAGCTCACCTAAATCAAATCCCAAGCAATCAAGCCACGGGAAGGAGGAATTAGACCAAAACTATAAGCCTTTGAAGAGGAGTTTGGCCAATAGGAAGATCCACTTCATCTCAAGCCTTCAAACCATCAACAGGGCTTCATCTCCACTAGATGAAGCTACCACAAGTGGATAGCCCTGATATGCTTCAAAATTGAGCCTAGGGAGAATTTTTTGGTCTTTAATTAAAAGACATGTCTTCTCTTGATGGTGTTAGATCCTCAGCCCAAGTGAGCTGGAGCCATGGAGGATGGACGCCTCCATGGCAAGGAATGGACCATCCATCCTTGCATTTTGGATGGATGATATTTACATCCGATGATTAATCCCATTAGAAAATGCGGGCTTGATCTCGATCTTCCGATCTTTGATCAGATGGTCCAAGAGAAAGCGAGTAGCACCACCGACTGACGTGGCATAGGATGTGAAAATTTAAATAACCAATCCCATCGCACCACATGAAAAGCATGCGCCGCATCAACGGTCTATGTGGTGTCGACAGGATTAGTTAATTAATTAGGCTTCCTAATTACCTAATGATCACTAAAACTTTAAATATTCATAATTATATGTAGAAAAATCAAAAAATATAAATGAGGGCTATAATTCAGTGAGGAATAATATAAAATTATTTTTAATTGATTTTGAATAGTGAATTTCCTTAATTATATTTATTTAAAATCTTAATAACCTTAATTACTCCCTAATCATTTCATTAATTAATTCTAAACTTTTCAGGCATATTTTGCGAGATGACCTCTATCTTCCCTAATTTTTTTGAAATTTATTAATGAGTTAATTAGGGAAATCAATTAATGAATCCCTAATCACTCTCTTAATGTATTCAAGGGTAATTAAGCATGTGAACAATGGTTTAATTATTTAATTAAGGTGAATTAACATTATTTAAGCGAAGAGGAGGTTTATGGAATGGGTTTGAGGTCTTTTTCGTAAGTTATTCCCTAAACCCCCTTCCTTCCTTAATCCAAACCTAATTAAGGATTAATCAACTAATAATCTTCTTAATTAGCTTAATCAAATTTTCAAAATCAATCTGAACTTACCCAATTCTTTGTTGAGTAGATCCTTAGGTGTTCAAAAGCCTAAGGTAAACTTAAGGAAACCAAATCCAACCCACATGTGTGGGAAGGGTTATGAAAGTACTTAATTAAGCCCCTTTAGCTTAATTAATCACTAATTGTGAGCCAATTTCATTAGGCTTCTTTCTTTCTTAGGAGCATTATTTATTTAAATTCAATGTGATTGCATATCATATGTTAGCTCATAATTGTTTGAATAATTATGTTAAGGTGGTGTAGGTAAGGAGTAATTAATGAATTTAATTTACACCTTAACCTAAATAAAACATAAAACCAACTTAATGGTTCTAAAAATTAAACTAAATCAACAGACACATGTGGGAGATGGGTTAGGACTAGCAAACACCCTTTTCACATTTCTTAAATCAAATCGAACTCAAAACTAAAATAAAATTTCTTTCAATAATTTGATTCACTGTAAATGATCTTATTCCATAGGATTGTCTTTAGGAATTAATTAGGGTGGATGAAGTTATATGCTTACATCACTTTATTTCTTTCCTAACATCCTAAATGTTGCTTTTCATATGAAATCATGCATTCATGTCTTTTGAAAAATAAAATAAAATGGAATGTTGCCTTTATGTCAAATTCTATGTTTTGGCTAAAGTAAGAATATGAATGACTATTATCACTGTTAAATCCAAAATTATTTTCAAAACCTATAAATCAAAAATGACTAATGAAAAGGTATGCTACTTATAATTATTTATAAGCTTGCATGTGAGTATAATATAAAGATGTGCATTATGTGACTTTTCCCTTCTCTTCTCTTTTAACATAATTTTGAATAGGGATTTGCAAAGTGTATAGGTCTTTTGAAAAGAACACAACACTTGCTTAAATCCATTCCTATTCATTTCTATGTTATCCTTTAAGAAGGATCTTCACATTGACACATGTAAATTACATAATCAAATCAAACATAAATATCTTTTGCATGACTCTTTTATTCATTCATTTATTTTTGTACATGCACATGTATTTAAGAAAAGTGGTATATTAGTCTGGACATCTCAGGGTTGCGAGGCTTTAAGTAGCCCCTAGTAGGTCTTGTACCTTACACCCCAGGTATAGAAAATAATGGTGCCATAATCACTTAAGTCTTTCATACATGTAAATGTGCATTTGATTAATGGATAAAGAATCTCTTTCTTTTCTACTTAACAAAATCATGCATCATTAAGCATCCAAGTTTTCTTAAGCAACATCTCTTAGCATTCATCATTAAGGTGTGCTAAATATTTACATTTGCATGTATAAATATGCATAGGATCATTTCATGTGCATTATACACATGTTGGAAAGAAATAAAGTGTAGTGTGTTTTGTGATAGTAATTCACTTTAGTTAATCCTAAAATTCCTTTCTTCTTTGATAGGTTTATTTAGAACAAATCTAAACTTTGGATCAATTAAAGCACATAATAAAATATTCACTAAAGAAAAATCACAAATGAATCTATCTTAGAAGTTACTTAAGGTAGGGAGGAAAGAGAAGTTCTCTTCTCCTTTCCTCTCTTTACAACACTTAGTAATCAAGTGTAGGCTCATTCAAACCAAATCAAATCATAAAATAAAATCAACAAAATCAACTCACTTAAATGAAACCACCCTCTACATTGAACCCTTCATACTTAAAAAATTCTAACCTTTTAGATAAGACATATCACACAAGCCTTAAATGGCGCACATATTAGGCTAAGCCACCATTTCTAGTCCTATGTTAGGCGGTGCATAGTTTGATGCTTAATTTTATTTTGTGATATGATATTCTAGTATGGATGTTAGGGTGTATGTGTGTAGACTAAATGGTAGAACGATCATAGTCTAATCATTATCTTTTGCAAAGGATTGTGCTTAAAGGACATTATAATAAAATTATAAATATTTTTGATGTGCATGTTGCTTATACCCCTAAGCATAATCTAAAATAGGCCAGGTGGACTTGGTTACCTATGTGTGGGATGCTAAGTTTAATTTATTCATATACATGCTTGGGATTGTGTGGTCTATTTAGCTAATCTTTGTTTTACAGGTTTTAGTTAGATTTACTTTTTCCCATTTTCATGTAATTTTTGCAATTAGGATTTGGAATGAATGTTATCGGGGATTAGGATGAACATTGGTCATAAGACTATGTCTTAAGCACCATGTGAAGCCTTTGGAGCAACCACATTCCAACCAACTAAAAGAAGAAAGAAGAAAGAAGAAAGAAGAAAGAAGCAAGAAGAAAGAAGAAATAAATGAAGAATGAAGAAATGAAGAATGAAGACCCCCATAACATGAATTCCTTCTTTATTGTAACTAATTCATTTATAATCTAGGTTGTATAAGAGTAGAGTTGGCCACCCAATTTATTTTTGGGTTTGTGCCGTGGAGCCCAACCACAAAAGAGCTCTTATTCTTTAATGCTAGCTTTATAAATTATTTGATGTTTGTTTAACTTGTGCATTAAGATGGCATATTTTTTCCTAATTTCTTTCTTGCTTTGATGAATGGCCTGGATATGATTAGGCTCTTAAGAAAAAAATAAATTTCCTATCCAATTAATCAACTCAAAACTAAAAATTAACAACTCATAACCTCACTTAATGCCTAGGTTATAAAATAAGATAAAAGACTTAGCAATCCCTTAGATGGATGTTGTATGTTTTCACATCATGCATAAAAAGCATCTTGCTTCACTCTTGCTTATGGAGGGCTTCCACCTTTGCTAGGGAACTTGGCTTGAATTTTGAGAGCCATGGTGGAAACACACCTTCTTCTTATTGATTTTGGCCCATAATCTAATTTCTCATGCATTAGGCATATGAATCCTATAGCCTGTGTCAAATCAATTATCAAACAATGAAAATAAAATATAATAAAATTTGCATTAGATTTAAGTCATTAATCATTTCCAACATGATCTAGACTCTTAGGGAGTATGTTTAAAGACTTAGTCTATTTCTAAATAAACACCACCTTAGTTATCTTGCAAAAGCATATGACTTGCCTACATGTATTTAAAATCGTAAGAGAAGTTAGTTGGCGGCCACCCCTAGGTGGTTGTAAGTCCAACAGTCGGGTAGTTTATTCTCTCTTGTGGAGGTAAACCAAATACTCATTTTTCCTTAGATTTAAGTCATGCTTTTGCCCTCGCCAAATCTCCCTAGATTTAGGTTCAGCGGTTGCTACTTCCCTTTGCGGGCTATAAGCATAAATCCTCACCTCTTAGCCATTTTCATGATCTTGTATTATGAAATTGTAAGCCCTGGATTTTTAATAAAAATTAAACTCAAACAAATAAATTACTTCAATTTCAAAAATATAAAGCCTAACCATAGGATAGTTTGGGATGCTTACTAAGCTTCCCAGTATCATAAGCTTCCCCTACTTGTCTTCCTTTGGTCTCGATAATAACTCACTCCTCTTGATCAATCCCACTTGATCTTCTAAAAACAAACCATTTGATTGATAGTCCTATCTTTAAAATCTTTGGAGATAATGATCATTTACCGTAATTGAGAGTATCCCTAAGGAATCCTATTCCTTAGGATGTAATTATGATTTGCCTTAGAAGCATAGTTTTCATTACTTATAGTAATTTTCTTTCTTATATCTTCATGGTGGCTTTGAAAATCTTTAGCAAATGAGAATGATGCATTAGAAAATACATGAGATGGTAGGTTTACTACATCTATTAGTCGTCATGGGTTTTGACCATAGACTATCTCAAATGGTGATTTTTTTATAGTTCTAGAAATAGTACTATAATAGGAAAATTTTGAAGTTGGTAAATGTAAATTCCAATTTCCTAAATATTTACCTACTAAACATCTAAGCAAATTTCTTAATGTATGATTGACTACTTCAATTTGTCCATCAATTTTGGGTGAAAGGCAGAAGAAAATTTTAATTTGGTACCTAATAATTTCCATAATATTTTTTTAAAAAAATGAGACAAACATAACATCTCTCTCAAAAATAATGGTTAAAGGGAGACTATGGAGTCGCACTATTTCTATAAAAGATAATTTGGCTATATAAGAAGCATCATTTGTTTTTGAACAAAGCAAAAAATGAGCCATTTTTTAAAACATATCTCCTCGAGTTGTCCTAGGTAATCCTAGAATAGAATCCATTGATAGGTCTTCCCAATCCTTATAAGGAACAAGTAAGGCAGTGTATTATCCAGACCTTTGTTTGATAGTTTTAGCCTGTTTATAAATAAAGAATTGAGGCACTAATTTTTGAACATCTCATTTTAATGAAGACTAGTAAAATTTATTTTCTAATAAACATATGGTCTTATCTTTTCCAAAATGACCAGCTACACCTCCAGCATGTAGCTCGGTGATAAAGAATTCTCTAAGAGAAGATCGAGGAATGCAAAGTTTTTTCCATTATATAAAAATCCATTTGTTATCAAGAATTTTCCTTGTAAAGTTATTGGTTTATCTAAGTGTTCAAGATAAATTAGGTGAAGTCAACGCACATAATATAATCATCGTTAATTCTATTAAATCTTGGGATTCTCAATTCTAAAGAGGAAATCATTAGGTTTACTTGGATAAAGCATCAACATGTTTATTCTCAATTCTAAGCTTATGCTTTAGAACAAAAGAGTAGTCTTGTAAAAATTCAACCCATTTTGTATGCCTATGACTTAATTTTCATTGAATATTAATGAATTTTAAGGCATGATGATCAAAATTCAGTATAAATTTTCTATGTAAGAGATAGTGTCATCAATCCCTTAAGGATTGAATTACAACACAAAACTTTCTATCATAAGTGGAATATCATTGCTTGGTTTCATTTAACTTTTCTCTAAATAATGTGATAGGATGATTCTCTTGACTTAAAATTTAACTTATCTCAATTCTTGAAGCATCGCATGTCACTTTAAAGGCTTTAGAAAAATCAAGAAGCCTAAGGATTGTTGCAAAAGTGATAAGAACTTTAATTTGATCTAAGACCTTTTGTGCATTAGGAATCTAACAAAATTTATCTAATTTTAGTATATCAGTTATCAAAGCAACAATGGTATTAAAATTCTAGATAAATCTCTGATAAAGGGTGGCTAAACCATGGAAGCTTATAACTTCAGTAAAACTTTTAGGTGATCGCCAATCTAAGATTGCTTTACTTTAGAAGGATCAAGTTTAAGTCCAGTAATAGATATAATAAAGCCTTAAAAGATTACCTCAGCTTGCAAAAAGAAACACTTTTATAAATTAATTTATAATTTCTCTTATCTACTAAGTATTTCAAAGACATTTTGTAGGTGTTGTAGATGTTCATTATCACTTAGACTAAAAATCAGAATATCATCAAAGTACACCACCAAAAATTTACCTATATATGGCTTAAGAATAGTATTCATTAATCTCATAAATGTGCTAGGAGCATTTGACAGTCCAAAGGGCATAACAAGTCATTCATAAAGTCCATCAGGGGTCTTAAATCCCATCTTCCACTCAATTCTTGATCTAATCCGAATTTGATGATATCCACTTTTTAGATCAATTTGCTCTTGAGATTAAATTTTGCATATCATAATCGAGGAATAGGAAACCTATGCTTGATAGTAATTTTATTTATTTTTTGACCATCAACACACATTCATTACGTTCCATCTTTCTTTGGAGTTAATAAAGCTCGGACTGAACAAGGGCTAAGACTCTCTTGAATAAAACTTTTTTTAATAATTCCTCAACTTGTCTTTTAATATTAACATGCTCGGTAAGGTTCATCCTATAATGTCGAATAATAGGAAGTTGAGAACTAAGTAAGAACTCAATAGCATGTTGAATGTCTCTTAGAGGAGGTAGTTCATCAGGAAGCTCATTGGGTGCAATATCTTAAAAATCAGAAAGAAGGGAAGAGACTACAGTAGGTATCTGAGTCTTATTAGAGTATCATATAACTTCTTTTACATGTAATTAGTGAAAGAGAAATGGATTAGAAAATTCTTTTCGAATGGCTCCAAAACCTATTGTTTCTATCTTTAGGCTCAAAAAAGGAAGAATATATATTTTAAAGCAAGAATCAGAAATAGCAGTATTAACCCTAATAGTAGGATTTTCTATGATAAGTATTTGAGTTTGGCATTTTTCTTCAATAGAGGTTTAGGTTGTAAGTCATAAGTTATTTTGTGTGTTGCTATGAAGGGTGTTTATTCTACTGGCATTATTGGTAGGAGTTTAATAGTCATATTATTATGTTTAAAAACATAAGTATTTTTCCTACTATAGTGAATAATATTCATATTATACAGCCAAGGTCATCCTAAGAGAATATGAGCAATGTCCATAGGGAGAATATCACACCAAATTTCATCCTCATAGCTTCCTATTTTAATTGGAACTAAACATCAATTGGTGATGGGAAGAGATGTATGATTTACCCAACTAACATGAAATGGTTTAGGGTGAGGTTCAGATTTTAAGTTGGCTCGAGTTAAGGTGTGTGTTGAAATGACATTCATAGCACTTCCCCCATCTATAACTAACTGTTGACCTCATTTTTAGAATGAGCTCTCAACCCCTCCATCTTAGACATAGGACTCCTCTCAGATACTAAGGGTTCTTTAGTCTTAAGACACTTCTAGCGATTAGGTGAACACTTAACCTAACCCTAAAGATTTAGAAGAGTTAGCCATAAGAATAGGCTATGCCTTAGGTGGTGTTAGAAAAATTTTCCTACCAATAGCTTGGACCAAATCCACACTTCCATCTTCTAAGCCAAACTCCAAATCAATTCCAAATCAAATTTCAAATCAATTCCAACTTAATTGATCAATTCCAAATTCAAAACTCAAATTAATTCCAACTTAATTGATTTTCTCAAACCTTAAATCAATTCCAATAGATTTCCTCAAATCATGAATCAATTCCAAATGATTGAAATCCAAATTCAAAAATCCTTCCTAAGTCACTTTGATTCCATCTTATGGACTTAGCTCAAATCAAATCCAAATCAAATCAAATTCAAAAGATTTTCTTACAACCCATTTATATTCTCATTTATATTCACAAATATAAATGAAATATAAATTCAAATATTTAAAACCAATTTCAAAACTCAAATCCAAATCTAATCAAAATTCAACCTAAGCCTTTCAAGTCAAATTCTTGAACTTGCTCAAATCAAACTCAAATCAAGCCAAACCCTTATTTTTTTTCTTCATGATTCAATCAATCTTTCAATCATGAATCCAAATATAAACATAAACTTCAATCATCAAACCAAAACTAAATTCAAAACTCAAGCCCAAATCAAACCCATGTTCATCCTTTGAACTTGAAAATTATCAAATGAATCAAAAACCCATTTGACTTCAAATCACTTGCAAATGAATTTATACTTCAATCATAAGTCCATATGTGAGTTCAACCAAACTTAAATCAAGCCTTGATCAAGCCAATTGACTCACCTAGGCTCACTTGACCTATAGTGACCTAAAGTACCCCTTTTGAACCAAATTCTAATCCTACCCAAATTGGATTGAACTAAGCCCACCCAAGCCTCACATTGTGAGCAACAATCATCATAAGATGATCAATCACTCAAATTGGGTCAAACCAAGCCAAACCTAAGGGTTGACCAAGTCAACACTTAGCCAAAATCCACCATAGGCCAAATTGATTGAAACCAATGATCAAAACCAATTCATGATCAATGTTTGAACTTGAACAGGTCATCATTTGAGCCTAACCTAGCCCAATTGGCCACTTGACCCAAGTTGACCTAATAACTCAAAATGTGTCAAATCTTGATCTAAGCCAAATTGATTGAAACCAATAGGTCAAGTTCATTCTAAATCACTTGTTGAACTTGACCAAAGCCTCAATTGGCCAACTAAACCCAACCTAGCCCAAATTGACCATGAACCCAACTTGACCTAAAAGGTCAAATCAAGCCAAAATCAAACTAAAATAAAATTGATTAAAACCAAAGCTTGCAAAACATTTCAAATGACCAATGAAACCTAAACCAACACATGACCTAATCCAATTAGGTCAAATGGGTCAAATTGGTCAACTTGACCCATTTGACCTAAATGAACTCAAATGAATCAAAATCAAATATAAACCAAATTGAACTGAACCAATGATGCCAAAATATTTCAAATGATCATATGAACTTGACCACACCCTTAGTTTGAACCAATTTGACCAATTGGTCAACTTGACTAAAGTTGACCCATTTTAACCTAAATGGGTCAGCATGAGCCAAATGTTATCAAATCAACTCCAAATTCATTGAAATTTGGACCAACCCAATTTCAAACTATTCTAAATCTGTACAAAGTGAAATCAAAGCCAAATGACCATTTTAACCCTAGGTCAAGGGGTAACCTATGGCCAATGGAATTTGGTCATATCCTTTTCATGGCCACTTGACACCCTCTTAGTGGACCAAGTTAATGTGGTGCACATGACCCAATGGGTTTGAGTCAGCCAAACCCAACTCAAGGCCAAAATTGACCAGCTAATAGAAAATTCTCTGCATGGAATCACTTCCACTCTCATTTCAAGAACATGGAAGCTTCACCACTCCACTCCTCTGCCAAAACAGAATCATGTGAAGCTAAAAATGGCCTAACAAACTCACTCCATGGGATCAATTTGATCAAAATGGCAAAGCACCTCTTGGTCATCCGATCCTTATGGGGGGTGATATACTCCCTCTAATTTCACTTGAATTGAGATCATTCACACTCGAATGAGCCTAGGGAACTCAGAGCAAGCTTCTTCAAGTTCCTCTAAGCTTCCTCAAGCATTTCCCAATTCTCCATTTTCGGTTTCCTCATGCCAAAAATAGAGGAGCTCATTGAAAATTTCTACTCATCCATCACTCAACCAAAAGCCAATTTCTCTTGAAAGCACTCTCAGAGGACCCAATCAAGTTCATCCAAAGCTTCTTCCAAGCTTCCAAGGCACGGGAGGAGGGAGCTAGACCAAAGCTGCAAACCTAGGAGGAGGAGTTTGGCTAATTGGAAGATCTACTCAACCTCAAGCCTTCAAACCTTCAATAGGGCTTCGTCTCCACTAGACGAAGCTATCTCAATGGTTGGGAACACCGGTGATAGCCTCTGAATAGGTATGGATCAAAACCGAGCTTAGGTGTAGGATTCCTGGTCGTTTATGAAAGAAAGTTTCATCCCATTGTAATTCAACCATTAGATGTCTTTGTTCTTGCTCTTAGATGGTTTGTGATCAATCCTAGCTCAATCCGAGCTCGAATGAGCTTGGATCAAGCCTTAAGGGACGGACGGTCGCCATCTCCTGCAGGCAAGCTCAGGAATGAATTATGGACCGTCCATCCCGCATATTTTGGATGGACAGTCCTGATTAAAACACATGAGATCCCATGATTAATCCTATTAGAACAATGAGTTTAATCCTGACCATCCTCGGACAGTCGAAGGAGAAACCACGTAGTGCAGCCGACTGACACGGCATAGGATGTAACAACTTAAAAAATGAATCTCATCATGCCACATGGAAGCGCGTGCTGCATCAGCGATCCACGTGGCGCCGATGGGATTAGTTATATAATTAGGGGATTTAATTAAGTTTCAATCACAGAAACTTCAAAATTACATAACTAAATGTAGAAAAATCAGAAAAATACAAACTCAAATTCATTTTGAAGATATTTCAAAGGGGAATAATATAAAATTTAATTTAATTGATTTTGAGTAGTAAATTTTATGCAATCTAAAATTTATTGGGAATATAAATATGTTAATTACTACCTAATTATTCCATTGATTAATTCCAAACTTCTCAAGTATGTTTAGTGGGATGACTTCTACCTCCCCTAATTTTCCTAGGATTTATTAATGGTTTAATTAGGGTAATTGCTTGATTTACTCGTAATTACTCTCTTAATTAATTAAATAATTAATTAACCTATTAAATGGTGATAAATTCATGAATTAAGTTTGCTAATTATCTTATAATAATGAATGGACTTAGGGAATGAAATTAGGAGTTCTTTCCCAAATCTTTTCCCCTAAGTTTATTTCATTTAGATAAAAATATAAGTAAGGTACAAATTAATTAAATAGTTTAATCACTTTATTAAATGGCTTAATTAATCAAAATTTTAAAATCAAACCAATTTAAATTTAATCAATTCCTTCTTGGGTAGATACTTAGGTGTTCAATAACCAAAGTAGCTTAAGGAAATCATATCTAACCCAGACGTGTGGGAAGGGTTATGAAAGTACTTAAATTAAACCCTTTACCTTAACTAATCATTAATTATGAGCCAAATGCCCTTTCTTTCTTAGGTGCATTACTGATTCAAATTCTTTATGATTTTATGTCATACATTGGCTCATAATTATTTAGTTAAATATGTTAAAGTGGTGTAGGTAAGGGGTAATTAATGGACTTAATGTACACCATAACCTAAATAAAATATAAAATCAATCTAAGGGTTCTAAAAATTAAACTAAAATAACATACACATGTGGGAGATGGGTTAGGACTAGCAAACCTTTTCATATTTCCTAAATTTAAATCAAACTCAAAACAAAATCAAAATTTTTTTAAACAATTTTGATTCACTTTAAATAATCTTATTCCATAAGATTGTCTTTACGAATAAATTAGGGTGAATGAATTTACATGCTTTAATCACTTTATTTCTTTCCTAGCATGCTAAATGTGTATGTCATACGAAAATCAAGCATTTATATCTTTTGAAAAATCAAATTAAAATGAAATATTTCCTTTATGTCAAATTGCATGTTTTGGCTAAAGTAAGAATATGAATGGTTATTATCACTACTAAATCCAAAATTAGTTTCAAAACTTATAAATAAAACATTACAAATTAAAGGTATGCTACTTATAATTATTTATGAACATGCATGTGAGTATAATATAAGATGTGCATTATGTGACTTTCCTTCTCTTCTCTTTTAACATAGTTTTGTATAGGATTTGCAAAGTGTATAGTTCATTTGAAAAGAACACAACACTTGCTTAAATCCATTCCAATTCATTCCTATGTTCTCATTTAAGAAGGATCTTCACATTTGCACATGTAAATTAAACAACCAACAAATCAAACAAATATAAACTTTTTTGCATGACTCTTTTTCCATTCATTTCTTTTTGTACATGCACATGTATTTAAGAAAAGTGGTATATTAGTCTGGACATCCTGGAGTTGCGAGGCTTTAATTAGCCCCAAGTAGATCTTGTACCTTACACCACTGGTGTAGAAAATAATGGCGCCATACTCACTTATATCTTTCATACATGTAAATGTGCATTTGAATAATGGATAAAAGAATTTCTCTTTTTTACTTAATAAAAACATGCATACATGAAACATTCCAAATTTCTTTAAGAAATATCACTTAGCATTCATCATGAATGTGTGCTAAATATTTCCATTTGCATGTATAGATATGCTTAGGATTCATCCATGTGCATGTTACACATGTTGGAAAGAAATAAAGTGTTGTGTATTTTGTAATACTAATTCACTTTACTTAATCTTAAAATACCTTTCTTTTTAAATATGTTTATTTAGAG
This sequence comes from Cymbidium sinense, assembly GCA_021442155.1. Taxonomy (NCBI): domain Eukaryota; kingdom Viridiplantae; phylum Streptophyta; class Magnoliopsida; order Asparagales; family Orchidaceae; genus Cymbidium; species Cymbidium sinense. The sequence goes on from CM038221.1 coordinate 188,596,196, forward strand.
AAAATCTAAACTTAAGATTAATTAAAACACATAATAAAATATTCACTAAACAAAAATCATTAATGAATCTACCTTAGAAATTACTTAAGGTAGGGAGGAAAGAGAATTCATCTTCTCTTTTCCTCTCTTTACAACTATTGGTTTAAAATTTCCATAGGAGTCACCCTCAAATCTATGGAGAGAAAGAAAGGGAAAGACCTATAGAAATTCATCTTTTTAGGATGCCATGCAGATCCGTAGATGTACTTATTCAGGTGATCAGGTACATCATAAAGGAAATAGTATACTATCTCGAAAGACAGAAGTCACTATCCTTTAATGGACCTAATCACCTCAATAAGGACTCCTAAGAATAATGGGTCTGCATATGTACTAGAGATTCTTCCCCTACTTTACATGGAAAAGTAAGCAGGTTTTATTTCAAATCGGGTTTGTTAAGTTCCTTACAAGGGCAAGCCCCCATAGTTAATTACATCCTAAGGGACGAGATCCCTTAAGCAAACTCTCGATTAAGGTAAATGATTGTTGTATTTGAAGATTTCAATAGGAAAGGACTATCAATTGATTAGTTTATGTTTAGAAGATTAAATGGGATTGATCAAAAGAGGGAGTTATTATCGAAGCCAATATAGAAGATAAGTAGGAGATGCCCACGATGCTAGGAAACCTAGCAGGGATCTCAAACTATCTTATAGTTGGGCTTTATATTTTTGAAATTGATTTAGTTTGTTTGAGTTACATTTTTCATTAGAAATTTAGGACTTAAGATTCTTTAATACAAGGTTAAGAAAATGCCTAAGAGATGAAAAATTAAGCTTATGGCCGGCGAAGGGAGAAGCAATCTTAAAACCTAAATCTATGGAACTTCGGCGAGAGCCAGAAGCACAACCTAAATCAAAGGCAAAAATGGGTAATTGATTGCCTCCATAAGAGAGGACAAACCACCCGACAGCTTGGACTTACAACTGCTTGAGGGTGGCAGCCAAGTAAATCCTCCTACGATTTTAAATACATGTAGGCAAGTCATTATGCTTATGCAAGATAGTTAGGCTATTATTTATTTAGAAAGAGACTAAGTCCTTAAACTCACTCCCTAAAGAGACTAGATCATGTAAAGGGACATGCTTCAAATAACCTAAATCTAATGCAATTCAAATTTCATTTTATTTTTATTTTGGACAATTATTTTGACTTAGGCTAATACGATTCATATGACTAATGCATGATAAAGAAGATTATTGGCCAAAATTAGCGAGAAGGGAGGAGGTGAGTTTCCACCATGGCTCTCAAAGGTCAAGCCAAGTTTCTTTGACAAAGGTGGAAGCCCTCTAATCAAGAGTGAAATAAGATGCATTTGTGCATGATATTACAAAAGAAATGCTCATCCAGCTGAGGGGTTGTTAATTCTTTTATCTTAATTTTAAACCTAAGCTTTATGTGAGGTTATGAGTTATTTAGTCTTAATTTGAGTTGTTAGGTTGGGTAAAAGATTTATTTTTTCCTAAAGAGCCTAATCCACATCCAAGCCATGCATAAAGCAAGGAAGAAACTAGGAGGAGCATGCCACTTAATGCAAAAGCTAACCAAATCATCAATCAATTTATAAAGCTAATCATAAAAATAAAAAATAAAAGGCTGTTGTGGTCGAGCACCACCGCACAAACCCAGAAATATCAAATGTGGGTAGCCGGATTACAATTGAATTAAATTACAATTAAGCAAGAAATTCATTATTATGGTGGTCTTCAAGCTTTATTTATCTTTCCTCTTTTCTTCTTTCTTCTTTGGTTTCTTCTTTTGGATGGTTGGATGGTAGATGTTGTAAAGCTTCACATGATGCATAAGATAGGATCTTATGACCAATGCTCATCCTAATCTCCATAATAATCATTCCAAAAATCCTAATTGCACAAATTTACATGAAAAGGAAAAGTAAAAATCTAACTAACACCAGTAAAATAAAAGTTAGCTAAAACAAACCACACAAATCTCAAGCATGTATATTAGACTTATCACCCCACACATGGGTGATTAAGTCCACCTGGCCTATGGATTATGCTTAGGGGTATAAAGCACTTGCAAGCAAAATCATTTATATTTTTATTTATGATAGAGCCCCTTAAGCACAATCCCCTACAGAAAAGAATAGTTAGACTAAGAACGTCCTACCATGCATTCTACGAGCATACACCCTAACATCCAATCTAAAAAATATATCACAAAACAAAATAAATATAAAACTATGCACCACCCTAACCTAAAGCTAGAAGTGATGACTTAGGTTAATGTATGTGCTTTGAAGGCTTGTGTGGTATGCTTAGCTATGGCTTTAAGTTCAAATTTTTTAAGTGTGAAGAACATGTTCAACTTAGAGAAAGGGTTCACTTAAGTTGTTTAGTTATTTTAGGTTGATTTTATTTCATGTTTTGATTTGGTTTAAGTGAATCCTATCATTAATTACTAAGTTATGAAGAGAGAAAAGAACTTCTCTTTCCTTCCCTAACCTAAGTAATTTCTAAAGTAGATTCACATTTTAGTTTCATTTAGGTGAATGTATTGATTACATCTTTTGATTAATCTAAACAAACCTATTCAAAAAGAAAGGTATTTTAAGTTTAAATAAAATGAATCAAAATTCACATAACATACATTACTTCATTTCTTTCCCAACATATATAACATGTATATGGATGGACCCTAAGCATATCTATACATACAAATGAGAGTATTAGACACACTTTATGATGCATGCTAAGTAACCCATTTAAGGAAATTTAGAAGTTGAGGAACATGCATTATTTGTCTTAAGTAGAAAGGGTTTTCCTTATCCAAATTTTCACATACACACATGAAAGTAAGAAAGGCATAAGTGAGTACAGCGCCATTGTTAACCAGAGGTGTAAGGTACAAGACCTACTTTGGGCTACTTAAATCCTCGCAACCTCAGGGTTGTCCAGACTGATATACCACTTTCTTTAAATACAAACATATGTACAAGAGAAATGAAATAGAAAAGGAGAATGCAAAAGTTCCTTAATGGATTCATTTTTATTTATGCAATTTATGTATACTAGTACAGGCAACCCTTCTTAGGTGATAGCATAGGGATGAATAGGGTATGGAATTAAGTAAGTGTTAGGTTCTTTTCAAATGAACCTTACATCTTACTAACCCCTATTCAAAACTATGCTAACATAAGAAAGAAAGGAAACCTATGCTAAGCACACTTTAATAATCTATCACATGCAAGCTTATAATTAAAATATAAGTAGCATACTTACAGATTTGGTATTTATTTTATATGTTTTGAAAATAATTTGGATTTAGTAGTGATAGTAGCCACTCATATTTCTACTTTAGCCAACACATGCAAATTTGACATAAAGTAAACAATTTCATTTTGAGATTTGAGAAATGAAATTATGAATGCATGAAATCACATGACATGCAACTTAGCATGTTGGGGAAAGATCCAAAGTAATGAAAGCATATAAACAAACTCGCTTTACTTAAATCCTAAAGATATTCTTATAGAATAAGAAAATTTAGAATAAATCAAAGCGAATTCAAAGTATTTTTTGTTTAATTTGAAGCTTGATTTAATTTTGAAAAGATGAGATGAGTTTTCTGTTCCTAACCCATTCCCACATGTGTTTGATATTTTTGTTTAATTTTTATGTAATTAGATCCATTTTTATGCATTGATTAGGTTAAGGTATGAATTAAGTAGCTTAATTAACCCTTACCTACACCACCTTAGAAGAATTAACTAAATAATTATGAGCTAATGATATGACATAAAACTCATAAGGAATTTAAATTTACAATGCACCTAATAATGAAAAGGTCTAATGCAATTTGGCTCACAATTAAAAATTAATTAAGCTAAGGGGTTTAGCTTAAGTATTTCAAAACACACTTTCATACTTATGAATGGGGTTTTGATTTCCTTAATTAAACTTAGATTATTAAACATCTAAGCATCTACCCAAAGTAGATTAATTAAGTTCTAGAACTTTGGAGAATTTTTAGAAATTGATTAAGGGGATAATTAATGAATTAACTCTTAATTAAGAGGAGATTAAGGAGAGAAGACGGGGTTTAGGGAATAGCTTAGGGGAATTGCCCCAAAAATATTCCATAAATCTCCTACTTACTGGATCTCACCTTAATCAACCTTAATCATAGGTTAAGATCACTAATTATACCCTAATTATGCTTAATTACATAAGGAGGGTAATTAAGAAAACTATATGCAATTATTCTAATCAAGCCTTCAATAAATCCCAAGAAAATTAGAGGATTTAGAAATCATCCCCTAAAACATACCCAAGAAATTTGAGATTAATCAGAGGCTTAATTAAAAAGTAATTAGCAAAATAAACTTTCCAGTAAAACCCAAATTTAGAGAAAAGCATAATTCAAAACCCATCAAAATTAATTTTAGAATGTTCTAAGTTTAATTGTCTATCCATATAATTTATTTCAGATTTTTCTGAATTTTATATAAGGAGTTATGAATTTTGAAAGATTCTTGAATTTATTAGAAATTAACTAAGCATTTTTAACTAATCCTAAGTAATCACTCGCTCATTGCATGATGCGTGGCGGCGGCGGTCAGCGCACTTTCACATGTCGCACCATGAGGAGGTCACTTAAACATCACATCACAAATAGTGGCTAGCGGTGCACGCGCTTTAATCCTCTACCATCCGATCAAAGATCGGACGGCTAGGGATCTCCCCGTGTTTTAAAATGGATAAAACAAATTTCTAACATGCGGAATTATCTTAGACGTCCATCTAAAATGTGTGGATGGATGGTTCAGTTCTCCCAAGTTCTTCCCTTTGATCAACAGAGACCATCCTGATCAAGGGAAAGATCCAACCTCGATCTAGCATGGATTCCAATCAAACTGAACCCACACCATCTAAAGACAGAGAGCAGCAAATCCAACGGTCAAAAATTGATGGGGTGAAAATTTCTTTTACAAAGTTGCACACCACATTGAGTTTAATGGTCGAAAAATCCCATACCTCGCCAGAGGTGATCACCAAAGCTTGATTCCCTTAGAGAAGCTTCGTCTGGTTGAGATGAAGCCTTGCTGAAGTTTTAAGCACTTGAGATGGAGTGGATCTTCCTATCGGTCACCTCCTCCTATGCTTGATCTCGGCTTTGATCCAATTCAATCCTTCCTTGCTTTAGAACTTGGGAATGAACTTAGGTGAGCTTGACTTGGTCACCTAAGTGTGCTTGCAAAAGGAATTGTAGTGGATTGTAGTGTGGAAGAAGTTGGCTAGAGGATTGAGCTCCCCTATTTTCACTGTTTGAAAACCAAGAATGGGGAATTGGCAAGACCTCTAGGATGCTTGTTATCACTCTCTGATGGCTCCTAGGTCTCACTAACTCTCAATCAAATTCAAGAATCATGCATTTGAGTTTGTTTAGCGGAAGTATATCCCAATCTTGAAGGATCAGACGGTCAGCAATGCACATGTCATTTTGATCCAATTGATCATTGGCTAAAGGTTATTTGATTAGTTAGAGTGTGCACATGGTCAGTTTGAACCAAGGAGTTGATTGTCAACCTCTCATGTGCTTGAATTTGAGCTTAAGAGGGAGTTTTAATTTTCAATTTTTGACCATAGGGTTGGGTTTGGTCTAGGGACCAAATGGGCTGACCCAAACCCATTGGTTTCAGTGGACCACTCATCACTAGGTTTCCTTGAGCTTTTAGGAAAGCCTCAAGTGAATGTAAAGAGGGTATGACCAAATTACCCATGGGTTAAGCCAAAATTTGTTCTATGGCCTAGGGGTAGGGTGGTCATCTTGCTTTAAGGGAATTTTAAATTGGAATTTAATTTTTGCATTTGATTTGATTGATTTAAATTTATATTTCATTTATATATGTGAATATAAATGAGTTTTGAGAAAATCCCATGAATTTGAATTGATTTGATCATGATTTAGGCTAAGTCCATTAAAGGGAGTTTAAAGGATTTAAGGAAATTTTTATGAATTGATTTGGAGTTTTAAGTTTAATTTGATGTGTTTGTATTTATATTTCATTTTTATATGTTAATATAAATGAGTTTTGAGAAAATCTCAAAGATTTAAATTAGTTTAGATCATGATTTTGGTTGTTAAGTCCTTAAGGGAAGATTAAGGACTTAGATAAAATTTGGACTTAGGAATTTTGATGGATTTTGATCACTGGTTTCAATCATAGATTTCAATCATGGATTTCAATCATATGGAGTTGATTTGAATTTGGAGAAAATCAATTAAGATTGATTTGGGGTTTGACTTGAAAGAAGAAAAGTGAGGAATGGTTTAAGCTAAGGGCAAGACATTTTCCTAACACCCCCAAGGCACGACCTATTCTTATGGTTAACTCTTCTATGGGCTAGGTTAAGTGTTCACATAATCACTAGATGTGTCTTAAGATTAAGGAGCTCTTAAAATCTAAGAGAAGTCCTAAGCATAAGATGGAGGGGTTGAGATCTCATCCTAAAAATGAGGTCAACAAAGTGCGCCCAATAGGTGTGGTGTGACTAACAAGGAACACCGCACATATTGGTGTTGACCAAAATGATCAATAACACCAAGAGATCACAAGCACTAACAAAAATAATCTATCCTTAACCCAAGAAGTAGAAAGAATCCAGAGCTTAGTGCAATGTGGCTCCAATTACATCCAAGACATAAGAGAGAGGGAAAAAACCACTAAGAGATATAGTGTGAACCTTCCACTAAGGAAGCAGGTTCATGTCATCCACAAGGGGATGAAAGGTTTGATTTGATTCTCATTGAGGAGAAAATTATTTGATTTGTTCTGCTGGGGAAGAGGGTTGACGTTATTTTAATTTTGTTAGGTTTATATTTTTTAGGATGAACCCTATTAGTTTGTAATAGATTGCACTAAGTAGGAGCCATGGATGCTAAAACCTAACTCAAATTTACTAATCCAAAGGGGTAGTATACTAAGCATAAAGCAGGGCTAACCAACTAAAGGGATGTCTTTTGGTATATAGCAGCTGTACTTAGGAAGAAAGCATGAGGACTCACATCTTTCAAAGTAGAGATAAATTGCTGGGGTAATCTATTGGCAAGGCAACAGATTGAACCAAACCTAGGGATGACTCTTGAGTGAATGCTACTGGGAGACTTAGATCAACTCAAAGATAGTCAAGATTGATTTCATTTTTAGTTTTATTTGTTTTGATTGTTATGGATCCCATAGGTTTGCGATGAACTGCACTGAGTAGGGGTTTTGAAAACCTAGACCTAACTCAGATTTATCAATTCAAAGGGAGTAGTCTACCAACGACAAGGTAGAACTATCCAACCAAAGGGGAGTTGCCTTTTGGTATACAATGGCTAAGTCTTAAGAAGAAAGGATGAGGGCTCACATCTTCTAGAAACAAGGAACCATTGGGGTGATCAGTTGCTTTGGGCAACAAATCGAACTCATCTTAGGGCTGACTATTGAATGAATGTCATTGGGAGACTTAGATCAACTCAAAGATAGTCAAAGATTAATTTTATTTTTTAAATTTTTTTGTGGATTTCATTGGTTTGCGATGGATCAAACTGAGAAGGAGCTTAAAGAAGCCTAGACCTATCTCAGATTTACTAAAACAAAGGGAGTAGCTTCCCGATCGATGGGAGAACTATCCGACTAACAGAGTGCCTTTCAGTTTGCAATGATCAATTAGAGGGAAGAAGGCTCGGGGTCTCACATCTTCCACTAGAAAAGATGACTAGGGTGATCAGTTTCTTTGGGCAATAAATCTAACCCATCGATTTGCGACAATCATGCTAGAAAGAATGCATCATCTTTACATCTTCAAAGTGGAATGACCGTGGTAACCTTGGAAAATAGATTGAACCCGACCTAAGGACTATGGAGTGAGTACGACCCGGGATTTATCTCAACTTAGTCGCAAATATGGGAGTTCTCACACTCCACCTAAAGATAGATGCCCGCTGGGAAAAGGCCCTTGTTTGAATTCCTAATCCACAAGCAAATTAATTTTGTTTATTTATTTATTTAGTTTGTTTTATTGTGGACCCTGTTGGTTTGCAAGAGATCAAACTGAGAAGGAGCTTATATCATCCTAGACCTATCTCATATTTACTGAACCAAGGGAGAATATGTGCATCCGCTAAACAAATTTTCCAACCACAGGGGTGGCTACCAGGAAATGGGGAACTGTCCAATCCAAAAGTAACCCGGGTAGTGTCTAAATGAGATCACAAAGGACTTGATCCAAATAGAGTGCCCACTGGGGATAGGGCCACTAAGGGCTTAATCCAACACCTTGGAGAAAATAACATGGCTAGTTATATATCAATAGGTATTCGATGTCCAACTCAAGGAGAAAGCTCAGGGACTCACATCTGCCAAGAGTGGTGTACTCACCAGGTGAGTCGCTATCAGCATAGCGAACATCAACCAACCTAAGGTGCCCATCAACTTGCAATAATCAACCTAGGAAGAAAGCTTGGAGACTCACATCCTCCTATATGAACCCATCTGGGATAGTTTGTCTTCACCGATTGTTATCCAACCTTTTACTACTAAGTGAATACCACTAGGGGATTTAGATCAACTCAAAAGTAGTCAAGAGGAAAGGAGCCTCTAGGGGACTTATCCTAAACCTCAAATATACTCGACCTAGTTAGAGCATGATGGCTAGATCAAGAAGAAAGCATGGGGACTCACATCTTCTTAAACGAAGTTAACACGAGGTAACTTACTAGCTAGGAAGTAAAACATACCATACTAACAAGGCATTCTTTGGTTTGCAATGGTCAAGTTAGGAAGAAAGCGTGGTGACTCACATCCTCCAACAAATGACCACTGGGGTGACATACTAGCGAGGTAGCATGTGGACCTGACCTAGAGCAGCTAATGAGTGAGTGTCATATGGGGCTTGTTCCCACATCAAAATAGCTTAAGACAAAATATTTATGTTTATTTTGTGCATGTGTTAAAAAGAATAGGAAGCCTCTAAGGGACTCTTACACCTACCTTAAAACACACTGAGGAATTATGAAATGATGCCACAGATGGCAATAAGAAATTCCACTAAGAAAGGATGTTGCTTGGGTTCTCTCACACCTAACTTAGTAATGCTATTCGAAATAGGATGCCTCTCAAGTTCTCTTACACCAATTCTAATAGCGTCAAGAGATTGCATTTGTGTTGTGGAAGAGGGATAGGATGCCATTGGGGGACTCTTATACCTACCCTAAACATGTCACGGTGGATTCGCAAGACAAGAAAAAAACACTTCGAAATAAGAAAATATTTGATGAATGGAATCAGATTTTTATTCTTTTTTATTAATGATTATTTTCAAACATGATTTATTTCATTGGTAATATTTCTTTAGATAGAGTCCATTAATTGGAAGCATCGGATATTCCCCTTTACAATCAATAAGCCAATAAGATCCTCCTTGGTATGCCTTCTCTATGACATAACGGCCTTCCCAAGTGGGTTCAAACTTGCCTCCCATCTTTTGACGAGTAATAAATTATCTCCTTAGGACTAACACAAGTTCTTCTGCTTGAAAAGACCTAGAGTGGACTAGCTTACTGTGAGCTTGAATCATTTTGGCTTTATACAACTCGAGGTTTTGGCACTCCCATAGGTGACTCTCCTCCAAACCTTTGAGCTCTTCTAGCCACAACTTTGCATTCTTCTCTGTAATGATTTTGTTACCCAATGCTATCCTTAGTGTAGGGAGTTAAACTTCTAAAGGTAGAATGGCTTCAGACTCATACACTAAGAAAAATGGGGTAGACTGAGTTAGAGTTCGGAATGTGGTGTGGTAGGCCCATAAGGCTTCAACCAACTGCTCATTCCAATGTTGTTTATTGTCATCAAGAGTCTTCTTCAGTATCTGGATGAGAGTTTTATTGAATGCTTCTGCTAAGCCATTTGCTCTAGGGTAATAGATGGTGGAGTATCTCCAATCTATACTGTGTCATCTAGCAAAGCTATTGATCTTTGTCCTTTTGAAAGTAGTACCATTATCGGATATAATTTGTCAAGGCACCCCAAACTTATATACGATATGGTTCCTAAAAAATTGAAGCACATGGTGAGTTGTGACCTCTCTGAATGGGATGGCTTCCACTCACTTGGAAAAGTAGTCTATGGTAGCTAAGATGAATCGATGACCCTTAGAAGAAGGAGGATCGATCGGACCTACAATGTCAATACCCCAACACTTAAATAGCCATGAAGCTAATGTAGGGTGTAGAATGTTAGGTGGTTGGTGGAGGACCACACCATATACTTGACACTGATGGCATCTCCTAGCTACATCCATGCAATTTGTGAATCGAAGGCCAGTAATATCCAAGTCTTTTCATCTTCTTCTTCATCTTCGGACTGGATTGATTAACTCTGCATAAATCTGAGTGTACCTCAGTTACAATAACATGGACTTCGTGTTTGTCTAAACAACATAACCACATTTGATCAAAGGATCGGTGTCAATAAGAGCGTAGGAAAGAGACCTCTGTTTCACCCGATGTGCTTGTGACTTTTCTTGAGGTAGTTTGCCGGTGTTCAAGTAATCTATGAACGGTTGCCTCCAATCTAGCTCCTTGTCCATTTTGGCAACTACAACCTCCCCTTCAAGAGAAAGTCTCTCGATGAGTTATGCATCAATTATAAATGCTTTTGTTGTTCAAGTTGCTCATACTCCTAAGCATAATCCAAAATAGGTCAGGTGGACATGGTTACCCATGTGTGGGGTGCTAAGTCCAATTTATACATATACATGCTTAGGATTATGTGGCTTGTTTAGCTAATCTCTATTTTACAGGTTTTAGTTAGATTTACTTTTTCCCATTTACATATAATTTTGTAATTATGATTTAGAATGATTATTATGGGAGATTAGGATGAACATTGGTCATAAGACTATATCTTATGTACTATGTGAAGCCTTTGGAGCAACCACATTCCAACTAACCAAAAGAAGAAAGAGGAAAGAAGAAAGAAGAATGAAGAATGAAGACCCCCATAACATGAATTCCTTCTTGATAATAATTAATTCATTTGTAATCCAGGTTGTATAAGTGTAGAGCTCGACTATCCAATTTATTTTTTAAGTTTGTGTGGTGGAGCCCGACCACAAAAGGCCTCTTATTCTTTTGCACTAGTTTTATAAATTATTTGAAGTTTATTTAGCTTGTGTATTAAGATGGCATGTTTTCCTAGTTTCTTCTTTATTTTGATGTATGGCCTGGATGATGATTAGGCTCTTAAAATAAATTTTTATTCAACTAATTAATTCAAATTAAAAATAATTAACTCATAACCTCACCTAAAGCCTAGGTTATAAAACAAGATAAAAGATTTAGCAACCCCTTAGCTAGATGTTGTATGTTTTCACATCATGCATAAAAAATCATTTTGTTTCACTCTTGCTATGGAGGGCTTCCACCTTTGCTAGAGAACTTGGCTTGACCTTAGAGAGCTATAGTGGAAACACACCTCCTTTCTTGCTGATTTTGGCCCATAATCTAATTTCTCATGCATTAGGCATATGAATCCCATAGCCTGTGTCAAATTGATTGTCCAGAATGAAAATAAAGTATAACAAAATTTGCATTAGATTTAAGTCATTAATCATGTCTTACATGATCTAGTCTCTTAGGGAGTGTGTTTAAGGACTTAGTCTCATTCTAAATAAATAATAGCCTAGTTATCTCGCAAAATGATATGACTTGCCTATATGTATTTAAAATTGTAGGAGGAGTTAGTTGGCTGCCACCCCTAGGTGGTTGTAAGTCCAACAGTCGGGTGATTTATCCTCTCTTATGGAGGTAAACCAAATGCTCATTTTCATCTTAGATTTAGGACTTACTTCAGCCCTCACCAAAGCTCCTTAGATTTAGGTTCAGAGGTTGCTACTTCTCTGTGCAGGCTATAAGCATAAATCTTCACCTCTTAGGCATTTCTATGATCTTATGTCATGGAATTGTAAGCCATAGATTTCTAATAAAAATTCAACTCAAAAAAAATAATTCCCTTCAATTTCAAAAATATAAAGCCCAACCATAGGGTAGTTTGGAATGCTTACTAGACTTCCTTGTATCGTAAGCATCCCCTACTTATCTTCTTTTGGTTTCGATAATAACTCCCTCCTCTTGATCAATCCCACTTGATCTTCTAAAAATGAACCAATTGATTGATAATCCTATCTTTAAAATCTTTGGAGACAACGATCATTTACCTTAATGAAGAGTATTCCTAAGGAATCTCATTCTTTAGGATATAATTAACTATAGGGGCTTGCCTCCATAGGGAGCTTAACGAACTTGATTTAAAATAAATCATGCTTTACTTTTTCATGTAAAGTAGGGGAACAATCTCAAGTACATTCCGAAGACCCATAGTCCTTAGGAGTCCTTATTAAGGTGATAAGGTTCATTTGTAGGATGGTGACTTCTATCTCTCGAGATAGTACATCATTCCTCAATGTCGTACTCGATTATCCTAATAAGAACATCTGTGAATTTGCATCGTGTCCAACACAAGAAGTGTTTGAGAATATTTTCTTTTCTGGTTCTTCATTTATTTCTTTTCTCCTCTCAAGAAATATTAGATGAAGAATTTAAAAATTTTCATCATAATAACCCACATCTATTTTCATTACACAAAATATACATGCTAAAAATGTTCTTTCTTCTCTAATCTTCTGCCTCATTTTTAATTACAGTAAGATATTTCATCACATTAACCTGAGGGTCATCAGTTAATTTAATTTTTCATCAGATAATGGGGTGTCATCATAAACTTCTTCTAGATTATCATCTATTGTGTTATCAACTTCTTCTAAAAGTAAGATTTGAGCTTTACATTGATTTTACATACCCTTTTTTGACATTTAAAATATATTACTTCCTAGTTTTCTTAGAGCTCCCTTTAATTGAAGTTTTAGAAAAAGGGGACGAGTCATTTGGATGGGTTGGTATGATAATAGATCTATGGGATGAAATGGAAGGTACTTGACTTTTAGTTTTAGAGATGGAAGCAGATTTCTTTTGTTGTTCAACTACTAAGGCATAATGAAATGCTTCCTCTAAGGATTATGGGTCAAAAAATTCAACTTCATTTCTAATATCAGTCCTAAGTCTAATCATTATCAGCACAATCAGTTCTAAAAACTAAATCTTCAAAAGTATTCAAGTATTCAATTATAAGATGATTACCTTGTCTCAAAGTTAATAATTGACTATGTAGCTTCTTATCATGATGTATAGGACAGTACTTTGCTCTTAATATTTCCTTAATTTATATCCATGTGAGGTTTGTCCTTCCTAATTTTTATTCTTTAGCTAAACTATTTATTCAATAAATTTTAACATGTTCTATCAATTTCATTTTAGCAAAAGTAACCCTTTGGTAATCATTCATTTTATATCAATCAAATAAGTCATCCACTTGAACTAATCAGTCAAAAAAAAATATTTGGGTCATGTATATCATCATAAGTTGGAGCTTCAACTTTAACTCTTTGAGATGGATCATTAGAGTCTTCTGTAGTCTTAAAGTAATTTTCTCCCCTTCCACCAATTCTAACAATTGATGATCTTCTAAGTGGTTGGCTTTCTCTATGATTTTGATATTAATCTTCTTCGTCTATCCCATAGGCACAATATGAGCATGTATTAGAGGAGGAGTTGGTACTCTATTATTTTGTAGATGAGCTATAAAGTTTGTATTTATTCTTTAAGTTCTTGCATTTAATTCTTACTTTCTTCTAATATTGGTTGAGTTTTTAATTCATTGTCATGGATCCTAAGATCTAAGACATCAACTAATCTAGTCAAATTTTCAACTTGGTCCTGAGAGATATATTTTGGTGTCATGAGATTTTTTTTTAAAATGAAAAAAAGAAGATATATAAAATGGGATCAAAGAAAAAATGAAATAAAATAAATAAGTATAATATAATTGTGTAATCAAAGTGAAATTTTAGGCAAAAAGAACTTTTAGGTGAGGAAGAGGGTACAAGACCATTGAAATTATAAGCTCTCCTTAAATAGTTTAGGTTTTTTTGATAAAGTTATATTTAGCTTCCAAAATCACCAAGTTTAATACACTTATATTATTATGCATGCAATTTTTTTATTTTTTTAATGCAATGAAAAAATTGCTCAAATTTATCAAGCCTCTTTTTTTATAAGAAATCAAGTAATCATAAGTTAATCATAAATAATAACAAAGATAATAAAGCAAGCAATTAGATTTTAATTTGCACTAATGGTTAGATTATTTTTAGGATGAAGCACTACCTCACTAAGGTATTCTCTTTTTCTTTTTTTTTTCTTTTTTTTTTTGCGGGAGAGGGGGGCGCTTCGAAAAATGACTAAATTATATAAAGGAGCTTACTAATTAGAATTTTATGCTATCACCATAAACTTAAAAATAATATATATCTTTCTAAGCTACTAATATGTATTTAAACTATCATATAAAAAAAATTAATTAACCTTTCAAGTTTGATTACAAGTCCACCACTTGAGATTCTCCCTTTATTGAAACAAACTTATGACTAAATTTGCTCCATACAGGCTTCGCTTTGATACTAAATTTTATGGAGGTAGGCATTCTTTCTTTTGGTGATATTGAGAGAACTTGAATATTGAAGGTGAGGAAAGAAAGATATGTTAGATAACTAACACTCCCACCAAGGATTGCTAAGGTTTGGCCACCAAGCTTTCAAACCACACCATTAACTCAAATAATTTATAATTGTCAAAAGATCTTCTTTCATTCAAGCAAGTTGTCTTATTATTTTATGACATCCACTCATTTCACATGCTATTATTTAATTTGGATTCAATCACCTCACATGTCATGCTTCGAATTTTTAGATTCAAAAATTTCAAACCTGGAGTTTCTAGAAGAAAATTAAAATTTACATAAATAAAAAAGATGAAATCATAAAATGGATCTTAGCAAGCTAATGTTCCAAGCCTTCTTCTTTCTTGAATTTTCTTGAGCTTTATCTTTAGATCTTATAAATGGACCTTGTGCTCTAATTTCTGGATCCACATGATGTTCTACATCACTAACTTAAATAAATATAAACGCACACATAAGCATAGAAACCAAACCTTGCAAAGGTTATATAAAATCTTTTATTTATGTAAAGTTTAATGACATGTAAAGGAAAGTTTAATCCTATATTCCAGCACATGTATACACATAAATGAAATTAAGCAAGTACACATCATTGTTAAACTAGAGAAGTGAGATTATTTAAGACCTTCTTAGGGCTACTTAAAGCCTTGTATTCCCAGAATGTCCAAACAATATACTTGATAATTCAAATATATGTAAGCATACAGATAAAACGTGAAGATAAAATAATTTCTTACTATCTTTAAGCTAAAACTAAGTAGAGGTTTCATTAAATGCTTATAATAAACATTGATTTAAATTTCATACTATTTTATTCATTATTAATTTATAATTTTAAAATAATTTGAGATTTATTAGTGATAATATCATGTCATATCATTGTATTTATCCAACTCATGCAATTTGAATGCAATCATATTCTTTTAATTTTATTTTTGGAAACATGAACACATGAAACAATTAAAGGTTGGATCATATTTAATATTGAATTAGTGATTGTTTAGAAGCATTGGTTTCAACCAATTTGGTCTAAGATTTGATTTGGTTCAATTTGACCCTTTAGGTCGAATTGGATCAACTTAAGTCAAAGGGTCAAATTGGCTTGATTAGGTTTAATTGATTATAGTGGAGTGTTTAATAATGATCTACAATAATCAATGAAGGGATTGGATGATTTGTTTGATCCAATGGGAGTTTGATTGGAGTTTGGCTTAATTACCCCTTTTAGGTCACTTTGGGTCAAGTGGCTTGGTCAAGTACACTTAGACCAATTGGAGTTATGAATGGTTGGGATGTATTCAATGATGAGTTTGAGGTTGATTAGTGTTTTGATTATAATTTATTTGGGCTAGATTAATTTTTGGCTCATTTGAACCTTTTAGGTCAAATGGACTAACTTGGGTTGATGAAACTCACTTGGTTCAATGAGCTTGATTGCAAATGTTGGAATAGTTTGAAATGATATATTGAATATTTAGGTGATTGAAAAAGTTAAATTGGATTTAGTTTGCTTGAATGGGTTTGAATGGAGTTATGGGATTGTGGTGGATTAACTCGGGTTAAGGTCCAAGTTGATTTAGCTTGGAGCTTGGATTGGAGAGCCAAATTCAATTATGGTTAATTGAATATGTTTGAGTTGTTTTAGTTCCAACCATATGAGCTTAAGTTTAGATGAGTGGATGGGCATGAGTCTTGGTTTGGGCCTTGGGGTAGGTGAAACCTGCTTATCCTAAGATAAACTCTAAGCTTAGGGTCATGCCTTATAAGTCTCTATGTCTAGGTTTAGTGTTCTCTTAACCACTAAAAGTGTCTTAGCAATCTAAGATGGGAGGGATCGATCCTCAATCCAAAAGTACGGTCAATAATAGGTCTTCTCTTTATGTTGTTTTGTGTCTCAACAAGTATTATTCTCTATGAAATAAATGCTCACCTCATCATTCTACTCTGTGGAGAAAGCTTAAAATCTATGCAATTCGATTTAGAGATAAAATATCCCTCCGTTTGGGGGATGGCTCAGCTTTCTCACTTTATTTTGACCATTGGTGTAAATGATACTCTTTATTTGAATCTTTAGGGCAAGAGTGTTTCTCTATTCTTGGCAAACCTCCAAGTGTCACTCTGGACTATGTCCTTCTTAATGGTTCCTAGATTCTCCCTGATAGGGCACTTTCAATATTTTAATGATATTACTAGTCTTTTACCAAGTAATGATCCTGATATAGTTCAATGGAATAACTTTAAAAAACTTTCTTCTATGCTTATCTTTAAGTCTATCTTTGAGCATGATCCTAAAGTGGACTGGCATGATGAGATTTGGTTTAAAAGCTATGCCATTAATTAAACTATTTTTTTATTGGATGGCCTATTTTTGGAGGCCTTAAGACATTAGATCAATTTCATGCTAGAGGGTTGGGTTCTACCCTAATTTGTATATTATTTTTTTTCTTTATTGTTTTTTTTTAGTGTGCTGAATCCATGAGGTTGATCAGGAGCATATTGCCTATTGGGAATTTCTTAGAAATTCAAATTTCAAAACCAACTCTTTAAAATGTAAAAACTGCACACTCGCTATAATTAAAAAAAAAAAATTGAATTCTAATATTCGGCCAACTGAATCCCATATAAGGCGAAATATTGAGAAGAGTAAGTTATCTTGTAGTCATTATTATTTACTTGCTAATATTACTGTCAAGTTAAGTATAGTATTTAGTCATGTGATATGATAGTTTATCAAGCCCTGCTAAGGCATGACATCATTATTAATATTTCAGCCAATGACCAATTTTAAAAGGTGAAACTTTTAAAGTTCTTGTGATTTTTATAAATTTTTTATTTATAAATCATTTATATTACTTCTGAGAAACAGACATTTTTACTTAAACATGATGCCCTAATAACATAAATTTTCAACTATAATAAACTTGATCCATGAACATTGTAGAATCATTCTAAATTTAATTTCTAATTTTAATCTTTCAAATTCATTGAAAGTATAAAATTGAGAACTTAAAATTGACATCTTTTATTCACCAATCAAACACAATGACCGGTGGCTATCATCATTGAAACAACACCATCGGCTCCTAAGTAGCCACTCAAGCTAAACCACCTCTCATAAAATCTATATATAAATTATTCTTCTATAAATTATAAAATTTGAAATGCATGAAACCAAGAGGAACTACTCAAATCACTAAGGATTTTATAGCTTTGAGCATTAGAGTGTCAGTCCATCATCATCTTTGGCGCTCACGAATCTATCATATTCAACTATCCTTATTTAGCCCCATTCACTTAACATTATTTTCTTTTGCATGTTTTCTCTCCATCCAAGTGATTGATTTAGGTATAATACAAACAAGCATATAACGCCATATTTATATAAATGCCTTCAAATAGTTACAGATGATTTTCCAGAACATAATAGTATATTTTAACTGAATTTTTTTAAGTATAGCGAACTCTTGTTATATATAACCCCATGTGGCTTAGAAAAAAATATATTGGTTCCTTCGCATGAATGGATAATTAGCTGTCAACAGGTTTATAAAAGAAAGCATCAGAAAGAGGAAGGCATGCATGCAGAAAAGTCATGGTGGTAGATGAAGTATTTTAATGATGGATACTTCAACATGAATGCAACCTATTTGATGTGTACCTTTTGTTTTAAGGTGCATCCTCCCATTTCATTTTGTTTGCTTCTGCATCTTTTTCGTTGGAGATAAAATTCAATCAAGTTGAATTATTATAATATTTTCTT
Source organism: Cymbidium sinense (assembly GCA_021442155.1). Taxonomy (NCBI): domain Eukaryota; kingdom Viridiplantae; phylum Streptophyta; class Magnoliopsida; order Asparagales; family Orchidaceae; genus Cymbidium; species Cymbidium sinense. The sequence goes on from CM038221.1 coordinate 188,614,636, forward strand.
TTTATATGAAACTTTAATTTAATGTAAAGTAAAATATTGATTTATTATATAATAATTGGAGAGAATCGAAATCCACGCAGTGAAAAAAGAAGGGAAGAGGGATGATTCCTTTTCTAACTTTTTCTTTTTATCCTATTCCTGATTCGAAAAAATTTTAAATTAAGCACCTTTTAAATCGTAATTAGTGAAATAGGCTTAAAAAAATTTGAAAATAGGCACAGTCGCCCGTCTAACGGTCAACTGACTAAAAAATAATTTTAAAAAAAAAATTAGAAATTACATACATATCACACAATTCTTATATATTTACATAAGTAACATCACAGTGTAAAATATTTTTTAAAAAAAAAAAGGAATTTACATACATATCACACACATTCTTATGTATTTACATATCTAACATTTAAAGTTAAATATTTACTTATGTAAAATATTTTCACTTAAACTTATCTAATTCTCCAAAATTTTTAAAAAATGACAGTTCAATATCAAAAAAAAATATTTGATACTTCACTGAAAAAATATAATTCACTTAAATTGGAAATATGTAACATAGATAAATGGTGTGCTAATATGCAGTGTACATAAAAAATATAAAACAATGACAGAGTAGTGTATATCAAGCAATCAAATGATCCAGAACCACAGATGACAACTAAGGACAACTAAGGACATCTAACGACGGTGGTGCCTCCGTGGTGGAAGTGCATCACTCCGCAGGTGTACTTATCTGAGGAGGTCATCGAGGGCGGTCACCATGAGATGGTCTTTCGATGCCGCACTTCATCTCGGCGAGTGGCCTCCTCGTATCATCGAGGGGTGTAATATCGGCTATCTCTGTGATGGTGCACGAAAGGGGATAGTGAAATTTCGCGTGTATCTGCGGCATAGGCGGTGGGTGAGGATCGTGGCAAACTGCTTTGCCATGGCTGAAATGGGAACATGGTTTTAAAAAGTGCAGTTGGTGTGCCATATGGGTAACTGTATGGACCGACATCTGGTATAGACAATGGACTGCATCAAATCCTACAGTATGTGGTTGGGAAGACGAAAGTGCTGCAGAAGAACTGTTGGTATCATCTGAATCTCTATATATGTTATCTAATATGTGCATGTCCCTCAGTTTCTATCTCCCGTATTGATTGAATGCAAAATCAGATCCATATCTCTCCCAAAATAAGGCTGGAAAATATCTTGTGTGTCCAAGATATGCTCCCGCTGTTAAAGCAATTATATAATTTAGTTCGCATAACATATCCAAATTTGAATAGCTTATAATTTTTTAGTACTCATCATCAGTCTCTCTCCAGGAGCTCGAGGATAGTAAGTGGTAGCGAATGGTGGAGCCCCAAGCATGTACAGGAGGCGACCCACTCATGTACCACTAATCGTCCAACTCTAGGTGGAACCGCATCTGTAGTACACGCAATGTCCGCCTCCTACTAGTTATGTAACCCCGGTGGTACTCAACCGGGCCAACATCGCCTTCCCACCATCAACTCTAAATACGTGGATCTATAGCTCGACTCTGCGACGTACCAAACTGTCTAAGAACACGATCAGGGAGGTACCACTTAATTCTCTTCCAGCAAATGAGTGGCACACGAGCGAGCCAAATTTCACGCCCAGCTAAACAGATATCTGCCACTCTAGTGCGTATCTGCTACCCGTAAGGCTCTCATATCACCTGCAACATCATATTAAGAAGGTGTCATACTAAGATTAGAGCAATAACAAAATGATTCAAATGTGCACTCACTCATACCTGACTCTGTAGCAACCCATCAAGCTCATCTCTGTATACTCTAACATGAGCAGGTGTCATCTCTCTCAGGTAACCCTCATTACACCTGCAACCAACACTCAGACCCTCCAACTCTGATGGAATGGGTACCTCTAATGTGGGTTGGCCAACATGTATATGCTCCCATGACCAGACCTGTAGTAGATGCAGACATCTTACCATGTTCGTCCGCTTTGGCCTAGTAGCCTCATTCAACTCTCAATATAGATGTCCTAACATAGCTGCCCCAATGGAGTATCTATTAAACATGCTCAAATCATCTAGCAGCGGTAAGTATTGTAAATGTATCTCCGACCCAGAAGTATCTGGCATGAGGAAGTAGCCAATAATGAACAATATGTACGCTCTAATGTGCATCAGAAAGTCGGCATCTGGTAGATCCAAATATGAATCCCTATAAAATGTCCATTGCAACCAGCATAATGGTAAACAGGTCCCGGTGTACGCCTGCCTCATGCGGAATGTCGATGTAACATGTGGCTGTCTAGGATCATGGTATACCACATCTGGATCTGGATGTCTCCCGATGAGCTCATCGCAACAATCAGCCCAAGATAGTCATCGTCTACCCTCCCCAATCACTGGTGGTCCTATAATGGTCCATCAATCCAAACACCGAGAATCATAGCATCGTCCTGTAACGTAACTATCATCTCACCAACTGCCAAATGAAATGTATTCGTCGACGGTGACCAACCAAGCTGAGCAAGTGGTGATCAAGTTCGATATCAATGTGAAACACAGTTCAACCCAACATCTCGTAGTCCATCCATAAACCATGGGCAATTTATCGGCCAATCTCTGAACATAAGTAGATGCGACATAGCCTCGAGAATGGTGGCATGCATAAAATAAATTACTTATTTCATCAAAATGACGTCTGAGGTTTAAACATTACAAAAAATAGTAAAAATATACCATATCGGGATGTGCACTGCGGTTCCGCACTTGTCGAGGGGTGGAGCTCTAGGGGTGCGGGGCCATAATCGACAGGTGGCTAATCTATGCGGTGTCTACGCCAATGTCTACCTGCTCCTCCTTCCACCGTCGCCATGTCACCTGTATAGTAAACAACGTTATGGAGTGGATGTCAGTACATGTGGCATTACAAATTCATAAGTGTCTTAAAAATAGACAGATATCTATATATATATATATATATATATATATATATATATATATATATATATATATATATTGCATTGAATTAGAAAAGTATCTACAATAGTACTAATTGTTATCTTTTTTACTTAATAATTATTTTAATAAAAAGGGAAAATAATCCTGCATGCATGATCATATCAACAAAGGACATATATTGATAAAGGAACACTAACGAGCGGAATACATTTCAAGTACGTGAAGAGAAACTAACAATGTAATACATTTCAACTACAAAAGACAGAATACATTTCAACTACAAAAGACAGAATACATTTCAACTACAAAAGACATAATACATTTCAACTACAAAAGCCAAAATACATTTCAACTAAGAAAGTCTACAAGAAACCAACAACATAATGAAACAACACTAATGTCGCCTTTATGGACAGGTTATCCTATTATGCCCCAAATTTTTGCATAGTCTACATATTCTGTTTGATTGTTGTACGTTCTCATCCATTGTATTGGTAAATCATCGTGTCCTAGGCCTGCCCGTGCGCCTTCTAACAGTTGGTGGTGTGAGTTCAATAGTAGCATGACCCGATAAATGCATTGGCCAGTTTGTGCGATCAGGAATGACATGAAACTAAGCTTTATACGTGCTATGGTACATCCGTAGAGTATAGTACGGGGAAACATATTCTGAATGATTTACATGACGTTGCCCCATCACAAAGAATGACATGCGCATAAAGGAATGTGCGAATCGCCTGGTAAGTACAAGTGCAATGAGTTTGTTCTTACAATTCAACCTTGAATGACATGGAGGACATCGTGAAAACCTGGAATTCAGTTACATTTATTCTAGTAGGATCTGAGCATCTTCTAGCTTCACGTTCATTTTATTGTAGTTGAGCTTTGAAACGTGGACCGAATATCGAATCATTCACTTGGATAAGTTGAGAAGCTGTCTCTAGTCGTTTGTTGAAGACGACAACAAAATTATAGAAAATTGATGTAATTAAAGCCTGAATCGACAATCCACGAGCCCTCTTCAGCACACCATTGAAACACTCTAATGCGTTAGTGGTCATTGTGTCATAACGGTACCCGCCATCATGACACAATGCCCACTTCACGACATCCCTTGCTAGCTGCCACTCAACAGCCTCTGGTTTAATATTCCTTATGTCTGTAATGTAACGTGTGAATATGTGGATGTCAGTTGTATTACTTGCCACATACATTTTCTGGCACACAAACTCAGTATCAGGAATTCTCATCATTCTGCACGCCTTCTTGAAGTTTTCCCTGAGATGGCACAAATAATGGCGGTGTTTTGCCCAAGGTAAAATTTCACGGCATCCACGTACTAATCCAGAATGACGGTCATATATAATGCATAAGTCAGGTTGGGTGCATATAAATGGAACCAAGTCCTGCAATGTCATGATAAATTAAATCCAGGACTCATTGCATTCTGCTTCAACAATTGCAAATGCCAAAGGGAACAAACCATTATTAGCGTCAATACCAACAAAGAAGCAGTAGAGTACCTCTATACTTTCCCAAGAGAAAGTACCATCAAGACTAAGGACCGTCTGTAATTGCCAACCTGCTATAGATGGTCCAAATGCCCGTAAAATGCATTAAAATGGCCGTAATCACTTGACCGATGCTATACACAAAGGTCGCATAATCAACGCATAACAACCATGAACCGATCCAATACACAATGTAATTCCTCCTACCGCCAAATATAACTTGTATAGCCTTTCACGCATCTCATGCTTTCATGTATACTTTAATGTTAAACTTGATTCGACCGATAATTTCGGGTTTCAAATCCAACTGACATCTAATAATAGGTTGGATGTAGTAGCTAATAAATTACGAGGTGCACTGCCTATGTCCACTGCTCAATATTGAATGAGAACATGTGTGTGGTCGACATACTAGAAATCACTCACCACCAAGCCTCTTTTCATACGAGCATGTAGATGTCACAAACATGGCCTACTAGAATGAGTGCTATGAATGCAAAGTATCGTGAACCTCATTTTATTGGAATCACTTGTCACATATTCCACATTGTTTGTTATTGACCAACCCTGGATAGTAAATTTAAGGTGCCTCTTGTCATGGAAACACATTCCTTCATTTAGGTCTGTTGGAATGAAATTATTTTCTAGGAAAATAGAATTTGTTGGGAAGCCATCAAAGTTTAATTCTTCATCCCATTCTTGGGTTGACTGACAAGCTTGAATGTAGTCATTGTTACTGAACATGTTTTCTTCAATGGTCGTTGTTTTTTTGGAGTAATCTCTCAGTATCTGATTGGTTCCAGCATTTGGATAGTGTTATTCTCTCGTATCACTTTCGCTATCATCTATTCGAACTCGTTACTGGCATTGTTTGTAGCCTCATCCTCGATTTACGGAGCAACCGATCCTGGTGCTCACCCATAGTTCCAGAAGTTGAGGCCATATGATGAGCATGAATAGGAGATGAAGATACGTGTATATCATCAGTGCTGTGCATTTGAATGTAGTGTATAAGGTTAAGATGAAAATATGTACTCAGGTAAGCAGTTCAAACAACTTACCAATGATATGGTTCCTGTGGCGGTATATAGTGTTGGAAAGTTTCAGTTGGCTGAAATTCATCTTCAGTATAATTATGGGCTTCGGTATCATCTTTAATTTCAACATATACGATAACAGGTTGTACACTTGCTGCATTGATGACCGACTCATAAACTTCGTCATCATTTAATGGCATAGCAATGAAACTGGTACCAACTGGAAACCTACATATCAGATTAATCCTGAACCATGTCGAATCAACTTTTAGTGATCGCATGATTCGATTTTGTACGCTGCTAAAATCAGCCCGACGTGAAATTAATATGGGATGATTTTTCCGCCACTATACGTTGGGAAGAAATCCTCACTAACACTAAGTTGGCCGTCATAATATAGCACTAAACATACTATGTCTGAACTCATATTCAAGACAAATATGTGTATGGGAGGCAGGAATGCTGAAGAGCAGACATGTTTAAATTAGCTAAATTAATCTTCATCTTATAAACATAAAAAATCAAAAAAACTCAAAGATCTAACTAACGAAATGATTGAAAAATTATGCTTCTTAAAGATGACCCCAAATAGTTAAGTCTAATGATTGAAAAATTATGCTTCTCCCATACTTATCTCAAAAATACAAATATAAACAAAATCTCACCTACGTCGCAGTCCATTTAAAATGTGCCTCTTTAGGTTCTACACAAGCTTCACATAATTAATTCAGTTTCCAATTATATATTTTAAACATAAGAAATCACAACAAAAAATATATATTTTAAACTTGCAATACATTCTACAAATCCAGAGTTTAGCACACATAGCTACTCATTTGGGAAAGAGAGAACATCAATAATTTATAAATGTAGAATATTAAGAATAATCAAGACTACAAATCAAGAGTTTAGCACACATAGCTACGATTTTTTCTTCATATTTGAATCTCCCTATTTGATACACTTTCTCCATTCTCCATAGTAAATAACATAAGGGCTCCAAATTTACTACACACAAATACTATATCCAAAGAAAAGCCTAAAGTATATTTGGTTGTGATTTAAACAATGAAGATTATTTGGTTTGTCAAACTCGGTTAATCATTGTAAACTATTTGTGTTATTACTTGGAAGTTGAGAGATCATCGTATTTAAGGAACACAATTGGGTTTAAATTAAACAACTAATTAGCTTAAGTAGTAGTTAACTATTACGATACTGACCTAACTAGTGATTCGAGGGAGAATCATGCGTTAATTAAAGATTACTTAATAGATAAATTTGAATTAATCAATTGACTTCTTAGGCATATTTGGTGAGTTTTGACTAATAACACCAATTCGATTTCATATTATTTCAGGTTATATAACAAAGGCATACTAAAGCCTTGTCATTCTACTAACTCTATTTCCAAAAAAAAAAAAGGAGGGTGAGGTGGCCTAGAATTAGAGTGTTGAGTCATTCCTCTTGTATTTGTGCCTACGCATACATATACACACTTGATATCTTTTACTATAAAAAAGAAGATAAAGTAGCATAAAATTAACTAGAATATCCTTAATCAGTTGGATATATTATAGATTAAAGACAAAATTTTGAATAATTGCAAATTTCTAATATTATAAATTTCTTGAAAACAATCCCTCTTAAGCTAGAACATATATATCATAAAGATCCAATTTGTTGTAAAGATTGGAGAAATGAAGTAGCCTTGAAACTTCTGTAGTTTTGAGACTTTAGGAGAGTATCAATGAAGAAAATGCCCTTTTGACATGAATTTTCCTCTCATATTCTACCAATAATCCATCACCCCTAAAGAAAAGCCCACAAACATCAAAAAATATAACAAATGCATGTCACATTCACATTTTACTCATTTGTTTTAAAAAAATAAAAAATGGCAAAATATACCTTATTTCCGGCAATCCAGTCGGATCCGCTAGCCCGGCAGGGTGGCCGGTGAGGTGCCGGCAAAAGGATCGGCGATAAAGGCGGTCGTGCGGCCGAGCGTGAGTAAGTCGGCCCTAAGAAGAAAGCAGTCGGGATCGTGTCCCGATCTCTCGGTTCGAAGTTTTAAAAAATTTATTTTTTTGCCGGTCATTAGGCGGCGTTAACAAGCAGGCGTGGCGGGTGCGTATAAGTCGTCGCCCTTAACGAGCGGCATCTATTTTCAATTTTTTTAAGCCTATTTCGCTAATTACGATTTAAAAGATACTTAGTTTAAAAATTTTGTCTTTTTGATCTCCCCCTCTCCTAATAAAGAGAGAAATAAATAAATAAATAAATATTGAAAAAAAATGTTCATCAATTACATCATTATCATTCATCTTTAAAATTTAATAATTTGTTTCGTACAACTATAAGTGTATGAGAATGTAATGGTGGAACTGTGATAAAAGAAAATGTTATATGAAGAAGTTGTTGTGAGTATACAGATTTTATTTTATTTTATATAAATCACATAATAATTTTCTAGCTACCATCACAAGTAGTTAAGTCTGATTAGAAAATACACATTTTCTATTATAGATTTCTCAAAACGTTGCCAAAATACAACCATAACGTAGTTCTCAAATGTCACGATAATATATTTTTGCACGATACCGTAGCCGTATTGATCCCCGAATATAGCCTAAGCCTAAATTTTAAAAGGTTTTTGAGTTTGATCTATTAAAAATTTATTTAATACTAAAGATTTTCGATTCTTATTTTAAAGGAATTTCCAGCAGCTGAAAAAAATATTTTTTATTTTTTTTATTTTTGCCCATAATATACTACTATTTAAACAAATTATCTTTTATAGCTGTAATATGAAAAATACAATGAACTTTATAAATTTCGCTCAATATGTTTTAATACTCATCTCAAATAAAAAATATGTTTAAATTAATAATAAATATTGTTCTTATTGTATTTCATCATTTGATTCGAAATAATTAGTGCTATATGAATTTTAAAATCAGTAAATTTTTTGAAAAAACCAATTTTGATTTATTCAACAAAATAAATGAAAATCAAATCTATTGGTTCTTAAAACTTATTATCTATAAAACAACCAAAATAAATTTGATTTTATTATTTCGACTTGAGCTAATACATGTTTGATGATGACTACAATTTTAAAAAAAAAATACTTAAAATTTATTTTAAATATTTTCAGAAGAAAATGTGACTTATATTTAAAAATAAAAAATATAAACATATAAAAATTACATCAAATAAACATTTTTTTTAAAATAACATAAAAACCTGCCCTTAGTTGATAAAATTTTAAAAAAAATTATTGTAAAAAATTTGAATTTTAATCTCATCTACGGTCAAATTTATGACTTGATATTACGAACACATCTGCCTCCTATGCGTTTCACCACATTAAAAGCGAAGCTCATAATCGACGAAATCTACGGTGCTATGCAGAGGTAGCTTATGCTGTGGGAGAACTATCCAGAAATAGAAAAATTCATTCAGCGCATCAACAAAATAAATATCAGAAAGAACGAGCAAAGTGAGTTTTGATAGGACATCAACACGTCATATGCATTATAGGGATACTATTTTTTTGGTTTCTCTCTAAGATCTCATTAGAATATATCTCAATTAGAATATAAAGTTAGTGAGAACACCAAAAGAAAAAAAAAGAGATGTGAGTCTTGCACTATGGTTAATTGATTTGAGAAGAAAAATATATATATTTGGAATATATTTTAGAGAGAATGTGGAATTGTGGGTAAGCTAAATTGGATGGAATGGAAGTTGCTTAAATGGTTTTTAATTATAGCAATATTTGGTAAATGTCTTTTTCATTAGGTCAATAAAAATTGAAAGATTACTAAATATATGCATCACCTACTGATAATATTTGTAGCGTGCTAAAAAATCAGTTGCGGTAGAATGAAAGTTTACGTCTTAGCCTTGTTGTGAAATCCAGCACACCCACAGGTATTTAAAGAGTGAGCAAGAAAATTCCAGAAATTTTAACGTGGAAAATCTCAAAAGAGGGAAAAATCACTGGCAATAAAATCTTCCACTATGTATCTTTGGAAAATCTTCCGATCGCGGATTCTGATGTATATAAGAAGAGAAATGGGAATCTCAAATCAAACATCCATATAAGTAATGATGAAACGGCGGTCTGGCCAGCGATGAAGGTCGCCGGATGATGGTAGCCGTGAATATCGAGATGAGCGGTAATAAACGATGGTAGTCAGCAGTGGCCGTAATGATGGCCGGCGGCGATGGCAACGATGGCAACCAGCGAGCGGTGGTGATGATAAGCGGCAACGGAGATTGACCAGCAAGGATCAGTGGAGTGGCGGCCGTGATGGTTGGTAACATTGGTGGCGGCATCAGTGGTGGCACGATTATGCCTGGAGGATTTTCAAGCTTTAGAGCTCTTTCCTCTCTCTTGCTTGGTCTCCCTCATATGAAGAATGAGGAGCTATTTATAGATTGAAGGAGTGGCGTCTCTGTAAATACATGCAAAATTCGAATCACTCCTCTCCATCAAACGGCTCAAAATGATTCATTTGATCATATAATGTATTTTGTGTATTTGAATGCTCAAACGAAGTCGGAATTATGAGATCTTGGGCTTGTTAGATTCTCGTTAAGGCCTTCGATTTATATAAACACTCCATGTTTAAGAGCTATTTATGGATTTAACTGATATCCCAAAGTTTTCAATGATATTTTAAGTGCTTGATCTCGACCAGTTTCAACTTAGGATCAACTTGCTTTTGACATCAAGATTCGTACTTCGACTAGTGATATTTTCAGCATCATATCAGTTGCCCCCCTATTTTTGGATGATCGAGTTTTTGGATGACATTGTCTCGATCATCCAAAAATATATATGCCAAATACTTGAAAATAATAAATTCTTCAACGAAATTTGCGAGTCCATTAACCATACATTTTGAGATAATAGATCCTCATGGGAGCACAAGATTATGATCACGGAAGCAGTACAGGGCTGCGGATGTGTGTGGGTACTCGCGGGCATAAGATTTTGGGGTTATGGACCCATCCGTACTACAGGCGTGCGTCAGGTCGCTTTAGCGGAATGCGCGTAGTATGGCGCCGCAGCGCACCCATGCGGTCGCGGGGCTCGCATGTGCCGCAGACGCCTTGGCAGCGCCGTAAACACCACAGCCTTGTAGCGATGGCACCTTGATTGTGGCAGTCCCCGGCCATGAGCGAGTCGGCGAGTCGCTGGTGGCGGTAAGTCATGGCCCAGGCAGCGTGGTAACGGATGTGATGAAGCGGAGTAGCGATGTCTGCGTGGTCTTGAGGCCCGGCTGAGCGATCTGGGCGAGCCGGGAGCGAATACCTTCCATGAGTCCCCGTGCCGCCATCCATTTTTTGGCCCGTTCAGCCCGTTTGAGCGGTTTTGAGCAGTTTTAGGTTTAATAATTTTGACCTTTTGCCTATGGGGTTTATAAAACCCAGTGCAAGGAGAAGGCAGCTCTTCATTTGCTTGAGTGTCCCTCTTCTTCTTAAGAGGAGGTCGTTGGGCGATCAGACCCAGTAGTTCATCTGGCCGAGCTCAGTTTTCCCTCGAAAGAGGCATCAACTGCCCTTGTCGGACCGACCAGGTTCGGAGGCGATCAAGACTCATAGTTCATACGGCGAGGCTCCGGTTCTCCCTCGAAAGAGGCGTTAACTGCCCTTGTCAGACCGATTGGATTAGGAGGCGATCAAGGCTCGTAGTTCATATGGCGAGGCTCCGATTTTTCCTCAAAAGAGGCGTTAACTGCCCTTGTCGGACCGGCCGGGTTTGGAGGCGATCAAGGCGTAGTTCATATGGCGAGCTCGGTTCTCCCTCGAAAGAAGCGTTCGCCCTGTCGACTGGTTTGGAAGCAATCAAGGCAGTTCACCGCGGTGAGCTCGACTTTCCCTCGAAGAAGCGTCAATTACCCTCATCGAACCGGGTTTGGAAGTGATGATCAGCGATGATGCCGACGCAGTGATGATGATCAGCCAATTGGCGGCAACGTCGATGTCAGCGGGGATGGCCGGCGGCAATCTTGTAACCAGCGAAGATTAGCGATGATGGTGACCAGCGGAATTGCTATTGATAGTCGATGGCGAGGCGACCACAGTGGTGCAACGGAGGTGGTCAGCAACAGCGATAGTAGTCAGCAGTGGTAACCGCGTCAGTAATCAGCGAGATAACCGTGGCATGGTGGTAGCCGGCGAATCCGGTGATGAACGGCATTAGTAGCCGGCAGCAGTAGTGTAGCGATAACCGGCAGCAGTAAGCGATGTGGCCGAAGCAGTGGTTGCGGCCAGAAGAAGCGAGCGATGCGATGCAGCAGTAGTCGATGGTGGCAACTAGCGTCGGTAATCAGCGAGATGAAACAACGATGGTGGTTCAGCGAAGATGGCCGGAGAAAGTCAGCAGCGGTAGCCGGCGATAAATGGTGGTAGCGAGTAGTCGGTAGTGGCTGGCAACCTAGTCAACGTGGCGACGTGCGTCAGCGAGGATGGCCGGCAATGATGGTGACCAGCGGAGATTGGCGATAGTCGGCGTGGTGGCAACGGTAATCAGCAGTGATGATTTTTGACCTATCGAGGTTGTTTGTCGAGTGTTACCGATGACGTGCTATGGAAGAGGTCGAATTGAATCTGCTATGGATTTTTGACCTATCCGAGATTATTTATCAAAGTGTTACCCGATAACGTTAACCTGTATGGAAAAGGTCGTAGGAAGTCCACCAAGGACCTTTTGACCTATCCTAGGTTGTTTGTCAGAGTCTTTGCTCGATGACATTAACACATGGAGTAGATGCAGTTTTGATCTATCCGAGGTTGTTTGTCAGAGTCTTTGCTCGATGACGTTAACTTGTATGGAAGAGATTGAATTGAATCCGCTGAGAATTTTTGACCTATCCGAGATTGTTTATCAGGGTGTTATCCGATGATGTTAACATGTATGGAAGAGGTCGAATTGAATCCACTAAGAATTTTAGACCTATCCAAGGTTGTTTGTCAGAGTGTTACCCGATGACGTTAACCTGTCTGGAAAAAGTCGTGAGAAGTCCACCAAGGACCTTTTGACCTATCCTAGGTTATTTGTCAGGGTGTTACCCAATGACGTTAACCTGTAAGAAAGGGATCGAATTGAATCCGCTAAGAATTTTTGACCTATCCGAGGTTATTTGTGAGAGTATTACTTGATGATGTTAACCTGTATGGAAGAAGTAGAATCAAAATATCCGTTTGTGATTGTATCCAAAGTTGCTCCTTAACCTTGGTCTTATTTTTCCATGAGTATGATTGGAAAATCATAATTTGCAAAGCTATATCTCTTCTCAATGTTGAAATATCCTCCAACTTTGACTTGTTTCTTGGGATGGTAATCGATTAGATGCTGCTTAACATATTAACATGAGATCTTCAAATTAAGAGTTGCCCCAATTTTAACAAAATCAAGGAACAGTTTGATGAATCTTCATTCTTCGCGCTCAGCTTGAAATGCTCCACTCCACCGGTGGTGGTTTTGATCTTGTTGGGAAACTTGGTCGTCATACAAGATGAAATAATGGGAATCAATTTTCCACAGACAATGTCAAACTATTGCGTGCTAGAAAACCAATTACGGTAGAGTGAAAGTTTACGTCTTAGCCTTGTTGTGAAATCCAGCACACACACAAGTATTTAAAGAGTGAACAAGAAAAATCCAGAAATTTTAACGTAAGAAACCTCGAAAAGAGGGAAAAAATCACGAGGCCTAGCCCAGTAAAAATCTTCCACTATATATCTGTTTCAGAGTACAAAATCTTCCCGATAACGAGATTATATAATTGTATATGAGAAGGGCTGACAATAAGAATCCCAAAATCAGGCAACAACAGTCATATAGTAATGGTGAATAAGCGGGGTCGGCCCGGCGGCGATGAAGGTCGTCGGGATGGTGACGGCCGAAGATGACCGTCGGATCGGCGATAATACGATGTAGTCGGTGGCGATAGCCGGCAATGATGGCCGGCGGCGATGGTTAACGGCGATGGCCGGCGGCGGCGGATGGTCGGTGACGACCGGCGACGAGATTGGCAACAAGGATCGGACGACGACAACGGTGGCGGCGATGGTTGGTAACCAACGGGGGTGATCGGCGACCGTCGAGTGGTGGCACGATTATGCCTGGAGGATTTTCAAGCTTTAGAGCTCTTTCCTCTCTCTTACTTGGTCTCCCTCATATGAAGAATGAGTGACTATTTATAGATTGGAGAAGTGGCGTCTCTGTAAATACATGCAAAATCCGAATCACTCATCTCCATCGGACGGCTCAAAATGATTCCTTTGATCATATAATGTATTTTGTGTATTTGAATGCTCAAACGAAGTCGGAATTATGAGATCTTGGGCTTGTTAGATTCGGCTCGCCAAGACGCTCGATTTGACTATAAACATTCCATATTTAAGAGCTATTTATGGATTTAATTAATATCCCAAAGTTTCCAATGATATTTTAAGTGTTTGATCTCGACCAGTTTCAACTTAGGATCAATCTGCATTTGACATCAAGATTCGTACTTCGACTAGTGATATTTTAAGCCTAATATCACTAATGAAAGTTGAAAGGCCTCTTTGCGATCAAATTTTTTTTGTTATTATATTAATTTTAAAAATATATTAAATTTTTTTTTATTATTATTTTTAAATGTTCTTAATTATTTATTTTTAGAAATAAATCTCATTTTTTAAAAAAAAACAAGTAATACTATCACACATATTTTAATTTGAATCAAAACATAAACAAAGTATAATAAAACTAAAAATAAAAAATAAAAATGAAAGTAATTCTAAAACGCCTTTTACTTTATTTTTTGCCAAATATTTTTATTTTTAAAATTAAATCACATTTTTTTAATAATTAAAATAACTTTTGAGTGTTTTAAGTATTCCTTAAAAAATTATTTCTATCAAATATATTTTATTTTAAAATAAAATATTAATAAAATTAAATAAGATTAAAAAATTTAAAAATAAAAGTCATCCTAGAGATCCCTAAGTTATAGTCTCAATCTTTCAGTATATGTAAATAATTATTTAGAAGAATCCTATATGCTATTTTTAAAATTTAATTATTTATGAAATTAATATTTAACCACTATTATTTACAATAATATTATTAAATTGTTGAAAGTACTCCATATTTAATAATTACAATAATTTCCTTGATTTCAATTAATTCTCAAATATTAGATTTTGAAAACTGGAATGAAATAGATTTATCTAGCTAATATCTCTGCTTGAGTATTCATTTGATTTTAAATAGGTAATTCTTTTGATATTTTTATGGTTTTGAAAACTGGAACTGACCAGCCTTGGACTAGCCAATTCGATTCAAGCTCAAAACCATCTCTGCATAAAACCGGCCTAACTGGGTTTGAATCGGGCAAACTGGGGTTGAATCGGGCAAACTGGAGAACCGAATCGGTTTAAAAGAACCAGCCTATTTTAAAATTAATCAAATTTTAGCTTTTTTTTTTATTATTAGATGGATTCAAATAAGAGATTTATAATAAAAATAATTAAAATAATATGTTCTGAAATTTAATTTAGAAGTGCATTCAAAATATTTAAGAATGAAAAGTTCTAAATTAGAATATTATATTTTTGAATTGATATAAATATGATTATTATATCAATATTGAGTTATTTAAATTGTATTAAAATATTTTTTATATGTATTATGTCATCCATCTCAATCCTGATTGAATCATTGAATCTTGAACATCTCTTTCCTCTGATCTGATTTTCACAATATTGAATTTTTTTAAAGAGAATATAACTTTAAATACTCTAATATGTAGTGACAGTTTGGGATCACTTTTATTTATTTATTTTTTTAATTTTATATTTTTACTTATTTTGTTTATATTTTATTTTAAAATAAAACATATATTTGATACTAGTTATTTTTAAAAATACTCAAATATCTAAAAGCTATTTTTGAGTATTTTTAAAAATAATATAATTTATTTTTAAAAAAAAATTAAAGTCATTTAACAGAATTTTCTTACTTTCACTTAAAAAGTTAGACTTTTCTTCATTTTGATATTTTTCCTAACTTTTTCATATTAATTTTGTATACAATTTTCTCTCAAGTTAACAAATCTATAAGGCCATCTCATCATTGCAAATGTCTATTGGTGGTAGATCACTATCACTTAAGTCATGATATTTTAGTGCCACAATCTTTGTCTTTTAATAGTGTTTTCCGCATCCTCTTGAGCTTGCCATTTGTTCATGAGAGATTATAAAATCATGTAAATATTAATGGTATATAAATTTAACTTTATGGCCTCAAATATTATAGTTATTTTTAGTTCCCATATATATATATATATATATATATATATATATATATATATATAATTTTATTTACATCAAAATATTAGGTTTTTTTATTTCTCTCAGCTAATTCAGCTAATTCATTCATTTGCATATAATCACCAACATATGTCATAACTCCTTATGTAATATCTGATTGTAAATTTTAATTTGATCGTCATATTTTAAAGCATAATACATAGAGCATTAACAGTTTGAAGATTAATCAATCCCATTTTAACTTCATAAAAATCTATTCTTCTATTATTCTTGAACTTCATTATTATCTACAATAATAGCATGACTTTTATAACACTTTAAGATCAAGTTAATGGTGGGGTAGCATAAGGCTTTTGATATATTTTACAAGAGGCAACAATAAATGTTAAATGAGGTCTTAGATGCTTGGCTTAGGGTTTCATGGAGCCCATCTTATAAAAAACCTAAGTTATGGGCTGTCAAAACTTCCAAACCCTAAACCTAACTTTATGCTTTTAGAGCATATGATGTAGGTGGTTTCATGGCTTGAAACCACTTGAAACTTTAGAGGGATGTGTTTACTTGTATTTTAAAATATTTATAATTTTTTTGAAGCTCATTAACATTTTAAAAATTTTTAAACAAGATTAGATCAGGCTAAACTTAGACTTAGTGCTTAAAACAATTATGAAAACTCATGTGATCAAGAGATGGGTCAAGATTAGATCTAGAGTTGATCTCAAATTTTTAAAAAAAATGGTTTTGATAGAATAAAAGGCTTATGGAACTAGACTATGAAACAAGATTAGGTCTTATTTATAACTTCCTTTGTTAACCACTTCATTAAGGCAAGATTCTCTTATTAAGAAAAAAAATTCAAAAAAAAAAAAAAAAGAGATAAATTTCTACTAAAAAAGTAGGTTGAGGAAGTCCAATAAATCTCCTTTTATATGAGTTGGCCATTAAGCCTTCACAACTTTTGAATAATTTTATTTTCAATAGTAATAATCTTATTTATCTATATAAAATCTTATAAATATTTACATTTATAATACCTAAATCTTTATTATTATAACAGAAATAACATTTTTTTTAATTTTTTTTGAAGTAAAATTTACCTTTTGAAGCTTAAGAAAGGTGTTAAATTTGTAAATATCAAAATTTAGGTGTTAGATATGTAAATGCATAAGAATTGTGTGCTATGTATTTAAATTTCTCATAAAAAAATATAAGGAGGAGGTGAGCCAAACTCCTTTATTTGCATCAAATCAAATTCTTTGTCCCCTTAGCCAACCCTAGCATGTGAGAATTAAATAATTAATTGCACTTTCATATGCAATTAATTATTTTTTCATTAATTTTAGAATTTTCTCTCATTATTCAAAAAATTTAAACTCTATTAACTTAAACTCATTTTGATTTTTTTATGTAAAGCAAATTTAAGCATAAATATTATAAATAAATAAATTAATAAATTTTTATATATATTATAATTCTTATATATTTATATATTTAATATCTAAAATTTCATATTTACATGTATAATACTTATTTATATATTAAAAATGTATTTCCTTTTTAAAAATTATTAATAATAGTACTCTAATGTGATATTAACAAATTAATTACTATATATATAAATATTAAAAGTTAGATATTAAATATATCAATAAATAAGAATCATATGATAGCCATATAAATGAATTTAGGGTTTAAAATTTATGATTTATCATTAATAATTTACCATCAAATTTGATTAAAATTAAAAAAATATATAAGAGTGGATACAGAAGAGGAGCTTTACAGCTCAGGAGAAACATCAGTACTTATCCGGACGCAGACTTTTTTATTTGTTTAAGAAGAAGAAGAGGAAGCAGTAGATGTACCATTTTTGATGAGACTGCTTAGAATGGTCCCCCTACCCTTTTATCAGAGGCATGCACTCTCTCTCTCTCCCCTCCATTACATATTTCTCCATCAAAATCCAATCATTCATTTTCTCTTTCTATCTCTATTTATTGGACTGGAGGTGACTGTATCTCTGCTTCTTATCCATTTCACAGTGACCTTATCACTTACTAGAAGAAGATGGAGAGCCACAACCACGCGCCACTAAAATTTTTATATTTAGTATTTTATGAGTGTTAATTTTGTTACTTTAATTGCTATTTTCCTCATTTTTAGTCTAAATATATGTTAATAACTTTCTGAAATTTGAGATTTCCTATGATAATATTGACTTTCCTTTTTTTTTTTGTTTAAATGTGCATATTAATTCATCAATTAATCAATAAATTAAGTTGTAATTAGAGTAAATAATATTACTTATTAGGAATTGATGAAAAAATAAGGAGAATGAGTATCTTTTTATTTATTTATTTTTATTTTGTAGCCTTTATTTTCTTGGGAGGTTTTATTTTTTTAGCATTTATAATATATATAGAAATTTTATATCATTATTCAAAAATATTGGAATTTTAATATAAAATTTAAAATAGATAAACGAGGGATTTATATGTATGCCTAATATTTGTTAAATGCGTTTATATAACCAACATATTAATTTTAATACCTGTTCCTCTAATGTTTTAATATCAGAATTATATACGATTTATTTTATTTTAGAAAAGTTATTAGTGATATTTTGATCTGAAAATTAAATTGTTTAAAATAAATTGTATACTAATTAATATTCAATTTTGAGATAACAAAATAAGATAAACAAACAGTATTTCAAATAAATATGAAAAATAATAGATAAAACACAAATATTACATTTTGAAAATTTGATATTCGTGTATTAATTTTTTCTGTGTTAAAAAAAAAAGCCAAATATAAATTTCGTTTTTAATAATTCAAAGTACAAATATTATATAACTATATAATTTGAATTTATTAACAAAATTAGTTGGTAAGGACACCGTCATAAATTTTTTTATGGTGGGGTTCATCTCATAAACATCAGAACATGCAACATGTGATCTTGCATTAATACTATTGTGCAAAGTACCGTTGAAAAGTCTCTCATATTCAAATTTTAATTATAAGATAAGAAAATGTTTAACTTTTTTTCTCCTTGAAAAAAAAAAAAATTGTTCATCATATCAATATTTCATCTCTTATTAATATGCCAGCATGATATCAAAATTGGTTAGGAAAAAAAGCAATGGTTGAAAGCAAGTTTAATGAGCTCGAAGCGGACAAGAAACCCTAAAAATTGCTTAGGAAAGAAAGGAGGTCCATGCATTTTGATGAATTGGTGGAAATTGAAGCCACAATAGATTGAGTTGAAGGACTCAAAATTTTATTTATTTATTATTTTATTTTATTTTATTTTATTTTATTGTATTTGAAGGGATAATTCATTTTAAATCATTGAACTAATTAGAGTAAAAACATTGTTAAAAATGTGAAATTCTATGGTGAACAACTTGGAGCTTAGATTCATGCATTCTTGCAAGTTCCATTACATCCAATAATTTAAGAAGCTTGTCTACCTACAATTCATAGCATAATTCATGCTTGAGAATTAAAATAAAGAAGCTAACTAGAGAAAAACCTAGAAAAAAAGCATGAACTTACAAGTTTGTTCTTCAAAGGGATTCTAATATTCTATGTTTAATTCATATTGAACAAGCTTTGATAAATTTTTGTGCAACTTGTTGTATTGAGAAATTCCAAAATAAATTAGTAATGATTCAAAAAAATAAAATCTTTTAAAGTGAAATTCTAAAGTTTGTCGTGCAACCAAGCGAGCGAGTCATGCAAAAGCAACTCCTTTAAGAAGAAAAGAGTGATATGAACACAATGGTAATATAACCTACTATGAAAATCAAATTACTTCTCTGATTTGAAAACCTAGATATTTACCTCAAAATCACTAAAATAAGGCAGTTTTATCATCATAAATTTCATGAACAGATTTATATTTGCTACAGCTTAATGAACTGACACTCATTTGAGACTTGAACTCGAGATTCTACACCATCAAAATTATCTTGATGTTATACATTAATTCTTTTGTTGGTATACATCATTCAAGATTGAAATTGTTGGATTGATATATTAATTGTAACAAATTAAACATTTGATTGTTATATGAAGTGCAAGATTACTATGAATTGGAGATCGTTCAAGTTTATAATCTCAATGAGTTAGGAGTTCTTCATTGTGGAAAGTACCATTTGATATATTATTTAAAATTGATTTATTACTGTAAAAGTGAATGGCACTTTTCAAATCTCACATTTAAAAAAGAGACCAAACTAAATTTCTATGTAATTAAGAACATACTAAAGTAGTGGTATTTTAGGGTTTAGGAAATTACAATAATATTCATATTATTTATTGATCAGTAATTTAATTAGTATCATCTCTTTTGGTCATTATTTTGGGCCAAAAATTCGAATGCGTTGACATAATTCTGTTAAAAATAATGGGATCTTGAAACTCGTAAAAAATGCATCATGATTCGTGCTATTTCAAAGTCAATATTGCTAATGATTCATATATATATATATATATATATATATATATATATATAAGGTTTCAAACCTGAACCTCAACTTGTATTTACGATTGACGGGCTTTACGCTGTAACTGATCGATAGAGTGGTCGATTAATACTGGGCCATCTAACTTTTTATTCAGTAATTAGGGTCAAACTTCGGTCACCAAAGTGGAACATAGGCCTGGTCCATAGTGCATTAACTGGGCTGTAGGTCTAATGTTTACCAGAGTCAAATACAAGTCTTTTTTTTTTCCCTTCAAGTCTGATTTTTTTTTCCTGAAAATTGAGAACCATATCTCAAATATATTGAAATATAAAAGAAGGTTACATAATGGTAAATGAATAAAGAGTTGTCCATCCAATTATGTATAATTTAGACTTTTAGCTATGTTAAAATAGAAAAGCATATTCTAATATAAAGAGAATCAAATGTGTATAAGAAAAAAAAGTTATGCCGGAAAATTAATAATGGGATGACTCATAAATTGTGTAGTATTACTCTAACTATAGTTATGCACCAAGAGTATAATATATGATATGGACGTTTGAATAGAATTAAATATGTTATCACCATCATCTCAGTTCCTCTATTTCTCGCCAACATTTTCATCATTTCTCACCAAATATAAATTTGCTATGGCCACAATAATAATAATTTAGGAGAATGAAATTATTCACATGCGAGAAATAGGTTTGAATAGAATTATTCATATTTAAGGATAGTAAAATTAGTCAAGATCATACTAAACTTATCTCAAAAGAATACAAAGTGTTGTTAATGAATATATCAAATCCTAAATCAACCCTAAACCTTAAATTCTAAAAAAAACAAATCTACTACATGTTTCTGGCTAATTTTTCATCAAAAATGATGATATTTTTTTATCTACTCAGAGATTATCGGCTAACAATTTTGACAAGAATCTTTAATTTCAACAGTCATAATTGTTAAAAATTTCTGGTGGTATAGCCATAAAGTTTTTTTTGGCAACCAAAGACAACAAAAAACCTATTATAGTGGTAATATTTGTTACAAAGATCTTGCTTCATTTTAAACATTAAATTGACATAAATGAATTTTAAAAAGCAATACATCAAAAAGGCAATCAAAATTATTGTATAATACACATAAGAGTCGTTCATAACAATAGCATCCACTTACAGAATTAATTAGATGTAAACACCAAATAAATAAAGACAAGAAGCATAAACAAATGTATTAAAGAAAACCTAAACCCAATGAGAATACTAGCAACACCCCATTCAACCAAAGTTCCAAGAAGCACTAGTTAAGAACATCTAATGGCCAATCTTTAGTTTTCATCTTCCAAACTTAAGATCTACTTGAAATTTAATTTTTAAATATAATGTATATTGACTAGAACTCTCATTTTTATGACTCATTTTCAGTTCTTATTAGCTACATTACAAACTAAGATTGAGATAGTAAAGAGGTATAATCTCTTAGTCATGTAATACTTTTATAAAAAAACTATCTTTTATAATTTATTACAAGGAAACATAATAAAGGTGGAGTTGCCCAATAGGATGAATTTTATAATTATATCCATTATAAAACTATCTCCATTATAAAAGGATATCAAACAAGGTAACTATTATTTCTCATATCAACATTACATATAACATATACCATGATAAAATTCCATGCTTAGCATATTATAAGCAATTTGTAACCCTCTTAAGCAAGCTATTTAGGAAGCAATACAAGCTATAGTTAACCAAAAACCATTTAGGCAAATAAAATTATACTACAAGATATTCTCATTATCAATAAAAATAGATTTTTTTTAGCTTCTTCCAAGTTGAAATTTTATATTTCTTACATTATTTTATCCACAATTCCAAAAATGAAAAAAAAAAAACTTATTAAGCAAATCATGATAGATAGAGTTGGGAAGGGAAAACGAGTCTAATAAGTCTCACGATCCACACAAAATGATAGAATTAATTTTGTCCTTAGATAGAAGATTGAAGAGGTTACCATTAACCTAAAGATCTTTAAAAAGATAAAAAAAAAAAAAATCATCCCCAATAGAAAATAAAATTTAGCAACATATTTAAAAAATAACTTGTCTCAATTATTTTCAAAAAGTAGACATATCACCTAAGTCATAATTCAAAATATGACCATAGTATGAATGTCACCATACATCAAATTCATTGTTAGATGAGAAGACTCTTCAAATAATTTTTATTTTAAAAATAGTGCTAAGATTAGATATTAAAGAAAGCTAGTCCATCTTTTTCTTTAAACAATGTTGTTTTATATCAAGAGATCAACAATATTTTTTAAACATTATCACCTTTACATAAAAATCTAAAAGCAAAAGTTGTTTTCTATTTAAGTAAACACATGAAAAAAGGGGATATCATACTTTCATAATTCATGATGAAATCAGTTGGGATCTAATAACTAAAAGTAAAAAAGCTTATAATTTGACCCCACCAATCACTTATTATATTTGTCAAGTAGATCATTATAGCCGGTAACCAAAAACTACTAGCTTTAGGAAGAACATCAAGATACTTAAAGAACAAAACAATATCCTTAATATTAAAAATATTGCATATATTATCTTCATTTTTCCAAAATAATAAAAAATTTAGATTTAATATTTATTGAAGTTTATAAGATCCCACCATAAACTTGGCAATGGAAGAAAGAATGCAATAGAGAGGGGTGAGGATATCATCTTTTGTTTAACTAAAAACAAAGAGAAATGTGGATAAATCAATCTATTAATATAGATATAAAATGATGGGATATCAATATAATATCATTCATAACTTTCCCATTAAGGATACAAGAGAAATAATTCCTTGCCATTATAAATAGTAAAAAAGAGAGAGATAATAATGCCATAAACCATGAGATGACTAAAAATGAATATCATGGATCCCACCATTAATAATGATGGACAAAGGCATATTAATAATATAAGTTTTTCATCAAATTCACAACCATAGAAAAAAATCTTCTTGAGTCTGCATATGAATAAAAGTCTTTCTATTAATATCATTAAATTATTCTTGAAATTAATATTGGCACAAAAGATCTTGGGAGAGCGCTAATAAAAGATATATTTTTAATTATGCCTTTATTTTGTAAGAATACAACTTAATCATGTTGATTAATTATTATAAGGGCAAGCTTATATCTATTGGTAGAAGCTTAGCAATAACTTTCTATAAGAAATCTCAAAGAGAAAGTCATCAACAGTCAAAAAGATTATAAGCATGCAACATCTTGATCATAAAAAATAATAATACTATGCTTGGTTATACTAGGTAGCTTATAAGTCTTGAAGCATTATTGTAAAACAAAAGTGAAATGAAACCTAACCACATCCTAGAAAACATTAAAGAACATAGAGAAAAAGCTATATAAGACAATAAAGAATATAGAAATAAAGCCATTAAAACTAATAATTATACCTAATTAATGCTAAAATGTACCTTTATAATCTTTAGAATAGTGAAAAGATAGATAATATGTTTCTAATAGCACATAGAAAATGGAGGCTGTAGAAATAAACTTAATGGGAAGTAAAAATAATAAAATATTGAGTATTGTTGTATAATGAATTAAAAATAAATAAATTAATAACTTATTCAACAAAGTTAGCAAGAAAAGAGAGTGTCATTTTAAAATATAATTTATTTAATATGATAATGGCTCTTCTTAATCTTTATTTTTTATACAAAATCCTAGATCATCATCATCTTTAGAAACCCAATTAATTTCATCTGTTTAAACAAATCTATTTTATTACATATTGAGAAGTTTGTTGAAACTTCGCTTGAACAATTTTTTTTTTTTTTTTTTTTTGTCTCTAATAACAATAAAGTATTTATGCAGATGTTTTTCCAATGGATAAGAGGGTCTATTTTGATCGTCATTAATATTAGAAATAATTTAGAGAAATTTTATGAGACAAATTCATTATAAGCTAGAGGTAATTATAAGTTATGTTAAATCTAAGTCAAATCAGTTGAAATTTTAATCAAATTAAATCTGATGGCAGGTCACCTTAGGTTAGTGGTTGAGAGTTTTGCTTTAAGCTAATAGGTCTAGGGTTCAATCTTTCTTATGGGTTGTGTGTGTGAGCTTGTCATTAAATTAGCTCAAATGTCCAAAAAGAAAAAAAAAACACACACACACACACACTTAATCTGAAGAAATGACTAGGTTGGGGATTCACGCCCAAATCAAACTTAATTATGTTTAGAACAATTATACCTAATAAAAGCATAAGCATAATGTCATATAATCCAAACAAAAAAGAATGTTCTATTTTTTTATTTATGTGGGAGCTAGCTCAATTTAATAAATCATTCATAAATTTAAAATAATGTTACACTTTATTAATGAATTTATCTTCTTTAAAAAAAATACTAAAAAATAGTAGTAGTATTGCTTTATTTGACAAACTTTATTATGTACAATATTTTTTTTATTCTTTCTTATAAATATAAGATCAAAATCATTAATATTATCTAGAATTTAAGTATATTTTGGTTAACTAATTTAATTATTTTTTGAACATAAGACTAATGATTGCTATTACATCCCCTCAATGATCCATGCTCATAAATGTAAGATTTAAGTGTTCCTACATTATTGAATTAAAGAATGAAATATCATGCTCTCTATATCATTCATTGAAATGTTATATGTAAACACTTAATTTATGTCCAAATCATCTTTAAAAAATATTGCTAATTGTTTTTAGCTACAACAATGAGAATCATACATTCATTTAACGGCCTCATGATTTGTCAATTATTATAAAATATATTTTACAAAAATGTTAAATTCATTGGCCTCCATTATTAATTTTTTTAAGTTAGAAATAAGTAAAGGATCTAAATCATATATAAAAACATATTCAAAAACTCTTAAAATAAAAAAACTTTATTTTTAAAATATAAATATAAAATATTTTTCAAATACACTAACAATTTACAAACAATCAGACAAAACCTAAAGGGCTATTGAAATCATATTTTTTGCGTGCTAGAAAACCAGTTGCGGTAGAGTAAAAATTTTCGCCTTAGCTTCGTTGTGAAATCCAACACACAATAGGTATTTAAAGAGTGAACAATAAAACTCCAAAATTTTACGTGAAAACCTCAAAAGAGGGAAAACCACGCCTAGCCCAACAAAAAAAGCTTCCACTATATATCTGTTGAGTACAAGATCTTCTCGATACCGTGGATTACAATTGTATAGAAAGGAACAACATATGTGATAACGATCGTTGTAACTGTAGTAGCAGATGATGGTGAACTGTGTCGAGCAATCACCGGTAGAAATGCGAGGAACAATTACTGGCAGAAATGCATGGAACAATCACTGGCAGAAACGCAGGGAACAATCACTAGTAGAAGTCATCATGATGGAGACCGACAGAGATTGACGACGGCAAGGATCAATGGCGTCGACGGCATGCGGCCGGCATGGTTGACGGCCAGTGGCGACGATTGGAGGATCTTTAGAGCTCTCTCTCTCTCTGCTTGGTCTCCCTCATATGAGGAATGGGGCTATTTATAGAGGAGTGGTGTCTGTAAATACATGCAAAACCCGTACCACTCCACTTCATCGGAAGGCTCAAAATGATCCCCTTGATCATATGATGTATTTTGTGTATTTGAATGCTCAAATGATGTTAGAATTATGATATCTTGGGCTTGTTAGATTCTGCTCGTCAAGAAGCTCAATTTGACTATAAATACTCCATGTTTAAGAGTCGATTGATAATAAACGCTTGATCTAGGTTAGTCTTGATTCATGATCAGATTACTTTCTACGTCAAGATTCGTGTTTCGACTATTGGAATTTTCAGGGTCATATCAGTGCCCCCCTATTTTTGGATGATATTATCTCAATCATCCAAAAATATATATGCCGAATATTTGAAAATAGCAGATTCTTCAATGAAATTTGTTGGTCCATTAACTATACATTTTGAGAGAACATATCTTCACGGGAGCATAAGATTATGACCATGAAGCGGGTGCAGGATGGATGATGCGTGCACGCTGGGCAAAGATTTGGGTTATAGACCACGCGACATTTACTGCACTGAGCAAAAGGTTTCGAGTTGGATTATGTAAACGGCGCAAGAAATTCGGGTGCGCAGTTTCATGGGTCAAGAAAGGCCGCTGGCCTTTGCGAATAATCAGTATGGGTGTGGAAATTTTGACGAGCTGGTAAACGTAAATGAACGGGTCGCGAGGGACTGGAAACAGTGAAGGCGGAACGAGCGCGTGAGTCAGCGCGATGGGCTTGATGCGAGTCGAAAGCGGCAGTCGAAGGAGGCTGAGTATCGGTATACAGGCCGATCGGCAGTGAGTGGGTGGGTTGCGATCAGGTCTGGTCAGCGAAAGTTCGGTCGCGGGAATGGCGGAGCTGGTATTCAGGAACGCTGACGGTGTCAGGGCGTCAGCTGACCGCGCAAGGCCGGTACATGGTTCGTGACGTGTCTACCAAAAAAATGTCCGCTTTTTTTTTTCACACGTTTTGGCCCATTTTGAGCAGTTTTGGGCGGTTTTGAATGCTTTTTTACCCTTTTGCCCCTAAAAGTGGTCTATAAAAACCCCCTAGGGCCAAGGAAGAAGGCACCTTCTCTTCTTCTTGAGAGAAGGTCGTTTGAAGACGGTCAAGGCCCGCGGTACATACGTCGTGTCTACAATTTTCTCTCGAAAGAGGCGTCAATTCCGGACGACCGAAGGAGGCGATCGCGCCCGTACATTATCGCGGTCTGCTTTCTCTCGAAGAGCGTAACCGACTCGCCGGACCGTCCGGATTCTGAGGTGATCAAGGCCCGGTAATCGGAGCAGCGGCGCACGGCGATGGTGGCGACCACAATGGTCGCGCGGACGCGACGGTGGTTGGCGAGATAACCACGATGGTGGTGACCGCGGAGATTGAGCGATGGTCGGCGGCAGCGGAGCATCGCAGGCAGAGATCGACCGGTGAGGCAATGCGGGTGGTGGCCATTGGTTGGCGGCCGACGGGGTGATCGGCAATGCAACTAGAATCAGTATGGTGATCGACGCCGGTAGTCGGCGATGACCGGCGACGATGGTGGTGACCGGTGAAAATTGAGCGATGGTCGGTGATGATGGCGAGCAGAGGCGCCGACGGGGTGGTCGCAGAACGCAATTGGCAGAATGCGACGGTGGTGATTAAGCGTCAATAGTCGGCGGGATGACTGGCAACGATGGTGGTGACCGGCAAAAATGCTGGCGAAAGAATCGGTGAGTAGAGCAGTGGTGACCGCCATGTGCACCGACGCGTGGGTGGTCGGAAAACCGGGCGACGAAGTATCTGGCACTAGCGTCTGAAGCGGGATGATCGACGACGATGGGGATTTTTGACCTATCCAAGGTTGTTTGTCAGAGTGTTTGCTCGATGACGTTAACCTGTATGGAAGAGGTTGAATTATATCCAATGAGAATTTTTAACCTATCCGAGGTTGTTTCAGGTGTTACAGATGACGCGTATGGAAGAGGTCGAATTGAATCCGCTAAAGATTTTTGACCTATCCGAGGTTATTTGTCAGGGTGTTACCCGATGAAGTTAAACTGTATGGAAAAGGTCATGGGAAGTCCACCAAGGACATTTTGACCTATCCTAGGTTATTTGTTAGAGTCTCTACTCGATGGCGTTAACCTGTATGGAACAGGTCGTGGGAAGCCCACCAAGGACCTTTTGACCTATCCTAGGTTGTTTGTTAGAGTCTTTACTCGATGACGTTAACCTGTTTGGAAGAGGTTGAATTGAATCCGCTGAGGATTTTTGACTTATCCGAGGTTGTTTGTCATAGTCTGACTCAATGACATTAACCTACGTGGAAGAGGTTGAATTGAATCCACTGAGGATTTTTGACCTATCCGAGATTGTTTGTTAGGGTGTTACCCGATGACGTTAACCTATATGGAAGATGTTGAATTGAATCTGCTGAGGATCTTTGACCCATCTTTGGTTGTTTGTCAGAGTGTTACGCGATTATGTTAACCTATATGAAAGAGGTTGAATTGAATCCGCTGAGGACTTTGACCCATCCGAGGTTGTTTATCAGAGTGTTACCCGATGACGTTAACCTATATGGAAGGGGTCGTAGGAAGTCCACCAAGGACCTTTTGACCTATCCTAGGTTATTTGTCAGAGTCTTTGCTCGATGACGTTAACCTGTGTGAAAGAGGTCTTAAGAAGTCCACCAAGGACCTTTTGACCTATCCTAGGTTGTTTGTCAGAGTCTTTGCTCGATGATGTTAACCTGTATGGAAGAGGTCGTAGAAAGTCCACCAAGGACCTTTTGACCTATCCTAGGTTGTTTATCAGAGTGTTACCCAATGACGTTAACCTGTATGGAAGAGGTTGAATTGAATCCGCTGAGGATTTTTGGCCTATTCGAGGTTGTTTGTCAGGGTGTTACCCGATGACGTTAACCTGTATGGAAGAGGTCGTAGGAAGTCCACCAAGGACCTTTTGACCTATTCTAAATTGTTTGTTAGCGTGTTACCCGATGATGTTAACCTGTATGGAAGAGGTCGTGGGAAGTCCACAAAGGACCTTTTGACCTATCCTAGGTTGTTTGTCAGAGTCTTTGCTCGATGACGTTAACCTGTATGGAAATGGTCGTTGGAAGTCCACCAAGGACCTTTTGACCTATCCTAGATTGTTTGTTAGAGTGTTACCCGATGACGTTAACCTGTATGGAAGAGGTCGTGGGAAGTCCACCAAGGACCTTTTGACCTATCCTAGGTTATTTGTCAGAGTCTTTGCTCGATGACGTTAACCTGTATGGAAGAGGTCGAATTAAAACATCCATTTGTGATTGTAGACAAAGTTGCTCCTTAACCACGGTCTCGTTTTCCATGAGTATGAGTGGAAAATATAATTTAAAGCTATATCTCTTCAATGTTGAAATATCCTCCAACTTTGACTTGTTTCTGGATGGTAATCGATTAGATGCTTAACATGGGTGATCTTCGAGATTAAGAATTGCCCCGCCAGAATCAAGGAACTAAGTTTGATGAATCTTCATTCTTCGCTTGAGCTCCTTAAAAGCTTGAAATGCTTCACCTCGATGGTGGTTTTGATCTTGTTGGAAAACTTGGTCGCCATACAAGATGAAATAATGGGAATCAACTTTCCACGATAACCGTTGCATGCTAGAAAATCATTCGGAGTAAAGTTTTCGCCTTAGCTTCATTGAAATCCAGCACACACATAGGTATTTAAAGAGTGAACAATAAAACTGAATTTTACGTAGAAAATCTCGAAAGAGGGAAAACCACGCCTAGCCCAAAGAAAAGCTTCCACTATGTATCTGCTTTGAGTACAAGATCTTCCCACACCGGATTGATTATATGAAAGGAACAACTATGTGATAACGATCGTTGTAACAGCTTGTAGAAGCAGATGATGGTGAAGCGAGCAATCACCTAGAAATGCGAACAATTACTCGGCAAAATGCAACAATCATCGCGTAAACGCAGGGAACAATCAGGTAGAAGTCATCATGATGGAGACCGACAGATTGACGACGCGGATCAACGGCGCTACCGACGGGCGCGGCCATGTGGTTGACTACCGTCGAGTGGCGAACGATTGTGCTTGGAGGATCTTTAGAGCTCTCTCCTCTCTCTTGGCCTCCCCTCATATGAGGAATGAACTATTTATGAGGAGTGGTGTCTCAGAATACATGCAAAACCCGCACCACTCCACTTCATCGGACGGCTCAAAATGATCCCTTTAATCATATGATGTATTTTGTGTATTTGCATGCGCAAATGATGTCGGAATTATGATATCTTAGGCTTGTTAGATTGCCACAAGAAGCTCAATTTGACTATAAACACCATGCTTTAAGAGTCGATTGATAATAAACGCTGATCTAAGTCTTGATTCACGATCGATTACTATGTCCAAGATTCGCCAATTGGAATTTTCAGAGTCATATCAATATTTATTTTTATTTATGTTTTAATTTGAAATAAAAAATAGTTAAAATCTTAAAGGTATATAATAGTGATGATAGTTGACAAAAATAGCACCCAATAGTAGTTGTAGAGGCGATGTCATATTATGATGATAATCTGTTGTTGTAATCGATAACTTGTGTTAATGATTGACAAGTGGTGGCGGCCTGGCCTGTTTTTTGTTTTTAAAAAATTAAAAATATTTGAAAGTTATTTTGATAATATTTGAAACTTTTTTATTTATTAACAAAAGAATTATAAAACACAAATCAAATATATTTAAATAAAATAAAATAAAATAATAAATTGATTACAAGCTTGTCTAAATTAATCGAAGGAAAGGCTTGATTTTCTTTTCAATTTTCTTTTATTTTTATCTATGTAGGTAAGTTTCTATAAAAATTGTATTTGCTTATATTATTGGTATTCCATAGATCCCCATAAAAATATAAATATCGATAAATAAATTAACCCATCTTTTTGATAATTTACAAAGAAAACAAATCGCATTCTTGCATCATTTCTCTTTAAAGACTCTAACTGGAATTTTTTTTTAAATAATCATAAACTATTACATGTATAATTTAATTTCAAAATCTCGATAATAATATTTTAAGAAAATTTTACAAATACCCCCCTAAACCCTATCGAAAAGCCACTGAGAATTTCGAATGCCTAATTAACAGTTGCAATGATATGTACCATCCAAAATATTAGCGTGTATTTTTAACTTGTAAATTGTAAAGATGATGTTATTATTTATGAATTAAACATTAAGAGTATTTATATACATAGCACATAATTTTTATATATTTATATATGTAACATTCAAATCTTTAATATTACATCAAAAATAACATATTTATTAATTTTTAAAGTGAAATGCATATTTTAAACTATAAAAAATATGTTATATTTCATATTTGTAAATATTAAATTTCGAGTGTTAGATATGTAAATACATAATAATTGTGTGCTATGTACCTAAATTTCCCTAAAAATTAATGTAGAAAATAAAGTGTTGTTTGGGATTTGTTTATGCACCACATAATTCTTATATATTTACATACCTAATGATTTTTTTTTTCAAATTTTAATATTACATCAAAAAATATAATTAATATTAACTTATTAAAAGTGAAGCACACCATTTCATGCATATATTTTAATATGATTATGATATTAAAATATTATAATTATAAATATTAAAAATTAAATTATATATATATATAAGAATGCTATGACATGAATGTAAATTCTCCTTACAAAATCATATTTAATTTGCAAATATTATAAAGTAAAATAATTTTACTTTAGGCATTTTAGATTATATTGAACAAAATTTTTTATGTAAATATTTTATGTCTAGCTTTAATTTAACCTAAAAAAATCAATTAGGGCATATGTATTTTAATATTTATGTGCTATTTATTTATCTATTTATTTTACTACACAAAAATATGCAAATTAAATCTTCATTATACATAAATAAATAAATAAGTATGTCAAATTTTATTTAAGAAAATAATAAAATTTAAAAAGATTATCATATATATCACATAATTCTTTTGTATTTATATATCTAATACCTAAAATTTGATTGTTACATATATACCAATTTGCTATGTATGAAAAGGTGTATTAATTCTAAAAAGTTAGTGATAATGATATTTTTGATGTGATATTAAAGATGTAGGTGTTATTTATATAAATATTAAAGTTTGTGTTAGAGATATAAATTTATAAAAATAATGTGGTATGTATGTAAATGCTTCTAAAATTTATTGGATCTCATTATTTGGTATATATATATATATATATATATATATGCAAAAAAGGTATTCATTTAAAATTTGTCAATTTTTAAGTTCTTATAATGTTAATTAGAATAATATATATTGAATTGGAATAATATGATTTTGATATGTTTAACTAGCAATTGGGCCTTAACATTTTTTAGCCCAAGTTCATCCAGGGGAAGAGCCCAAGTCATTTATATAAAAAGCTTGTACTCCAATGTTACATTTCAAATGTCATCAAACTATTAATGAAAATAATATTTTCTTAAATACATTATACAAGAAAACAAACATTCTCTATCTTTTATTAAGAAAATCATTATCTTAAATAGATTTATTTGGACCTAGACCTTTTGATGGTAAATGTTCACATAATCTATAATTTATTTGTAAATTAGCAATAGAGAAAATAATTATGTATTTCTTCAAAATGAGCTGAATTATGATACTTTTACACTCTACTGATACTTTTTTTTTTAATTATATAACTGAAGATTATATTATCAATCATATTTTAAAAATATCAGTAGAAGTATATTTTATAACATTTTTTTAACAATGTAATATTTGATTTGTAATAATATATATATATATATATATATGGTCAAAGATAATATTTTTACCATATTTTCTTATAAAAATTGTGATTAAAATTTTAATCACGACATAAATAATCAATTTCTTAAGAAAGTACTATAATATTAAAAGATAAAATTTAAATATTGTTTTTAAATTACAAAAAATGGATATCTTTAAAATTTTAATTATATTAAAAGGAATAAATTACAGCTCAATTTATGAAATATCGATTGATATTATTGCCCAATAAATTTTATAGGTGAATTGATCTAAAGATTAATATAATATAATTTTTAAATCCTTAAAAATGC
Organism: Cymbidium sinense; assembly: GCA_021442155.1. Taxonomy (NCBI): domain Eukaryota; kingdom Viridiplantae; phylum Streptophyta; class Magnoliopsida; order Asparagales; family Orchidaceae; genus Cymbidium; species Cymbidium sinense. The sequence goes on from CM038221.1 coordinate 188,647,661, forward strand.
TTAAATTTTAATTTAAGATTAATATCTTGATTAATATAATATATGCTTAAGAATGCTTAAATTTTAAATCGCGCACATCTTATTGTAAATATAATGATCTTAAAACCAATATAGCCTAAAAAATTAATTAAAATATTTTTACCTAATATATATATATATTTCCTTTGAATTCACTCTAAAGAGAATTGTCCAATCAACCAAAACTTTCAGTTAGATCTTTAGCGGTGAAACCCTGCCTTCATAATTTAGAATCATGAGATAATGATACGTCATTATTCTTTAATTATTTAATTTTTCATTTAAAAATACTTAATTAACTTACTTTATATATATATATATTTATTCGACTACCAACCTTGAAGGAGTAACTTAGAAGAAAACGAAGAGATTTGGAAGATTTCAACTTTGGCAGTATTATATTTGTGCTGAGTTGCTTTCACAGATTACTCATTAAATATTATATAAAAGCTCTCATAATATTCTTTTGGAGATTGCTTGCAAAGCATTTTTAACATGTTTTTTTTTATTCAAGTTATGGTGTCAACTTTTTCTCCTAATATTTATGTATAAGATATGATGGAATGTCCTTATTTATTATAAATAATGAATCAAGATTTATATATATATATATATATATATATATATATATATATATATATATATATATATATATATATATATATATATATATATATATATATATATATATAATTACATTTTTTTTATTAGATATTAGAAGTTTTATTGAATTAATAGATCTCATAATTTTTTTTTGGGAATTTATGCACCTAAACAAACTAGTTTAAGATACCTTAGTAGAAGTGGACTTTCTGGGTTCAATAACGTACCAAAGTCTGTTCTCAAACAAACATAGCTCACTCATATCATATATAATCAAAAAGTATTATTTTTTTAATAAATATGAAATTTTCTTTACACGGGATAGTGACTTTAGTTTCATTAAGTTACCCATTAAATGAAGGCATACTATCAACTACAATCATCACTGAGGAGTAATGCATATTTTTTATAATATCGGTTACATGCTCTTTATAACTAAATAGCAAAAAATATTTAATTTAACATGTATTTTTAACAATGCCTCATCTTCGGCCAACCCATAAATGGGAGATCAGGGTAGGCAAGATCATTGAATCATTGGCAATAACATCTTTTACTTATTAGCAATCTGAATAATTTCTTCTAATCTTTCTCTCTCTCTCTCTCTCTCTCTCACACACACACACACACACACACACAATCTATAAGTCTCACAAAGTCATTAAATAAAGTTTTTGGTGTCAACCATTGGCGAAATTGGATTCAATATTTTCTAAGATAAGATGAGCATAGCTTGATGCTAAGAATGAAAAAAGAAAAAGAAAACATTATAGAAGTACAGTAATAAATCCAAGAAGAGTCAATCAACATGGATCAACTATAATTCATTATAAGGAAACATCTAATGTAGATAAAAAAAATGCTTGTAAAAATGAACCAAGGAACCATAGTGCATCTTCTTAGGGTCCCTTTGAGAGGATATCCTCAAAAGTTCATTTAACTGAATAATTTAGAGAAACTAATTGAGTACAAAGATGCTGACTTCAACCCCATTGAACATTAACACTTACTACGCTTTCGTGTTTTAATTTGGAGTCGTAGGGATACCACGTAAATCTTAGAAGGTACTTATTGAAGTGATCGAGTATGACATTAAGGTATGATGTACTATCTTAAAAGATATAAATATCGCCTTATAATGAACTCAATCACCTAATAAGGACTCTTAAGACAAATGAGTCTACATATATACCAGAGATCTTTCCCCTACTTTACATAGATAACTGAAGTAGAATTTAATTTATGTTGAATTCTTTAGTTCTCTATGGAAGTAGGCATCCATAATTAATTACATCCTAAAAAATGAGAACTTCCTAAGAACACTCTCGATTAAAGCGATCAATCAATATCTCCAAGAATTTTCAAAGATAGACTATCGAAGGATTGGTTATTATTGAAAATCTAATGGGAAGAGTTCAAATAGGAAGACTTATTTACGAATTCTACAGGAAGATAAGTAGGGAGCATCCAAGATACTAGAAAGCCTAGTGGATGCTTCAATCTATCTTATGGTGAGGCTTTAAATTTTTAAAAGAGAGGATTTTATTTTTTTTATTTAAGATGTAATTATATTAGAAAGTTATGACTCACATTTTAATAACACAAGATTGTGAAAATGCCTAAGAGGTGTGAAATTATACTCATAGCAAGAGAGAAATGAGCTGTCTCAGAAGCTAGATCTAGAGTGCTCTAGCACAAGCTAAGAGCCCGACCTAATTTTACTTAGGGGAATGGGATATGATGGATCACTTCCATAAGAGAAAATGAACTGATCATTCTTCTAGACTTACAACTACTTGGAGTGGCTGCCAACTAACACCTCATATGCTTTAAAATCATATAGGACAGCTTATGTAGATGCAAGATAGTTAAGTTATTATTTAATTAAGAAGAAAGCTGGAATCTTAAACTCACTCTATGAGAGATTATATAATGTTTGGTATCTAAACATGGCTTAGACTGATTTTAAAAATTTACAAATTTTTGGGATTATTTTGACACATTTATTTTAGACCAAGGCTTAGGATAATTATGCCTAAATGCATGATGAAATTGAGTTGTGGGGCTAAATCAGCGAGAAGAGGTATTCTCCACTATAAAGAATTGCTCTTGCAGGTTAAGTTTGTCCCCTATCGTGCAAGAGTAGATCATCTATTTTCAAGAGTGAAATAATATGATATGCAGGGTGTTATAGCATATAACATTCAGTTAAGAGGTTGTTAGATTTTTTTATTTATCTTGATTATGAACCTAGGTTTTAAGATGAGGTTATGAGTTGATTCAATTTTAATTATAAATTATTAATGGAGTAAATAAATTTAATTTTATTCTAAAGAGCTTAATGCATCGAGGTCATACATAAAACAATCATACTTAAATATGTCTATAAAAAGCATGTCATTCTTATTACACAATCTAAACATAATGATCAAACATTTAGACTTCTCAGTCTACTAAGAGGTGGATTGACTAACAGTTGGGACTCTTCCTACTTAACGAATTGAATAGTAGGAGAAAAAAAACTCTAAAGGATATTTATGTCCAATGAAAGGCCGATGCGGCTGACTACTATTGTACACCCCAGAGAAGAAAAGAGATTGGGTAGCCGAGCTCTACCCTTATACAGTCCGGATTATAATTAAATCTTACAAATGAAATAAATTCTATAGGGGTCTTCAATTCTTGTTCTTCTTTTCTTCTTTGGATTAGTTTGCTCTGGGCTTCAAAGGGCCTCTCAGGTCTTTGCCTTCTAGCCGCTGCTCATCCTAAATCTCATAGAACTAATCTTAATCCTATTACAAAAATTATTTATGAAAATTAAAATTAAACTACATCTACAAAATAGATATTAGCTAAATAAATATACAAACCAAGTAGTTATATTTCATATATTTGGACTTAGCATCCTACACTTAGATAACCAAACTCACTTGTCCTAATTGTATTATGCTTAAAGATATAAGCAGAACCTGTAAATAAAAGTATTTTATATTCATTTATTATTACAACAATCTCTCAAGCACAATCTCCTACATAAAATATCGTTAGGCTAATAATGACCTAACATCCAGTCTATGAACTAACAATCCTAACATCCAATCTAAAATACTACATCATAAAATAAAACATATCACCACAACATACACCGGCCTAACCTAATACTAATATCAGTGACTTAATATTCTAATGTGTATGTTAAGGCTTTATGTGGTATGCCTTGATTGAGCTTTAGGATTAGAATTCTCTAAGGTTTAGGATTGTTTATAATACCTATTAAGAATGATTTCACCTTAAGTCCTTTAGTAGCTTGATTGAGTTTTAACTTATACATTCTTTTTTTGTTCACTTCTTACTTAATATCTAATCATTATGAATAAAAGAAAGAGACTTGACTCTTTCCTCCATATCCTAAGTTGATCTCTAAAGATAGATCATTATTGCTTCAACTTTCTTAATAGACTATTCATGTGTGGTGTTTATTTTTGAGATCGTATGGGAGACACCACGCAGATCTAAGAGTGTACTTATTAAAGTGATCGGATATGACATTGAGGTATGACATACTATCTCGAAAGATAAGGACATCACCCTTCAATAGACCTAATCACCTAATAAAGACTCCTAAGGCATGATGAGTCTTCGAATGTAGTAGAGATTTTTTCCCTGCTTTACATGGATGATAAAGCAGAGTTTATATTAAATCAGGTTCTAAATTTCTCTATGGGGGCAAGCCCCCATAGTTAATTACATCCTAAGGAAGGTGAATTTCTTAAGAATACTCTCGTTTAAAGTAGATAATTATTATCTCCAAAAATTTCAAGGGTAAGACTATCAATAAATTAGCTATATTTAGAAAATCAATCGAGATAGATCAAAAGGAGAGACTTCCGAAGCCAAAGAAAATGAGTAAGGAATGGTCATATACTAGGGAACCTAATGAGCATTTCAACCTATCCTATGGTTGGGATTTATATGTTTGAAGTTGAAGAGGATTATTTGTTTGAGTTAAATTTCATTAGATTACTAGGGCTTATAATCCACCAACACAAAGGTTGTGAAAATGCCTAAGAGGTGATGATTTATGCTTATATCCCAAAGAAAACCGCTACCTCGGATCCTAAATTTAGGAAACTTTGACATAAGCCAAAGCATGACCTAAATATAAGTGAAGATGGGTATATGATTTATCTCCACAAGAGAGAGTAATCCACCAGACTGTTGAATTTATAACCGCCTAGAGTGGTAGCCAGCTAACTCCACCTATGCTTTAAAACCATGTGGTCAAGTCATATGATTTTTACAAGATAGTTGGGTTGTTATTATTTAGAAAGAAACTAAAGTCCTTAAACCCACTCTTTAAGAGGCTAGAGTATGAGTGGTATGAGTAACGACTTAGTCTAATGTGAATATTTTCAATATTTATTTGATTTTGACTCCTCATTTTGATAAAGGTCATAGGATTTTTGTATGCCTAAATGCATGTCGAAATGAGTTATGGGCTAAATCAAAAGAGATGAGGGTGAAGCTCTGTCGATAGGAGTTGCTCTCACAGGTCAAGCAGTTCTCATATGTGTAAGGATGGAGGCCCTCATTTTCTAAAAGTGATTCAAGATGGTATGCATGATGTGAGACATACAACATTCAGCTAAGGGGTTGCTAAATCTTTTAGTTATCTTGATATAATGTCTAGGATTTATGTGAGGTTATGAGTTATTTAAAATTTTAATTATGAGTTATAGTTGGGTAAAAGATTTATTTTTTTCTAAGAGCTTAATTGGATCCAAACCACACATTAAATCATCATTCATAAAGAAACTCTAAAAAGGCATGCCATTTCTATTATGAAATTTTAAACAAAACATCAATCAACTTTATAAATCTATCACAAAATAATAAAAGGCCAGTGCGGTCGAGTACCATCATTCAACCCAAAAAAGAAAAATGGGTAGCCGAGCTCTACCCTTATACAAGCCGGTATATGAAATAATAATTACAATGTACAAACGATAAGTGCTACGGGGTGTCTTCAAATCTTCAACCATTCATATCTCCATCATTTCTTCATGTCCTTCCTCTTTTGATTTGGTAGGCTTCAAGGCATCACATGGAAAGGCTAAGCCTTCTGGCCAATGTTCATCCTTAATTCCCATAACATTAATTGTAATTCATAATGCAAAATTATATTAAAAATGGGAAAGTAAATCTAACTACACCTACGAAATAGATGTTAGCTAAATACACCATACAATCAAAGCAGTTATATGAATAATTTGGACTTAACATCCTACACATGGGCAACCAAGCTCACCTATCATAATTTGGATTATGTTCAGGGGTTAATCAACCTATAAAAGAGAGAATTTATATTTATTTTAAGCACCCCTTAAGCATAATTCCTTGTAGAAAATATGATTAGGCTAATCACAGCCTAACATCTAGTCTACAAAATATATACCATAACATCCAGTCTAAAACAAGATATCATAAAACCAAACATACATCACCCCATGCACCGTCCTAACATAAAGCTAAAAGTGTGACTTAATTCTAAAGTTTGTATAATAAAGCTTGTGTGGTATGCCTTAACTAAGCTTTATTATAATTTTCTAGGTTAGAAAGGATGTTTAATCATAAGAGGTTGATTTCACTTTAAGTGGCTTAATTGATTTGAGAATTTTACTTAGTATTTTTTTGTTCCATTTGACTTACACTTAACAATTAAGTATTATAAAGAGAAGAAAAGAGAGGATCACTCTCTTTCATCTCTACCTTAAGTCATTTCTAAAGCATATTGATTAGACTTAGTTCTCTTTATTGAATGACTTATTACATATTTTAACTAATCCTAAGTTTAGGTTCACTTTAAATGGTCTCATTCAATAAGAAAATCATCTTGAGATTAATTGGAATGAATTACAATCACTTGGCACATGTTCATTCGTTTCTTTCCATCATATGTAACATGCACATGATTAAATCCTAAGTATACCTATACATACAATATATTTTTAGCACACCTAAAATAAAAGATGCATAAATGAATTTTATAAAAAAAATGAGATTTTCACTCATTAACAAAATGCACATTCAAATGTATAAAAATTTTAAGCAAGTACTTCGCCATTGTGAATCAGGGGAGTGAGGTAAAAAAACTCCTTGGGACTACTTAAATCTATGCATCCCTAGAATGTCTAGACTAGATATACCCGCTATTCTTAATACATATGAATGTACAAATAACTACAAGAATGGAGAAATCATGCTAAAATTATATTTTTGAAGTATTTATGTATATGGAGTAAAATCTTACCTAAATTCTAGTATTGAAGTATGTAAGAATGAAATCAAATAGAGTATGTGCCATTGTTAAACCAGAAAGTGAGGTAATCAAATGACCTCCTTGGGGCTAACTAAAGCCTCATATTCTCAAGATGTCCAGGCTATATACCCATTAACACCCTTACCTATGTTACCTTAAGGTAATTATCCAAATAATTATGAGCCAATATAGTATGCAAATGAATTGAAAAGTAAAATAACAATGGTGCTATGAAGTGAAAAGTCTAATACAATTGGCTCACAATCAATGGTTAATTAAGCTTAAGGAACTTACTTAATTACTTTTATGATTTTCCCACACATATGGACAAATCATAATTTCATTAACTCTCTTTAGGCTATTAAACACCTTAAGGTCTACCCATGAATCAATTAAGAAAAATTAGATGTATTTCAGATTTTTAATTTAGTTATTCAAGTCATTAATCCATTAATCCATTTCATTTTACTTAATTACCAAATTTAATTGATTATCCTTTGAAATGAAATGGACTTAAGGGAAAAAGGCTGGGAAAGAGGCCCCACCCCAACCTAATTCTATAAGCCTTCTCATTCAAATTAAACATGATTTGGTATGAATTGAGGTTCAATCTAACTAATTAAGTCATTAATTAGTCAATTAATCTATAATTAATATTTTATAGAGAAGAGAAGAAAACTTAGAGGAAAGATTAGAAGGGAGACCTCAATCTAATTTCTTAAGTCTCCCCACTATTAAACAATGATTAGGGTGTCCAATTTATTGATTAGTTATTGTTCACATGCTTAATTATCACTTAATGAAGTTGAGAAGATAATTAGGGCTTAAGCAATTAATTTTCCCAATTATTCAACCAATAGATTCTAAGAAAAATAGGGGAGGCACAAGTCATCCCCTAAGCATTCTCAGAAATTAATTGGTTAATTAATTAGAGAGTAATTATGCTAATTAAATTTTTAATAATTAAGCTAAAATTAATAATCAAAATTAACTAAGAATAATTTAATGGATTCCCCTCTGAAATACCTTTAAAATGACCCATTATCTATAAATTTTGGATTTTTTTAAAATTAGTTATGAATTATCAAAGTTTCAACCTTGAAATTAACTTAATTAGCCTTAATTAAGCCTAATCCCATTGGCGCCACATGGTGCGCTGATGTGGCGCACTTTCCATATGGCACCACAGGATTGGCTATTTAAGATGTCACATCTATGGTTAACTCTAATGGCGACGTGATGCGCTTTCTCGTGGGCCGTCCGATCTAAGATCGAACAGCCATAATCAAACCCATGGCTAAAGAGGGATCAAGCAGTAGAACTAGCGTGATTTGATCATGTCCGTCTGTTCCAATCATGCGTAACGGAAGGTCCATGATCTCTCTTCCAACGAGTGACGAACGACGGAGCCCGTCTGCCATGGATCGCTCGATCCGAGCTCACCCAAGCCCAAATTCATTCCAAAACCACCCCCACACCTTCCTACGAAGGATCCATGAAGATCCAATGGCTAGGATCAGCTCACATGCAAGTTTTCTTCATAAAAGACCAACCCATTTTCTCCATAGAGCTCATTTTGAAGCAATTATCTCACCGGAGCTAAGACTGGCAGTTCACACGCTTTAGGAAGCTTCTTCTAGTAGAGACGAGGCTCTATTGAATAACAGTTGGATTGGTTCCAAGTGGATCACTCGATTGGCCAAGAACGCTGCTTTGGAGCTTTAGCTTTGATTGAAGTACATCCTCCTATGGCTTTAAAGCTTGGGAAATAACTTGTGTGGCTTCGATGACGTGCATGGAAGGTGTGTGTAAGAGGAATTGAAGTTTGGTTGAGAGAGGAAAAAGTTTGGATCGGGATTGAGCTCCGCTATTTCGGCTACATACGGGAGAGGAAATCCGAAGTGGGGAGGCCTTGGGGAAGCTCTAAGAAGTGTTAGGGAGTTTTGTTTATCACTTGGGAGCTTAGAGGATTCAAATGTAAGTGAAATCCGATTTGAATTAAGAGGGTATATCCCTCAATTTGCTGAGATGGACGAACGAGATTATCTCCTTTTTTTTCAGCTGGCCAACCGCCACCAGGGTGCTGGAGTGGTTGTCATCATGTCCACATGGCTCATCTTGGTTGGAGGAAGGAGTGGGAGGTGGCTCAAGGGTTGATATGGTATGATCTCCTTCCTTGGATCCAATGGTTTCTAGGTTTGTAAGAGAGGTGAGTTAACTCACCTCCCTTTGGTTCATGGCAAGTCCTAGCCCACTTAGGGTGGGCTAGCAGGTTAGGTCAAACCTTAAATCGGGTGAGTGAGAGCTGCCATGTGATGGCAGAATGGACTTTACCATTTAAAGGTGGAATCCTATGTAAAGAGGGCTTGACTAATGGGCAATGGCTTGGATTGGGCACACTTGGCTTTTGGGCTGACTTTAGGATGACCCAAGATGGGTTTGGGTTGGGTTTAATCAGCCTCCAATGGGTCATGGGTTAGTTTCGTGGGTTTTGACTTCATTTGGTCAAATGGGTTAATATTGGGTCATGTTGGGTTAGGTTGACCAATTGGTCAAATTGGGTCAAACCAAGGCTTGGGTCAGGTTCAAATGATGATTTAGAGAGTTTTGGTTCAAGTGGTTTTAATTAATTTGCCTAAGTTTGATTTCGGCTCATTTGAAATCAAATGGGTAAAATGGGTCAAGTTGATCAATTTGACCAAATTGACCAAATTGACCAAATTGGGTTGGGTTAGTTGTTGGTTCATGTTAAATTGGTTAGTTGAAAATGATTGTAAGCTTTGGTTTGAATCAATTTGGGTTTAATTTGGATTTTGGCCAACTTGATCCTTTAGGTCAATTTGGGCTAGGTTTGGTCATGTTGACCAATTGGTCAAATTGGGCTCAATTATGGCTTTGGTCAAGTTCAATAATTAATTTGGAATGAACTTGAGCCATTAGTTGCAATCAATTTGGGTTGGATCATGATTTGATTGATTTTGACCTTTTAGACTAATTTGGGTCAACTTGGGTCAAATGGCCAATTAGGCTTGGTTTGGCTCAATTGAGGGTCAAGTCATGTTCAATCATTGATCATGAGTTGGTGTGAATCAATGGTTTCAATTGATATGGTGTATGGTGAGTTTTGGCTAGATTGTGTTTCATTTGGGCTAAAGATTGACTTGGTCTAAGGAGTTGACTTGGTTTGACCTAATTCAAGGCAGTTGATCATTCTAAGGTGATTGATGATCATGGCATGAGGTTTGGATAGCCTTGGTTCAATCCAATTTTAATTGGATCAAAACTTAGTTCATATGAGTTCTTTAGGCCACTTTGGGTCAAGTGGACCTAAGTGGATTAATTGGTTTGATTTTGACTTGATTAAGGTTTAGTTGGGTTTATATATGAGCTTAGGATTGAAATATAAATTCAACTACAATCAATTCGGGCTATGATAGATTTTGGTTCATTTAAAATTTTTAAGTCAAAAGAGCTAAGTTGGGCTTGACTTGGGTTGATTTCAATTTGACTAGATGATTGTAGGTTTCATTTATATTTGGATAGATGATTGAAGGAATGATTGGCTCAAGAGAAAATCCATTGATTTTGGTTTGATTTAGGTTGATTTTAGTTAAGTCCAAGAAATTGTCTTAAAGGTTATAGATTGGATTTTGGTTCGATTTTGAATTTGGTTTTGGCCATTTGGATTAATATTTCATTTACATTTATGAATATAAATAAAGATATAAATGATTCATGAGAAAATCACTCGAGTTTGGAGTAATTCAGAAGTAAATTTGACCAAGCTCATAGATATAGGTCAAAAGGGCTTAGAAGGAAATTAATTTAGTTTTATTTATTTTTGATCATTGGAAGGTGGGTTTCATTTATATTTATGAATATAAATGAATGCATAATTGATTTATAAAAAAAATCAATTGATTTAAGATTGATCTGGGTTGAGATTTAGTCAAGCTCATGGAGGTGGGTCCATATGGCTTAAGAAGGGTCTTGGTATGGTTTGATTTTGTTTTATTTGGTTTTGATCATTTAAGTTTATATTTCATTTATATAAGTAAATGTAAATGATGGAATAACTGATTTATAAAGATATCAATCAAGTTTGGGTTGATTTAAGTGGGGATTTGGCTAAGCTTATGAGAGTGGATCATATGGTTTAGGAAGGATTTTGGGAGTTAGGTTTGATTTCAGATTTCAATCATTTATAATTGAGTTTGGACTTGGATTTGATAAATGATTCAAGGTTTGAATTAATATTGAAGAAAATCAATTGAATCAAATTTAATTGGCCTTAGCAAAAAGTAAGGCCATGGAATTTAATCATAAGGTTTATGAAGGATTTTGAGCATGGATTTGGTCATGGGATTGATTGTGATCTTTGAAATTTTGATTTGGGTTTGGTATGAATTTGAGGTTTGGTTTGAGAAGGCAAACATAGGTTGGGTTCAGGCTATAGGGTAGGCAAGTCTCCCTAAGTTCCTAAGGCATGACCTACCCCTATGGCTAACCCTTCTAAGTCTTTGGGCTTAAGTTGAGTGTTCACCTAATCACTAGAAGTGTCTTAAGACTAAGCAGCTCTTTGTATCTATAAGAGTCCTAGATCTATGATGAGGGAGAACTCACTCTAAAAATGAAGTCAACATCATGAAATGTATTTGAGCCTAAGTTTAGATTAGCTTTAAGGGATCTTATCCATTCATGAAAGGCATTTTAAGACTAATGAAATTGAGTCACTGTCATATGAGTAATAGTCCGCCACTTCCTTTCATTATCAATAATATCCATCTTCTTTTTCCTTTTACCTTCTTTGATGTTTGATAGAAAAAAGAGAATTTATCTCATGTTTAAACATATGCAAATATCTATGAGGAATATAAGCAAGTATGTGTCATTGCTAAACCAAGGAAGTGAGGTTATTTAAGACCTTTTTGGGGCTACTTAAAGCCTCGTATTTCTAGGATATCCAGACTATATACTTGCTAATCCAAGTACACATATGTATATACATAAACATAAAACCAAAATCATCGAAAGGTTGTGTATAAATAGCTTTTACTTATGTAAAGCTTAATGGCAAGGAAGGGTTTCACTTTATATTCTAACATAAGCATACACATAAATGAAATTAAACAAGTATGTGTCACTGTTAAACCAAGGAAGTGAGATTATCTAAGACCTCCATGGGGTTACTTAAAGCCCCGTGTTCTCGGGATGTCTAGGTTATATACTTGCCAATTCAAATACATGAATATAAGTATGAACATAAGAATAAAACCATCAATTTTTATCTTTTGATTACAAATAAATGAGCATTTCAACTTCACATAATTAACTATCTATAATAAGCATTGATTTAAGCTTCAAATTATTTAACTCATAATTAACATATAGTTTCAAAATAGTTTGAGGTTCATTAATGATAATAGCCAAACCTTCAATAGAACCTAAGGACGATCAAGTTAAATAAGCATCCCTTAAGTCTAATTAAAGTTTCTTTAAGGTTTAATTTTAATGTTCAAGTTGTTGAAACTTAAAAAGGAGAAACCAACACTTACAATTCACTCCATCCCATGTTGGTTATTTAACATGTTAAAGAAAGAAAATTAGATATATTTTATGGATTAATTAAGTTCAATATTAATTATATCAATTTAATCACCCTTCCTAAGCTTCTTTAATTTAATTAATCACTTAAACGAGAGCCTTCAATGATATGCTTTAGAAAAATAAAATTTGCAATGCACCTAAAGAGATTTAATGCAATTAGGCTCATGCTTAAGAATTAATTTAAATTAAAGAAAGAAAAGATTTAAAATAAATACTTTTATGATTTTCCCACACCAATAGGAGAATCATACTTTCTTTAATGACTTTATGTTATTAAACACATAAAGATATTAGCGAGTTGCACTTGAGTTATTTAAATTTATTTCATTTAAATTCTATAATTAATATTTTTAATTTACTCTTAATTATTAAGCATATAAATTAAACCTAGAGAACACATTTGGAAAACATTAGGAGAAGGGTGCCTAATAGATTCACATGTCATCCCCACAGTTTGCATTAATTAACCAACCTTAATTATTCAATTTTACTATTAATTAATTTTAATAATTATTAAATCATTTAATGAGAGTAATTAGAATTAATTTGTCCCTTTAGGTTAAATTGGGCTAGGTAGGTCAATTGGGTTGGGTTGACCAAATTGGGTCCAATTGAAGGTTGAATCATGTCCAATATCCACTTGGTGATTAATTAGAAGCAATGGTTTCAACCAATTTGGTTTAGGATTTGATTTGGTTCAATTTGGCCCTTTAGGACAAATTGAGTTAACTTTGGTCAAGAGGCCAAATTGGCTTGGTTAGGTTCAATTGGCTTCAATTGGTGATTGAGTTATGCTCAAAATTTAATTTACGGTTGATGAGACTCATTGATTGTAATTAATTTAGCTTAGAACATAATTTGGCCCAATTTGGTCCTTTAGGTGACTTTGGGTCGACTTAGGTTAAGGAGTCAAATTGGCTTGGTTAAGTCCAATTGATTGTAGTGGAGTATTCCATAGTGACCTAGAATCATTAATGAAAATATTGGATAGCTTGGTTTGATCCAATGGGAATTTGATTGAGGTTTGGTCTAATTGGAACTTTTAGGTCACTAGTTTGGTCAAGTCAATTTGGGAAAATTGAGGTTATAGATGGTTGGAATATATTCAATGATGAATTTGAAGTTGATTGGTGACTTTGAATGTAATTGATTTGGGCTCGAATGAGATTTGGCTCATTTGAACCTTTTAGGTCAAATGGGCTAACTTGGGTTACTTAAGTCAACTTGATTTAATTGGCTTGATTGCAGGTGTTGATATAGTTTGAAATGATCCATTGGATAATTATAATGATTGAGATAATGAAATTGAGTTTGATTTGCTTGGATTGGTTTGAATGGAGTGATAGGATTGAAGTGGGTTAGCTTAGGTTAATGTTCAAATTAATTTATCTTAGAGCTTGTATTGGAAACCAAATTCAATTAAAGTCAATTGATTGGCTTGGGGTTGAGGTTTTAAACATTTGATTTAAGTTTAAATTAATTGATGGGTATGAATGCCGGTTTAGGCCTTAGGGTAGGTGAAGCCTACTTGCCTTAAGGTAAGCTCTAGACCTAGGGTCATGCCCTACAAGTCACTAGGCTTGGGTTTAGTATCCCGTCAACTACTAAAAATGTCCTAGCTATAAGGAAACCTAGGTGTCTAGAAGAATCCTAGACCTGGGATAGGAGTGACCAATCCTCACTCTAAAAGTGAGGTCAACATATGTCAACAACAATAAGGAGTTGACCGCTCTTCGATAAATTAAGAAGATGAATCCTCTTATGATAAGCATGTTCTCTAAGAATATTGCAGAGGTGTTGCCCTTCAAAAGGTTCAAAATCTATCACATTGTTTGAGACCAAGATTCCCTATTAGCCATCAATGGTGCCTTAAAGTGATGCTTGCTCTCTACTACCATTAAAGAATTACCTCTCTAATGATTTTTAAGACTTCTCCATGAAAATGATAAACACTTTTGCTGAAATTTAAAAAACTATTCATAACCTAATATGTGAGTGCTCAAAAATTACTAAATAGCTTATAAATATTTCTAAGGATGAGTCAAAACCAAGTGAGCAACTAAGAAAATTTATCATAAGATTTTAGAGGGAGATGCTAGAGGAGCTTGGAGCCAGTGGTAGCTTATGCCACCCTTTTTCAATATTTATTAGAAAAACTTTTTTGCTAGATGATGAAGTTGACTAAGGTAACCCAAGTTCATAAGCATTGAGGAATCTAACTATAGATCAACCACCACATCCTCCAGTCAATCAAGAACTTTTTATGATAAAAAGCATAAGTCAATTATTCAGATAAGAGAGAGGCTACTAATGGATTCCAAGATTTGAAAGGAGGCCTTATTCCAACAAAATTGCAACTAAAGAATGTTGCAACCATAATAATGATATCACTCTATTAAGGGTCTCAATGTCTGAGCTCACAAAATTCTTTCATAATAGAAATTACTTCAAGGGGTTGGCACCTATGAGTGTTTAAGCTCATTCCATATAACCATCAAAGTATTACATATTCCAAAAGATCACAATCATAGAATGGAAATTTTTCAGAACCTCTAAAATCTCATAGAAGAATTCATTAAAATTGACAAATTAACAAAATTTATTTTAATGGATCAAGAAGACCAAAAAATAAAGTAAAGAAATAAGTTGGCGCCTGGCCATATAATATATTTAAATTGAATGATGTTAGCCATCCCCGAGGGAGAAGGAGAAAAGGACAATTGATAAATAAGCCTTAAAAGTCTTCAATTTGGTGAGTTGAACTTGATAAGTACTTCTAGACTTATTTTTGAAGTTGTTCCTATCAATTTCACTAAGGGAAATAGATTACCTAAAAGAAGCTCATAAAATGAAGCATTTATTCTCATAATATTAATTACAAACTATCAATTTGACATCAAAATTTTTATAAATATCATCTTTAAGGATGTCTTTGATAAAAATGAATCTAAGTCCTTTTTACTCAATTTCACCGCTTGCCTACTCTTTAATTTCTTATGGGAATAAATTAAGACAAGAAGCATGATAGCTTCGGCCATCTCCTGGAAGGAAGGAGAATGCCAACAAAATGTGATGGTCAACTTCATTATAATAGATACTGCCACGATATAAAATGTGATCTATGGGTAACCACATTTAAATAATTTCAAAGTCATAGTATCCACCTACCATGTCACCATTGCATTATCATGTTATGGGAAAGTGATTGAATAATATTATAATTATAAACTTATCATAGGAAATCCATGAAAAGTTTATAAGAGGAGATAATATAATTGAAACTTGAGAGAGATGTGAGGTTGAGAAAAAGTTTTTATCAAAGAGAGATCCCCATGAAATATTTTTTACATCAATGCTTGCTTTAATAGATGCTATTGAGATGAGTTAATCAAACTCTCTAAAATAATTTAAAATTATTTATTTAAATGATAGCCAAGATGTATGGGAATGACATTAACATTGCATACAAAGGATTAAACATCTATAAGAATGTTAGGCCCAACATGCAAAATGTCAGAAAGATATTACCTATTTTAATAATTCCAAACAAAATGATGTTCACAAACTTCTTGAGTTTAGGTTAATAAAAATAAAACTAATTTGATCTTGAATTTATCGATGGATTAAAAAAATAATGAGAAATAAAAAATGTTTGTAGACTTCACCAATCTAAATTTTGCATATATGCACTTGCTCAAATTGATTCACTAGCTAATTTGATAGTCAACTTCCCCATATTTAACTTTGTAAACATCTTCTCATCCTATCATTAGATTAAAATGTGCCTAACAAGCCACTAGAAAATAGCTTTTACTATGGTGTGAAGAATGATGGATCACATGTTTAAGTAATAATAAAAGAGAAATGTTAGTCTATATGGAGAACTTACATGTGGGAAGTAAGTTCATAAGCTAAATATTGTAGATTTGAATGAGATATTCATTATGTTAAAATGATTTAAAATGAATCTCGACCTCTTAAAGTGTACCTTCAAAGTTAGCACTAAAAAGTTATTGCTAACCCTTGAAGGAATAAAGATAAACTCAGATAGGGTGAAGGAAATCTTGAAAATGTCCTCCTAAGAATGGTCAACAACCTATAATGACTTACTAGGTTAATTGATATTCTAAGTCACTTCATCTCAAAGATAGGATAAAAGCGATAATTAATCTTTGAAACCATAAAAGTGCAAAGAACTTTTTTTGTAGTGAAGAATGTGAATTTTTTTTCCAATAACTAATGTTGGCTCTATCATTATCGGCCATGACTATAAAGCTCATAATAGAAAGAAGAATTAGTCTTATAGTTTTAACTAAAAAAGAGATAATTAACTCTATGCTCAATCTGGAAGATGCCCAAAAATAGTAGCTCATTTTTTATGTAAGCAAAATCTTTTAAAATGTTAAATTGAGTTATCCAATCATGAAAAAATTGACATAGATATTAGGCATCACTATCTAGCAACTTGAACTTTAACTTTATTTTCAACCATACTCAATTTAATTCATCATAGATTACTAATTAAAGAATATATTATCTATGTTGTATCACTTAGCAAGATTGTTGAAATGGAAATTTGAATTGAGGGAGTTTCAAATATCTTATATGTGAATAGTGCCTTAGGAGCATAAGAAGATGGCTCTAAAGAGCCTAAAATGAATCATGCTCATGTACATGGTGAAAATTAGGTTATATGCACTAACAATCAAGTCAAAAATAAAAAAAACATAATTTCTAGATTATGCTTTAAAATAGATGTTAGACCAACAAACCTAATTATATTTTTAGATTTATAGATCATATTGAATAAGATGAATGGAGAATTCAAAGTTAAGGAAGATGTATTATAAATATACTTATTCAAGATTAATAAAAGGAAATTGAAAATTTTGAGTATTTTATAATTAAGCAAAACTTAAGAAAGCATAAACAACTTATTGACATCCTTTCAAAATTCAAAGAAATGAAAACCATGGATGTAGAAGAAGTGGTAATGTTGAGTTAGATAGATACATTCATATTATACATAATTAAAGATAGAAATAAAGATCTTATAGATAATAGTAGACCAAAGGAGATTTAGAATTAAAGAAACCAAATGCTTACTCATTTGATGGCAAGTTATTGAAAACATCAATCACTTTCTTTTCTATTTGAGGCATGCAAAGGAGAATAATTTGGCAAATTTCAAGAAAATAAATTATTTAGGAGAAAACAATAGTTAGTCTAGAGGAAGAATAGTTGTGAATCACATAATAAGGCAAATTTAATTTTAGCCTAGTTTTAGAAAGAAAATGAAATAATTCTACAAAATGTGTATACAATAACATATATTTTCCCTTGTTCAATTTCAATCTTTCCATAAACTACAACAAATCTCCAACCTATGTGAATTTGTTGAATAGATCCTCCCATTAAGTTGCTAAAGAATTCTCATTTTATTAACGCCTAATTATTTCTACCAAATGGATTAAAGAAAAAGAATTAACAAATATAAATGCTAAATTCATTTATAACCTATCGAGATTAACATAACTTATAGATATGGGCTTCTATTAGAATTAAAAATAAACAATGAGATCAAACAAAAAAAAATGAGGAGTTTGGCCAAAATTCAAACTTTCAACTCAAATTTAAATTGGTCCACTATTTAAAAAACTAATGAGTAGGTGGAGATGACAAATAGGTTAAACTAGAGTCTTCTAAGAAAAAATATGGAATGAGAAGAAGGAAAGTAAGTAGAAGCACCAACATCTATTCTATTGGGATAATGAACAATACCTTACCCATCAATTGGCTAAACTTTCTTCATATTATCACACAGGATGAATTCCTTACTCATAATGAAGTATAAATTAGAAATCCCACAAGTCATGCTACCTCAAATTTAATGAGGGGGAAGTGAAAGAATAAAGCAATATTAATAAACAAGAGATGGAAACCTTCTTCAACATATTAGAAGAGCTAAAAATTAAAACTTTTTAATGAAGCAAGAAGTTAAGAAAAAGGTAGCTAAATATAATAATTCAAACATTCAAGAAAAGATATTTTATGTTAGAAACTTGGTTTAAGAAAAGTAGATAATGTAGCTTGATAGTTTGCCTAAAGAACTTAGGATGGCATATAGGAAAGACCTTACATCATTAAAGAGTGAGCCAACTCTAGAGCATATTGACTATAAACATACACAGGAGAGAAAGTCTTGTAAAAAAAAAGTATTGATGACATACAAATATTTCACTCTTAAAAGAGAAGTTTCCTTTCTTTTCTTTTAATGTTTAATATTTTCAAAGAGTTGTCATTTGTAATGGTGAGCACCAAGGCTTCTCTTTATTTTGATCACAAAGAAGCATATAAATTTGGGTTGCTGCAACTCTAGTTTACTCATTAAAATTATTAATGTTTAAGGAAGTCATTATTTACTTAATATTAAAAAACAAATTTTGGATTGCATATAACTACCCACAAAATCATTACTCAAAGGCACTGAATTAAGGTATCAAAAATTATTACATATTCTCTTTGTTTGGCTCAAAAATAACTTCCAAATTTGGTATGTCTATAATTAAATTTTTCTTAAATTCATTTAGTGAAATCATTATTTAATGTTTAGTATCTCTTATATATTTCAACAACTCTTATAATATATAGATTATATCTTTACTATTTCATTTATCTTAAATCTTTAAATTTTCTTAAGTCAATTATAATACTAAAATATTTAGTATTTAGAGATAAATAATTTAGCCCTAGAACTTTGACCTCTTTTAATATACCATCTACATTGAGTAATGCAATTAATCCTTCCAAGATAAAATCTCTAACATAAGTTAAGATCCATCCAAGAAGATAATGACTTATCACAAAATATTTTAAGAAATAAGCAAGATAACTTACATGAAAATTTATTATTTGATGAATTGGCTTTAATTGGCATAATCTAATGTAGTATACTCTAAAATAGAGATATCTTCGCAAGTTATCATACAAGAAAAAACCAAAAAGTACTCTATCAAAGTGACTCATTCAATCATTAAATGAAATATATATGTGTGCATGTGTTTAATTTAAAATAAAAATTATAATGTGCTCATCAAGCGTCATTCTTCAAGGATTGTTTATTATCTACACTATCAAAACTTTTCCCTCTTACTTTTTCCTTTGTACATGACTATTGGTGCTATGATTATACAAGTTGAGGTTTTGCCGATTGAAGTTATTCATAGTCTACTTTATCAACTTAACTAATAAAAGACGATTTCTTTAAGGCATTTATTCATAAGTCTTCTTTATAATTTGTAAAATTTATGAATATCGATGGTCATCTAAGCTTGAAAACAAGAGCTAAATAGCATTAATCTCAATTTCTTTAAACTTTTTTATGACTCAAAGTTTTAGGTTTGTATCAAATACAATAAACAGGTAAGTTCTTTCTTTAATATTTTTGGCCTACAAAGTCAATTTTAAAGTATTTATCTTTCTTTGTAAATTGATAATTTTGACTCAATAGTAACCTTTAGATATTTTGCTTGCCTCTTAACCTTTCTTTAAAATTCATCAGGTTGACATTTGCATTCTTGAAAAAGTGCACACAATAAGCATTATATTTTGATTAGCTGATATAGACTGTTAAAATATAAATAATTCTCAATTTTTTTTAAAACTCAATTTAACCCACCTCACATATCTTAATTCTTATACTCACATCCTTACATGAGTGAAATAAATTTCCACATCACTAACAAGTGAACATCATCTATGGGAAGCAACTCCTCATCATCAATAATGACTATTCACTATTTATTCCTCCTTGAAGAAAAAGAACTGCTCTTAATGTCATCATTTAAGAAATCATATATTTCATCCCATGATTGGCTTATCTCAAACAAAAAAAATTAAACAAGAA
Source organism: Cymbidium sinense (assembly GCA_021442155.1). Taxonomy (NCBI): domain Eukaryota; kingdom Viridiplantae; phylum Streptophyta; class Magnoliopsida; order Asparagales; family Orchidaceae; genus Cymbidium; species Cymbidium sinense. Next base: position 188,668,114 of record CM038221.1, read on the forward strand.
TTTTGAAAACTAAAAATGGAAAGAAAATAAATTTTAAATAAAAATTAAATGGTGGATGATCATCTCAAAATAATAATAATAATAATAATAATAATAATAATAATAATAATAATAATAATAATAATAATAATTTAATGGTCATGTATTGCACAATTTGCTTAAAGAAGGTTGTCTAAATTATATATCTACCTCAAAAGGTGACTTGAATATATAACTGAAATAGTTCAAATCCTTCTCTTGAAGATTGTAGAACAACATAACCTCTTCTTTAATGAAAATTTAAAGCTAGTTTGATAGATGAAATCTCATTGTATTAAGTATCAATTAGCCATCTAGTCTCTAATTTTAGAAAAAAAAAAGAATTTTCTCTTTCAAGTTTTTTAATTCTCTTATAAACCTTGAGTCATTATGTACTTATAAGAGAAGAAGACATTATCATTCTTATGAGATTTTATGGTAAACATAAATTCAAATAAACGTATGCTCCATTTAATAATCAATCTCATAGATAAATAATAAAGGTAATGATTCAGACTAAAGAATTTGGACAAATTAGGCTAGAATCAAACCAAAGTAACAGAGAATGAAGGAATTGGAAGTTATAATATAAGGTGAAATTGATCATGATAAAAGTAGAGCTTGACATTGTTTTAATGAATTAAAGATTTTCATTTTCCTTAGAGTTCAAAATCCTCACAAAACTCTAATCTCTTTCTCATGACATAAAATTATATTTGGTGACCAATGAAGGAAACATTATGATTTTCTTCACAAAGTTCTCAGACGAGCTCATGAAAATCTTTGATATTGTACCTAGTCAAAGAGAATTCATTGAGGAAATAAAGAAGAAAAGGAATACAAAGAGAAAAACAAATTATTATGGTCAAACATATAACTAAAACTTATAGAAGATGAAACATCAAACAGTCAATTTGTGTATATCAAATAGAATATATATATATATATATATATATATATATATATATATATATATATATATATAAAATAAAAATACAATTTGCACATTTAAAACTACATGTAAGTCAAAACCATGAATAAAGTAATAAATAGATAGACAAAACATATTTTTATCATAATCTCTAACTATTAATTTTTTTATTACAAATAAAGCTTCATTAAAAAGAGTGAGCTCAAGTCATTGGCCCACACTCAAACATGATAACAAGGGATGAAGATACTTCTTCATATATAACCCATATTATTAGTCAAAAATTGTTTTTTGAGAAACAATCCTTGGTGAATGATGTGGTGATGTATTAACTCAACTCCATTAGTACACTCCTCTTTTAAAGGATAACCTGGATCTTCACATTCTCTAGCTCCAACCTAATTTTAATGGTGACATCAACTAAATTAGCATCAAGGAAAGCATTAAGTGTACTAAACCGCTCCACCAAGTTTCCTAGGTAAATTCATTGACTTCTTAAGTTAAAAATTAACTTGTAATGAGAGGATTAATGCCTTCAAGATTCCAAAAATCTTTGAACAGAGGACTTGTGTTTCAATAATAAGAGATTCTGAAGTTGACATTCTAAAAGATCATTCACCATTACTTGATCTTTAAAACTAATATTAATCTTAAGAACCTTCTAATGTTTGTTACTAACATGAAGTGAGGAATTATCCACATGATTAATCATGATAAAAAATATGATTAAGAGGGATACTACTTATGCCATCACACATTATTTTCACCTCCATCATGGATTAACTTGACTAGGAAAGACCACCATTAACCTCCACGATTATAAGGAAATTACTAAGAAGTTCATTGATATTAGGTTCCTTGATAGTAATTTCATTGTTTTTATTTTCATGTGGTTACACATTTACCTTTATCAAAGTAGGAGAAGACAAAGATTTTGTGAAATCCCTTCTTACCTCTCAATCATTTTTTTTTCCACCATCCTCCTAGCTAAACATCTCTTAGAACCATCCCTTATTCTCAAAAGTAAGAGATTAGAATTGAATTATTTTTTCATTCGCCACACAAAAAGAGTCAAATGGGCCCCACTTCTGACAATTAAAAAGAAAGAATTATTGAAAACTCTCATGATAAACTTATATCAAGAGTGTAAAATAAATTAAAAGAGAAAAATATTGATAAAAAATAAATAGTATGTATATAATAACTGCAAGATAATTATTTGTACTATGAAAAAATAATCAAAACTCATTTGTTGTCCTAAGATAAAAACAGCCTATATTATTTTGTTAAATATTCTTCCATTTAAATCATCATCTTGCATTTTTGACATAAATTTGTATCATGAGCTCCATTTTTTTTTTCAAATGAAATGCATCCCTTTAAAGCCCAACTAAAATTCTCTCACAAACAACACCATCTTAAACACCCACGTCTAATCAAAACCAGCAATGTTAAGCTAGCCAATCCTAACTACAATTAAAGGGGATTTTATCATTCTAAAAACCAATCTCAATTTACTACTTAGGAGGTGAGCAAGATATTAGATCTCTTAGTAAATATATAATAGGTTTTTCATTAAATTAATCCCGTGAAAAAAGGTAGAGAGAAAGAGAAGAAAGAATACACGATTGAAGCTTCATTTGATATGATTGTTATTGCTTTTAAAAGCATGATTAAAATTATTGTTGAAAGAATTATAATAAAAAGTTGACTGGAAGGTCGCAGTTAAAAAAATATATATTACATTAGATACAGTCATTGTTAAACGGTGACTGCTTTAGGGCTTTTTTTATCCCTTCAATCCCGACCACCATGCCTCATTTCATCGCATTTCCTCGTAGCCTTTCCTTTTTTTGTATTTTTGTTCGTTCTATCCAGCTGCCCCCACTTCTTTACTTCTTGGTTTAGTCACAATTCGTGGCAGGCCTCCCCTTTATTCGCATTTCTTCTCCTTCAACATAGCTCGGAAGAGTAATTTGATTGGAGGAGGCCGCCAACTTGCTTGCAAAGTGATATTGAGGTTTTTTTCATCTTATTTTATTTAGTTTATTTTGTTACTCAACTGTAGAATGTTATTGCTAGTTAGCTAATGATTTAATCAATTATATTGGAATGTAAGAACAACAAAAAAGTTTTTTTTTGATGTTTAAAGTTCGAAAATTAACCAATAAAATGAATGCATATTTTGGTAATGTATATTTATATAAATATTTCAAAGTATTTATATATTTTTTGGAATTGTGAATAAACTCAAATGGCTTTTACTATCATTAGATTTTAAAAAAAGAAACATCTTAAATAAGTCAAGAGTTAATTTCATTGATCTTATTTCATAATGTGCAATTTAATGTTGATGAACATTTCATGTCTGTTTATACTGGTGGGAAAAATTATCCCATACAAATTTCATGTTGTTGAATTTAAATGATTTAAAGCACAAAATTCTAAGGTCCCTACACTATGATCCAAATAGATACATAGTTAATTTGACATGTTTCCCTATTGACATAAGATTTACAGTGTCACCCATATATGATGATGAAATTTGTCAAGTCATGTTGAAAAAAGCTTCTCATCAAATATTTATGCTTCATGTAGAAGTAGAACATTGATATAGTTATTACCCAACCATGGACACTATCATAAAGTCGCATAATATTTCATTACAAGATGATCAAAATTTTGTATCCCTTCTGATAGAGACGGTCTAGCAAAGCAATGAGACTCTTATTCCATTGTTAGTAGTTGTGTGCTCTAAATTAACTATGTAATTAGCTTTACATATGTATATATGTATCATTATGAAAAATAAATTTTAATGTATAAATCAATAATGAATTTGGGTATATTTTACATTGTTGTTATTCTATCACTGTCTTCTTGATCATCTACTAAAGACACCACAACATGGGCTATTATACCCAATGAGGACAATGAGATAATGTACAATGATTCATCTAGTTCATCCAAAGGAAGTTCTGATGAGGATTGGCCTATGTTGGCTTAATTAGCCTCATGTTCAATTTGATTAATTTTGATGATAACAAACAAATGCTTGGATGTTCTAATGAATATTTTTATGTGTTTCAGATATATCAATTGCTAATTACATATCCAATACATCTCACAAATTGTTAGAAGAAATTGCAAGAATAAAAGAATGAAAGGGATAATGTGAAGCTATGATTTTAGGTTATATACTTCATATGAGTTCTTTGGCATGAATCAATTTGCTCACAACCTAACATACTATTTTAATGAGGTTAATTTATATAAATCTTTATTTAATTAACATTCAATTATATGTTTTTTCTACATAGCAATATGTAATTAGCTTTACATATGTATATATGTATCATTATGAAAAATAAATTTTAATGTATAAATCAATAATGAATTTGGGTATATTTTACATTGTTGTTATTCTATCACTGTCTCTTCGACCTGCTGTATCATCTACTAAAGACACCACAACATGGGCTATTATACCCAATGAGGACAATGAGATAATGTACAATGATTCATCTAGTTCATCCAAAGGAAGTTCTGATGAGGATTGGCCTATGTTGGCTTAATTAGCCTCATGTTCAATTTGATTAATTTTGATGATAACAAACAAATGCTTGGATGTTCTAATGAATATTTTTATGTTTTATATATCAATTGCTAATTACATATCCAATACATCTCACAATTTGTTAGAAGAAATTGCAAGAATAAAAAGAATGAAAGGGATAATGTGAAGCTCATGATTTTAGGTTATATGACTATTCATATGAGTTCTTTGGCATGAATCAATTTGCTCACAACCTAACATACTATTTTAATGAGGTTAATTTATATAAATCTTTATTTAATTAACATTCAATTATATGTTTTTTCTACATAGCAATAAAATTGTCAAAGTAATAAATGATCATAACTATTAAGTATAATTATTTTATTTACTTAATGTAATTAGGTATTTTAATCTAATTTGCTGGTTATATGATAACTAACATATTTATGATTATATATAAATTATATCATAATTTTAAATGTCACATGTCAAAATTAACAAAAATATATAAAATTTTGTATTTTAGCCAAAGTCATTGTTTAATCAAAGAATTCATATCGATTTTATCTCCATTGATTCCTTGGATTTTTTTCCTTTAAAATAAGTGGTTACATGACCCACTTTGCATTAAAATTGAATTTATTATGATTTTTTAAACATTACCGATTTTAATAATGGATGCATGCTACATGCTTTGAATATATTAAGAGCTACATTTGATTACTTTTGACTTTCCCATGTGAATATCAATTTTTGCTGCTAAATTTAATATTTGTTTAATATAAATTATATTTTTATTGAATATTAAATTATCACATGATAGCATGAGGTTTGTATAATATATTTCTTTGAAATAATTTTTAAATGACCTTCTTGCCTATAAATAGCCCTCATTCTCTTCATGAAAGCATCCCTCATTCAAAATTCAAAATCTCTCCAGAAATCTAAGAGAAAATCTATTAAATGTTCCTTCCAAGTGTTCTCCAAATATTGCAAGATCAAATCCTTGGTTTGGAAGCTTCAACATCTTCAACTAAGCAAGCCTTTTAAATTACTTGAGTTTGTTTTCTTGATCTTAATACTTCTTAGTTGTTCATGCTATTTTCACCATCTATTTCTTCTTTCTAATTTATACTTTTGGTGGATTAGTCTTTGAACATTAGTTTTCACATCAAAGTTTCTCAATCATTTTTTTGGTGAAAACTCTTGTGATAATTTGTAGGATCTATTTCAACTTGCTGAAATTTTAGCTTCCTACAAATTTCTTTTGGTTTCTTGAAATATTTCTTCTTTGGTCTTATTTTGAAAGATCATTTATTCTTAGATCTATTTTAGAAGTATATTTTAAGCATTTTAAAATAAATTATTGTGCTGAAATTATTTTCATATTTGCTAGATCTCTCTTTTTAATTGAAAGCTTACTAGCCAACTTAGATCTATCATATACTTATTTTTTTTATTTTGTGATCATTAGCATTAATTGAAAGAATCTTTTTGGTTAAAATAAATTACTCCTTGCTGAAATTTATTTTATTATGAAAAGAATATTGTGAATTTATTTTGAAATCATTTTGTATTATTCTACAAATTATAATAACATAAACATCCTAGTAAGATCACTTTAAGATATTTATTTTTCTTAAGTGAGCATTTTGCCTTGCCAAATTTTTTAAGTTGTAAAGTGATCATTTATAAGTTGTGAGATCACTTTTTGAATTTGATTGCTTGGTATATTTGTGAGAGATTTACTTTATCAAAATTTATTATTTTGTATTTTTTTTGTGTTGTAAAATTTATTTTGGGGTTGTACTCGCCCCTTTGTAGGAGACATATATTGTAGGGGTTTCATATATAGAGTACTTTTGTAAACCATTTTTCATTTAGTGGATTCCTAGGGTGGCTAAGCGGATATAGGCGGTTTGGGGTTTGGAACCACGAAAAAATCGTGCCTCTTATCTCTATTTACTTTATTGTATTTTTATTTTTGCTGCATTTAGAATTATATCTTATCATTATAAAATCAAAATCTATTTTTCTATTTAAAAATTAAAATTTAAGTTTTGAAAATTTTAATATTACCCAATTCACCCCCCCTCTTGGGTGCTATAGTGTCTCAAATTGGTATCGAGCCTAGGCTCTTTTATTAGCTTAACATCCAAGAGTAAATCTTTTCACTATGGCACAAGGTTTCACAAAGGGTTCAAGGAGGGACAATCCACTCATAGACCTCCACTTTTAGATAGTGTACCATTTGATTATTGGAAAAATAGAATTAGTACATTCTTAAGAGGTCAAGATGCACGATGTGGTATATGTTGACACATCAATATCATACACCCACGTGAGAAGCAAATGGCATTAAAGTAGAAAAACCTTTTGAGGAATGGTCTAAAAAGAGAACTTGATGAATTAAATGCTGGCTTGTAATACTTTACATTGTGCTTTATTACGATGATTACATGAAAATTTCTATGTTAAGTACAACAAAAGAAATATGGGATAAACTTATTATAACTTATGAAGGAACTAGTGAAGGAGATGCTCACATAAATAGACTTGTTCATGATTATGAGTTATTTCATATGTCTCCTTCGAATCTATTTCGATATGTATACTAGATTTATGAAAATAATTAACACATTACATTCTCTTGGAAAAACATATAGGAATAAAGACTTAGTTTATAAGATTCTTAGATGTCTTCCAAAAGAATGGGAAAGTAACAAATGACTATTAGTGAAGCTAAAGATTTATCTACTTATCCACTTGATCGCTTTTGGGTTCTTTGATAGCACATGAACAGTTATTGCTCAAAGGGATAAGATGGATAACTCAAAAAAAGGAGAAGAAAGGAAAAGCCATTGCACTACAAGTTGATGATAGTGATGAGCATAACACCTCAAGCTCGGATGGTGATTGTGATGAGGTGGTCATGCTTTCCAAAAGGCTTGGGAACTTGCTAAGGAAGAAGAATCAAAGGTATAAAAAAAATTATAAATTTCAAACTAAGAAATTTCCTATGAAGGGGATCATTTGCTATCATTGTAAAAAAGCGGACACATAAGAGGTGATTGTCCGTAACTTGTTGAATCAAAGAAAAAAGAAATTGATGTAAACAAAAGAAAAAATATGAAGGAGAAAAAGTACCATAAGAAGAAGAAGAAGATTTTATAATAATCCAGATTCAAATGAATCAAGTACTAGCTCATCTGATGAAGAGGTCAACATATGTCTTATGGCAAATGGAGAATCGACTTAGATTCTCAAGAGGTATGTAATGATATATCTTATGATGAATTAGATGATGCTTTTAATGATTTAGTTATTGAATATAAAAAATTAAAAGAAAAAATACAAAACCTTAGAAAAGAACATAAAATTTAGATATGCATTTTTGTGATTTAAAAAATGAATGTGATAATTTAAAAGTAAAATTACTTCTTTATTAAATTGTTCCTTAGTTGTAGGTAAACTTGAAAGAGAGAATATCTTATTAAAAGTAAGATTAGAATTATGTTTAAAATCACAAGTTCATTATAATACTTCATCAAGAAAAATATTTAATAAAAATTATTTGCGTCATACACATCCCACTCATATACCTTATAATTATCATTCTAAATCATATGCAAACACTAATGTTTGGTGCAACTATTGCAATAAAAAAGGGCATATTTCATTTGATTGCTATGCACGTAAAATAAAAAATACTAAGCAATCATCTTATGTATGGGTACCAAAAGGTACAAGCACTACACAAACCATGCATGCTAAATATCTTACTTCAAATTTAGAATGTGGACCCAAACATGTTTGGGTTCCAAAGTTAACATGTGAGTTTATTTTGTAGGAATGCCTTCAAAGCAAAATCAAAGAAGGCATGTGGTACTTGGACAGTGGATGTTCAAGACATATGATGGGAGATAAAGATAAATTCACAACTTTAGAATCAAGTGATGGAGGATTTGTTACATATGGAGATAATGTGAAGGGAAAAATCATTGGCATTGGTTCTATTTGTAAGAATTCTATCACTTTAGATAAAGTTTTTCTAGTAGAAGGATTAAAACATAATTTAATTTCTATTAGTCAATTATGTGATAAAGGTTTGAATGTAGTATTCCATGCATCATATTGCATTATAAAAAATAATGAAAATGTTTTGCTAGTAGGAAAAGATACAAAAATATTTATGTCATTGATTTAGATAGCTTCCATGATGTAAATTTAAACTTACTTTGTTTTAAAAGCACTCATGATGATATATGGTTATGGCATAGGAGACTATGTTATATTAACATGTACACACTTAATAAAATTGCTAAACTTGATTTAGTAGTTGGTTTGCCTAAATTAAATTTTCATTCAAACTATGTTTGTGATGCATGTATTCATGGTAAACATTCTAGAAGCTCATTTAAAAGTAAAAATATTATTTCTACTTCTAGACCTCTAGAATTATTGCACATGGATTTATTTGGTCCTATTAACACCACGCTTAGGTGGAAAAATTATGGTTTTGTGATTGTTGATGATTTCTCTAGATATACTTGGGTTTTATTTGTAACTTACAAGGATGATGTTTTTGGTGAGTTTAGAAAGTTTTCTAAATATATTCAAAGAGAACAAGGCCTTTTGATTAATAGGCTTCAAACTGATCATGGTGGTGAATTTCAAAATAAATTATTTGAGGATTGTTGTGATGAACATGGGATTAGACATAATTTTTCTGCACCTAGAACTCCCCAACAAAATAGAGTAGTAGAGAGAAAATATAATATTAATTGAATTAAGTTGATCTATGCTTGATGAGTATAAATTAACAAAATATTTTTAGCGTAGAAAGAAATGTTATGTAATGAATAGGATCTATTTTAGACCAATTTTGAAGAAGACACCCTATGAATTGTTTTTTGGAAAGAAGCCTAAGATTGAACACTTTCATGTATTTGAATATAAATGCTTTATTTTGAATAATGGAAAAGATCATTTAGGTAAGTTTGATTGCAAATCAGATAATGGTATTTTCTTAGGATACTCTCTTTCTAGTAGAGCTTATAGAGTTTACAATAAAAGAAAAATGATTGTAGAAGAATAAATACATGTTATTTTTGATGAAAATTTGATTGATCCTATTAGAAATGAAGTGATTGATGAAGAGATTGATAACTTTAAGAAAATATCTTTAGAAGATAATATGGATGATTCATTGCCTAAAGAATGGAAATATAATAAAAATCATCCATAGGAACTAATTATAGGAGATCCTTCAAAAGGAGTTATGACTAGAAGACATAGTAGAGAAATTGTAGATCATTCAGCATTTTTATCTGAGGTTGAACTTAAAAATTTAGAAGAAGCATTAAATGATAATTTTTGGATTATTACTATGGAAGAGGAGTTGAATCAATTTGTAAGAAATGATGTTTGGGAATTAGTCCCAAGACCCCAAGATCAAAATGTCATTGGAACAAAATGGATCTTTAGGAATAAGCTAGATGATTCAAGTTGTATTGTTAGAAATAAAGCTAGGTTAGTTGCACAAGGGTACACACAAGTTGAAGGTATAGATTTTGAAGAATCTTTTGCACCAGCAAGACTAGAAGCTATCGTTACTCCTTGCTTATGCTTGTTTTAGAAATTTTAAACTTTTTCAAATGGATGTCAAAAGTGCATTTTGAATGGATTTATTGATCAAAATGTATTTGTAGAGCAACCACCTAGATTTGAGAGCCTTGATTTTCCAAATCATGTGTATAAATTAAAGAAAGCCTTATATGGTTTAAAACAGCTCCTCGTGCTTGGTATGATAAGTTAAGTAACTTTTGATAGATCATGGATTTAGAAAGAGTAGATACCACCTTATTCCTTAAGAGCATAGATGATGATTTGATTATGGTACAAGTGTATGTAGATGATATATTATTTGGAAGTACAAATGAATCTTTATGCCATGAGTTCTCATCTTTGATGTCTAAAGAGTTTGAAATGAGTATGATGGGAGAACTTAATCTTAGGTCTTCAAGTGAAGCAACAAGAAAATGGCACATTCATCTGTCAAACTAAGTATATAAATGAATTGCTTGAGAGGTTTTACATGAAAAGATTTAAATCTAGTAAAACTCCTATGAGCCCATCTATAAAATTGGATTTAGATGAATTAGGAAAATCTGATCAAAAACTTTATAGGAGTATGATAGGTTCACTTTTATACCTTGCCGCTAGTAGGCGATATTATGTTTCGTTTGTTTGTGTGCTCATTTTCAGGCCAACCCGAAAGAATCTCATTTAATAGCAGTCAAGTGTATCTTTCGATATTTGATAGGCACTACTAGGTTAGGTTTATGGTATCCTAAAAATTCTTTATCATGTGATTTGGTTGCTTATTTTGATGCTGACTTTGCAGGATGAAAAGTAGATAGAAAAAGTACATCTAGCACATGTCACTTTTTAGGATCATCACTTGTGTCTTGGTCATCTAGAAACGTAGCTTTATCCACTGTGAGTACATAGTAGGTTCTTGCTCGTCCTTTGGTTAAAGCAACAATTAAAAGATTTTGGTATTAAGCAAGATCACATTCTAGTTCAAGATGACAATACTAGTGCTATTAGTTTGACTAAAATCCTATCCAAAGACTCATGAACCAAGCATATAGAAATTAGACATCATTTTATTAGGGATCATGTTTTGAAAGGTGATGTTAATATTAATTTTATTAGACCGATTTACAAATAGATATCTTTACAAAACCCTTACTAAGAACGCGTTTTGAAGACGATATACTTGGAATGTTAGATCCTAATATTTAAAATTGTATGTAGTTTGTTCTCACTTTTGATGTTGTCAAAAGGGGGAGAAGAGTAAAATGTTGGTTAATATTAAGTATATTTAATGCATACATTTAGGGGGAGCAACATTATTCATCTCATATGCATAAATTTTTTTTAATAGAATTTTTTCAAAAACTATGATGAAAGGTCAATTTGCACCTTCATCAAAATCAATACCCAACATTAGTTTGTCATCATCAAAAAGGGGGAGATTGTTGGCTTAATTAGCCTCATGTTCAATTTGATTAATTTTGATGATAACAAACAAATGCTTGGATGTTCTAATGAATATTTTATGTGTTTGATATATCAATTGCTAATTACATATCCAATACATCTCACAAATTGTTAGAAGAAATTGCAAGAATAAAAGAATGAAAGGGATAATGTGAAGCTCATGATTTTAGGTTATATGACTATTCATATGAGTTCTTTGGCATGAATCAATTTGCTCACAACCTAACATACCATTTTAATGAGGTTAATTTATATAAATCTTTATTTAATTAACATTCAATTATATGTTTTTTCTACATAGCAATAAAATTGTCAAAGTAATAAATGATCATCATAACTATTAAGTATAATTATTTTATTTACTTAATGTAATTAGGTATTTTAATTTAATTTGTTGGTTATATGATAACTAACATATTTATGATTATATATAAATTATATCATAATTTTAAATGTCACATGTCAAAATTAACAAAATATATAAAATTTTGTATTTTAGCCAAAGTCATTGTTTAACCAAAGAATTCATATCTGATTTTATCTCCATCGGATTTCTTGGATTTTTTTTCCTTTAAAATAAGTGGTTACATGACCCACTTTGCATTAAAATTGAATTTATTATGATTTTTTAAACATTACGATTTTAATAATGGATGCATACTACATGCTTTGAATATATTAAGAGCTACATTTGATTACTTTTGACTTTCCCATGTGAATAGCGAATTTTTGCTGCTAAATTTAATATTTGTTTAATATAAATTATATTTTATTGAATATTAAATTATCACATGATAGCATGAGGTTTGTATAATATATTTCTTTGAAATAATTTTTTAAATGACCTTCTTGCCTATAAATAGCCCTCATTCTCTTCATGAAAGCATCCCTCATTCAAAATTCAAAATCTCTCCAGCAAATCTAAGAGAAAATCTCTTAAATGTTCCTTCCAAGTGTTCTCCAAATATTGCAAGATCAAATCCTTGGTTTGGAAGCTTCAACATCTTCAACAAGCCTTTTAAATTACTTGAGTTTATTTTCTTGATCTTAATACTTCTTAGTTGTTCATGCTATTTTCACCATATATTTCTTCTTTCTAATTTATACTTTTTGGTGGATTAGTCTTTGAACATTGGTTTTCACATCAAAGTTTCTCAATCATTTTTTTGGTGAAAAACTCTTGTGATAATTTGTAAGATCTATTTCAACTTGCTGAAATTTTAGCTTCCTACAAATTTCTTTTGGTTTCTTGAAATATTTCTTCTTTGGTCTTATTTTGAAAGATCATTTATTCTTAGATCTATTTTAGAAGTATATTTTAAGCATTTTAAAATAAATTATTGTGCTGAAATTATTTTCATATTTATTTGATCTCTCTTTTAATTGAAAGCTTACTAGCCAACTTAGATCTATCATATACTTTTTTTTTTATTTTGTGATCATTAGCATTAATTGAAAGAATCTTTTGGTTAAAATAAATTACTCCTTGCTGAAATTTATTTTATTATGAAAAGAATATTGTGAATTTATTTTGAAATTTTGTATTATTCTACAAATTATAATAACATAAACATCCTAGTAAGATCACTTTAAGATATTTATTTTTCTTAAGTGAGCATTTTGCCTTATAATTTTTTAAGTTGTAAAGTGATCATTTATAAGTTGTGAGATCACTTTTGAATTTGATTGCTTGGTATATTTGTGAGAGATTTACTTTATCAAAATTTATTATTTTGTATTTTTTTTTGTTGTAAAATTTATTTTGGGGTTGTACTGCCTTTGTAGGAGAGTACATATTATTGTAGGGGTTGTACTTTATAGGATTATTACTTTTGTAAACCATTTTTCATTTAGTGGATTCCTAGGGTGGCTAAGCGTGGATGTAGGCGGTTTGGGGTTTGGCAGACAAAAATCGTGTCTTATCTCTATTTACTTTATTGTATTTTTATTTTTTGCATTTAGAATTATATCTTATCATTATAAAATCAAAATCTATTTTTCTATTTAAAATTAAAATTTAAGTTTTGAAAATTTTAATATTACCCAATTCACCCATATAGTGTCTCACACCACCTTCCTAATAGCCTCGTGGTCACATTCATAATCTTATTAAGGATTACTCATTTAGAAATGTTGAAGAGAAAAGTAATGTGATTTTAAATAATGATTATATATGTGATTGTCAAATAATAAGAGAATGGGATTAAGAAATTGTATTTGATGAGGCATCTAATAGCACCATGCTCTCAAACATTGTGGATATATCAGAAGAGCTACTTAAAGGAATGTGCTTTTTGAGCAAAAAGGATCTTAAATTTGCAGTTAGAAGTTGGTTGATAATTAACAATGTGGAGTTCCAAACAATTTTCTCCAATCAAAATAACTTCATAGTTATTTGTGCATAGGCCTGGAATTCTTTTTGATCTTGTCAATGGAATTTGCACATAAGTCTTAGCAAGTGGCTATGAGGTAGATGAAAAATTAGAACTATGGGTGTTGCAAACATGTTCATTAATCTAGTGATGATCCTAGGCCATCAACATTGTACCTCAAAATTCATTAGTTACTTCATATTGCCTATGGCAAAGACAACAAATTGATCTCAAGCTAAGAGAGATTTTTAGAAAAATGGAAGCTAATTTCACTATCGGGATCTCTTATATGAAGACATGGGATGCAAGATTTAAAGTGATTAAAATGATTTTTGGGTGTTAGAAGGAATTGTACATGTCAATCAACCTATTTATGGAATTTATTTATCGTCATGTTGGATTTTATTTACAAGATACAATCTAATAACTCTCATCACTTTAATTGGCTTTTTTGGGCTTTTAGACCTTCAACATCTAGTTGGGATTATTGTAGGCTAGTGCTAGGCTTAGATGGCATCTTCTTTCATGGTACATATAGAGGAATCTCAATGTTGTGGGGATTAATGCCAACAATGGCTTGTTTACCATTGCACTTCAATTGTTGAGTTAGAATCCAATCAACCATAACTTTGGTTTCTTATTTGTCTTTATATGTTTATTCCAACTGCTCATTCCTAAAAATAATTTAATGTTTAATTTCAAACAAGTATTTAGGATTGATACATGATTGTAGGGATATATTCCTGTGGACTGCTCATCTTCACAACTTGAGGCACATGTAAGAAAATTTTAAGAATGTGATGTTGAATTCCCATATCAAAAATATATATATAATGTGGGGAATACTGAAGATATTCATATGTATAATCATTATTACATGGCTAACATATCGAATGTAAAGCTTGAGCCTTACTAGTGGTTAGTTGACCTTGACGTTATAAAGTGGACCTTTGTACAAGATGGTGGGATGAGATATGGGTCAATAACTCCAAATGCATCTAAGTGTTTTAAGGAGTCATGAAACATGAGCAAGGATTACCAATATAGACCCTCATGACAAGTATCTATTACAACATTATGCCATTTTTCCTTAAGAAGCATAACAATGTGAACCAACAGAAAAAAAAGAGAGTAAATCCTTGTCTACACAATGATCTCAATGTTTATTGTGTAGATATGAACAAGAGGCTAGATATCACCCAGAGCCCACCCAAATAAATGGTCAAGTAGGTCATTTATGGTGGATCTTATCAATGAAGGGGAGTGTAGATGAAGTTGTAATCGACCATAAATATACCACATGCCTTGCCCATATGCAATTGTAGCACTTAGACAAAAATGGTTAAATCATTTAGCATATGTCTCCAAATATTACATGTTGCGTCTCTATAAAATGACATGCTAGCATTTCATGCCATCATACATCACACTGAATGGCCACTGTATGATGTGGAACATGCAATTATCAAATTATTATCACCAAACTATAGGAGATGATAAAGAAGACCATGCACAAGTAGATACAAAAATACTATGAATAAAAATAGAAGTTGTAGTATTCATTCATGTTATCTGTGCAAAACATGAGATCATAATAGGTCATGTTTCCCTTATAATCTCACTGGTAGGAGATATCTTAACCAAATGCATGCATCACTGCACTTTTAGTGTTAATTTAATTGTACATTATTTTGACATATGCAAGTTGTTTTTTTGAATGTATACTTATTTTTGTTTTTACATTTGCTTGTACATATGATGGCCGAGGAAGCTTCTAAGTTGGCTAGACACTAACGTAGGAGGCAAGCTAGAGAGGATGGCATTGCTTATGGTCCTACTCTAAGAAAGGTCCACCCCAGCATTGTCTAGTTGTGTGGTCAACATAGGATTGCTTATCCATACTCTATATGTCCTCTTTATTTTTCTTTAAAGTTTGATACACAACATGATGATTTTGATAATACTTATTTATGTCATGTTAGTGTTTATTTGTAAGGGCTATTCTTGAGGCCACATGGCCTACTAATTATTCTTGATTCATGGTTGGCTTACATGCAGTTGAATTAGATTCATCTTAATTACATTACATGCACTTAGACCACCATCTGCTCACTACATTGATCGAGAGGTGGTCTCCATAGATCAACTCATTTTATCTATCGGTTGGTGAGATGGCAATCACTTACAATATGTAGAAATGATCATAGGTGTTTGAGTGGATTGGCCTCCATTACTAGGCCATATTAGGGTCAGGGTAGAAAAATGGTGGCAGACTTGGCTCGATTGCTATGAAGAGCTACTAGGTCAACACTCAATGGTTGATGTTGTATATCAAGACCCAAACCACCCTAATATTACATTTATTTTTAAAATGAGACAAGCCTATGCATAAACTTGTATATCATTAATATAGCTCAGATGGACATTTCTTAGAGATAATTGCATTGACTTGAGTGACATTGAGTTTAGTAGGCATATGAGAGTATAAATATTATAACTGATTGGCTCCTTCTTGCTTCTAGATACATTAAGGTTAAAGTTCATTTACAATACCTTTCACTATTAGAGGATTTGGAGCTATTCAGTACACTTTCATTGGGAGGGGCAATGGTAGTTCATTATATAGGAAGCTTTCTGAGTTAACAAAGTCAAAATGGGCTAACATGGTAGGTTATTTGCACTTACTATATATATGATTATGATAGGATATCCATGTTGGAAGGCCTACATTGTTTGTACCATACCCACATGAACTTGATAGGTTGAGTGTTAGCTTCAAGTAGACATCCATAATAGCTTAGTAGATAAATAAATTTGTGAATTAATGATTCATTTTCCTCTATTTATTTTTAAGTGTATCAAACAGGTGGAATAAAAGATATCTATGCAAAATGTCAGTGGGTTGTCTATAAATGAGCTTGATGAACTTCTACAGAGTCAAGTAAATATTACAATAGTGAGTCATCTTTTTTACTTCATTTGAAAAATTAACTAGCCCCTTACTTGTCAATCATATTTGTACAATGAGAGCCATATGGCATGTCAGATTAGGCTATGTATGGCAAATATTTGCTTTGCCAGTGAGGACATTTGGTTAGCACATTTTCCCCTTGTCAACTAGAAAAGGGTTAAGTGTCACCTCACCGACAGGGTTTTATGACAGCTTGGGTATTTATCATGTACACATGTGGCACTAGTGAGGGTTATGAGTGTGAAAAAGTAGATATCAATTAGGTTGCCTACCATCAGGTGCACATTGTTATGTGGGAAAGTAAAAAAGATTTAATTGTCAATGTTGATGATGTTGAGAAAGGATGCCATAAATAGCAATATATCTTAGTATAGATCATGAACATCACTTTACTTGTTGAATGCCTCAACTAACCCTTCAGACACATATTATCTTAGAGCACTAAGAGAGCGAGAATTTGTAAGTTCTTCTCACAATCCATTCAAATCTCTCTTAGAATGTGAATACTGATACTAAATCTTTTAATGTATGTAGACTAAGTATTTCTTTGGCATATGAGGAGATCTTCCAGCCTTATTTTAGATATCTTAGTAAAATTGAACTCCATGCAGCTGTGCATATGTTTGAGTTAACCAGAGATTTCAAACTCTACATGCACATAAATGACACTTGCTACTGAACCATGTCAGTTAGGGGTAGATCTCATCACTTAACTTCAACCCCAGCCACACATACATCAATTATAAGTGAAGGATCATCTATGTATGCTAATTTATGACTTTTAAACCAAGATATCTCTCAATCACAATCATGGTCTACATTTGAAGGTGCTTGCCATCAGCAACTCTATGCATCAATCAATTCTTTATTAAGAGAGTCACAGTACTGTCCTAGTCAGCAATGGGAAGGGACACTTTCATACATTAGCTTACACTATTTCAATCACATCCACAATCAGGACAGGCTCAACAAGCCTAAGAAGGGAGAGTATGGATGGTCAAAATCATTTGCGTGATCACTCACTTTGTCTACCAGATCACAACAATCCTAGGAGTGATGCTACTCTACCCAGACATTGTTGCTAATAGTACTTTGTTGTTGTTATGTTGTAGCATTTTGCATGTTTTGCTCGGCCTTTATTTTTCATTTCTTGTTCACATTAATTTATTATAATGTTATATCAGAAATCTTAAAGTGTTTATATAGTTTTTTGAATGTGAATTGTAGCTTTAAAATTAGTCAACTTCTATTTGCGTTTACCTTATATTTATTTCTATAATTAAAAACTTTGTAATGCATTTTAAATGGAAAAAATATTTTACTGCTCGAATCAAACATTCTGGCTAGGTGAGCACTTGTGCTTCCATGTATAAATTCGATATGTAATGCTTCTATTATGTTGATTTGATATGTGATGCTACATTTGAAATGAAGTTGTTATTTTTTGTGTTGTAATAGATGGTGATAGTTTATAAAAATCAAGACTCATAAAATTAATAACATTGAAAGTTTCAAGACCGCAATTTGCACGCATAAAATTGCAGTATATTTATAAAAACCGCAATTTGTACGTACAAAATCACTAAAAGTTATCAGCAAAAAAGTTGTAAAAAATTTTGTAAGCTTTCCAAAAATATCAAAATCATTCAATTTAAGCAAAAAATGGAGTTATTGCGATTTTATTGTCACGGATCAGTTGCTTTCAGATTTACATTAGGAATGTTAAACGCGTACAAAAATTGTGACTTGCAGACCCAAAATCACTGAAAGTCCCGACATAAAAGTGGTACACAATTATATAAACTTTCAAACGATATCAAAATCATTCTATTGGGATAAACTATGAGGGAGTTATTGCAATGTTATTATTACAAGGTCGGTTATTTTCAGATTTGTGATATGAATGCTATATATTTGCAAAAAGCTGTGACTTATAAAAATCATTGAATTTTATCAACATAAAAGTTGTAGAAATTTTATAAGCTTTTGAACGACACTAAAATCGCTCAAATTGGACAAAAAAAATGAGAAAGTTATAGCTGATGTAGCCTTATAAGGTTAGATAATTTCAGACTTGCATTGATAATACTAAATATTTTCAAAAACTACAATAGCACACTCAAAATTATTAAAAGTTTTCAACATAAAAGTTGTAATAAATTTTGAAAGCTTTCCAACGACCCTAAAATCATTTAATTTCACCAAAAAAAAATTGAGCAAGATATACCCGGTTTACTACTACAGGCTTGGGGCGGTTCGGGTTGAGTTTTAAAATGTTGACCTTAGGATTATGAACTCACCATGTTCTTTGGACCACTAGAGCTTATTTTGATTAAATAATAATGATTATATGTGACATTATTCATCACAGGATTTAGCAAAGAGCTACTAGACATGATCCACAAATTAAGCTGACTAACAGTTAAAAAAAGCCCACACAACTGAATTTAAAATTACCACAATGTGATATGGTCAACTATGCATAATTAATTAAATTAATTTAATTTTGAAAATCTAACAAGAATTCTTATATATATTTTAATGCTGCCATTCAGCACATGAGGCTCACTACTTCAGATCCAGTCGCTTGCTATTTTTTAATTGCTTGTTCTTCTTGCTGTGCACTGAGGCTGTTTCTCTAGTTGTTTAATATATGTATATATTTTTATTATTATTTATAATGCTAATTAAAAGAATTACTTTATATGTAAATAGGTGATAATTTTTGTTCGATTTTTTAAGTAGTAATTTTGACCTTCTCGTGGAGGGTTTAGTGTTTATTATTATTATTATTATTATTATTATTATTATTATTATTATTATTATTATTTATTTATTTATTTTTTGCATGTGGCCTCTTCCTTGTTTTGTTAAAGAAATAGTTTATCGAGGTTTGTATTAATTGTTAGTTCAATTTATTTTGAATTCTAAAATAAAAAAATGAGTTTCAATGCTATAAGTTGGTTTTTCTTGTTTTTTTAAGAATAGGCAATGAACAATAACACTATTAACCCTATTTTGCAAAATAATAATAATAGTAATAATAATAATAATAATAATAATAATAATAATAATAATAATAATAATAATAATAATAATAATAATAATAATAAAAGGCTATTTTTGTCACACATGTCTAGGCTTACTGAAATATTGATCTGATAAAACGCGCAAGTGATCTTGTCCAAGTGATGATGTCTATCTAAAGTGATAAACACATTGTATGATCTTGTATGCTTGTCTTTCTAAAGTGATAACTGCAAGTGATATCTACCTGGTCCAAAGATATCACTTTAGGCATTTTCTTATATTCTTATCGAAACATTAGTATTGTAATAAGAGCTTCTCATACATTTTTGGAATCAATATGTGTTGCGTGCTAGAAAATTTGTAGCGGTAAAATAAACCTTCATGTCTTAGCTTTGTATGGAAATCCAACACAGATATAGATAGTTGAAAAGAGAATAAAAAACTTCAGAATTTTTATGTGAAAAAACCCTAGAAATAGGGGGAAAAAATCACAGAGCCTATCTTAGTAAAAATGCTACACTATATATTTACTTTAGAGTACAGAGTTTAATTCTTCCCGACAGTGGGATTACAAGGTTGTATATGAAAAATCCTGATAATGGGAATTCTAGAATCATAATCAAGCGGTATCGTGATAGTTGAATTTGTACGATTGTTGTGGCGGTCGGTGGCAATTGCGGTGATCGATAATGGTGGCGATGTGAACTTCTAGCTCTCTCTCAGCTTTCTCCCAAGTCGCTTTTAGCTCTTCCCCACTTTCATGACAAGAATGGGGTTCTATTTATAGGATTTTAGGAGGGGCATTTTGGTCATTATAGACAAAAATCTCAAAACACTCCATCAGATGGTGTATATTGATTCATTTGATCATAGATAATTTTTTGGTGATTTGACCATCCAAATGATTTTCGATTTGAGTGATCTTAGACTAGTTGGATTCGTCTCGTCGACCCACTCGATTCAACTATAAGCACATCAAATTTGGAAGTCATTTGATCATCCAAACAGTGTCTCAAAATTTCATATGTAACATTTGAGCTTGATTTGATCTGATTCTAGTATTATTGGACTCATCTCATTTGATCAAATTCAACTTTTGATTTCGAGGACAGTTGAGGCAATCAAGGCCCGTAGTTCATACGGCGTCAACTATCCTCGTCGAACCAACCGGGTTTGGAGGCGATCAATACCCGTAGTTTATAGAAAATTGAATTTCTTGAAACTCCAATAGATGGTTCAACAGTTGATATCATGGGACTACGAGATCCGATGATGTAACGCCAACTATCAACAATGATACTTTGATAATCTTCTGGAAGAAATTTCATTTTTCAAATGATTTGGTGGATATTCCTCATAAAAGATCACAACAAGCTTATCCTCCTCCATTGTTGCTCTTGTACCTTCTAAAGCTTTTGCCTTCTGAGATTTGTGATGTACTTGTACCTTATGAGGCTTTTGACTATTGAGATTTTTGATATACCTGTACCTTCTGAGTCTTTCTCCTACTGAGATTTTTGATGTACCTGTACCTTTTGAGGCTTTTGCCTTCTAAATTTTTTGATGTACTTGTACCCCGAGGCTTTTTTACTAAAGTTTTGATATACATCGTTCTCGGGTTTTTTCCAAGATTTTAATTTATTGCCCCAGGCTTTTGCCTTCGAGTTTTAATGAGTAGAGACCCTGTCAACCACTTGCTATCTTGGATTCTTTCTAGTGAGGACCTTGTCCACTACTAGCTTTCCATCGAGGCTTCCTCAATGGCGTGCCTTCCAGGGGTTATCAGTAGAGACTTTGTCTACCACTTGCCTTCTTGAGGTCTTTCTAGTGAGTACCTTATCCAGTATCAGCTTCCCATAAAGGCCTCCTCATGGGTATGCCTTTTAAGGGGTTTTATTAAATGCAACAAAGGAAGATTTCATTGATAATAAAAACTTATTTTAGAAAATAAAATCTTATAAACTTTTCAATAGAGTAAAGAAAAAACTTAACTTTCTTTAGTCACTTTCCTTAGAAGATCTTTCCTTAGATAAGTATTGGTGATATTTCTTACTCAATAACACCAACAATTTCTTTACCATGATTCCTCGATCTCTGATGATTTGGTTGTTCCAACAAGTAGCATCCCAGATGTCCTTATTGTATTAAACGTTCAATTTCTTCCTTTAGATGAACGCAGCTTTTAGTTGAATGTCCTTTAGAATGGTGAAAGTGACAATATTGTGATTGATTTCTGTCATTTGAATTGCTCAATGGGTTTGGCCATTTGAGATATTCAGAATTCTGAATCTCTATTATGATATCAGTCCTACACGAATTTAGTGGAGTATAGCTAGAATTTTCATAATGTCGTCGATCTTTTGAATATTTTTTATTTTTGTTTTGAGATACTGTTGTAAGATCTTCTGATGCATACTTACACTTAGAGTTATTCTCAAATTGTCTTTATGAAAGTAATAGCTTCATCAACATTTATTCTGCTTGATGAATAAGATTAGTGTATCGCCTCGCATTAATGAAGAGTAAAAGGCGGGTTAAGACCTCCAAGGCTCGAGTAGCTGGATCTACTCTGAATTTGACAAGCTTCTGAAGAGAATCTTCAAAAGTATTCTTTGAGGGTTTCTCCTTCATTTTGGCGAATTCCAGAAAGATGATAAGAGTCTTTGATGGTTCTTCAATTTGAGATAAATTGTTCAACAAAGAGTTTAACCAAATGAGCAAAGTTGAAAATAGTCCCTTGGGGGAGGGAATAAAACCATGTACGAGCTTGCCCTTTAAGAGTGATAGGAAAAACTTGGCAGAGGAAAGTATCGGGGGCTTGTTGAATATGCATAATACTTCTGTAATGATCGATGTGCTCATAAAGATTAGAGGTTTCATCATAAGGTTCAATGTTAGGTAGTTTAAACCCCCATCAGAATCAGTTGTTGAAGAACCATATCTTGCAAAGGAGAAGATTCTTGAATACTCTGACGAGGGATGAACTGTTTATCTCTTAACGAAAATTCATCTCGAACAAGGCGTTGTATTTCATCTCAAATAACTTCATAAGTTGTTTCCATAAAACGGGGGTGATTCAATCCCATCAAAGAGGTAGGGGGATTCAAAGTTGATCGGGCAATACGAGTAGGATGAGTTGAGCTGATAGTATAGACATGATCCAAATCAGGATGATCTACGAGAGGAATTTCCACATGATCATGAGGGGGTTCTTCATTAACTCTATCATGTTGTTGATAGGGTTGAATTCCTCTATTTTGTGGTGGCATTCTTGATTGTTCAGCTCCTAATAAGAGCTAAAGGATCTGAGCTTGATGTTCCTCTATTCTTCACATGCGCTACTCAAAAGTATGAAGTGCTCCACCGGGCTGTGGTTTCGATCTTGTTGAGAAACTTGGTTTTCTGACATGATAAAATAATGGGAATCTCTTTCTCATAGACAGCGTCAAACTGTTGCGTGCTAGAAAATTTATAGCGGTAGAATAATCCTTCACGCCTTAGCTTTGTATGGAAATCCAACACACACACACAGATAGTTGAAAAGAGAATAAGAAACTCAAGAATTTTACGTGGAAAAATTCTAGAGATAGAGGGAAAAAATCACGGGGCTAGCCTAGTAAATATGCTTCACTATATATTTGCTTTGGAGTACAGAGTTTAAATCTTCCCGACAGCAGGATTACAAGATTGTATGTAAAAAATCTTGATAATGGGAATTCTAGAATCAGGTTACAACAGCTATGAGTGGTAGTTGGACTGTAACGGTTGTTGGTGTTAGTCGATGATGACAATTGAAGGTGATCGACGACAATGATGGCGATGACGAACTTCGAACTTCTGGCACTCTCTCAGCTTTCTCCCAAGTTCACTTTTAGCTCCTTCCCCCTTTCATGATAAGAATGGGGTCCTATTTATAGGATTCTGAGATGGGCATTTTGATCATTATAACCAAAATCTCAAAACACTCTATCAGACGGTATATATTGATTCATTTGATCATAGATAATTTTTTTGGACCAAATGATCTTGATTTGAGTGATCTTAGGCTCGTTGGATTCTCCCGACTCGATTCAATATAACACGCCAAATTTGGAAGTCATTTGATCATCCAGTCAGTGTCTCGAAATTTTATATGTAACTTTTGAGCTTGATTTGAGCTCATTTGGGCTTCATTTGATCCGATTCTAATATTATTGGACTCATCTCATTGAGTAGTTGAATTTGATTGAATATATGCTTTAACTTGAAATCTATGCTTGATTTATAAATTTTAGAGTGATATATTAATACGAAAATAGTTCCGGTAATAATTTTATATTAAATTTTAATATTTTACCGAAGATAGTAATATAATATTTTAATAAATTCAAATATGTATGTAGGATTTAAAAAAAATTATATAAATATAAGGATTAGTTAAACTAATTTTAAAAAAGTGATTTTTTTTTATTTGTTGATCTTTTATGTAATTATCAATTTTGGCAAAATTACCATCTGCGAGGAGATTTAAGCAAATGTCCCATCTGAAGTTTTTAAGAAGACAATTAATAGATACAAAGAATAAATAACTATAAATAAGTTTCATAAACTGCAAAAATTAATACATTATATTCAAATGCAGCTCACCAGTCTCATAATTGAGAGCTTCAGCTGCTACCACATAGATCACTTATTTGAGGTTTGTTTACGTAATTGTGTGTATAATTTTATGATAAAAAAAATATGTTAACTAAATATATTTTTAAAAATAACATAAAAATACAAATAAATATAATTTTGAATATATATATATATATATATATATATATATATATATATATATATATATATATATATATATATATAATATTTTTTAAAATAACATAAAAAACACAATAAAATTGATCCCAAAGAGTCCCTTAATTTTATCATTTGCCATACAAAAGTTTGCGAGATATGCCCCACTTCTCAAAAGTTAAAAAAGAAAAAAATTGTTGAAAAGCTCTTGATATAAATTTATATTGGCAGTGTAAAATGAATAATTAAATGAGAAAAATATTTAAGAGGACTTACATACATATCACTCAAAACATATCAATTTATATGTCTAATACTTAAAATTTATATTTACTAATATACCACCTTAAACTTTTAAATAATTCATTTCTTGCACTCGCTATTATCGTCTAGCTGCACTTACCAAAAAAAAAAAAAAAAGAGGAGAAAATGGCAGCCCATGACTTTTCTCAATTTTTTTAAATTAAGTATGGTTAGAATCTGAATTAGGTAATTAAGTACGATTAAATAAAAATTTAAGAATAGGTATGGATTAATTGAATTTTGGGGGCGTGGCGTGATAGTGACTTGCCTTAAAGCGCCAGCCAATGGCTATTTCTTTTAATAATGGTTTAAATAATTAATTATTAACATTAAAAGTAGATACGGTTGGTAGATTGAGATTGAAGATCCCAAGTCAAAAAATTCATTCATTCGTTTAAATTTTATTTTTGGAAAATAAATTTCTGAATTTTCTTTTAATAAGATAAATATTTTTACTCGAATGCGATTTAAAAATATTTTTAATTATATATATAAATATATAACTTAAAAATATTTATATAATTTAAATAGATAAATAACTAAATAAATTTATAAATATATATATATAATTACTTTATTTATATAATTTATAATATATAATTTATTCCTTTCTTTATTTATTTATTAAAAATTATTTATTTATATATTTTAAATATTTTTATATTATATATTAACAAAATTAATAAAAATTATATATTTTAAATAATTATATTAATTAATAAAAAAATATTAAATAAATTTATAAATTTATATATATAATTAAAATATTTTTAAATTATATATTTAATTATATATATATATATATATATATATATATATATATATATTAATAACTAAATATATAAATATTTAGTTATTAAATATTTTATAAAAAATATTTTTAAATTATATATTTTAAATATTTTAAATAATTATATTAATTAAAAAAATTAATAAAAATAAAACCTCCCTCTTTGGGTGATATTATATTTAAAAACAATCCCTAGTATATAATTGTTTTAAATAATAATAGTTTTAAAATATAGATATAATTATAAATATTTATAAAGCTATTGAAATAGTTAATTATTTCACTCAATTTTAATGAATAAAAAATAATTATTTATTTTCAAATATAATAAAATAAATAAAATTAGTAATAATTTATCTTATTAAAAGAAAATTCGTTTATTTTCCAAAAATAATTTAAATGATGGCGTGATTGAACAAACTTTAAATCTTGATCGAAGATCTACTAGCCGTTTTAACATTAAGAAAAGAATAATTAATTATTTAAATTATTAAAGTCAGTCTCGATTAATTGGGCGACTTGAAGGCGTTCTAAGTGGTGACACCATTCAACGTGGCATCCCTCGCACATTATCGCGTGTCATTGGTATTATATTCTTAAATTTTTATTTGACCGTATTTAATTACCTAATTCAGATTCTAATCATACTTAATTTAAAAAAATTGCCACGACTTTTCCAGTCAGCTCCATTGTTGCGCGGAGCTACTTCGCCACAAAGTAAATAAATGGTACCCGGTGCGAAGATTAAACCCTGCCTTCATTCCAAGAAGGTAAGTATTAGCATGATTATCAAACCTCTATCAAACGATGATTTTCAACTTGCTTAGCACCAAATTTCTAATATGTATCATTGCCTCTCGGCTTCATTGGCATGTTGAACATCCACACGACAAGCTTCTGGCCATCGAGAACCATGAGATTGCCGTCAACAGCAATAACAAGCGAGTCAAAGGTGTTAGAAATAAGGGACTTGCGTTTGGCGACTCAAAGAAAAGTTGAGGTGAAGAAGCTATGGCATCATGTTCTGATGTATCAGTTTGTGGAGCGGCCAGGGCTGAAGAAGCCAAGGTCGAAAATGCCATCGATGGAGACAATGGTGTCCCCATCAGTGAGGGATTGGTCGACGAAGATGGAGATGTTTGTGGTGTGAGAAGATGGGAATTATTGGGTAGCTTATTTATTAGTAGAAACAAACCTAATCGAGTATTGTTATTGAGCTACTCGTTTAGTAACTAAACGAGTCTTTATGAGCTGTTATATCAAGCAGCATGTTTGTTAACCAAATAAGCCTTATCAAGTAGTTTAACAAGCATAATTGTCAATCTACTTATCTTGCAATCGAATGAGCCTTATCAAGCTTATAAATGAGCTACTTGTTGAACTTATAAAAATGAACAAACAATCTTTTAAATAAATAAGTGACTACATGAGCAACTAAAATAAGCTTATAAATGAGCACAAAGAAAGAGTTTGTGTTCATTAACAAATAAGATTCATAAAAAATATATATAAATGAGCATACATAAGTATTTAGCATTCATGAACAAATAAAATTTGTAGAAATTAATATGTAACTTGAAACTTTTTCTTCAATGAGTTGAGAACAGTAGAAAACTTTAGGAAGCTTTTTCTTCAATGGGTTATGATGACAAGCAAATTTGTAAACATGAATACATAGAATCAGAATTTTTTGTAAAGAACATAAAAAAAAAAACAATAAATCAATAATACTCATAATCCATGATGGAAAGGTATTCGAGAAAAGACTAAAAAGATGAAACATTATCTTCTATGATCAAAAGGTGACTTGAGGCTTTGTTTGGCAATGAGAAGAATGAAAACTTGGAGATTCACATAGATCTTAAAAAATCCATGAAGCAAAATATACAAATATGTCACTGCCCTGCAACAATACTAATGAAAATATGACATAGCAAAGATTTAATCAAGTAAAATATTTCATTGTAGGGCTTAAACCTCACAAATCCATAATACTCATAGTCATCATAATTGAACTACAAAATAAAATTTGCCAATTTATAATAGTCATAATCATCTTTTTTGCATAATCACTAGCCGTAGCAACAAATCAACATTTGGGCTAACTGTTCCCATAATAGATGAAGAAATATCATTCATCATAGGCATAATGAGAAATAAATCAAGATTATAAGCCATAAAGGGAAACAAGTAATCAAACCTCTCTATTTTACTTTCCTCGTTTGAACCAGTTGTTCTTAGATTTGTTGTAAATTAGATGATGAAAGAAACAACAACAACAATATATTTATCACTATACATAGAGCATAAAGCGGTGGACAAGACAACATTATTATAAAAGGAAACATAAAGAGGGACAAGTCATAAACAACCAAAATAGCTGAAATTGCATAGAGAAAACTAATTACAATTACAATGACATGATAAAAAAATTTAATAACCATATGACCATAAGGACATCATAAAGAGTTCATAGAAAAAAAAAGATTTTAATAAATCAACTTAGTTCAAAATTTATTGAAGTTCCAACTTTCAAACATTAAATCAATAATATTTCAAGGCAAAAGAATTTATATCATCTCCTCTTTGCCTTGCAAAATATAACGCATACAAATAGTAATATAAAAATAATAACACCTGCAATTCATAGTGAAATAAAATAAGCTACTAACCTTTATTTTTCTTTTAATTCTATAAAAAATTTGATATCAATCAATCCCGATAACAAATATTGAATTATTTTCGTCCCCAAAGATGCACGATACTAATCAATAACTCTACCAATAACACTGAAAGTTGTTTCTAAGGAAACTATTGTTATGGGAATAGAAAGAATATCAAATACCATCCTTGATAAAATATAGTATTTCAAAGTATTTGCCTTCCACCAACCTAAAGAATCAAAATTAGTTAAATTCTCATCCTCAATGACAACATCGTCATCCAAATAAATGTTAAGATTATATTTAACAGTATGGTTAGTGTAATCTATTATGATATAAATCTCATATTTTTTTTCCTTCCATAGCTATCCTCCCTTTATAAATAGAAGAACTTCCAAAACCACTACTTGAATCACCTCTTAAAGTGAGCTTGTCAATATTGTTAACTTTATAATCCTCTACATTCTCATTATAAAGTTCATATAAATTTTGGCACACATCATTCTCCTACCACAATGAAATAAATGTCACTTATATTGAGTGGTTGCACCACCTTTGCTCTTTGTAAGCTTATGCTTATAATGATTGCATTGTACTTTTTTAGTTTCATTACTAAGTTTAATCAAAGTAGAGTCATTCTACACTGATGTTTTTCTCTTTACTTTATTAGTAAAAGGATTATCTACCTAATTATCATCAACTGGCATAATTATGTTTCCACAACCTTCTAAACTATTGTTGGGCTTGATGATAACCCAACACTAAATTCTTTCATATGCACTTATATAAGACTAACAAAGGGTTCTATAGGATTGATGTTTAGCTTTGATGAACTACTAGTCATACCTTCAATATAAGAAATAATAAAATTTGAGCAAGTAGCAAATGACATAATAATAATAAAAAATATTAAATTTATAAGACTTTATTTCAAAATGAGATCTCACCTAAGATTTGAAAAAAAAATCAAAGTAAGGCTAAAAAATACAACAATGAAAATATACGATCATAGGCTCTCTCCAAAGGCAACAAAAGAAGTTGTTATGCATTCCAATATATTATTAAGGAAAACCAATAATTCATAAAAAAATTTAGAGAGTAGAAAGCATTTCCTAATCTAATAGTGACACAAAATAGACATTCCATGAAAGAAATCCCAATAGAGAAAGAAAATAATAATAATTACAACCTGGTTGAATCTCAAGGAAGAATAAATAGGGATTGTTGGATTACCATCATTGCCCATTATACATAGTATCAAACAATCACCATCTAGAAAAGCCTTAAGTTTATTAAGATCACAAAACTTTCCCCAAATAATCTAAAATAATGTGGACCACTGGACCAACAACATAAAGCTCACATAATAGTTTAATGCAACTTCTGGGAAATAATGAATGCATTCAAATACATTTTTAAGCCATCATAAGAAGCACAATAAACTCTAAGTATAGTCTACATTCAATTTTAATCTCAGCCACCAAAACTCTAGCAACAATAACTTTTTCGAAATAAATAATAAGCATGTAAATTCAAATTATGGTCAAACAGTCGCCCTTACCAAACTCTCTTAGTTGAGAAGTGAAAATCTAAAGTATTATTCAACTTAAGGTTTTCTTCATTTAGCCAAAACTTTTAAATGTAAAAAAGAGAGTAAATAACACTTCAAAGTTTATCAATCTGCAATTCAGAAATGAAAAACATGACATGCATGAATGATAATGCATCTTGTTGTCAATCCATGACTTGATATTAATGTTATATGGTATCTACTTGCCATTATTAGTAGATGCACACGAGATGAAAAAAAAATAGTATGATTCCCGAATAAATGTGCATGACTGCAAAGAATGAAAAAGTTGAACTAGGCAACATAAAGAATAAATAAAATTTCGCCTCTCAAACATTGAATCGGAGAAAAGAGACTAGATCAAGCATAAACTAGTAAACAAACACTGCTTCGAGATTTGCCAAAGTTTTGGATTTCATTTATGGCACAATAATATACAATTGGCATGATTGAAATAAACCAATTGAACTCCTCTAAAAAGAGTTTCCTCTCATCACCATGACACTAAACAGCATGGCACTAAATCAAGCATTTCAAAGTTCATTTCCACTCATCAGCTGAACAACTTCAAAACATGAAACCCTAAACTAGTAAACAACATACCTTGGTCACACTGCATAGCATGATCTAACTCTCTATAGTATCCAAGATCTTTCTCTGTTGTAGCTATAGGGTTTTGTTTGTAGGGTTGTAGTATGAGTTGAGTAAAGGAAAGAAATGGGAATTAGGAAATATTGGAGTAGACGACATGATGTAAGAGAGTTAGGATTTAGGGTTATAAGTTATAACATAAGTTTTTTTTACCTTATTAAGCACTAATCGACCATTGGTGAAAGGATAGTTAATACTCAATCACAAAAATAAGGCATCGAGTGGCCTCAGCAGCGCGCATGAGCCATGAGCAAGACAACCAAACCAAAGTCACCAAACAGACGCATTTTTAATAAAAAATTTTAATTAATCAATTTTTATTATATAATAGTAATAATTATTTAATTATAATTAATGTAAATATAAATATAATTTAGTTTGTTTAATGTTTACAAGCTTTTTCATGAACATTAAATGAAATTATTAATAAAGCTACTCAATGAGCTTCTTCGTGAATTTGTTCATGAATATTAAATGATATATTTTATCGAGCTTCTTAATGAACTTATTTATAAACATTAAATGATATTGTTCGCGATCATAATTGAGTCAAGCTGGGGGTTGTTCAAGCTTGCTCATTTAGCGATCGAGTATTTACGAAAGTGTTCAAGCTTATTTGATTAATTAATCGAACGATCTCCTATCGAGCCGAGCATCAAGTAGCTTGTCGAACGCTCGTTAGTTTGCAGCCCTAAATCTCAATATACTATATGGTGTGCTCTAAATATTAGTTCTTTTAGTAAATATACAAAACTTTTTATATACAATTAATGGTGTGCAAAAAAATATAGAGGGAGAAAGAGAAGAAAGAGTGCATGTTTAAAACTTCATTTGATATAATTGTTGAAAATTATTGCTGAAAAAATATAATAAAAATTACGACTGAAAAGATACTAATTTTGTTTTTTTTTTATTTAGAGAATATTTCTGACTCAAATGAATGGTTGTTAGATTGGTATAGAATAAATTTCTATCAAAAGGTTGGCTGATGGAAAAAGTCATCAAAAATTATATAATAAGATAAAAAAGAAAAAGGTTGTGTATTAATCCTTTGAATCTACAAGGCTGATGAAGAAGCTGATAATTTAAGTATTAAAAAAATATACTGAGAGGAATTGTTAGGAGTCCCATTACTATAATCCTTGAGACGATCAAAGCTAACATATAAGATCGAGGATGAGTTTCCTTGAGAAGATGAGTGGGCAAGGTCCTTAGATAGAGCTGGAGAGGAAAATACCCTATTATGTAGAAATAAAATGAAAAGTAATTCTTTTCATTTATAAACTATTTTTATTTTTAAAAAATGTACATGCCATCATTATTAAAGTGCTAACAAAGAAAAATATAATCATCATCTATTTATGAGAGGTATCAAATCATAATTCATTTATGAACTATTTTCTATTGTAGAAAATTATTGTTTTCTCATAATTAAAATGTACTTAAATATTTTTTAAATCATACTTAAATATATATAATACCTTTGTAATTTAAAATATACTTAAATATTTTTTAAATCATGTAATGTGTTGCTTGTACGCAACGAATAGGAAAGCTTAACAGCTTCCTTCTATTAATTTTTAAGCGAGTTCCTTAGAAACATTATAGGAAAAGAAGCTATTTTTGGTGGCCAAATTTATTGGAAATTAACAAAAAAATCAATGATAAAATTTTTTTTTAAGACTTTTGGTGGGTGGAGATAAACTAATGAAACCTCTCTAAAAAATGTTTTCAAACGACTCATCAAAAAGAAAAAATATCATTAGTACCAAAGCTGTTAGCCTTGCATCAATGCCACTAAAAAAAATTTACTAAAAGTTTTCTAGAGGCAAGGGTCGGTTTTATATATATATATATAACAGATCAATTTAAATTTAAAAATTAAAATAATTTAATGAAATAACAAAACCTAGAAGTATGATGGTGTATAAAATATAATATAACTAATAAATTATAAATATATTGGTTCAAATAGTTATATCATCACAATAAAATATAAGTTAAAATAAATTTGTCTCTTACTAAAATTCTATCAAGATCTCACTCTTCTTCTTCTTGTTCTTCATCTTCATCCTCTTCTTCTACATTTTGTTAGCTCTATTGTTGTATATATTATTCAAATTCTGCTTACATTGCATTAACATGAGCATTATACATGTGGCTCAAAGTAAGGCAAAATTTATGATCTTTTGAGCTAGGTTTGTCTTATAAATTGCACATTTTAGGTGTGCTTTAAATTTTACAGTTTATTTGATTTTATTTAAAAATCTATCAGAATGATAATTATTATATAGAGATATACTTAGCAATTAATTTGAATGATTTGTAAGTGTTAATTATCTCTTCAATGGATAAATCCAAAGGTATTGAACTAGCCAAACAACTTGTGTCTAATATGATTGATATATTTGTATCCATTGAGGTTTAAAAAACTTAGTAGAAATAGTCTTTCTAATTTACATAAAATTATTTGAATTTTTAACTCATTGAGCACCAATAAATCTTTATTTAAATGTGCATAGCAAAAATCCTTAAAAAATTAGCTTAATTCTATTAAAATATACCAAATATTTTTTGAAAAAACTCTAAATGCGCTCCATTAAGATGTAACAATCATGACACTTTATTCTAAATATTTAATTTAATATTGTTGCATTTTCTTAAATTGTAAGAAGATCTATCAATCATCTTCAAGGATTGTAACCATTTACACATCTCTCTTCTCGCATCTAATATGAGAGAATACCTTAATTCTGATTTTACTATCTTCCAAATACCTACTTCTTGTAGCTTTAGATTTTTTTGTTATACTCCTCTTTCAAATACATTCTTGTTTTTTAAGTTATATTTTCTTATATCCATCACAATATTAAATATATAGTCAAAGAAAGTATTCCTAACATGCATCATATCTAAATTATGTCAAATTAAGTTTATTCACTAATGATGTAGATCTTAAAAAATTCTACTTATTATTTAATTATGACTGGAACTATAATATAAGAAACCTATTACCTATTAT
Organism: Cymbidium sinense; assembly: GCA_021442155.1. Classification (NCBI taxonomy): domain Eukaryota; kingdom Viridiplantae; phylum Streptophyta; class Magnoliopsida; order Asparagales; family Orchidaceae; genus Cymbidium; species Cymbidium sinense. The sequence goes on from CM038221.1 coordinate 188,701,838, forward strand.
TATTGGCAAGTTATTTATTTTAATTATCATGTCAATAAATAGCCATATTTGAGTTAGAGGTGTCAAAAATTGGCCCGATCCTAAATTGACTAGTAAACTCAGATTTGACTTGATTTTGACCAATGAACTCTAGATTGGCTTGAATTTAACTCAATTGTTGACCAATGAACCAACAATTTGACTTGATTTTGACATAGAATGCTTGTACAAATGGGTAGTGCAGGTCATATTTGGGTAAATTGGGTTGTGGCTAGTTGAATTTCGATCACACCTATTTGGATCATATCAAACCTAAACTTGGCCAACTAATCCAAGTTGACACCCCTATTTGAGTTCCACTTACTCTTAGAGGAAGAATTAATGCTTTGAATTTTATTCAATACATCTTTATTTTTTTATAAGCACGTGATTAATAAGAACATCTAATAACAATCAAATCATGTATTCTTACCACCATATTTCAATATGAATGATCTCAATAAATCCATATAATATAGATAAGCAAATATTCTAGATGTTCTCCAGCTTGATAACATGTCATATATTCAAAAATTTATAATAGTATTACTTTGAGGATTTTACATACACAGTCACCCTACTCTTCTATATTTACAGATTAACCACCTTCAATCTTAATTTTTTAAATTGACTTTAAAATATTGAAATTCATAACAAAAGCTCAACCCATATTTTTATTTTTGTAAAATTCTCAAAGATTTGATTATGGCACTTGCAAATACATGGGTCTCGTAGTTCAAAAAAATAGCGAGGGTGGTTAAATTGTAAATACACATGTATTGGGTGGTTGATTTGTAAATTTTCCTATTACTTTTATCTAAAAATTTTATTTATTGAGATATTATATATTAGAACATCTTTTTCCATGATATTTTAACTCATCAATCAATGACTACTATCATTTTTTTGGTTAGCTTAGTAGACTTAGACTAAGGAGCTTAAGGAACATATATAGTTTTGTTATCATACACATCTTAAGAGAGAGGTTTTAAGGTGTTCACTTGCTAGCATGAATATGGCATGTAGATTGATTAAATGACGTGAAACCATTAATAAAAGCTAAGTCTAAATTTTTTGTTATAAAGTAAATTCATGCTTTAACATCTGATGGATGACTTAGTATACTTCATCTACATACTCTTTTCTTGATGCCATCTTATAAGTCTAGTGATCATAATTGGTAGATACAAATAATTTCTTTAGTCATGATATAAGGACAAGTAAATGAGCTTCTTATATGGAACTATTTTATTTTTATGTTGTCATCTAGTCTATGATAGTAATTAGATGTTCTATAATATTTTCATTTGATTTTGTCCATATATTCTTGTAATAGAGCATACAACCAATTCTCCAATAATCTTCATTGCATTTAAATCTAATTTAAATACCAATTTTTTTTATTCTAATAGACACTAAATTATTTATTGGATTAATCTCTTTTAGTAATGCAAAAGACAGAATAAAATATTTATAGGGTATACTAAATTTAATTTTGATATTAAGCATTTTTACTACAATGAATAATTCAAAGTAATTAGTGTAGCCAAACCATAATGGTTGTTAAGTAGCATCTAATAAAATATAAAAACATTAAGCCTTGCTACCAAAAGATACTTCAATAGTTTCTCTAAATTGAGGGACAATGGCATCAAAAATTATTTTGGCATATTGGCTTATTTGTTCATTATTTGATAGTGAATAATTAATTGAAGCACCATTATGAGTGTCATTAAATAATCAAGTTAAAATTCTCTTTGATATAAATTAACCTTTACTTTCTTTGGTATAATATATGCTTAATTTTAGTGTTCATAACATGGACATTTATATATTCCTTTGAAATGAAAAATAGGTTGTTGAGAAACTATTGACAAATAATTCAACCTTATTTGTCAATTATGTGACAAAGATTTAATGTTAAATTTTTGTTTACCACTTACATGTTAAAACTGAATGGTAAAGTCACTTTAGAATGTTATTGAATAAATATATGTATAAATGTTTGACATTAATAGTAACAATGAATGTAATTACATTTCTTTGAAAACTATGTTGGATGACTCTTGTTTGTATCATAAGAGATTGTGTCACACTAGCATGAACACCATTACAAAATCACTCATCCCAACTTAATTAAAAAAGTACTTAAGTTAATTAATATATACTAAGTTCATCTTTGTGATGCATGTCAATTACGAAAATAATTAAAAATCAATTTTAGTATCTTAATTATAACATCTAGACTATTAGAGATATTACATAAAAATTTATTTGATCTGATTAATGCCACAAGTATAAGAAAAAAATTTTATGAGCTTGTTAGAATGGATAACAATAATAGATTTATGTGGCTTAAATTTATAGCATAAAAAGTGAATTAATTAATTAGTTTAAGGGATTTTTTGCATAGATTAAAATAAAATTAGAATATTTGATCTATATTTTATAATAATTGTAGAGATAATTTAAAAATAATATGTTTGAGACTTTGTATAAAGAGGTCAGAATTGCATATAACTTTTCTACATCTAAATATAAAAATAAGAGAAAAATTAATTTGTTAATAATACTAAATAAGTATAAGTTAATTACTTTATTAAAGAAGTAAAAGATGTCTTAAATAGTGAACATACAAAAAGAATAAATATCAATTACTAAAGTATAAATAAATTTAACTATATAAGTATTTGGATGTATGAATCATACTTAACATAAAATTAAATTTAAAAAATTTGATGTAAAATTAATGATTTAGATTCATGATAAAATATAAGGTAATTAATAAAAACATAATTAAAATTAGTCTATATGTTACATCAATGAGTCAAATTTTGATAAAATAAAGTGACATAAATGAGAAGTATATTAAATGTTAACAATCTTAATTTAAATGAATAAAAAAAGAATAAATAATTAAAAATTGAAATTTTACACCCAAAAATGCCAAATAATAGATATCAACTAAAATCTAAAAGATAAAATGTACTTTGATAAGCAAAATTGACAAATATTCAAATCTTGAAAGCAAATAAAATAAGATGTTTAATGATTTTTATAAGCACAAGAAGAATTAAATCCAATTAACTAAAAATAATGTTTCAAGATGTGTCATGACTAGTGTAAAGCATTGATGTATAAATTTGTTCTAAATAAAATAATCTTTTGATCAATGTGATAAATGAGAACATGTTTAAATGATTCATTCTAAGTTTAAGAAAAAAACTTTTTGTATTTATAGATTACAAGTATTAGATTATTTATATTATTTACTACACTTTAAGATTTAAATAATGCAATAGTTTGATTTCTTAATTAGTAATAAAATAAAGATGTATTTGTGATACTTAGCATATGAAAATACAATTATATACTTGATAAGTTAAATAAAAGAAGACTTTCATTTTTTTGAGCATGAGTGATAATGAAAATTCAATACAAAAAGAAAATTTTTTTTTTTGAAGATGTTATATTTACTTTTAATAAAGACTTAAGATTATAACTTAATATAATGAACATCTATTATGTGACATAAATGTTTATGTCTAATAGTAATGTGTTAATTCATTTGACATTTGTTTTTATTTGTCTTTTTTTTTTGTTAAAATTTAGAAATGTTTGTTTTACATTTTTTTTTTGTTTTAAGAAAAAAAAACTAAAAAATTAACTTGTATTCCATTACAAATATTCATGTAGTATTATTATATGATTGGTCAAACTTTATATTAACAATATATTGTTTGATTAAAATTATTAGGTGAAGATACATTTATTTTGATAATATATTCATTTTTAGCTATTAGGATAATTAATGCAACAAATTTATTATATTGTGTGATTACATAGACTTAAATTGCTATAAATATCCTTTGTCTTTCCTCTCCACTCATCTTTCTTTAATTATCTTGAAAATTAGTGAAAATTAATTATTATAAAGAAAACATGGCATTATTTCATATATTATTAGATGTTCATATGCCTTAAAGATAATGATGCAAAATATTAATAATTAAAAAATAATTTATTTATTATTTTTCTAATTAATCTCATATATTTTTTTGTTACTTAAATTTATTTTATGTGATTTGTTTGTTTATTTTTTACTTATTTTTTTGTTTTAAAGAACCAAATTATGCAATATTAAAATTGTACACCATTGATATGATCACTTGTATTATAAAATTACTTCTTTGTAAGACTTTATTTAATGAGACCAAACATTATTGCTACTATATCATTAAGTCAATCATGATGAGCACATAATTGTAGATGGTCAGAATATCATTTTTTAGCTATTAGAAATTATCAAAAATATTATGAGATAATATGATTACATGATTAATAATATATAGCATAAATATTTTATTATTACTAAATCTTTTATTTATCTTGATTATAAACTTATTTAAAGTATAAAAAATTATTATAAATATTAGTTAAATTATTGAGTGTAAAGATAAATATAATAAAGATAATCACACTAAAATAAAACTATAAAAAATTATGTAATTTTATTAAACACAATAATCAAATATTTTAAATTACATTAATAATCTCAATTGCCATTCTACCTTTTACCCCTTAGAATTATTACCAATCCGTTATTTGAATGAATCAAATGTTCTTTTTTTTTTTTTGGATTAGTATACCCCAGTCTAAATAATTCATTAAATATCATCCTAATCCTAAAAATTATTTTTTTAAAAATAAAATTATTTTTATAATAATAACAAGCTAAAAATATCTTAACAATATACAATATAGGAGTCATTATATTTATTTTAACCAAGATCCACATGTCTTAACAATTATACTTAAAAAAAAGAATATATATTTATATTATATAATGATCCAACCAATTATACAAATCATTCTATCATAAATAAAAAACAAAATCATCACAATATTAACCTAATATAATGGTGACTAGTATTAATATATCAAAGTAACTGTCAAAGCATGCCTAAGATAATAATTTTCTAATGTTTAAATCCCTTATTAAGGGTGGATACACTTCAATTAGATTAAGACTTTAATTAAATTTTAAATCACATTTTTCTTGTCCATCGTTTACTTGTAATTTGACATTGTGGAGAGAAGAAAGAGGGTTGAATCCCTTTAATCCCTACCTTAGGTTTATTCTGAAAAGTAAATTTTATAATTTTTAAACATTCTTAATGAATCATTCATGGATTTTAATTAGCCCTGTATTTGGATTTGACTTAATGAATTTTATTAAAATATGAAAGACATCTTAAGGTTAATGAAGCCAAGTCACCATCAAATGCATAATGCTTTATTATTTTAGTTTCATTATCATTAACATTACAATCTCATTTCATTTTACTTCACCTCAATTTAATATATATACATACATCTTATACATATTTTGGCATACTTAAACATGGATATTATGAATTTTGTAGCAAAGGAATTTCACTCCATATCTAAACGTATATATAGGTGTATAATAAGGCTATACAAGTATGTGCCTTCATTAAACCAGGGAAGTGAGATTATCTAAGACCTCTTTAGGGTACTTAAAGCATCGTATTTCTAGGATGTCCAGACTATATACTTGTAAGTTTAAATATACATATACATTGTGGTGTTTTAATTCAGAGTCATTGGGGTACCACGTAGATCTTAGGGAGTATTTATTTAAGTGATCAAGTGTGACACTGAGGTATGATACATTATCTCAAAAGATAGAAATATTATCCTGTGATGAATTCAATCACTTAATAGGAACTCTTAAGGTAGATGGGTCTTTGTATATACCAAAGATCTTTCTCCCACTTTACATGGATAAAGTAAAGTAGGGTTTATTTTAAGCTGGGTTCTTTAGTTGCTTATGGAGGCAAGCCTCCATAATTAATTACATCATAGGAAATGAAAGTTTCCTAAGAACACTCTCGAAAGATTCAAGGCTAAACTATCAAAGAATTGGTTAATTTTGGAAATCAAATGGGAAGAGTTCAAATAGAAAGCCCCCATGATACTAATAACTCTAGTGAGTGTTTCAATCTACACTATAGTGAGGCTTTACATTTTTGAAAGAGAGAAAGTTATTTATTTGAGTTGAAATTTTATTAGATTGCTAGGACTTAGATTCCAACAACACAAGATTATGAAAATGCTTAAGAGATGAAGATTTATGCTGGTAGCAAATGAGAAATAATCTACCTTAGAACCTAAGTCTAGGGTGCTCTAGCACAAGCTAAGAGTTTGACCTGATTTTACTTAGGAAAAATGAGATATAAGGGTCTACCTCCACAAGAGAGAGTGGACACATCCTGACTCTTCTAGACTTACAACTACCTGGAATGGCCGCTAATTAAGACCTCATACGCTTTAAAATCATGTAGGTAAGTTTTATGTAGATGCAAGATAACTAGGTTGTTATTTAATTAGAAAAGAAGCTAGAGTCATAAACTCACTGCCTAAGAGACTACATAATATTTTGTATGCAAACATGACTTAGACTAATGTTAAAAAAATTTATGTATTTTTTGTATTATTTTAATACATTTATTTTGGATCAAGGCTTGGGATAATTATGCCTAAATGCATGATGAAATTGAGTTATAGGCTAAATCAATGAGAAGAGGCATTCTCCACTACAATGGACTGCTCTCATAGGTTAAGCTTCTCCCCTATCATACAAGAGTGGAGATCCTCTCTATTCAAGAGAGAAATAATATGACATGCATGCTATTATAACATATAATCATTCAGTTAATGATTGTTAAATCTTTTATTATTCTAATTAAAAGGCCCAGGCTTTACGATGATGTTATTAATTGATTAGAATTTAGTTGAGGTTATTAATGAGGATAGAAAATTTAATTTTTATCTTAAAGAGCCTATCGCATCTAGGCCACGCATCAAATCATCACACTTTAGAAATCTATGATAAGCATGTCATTTCTATTGCACAAACTAAACACAATAATCAAATATTTGAATTTCATAAAAGAATAAAAGGCTGATGCAACTAGGTACCACCGTACACCCTGGAAAAGAGAAAATGATGGTAGTTGTTCTCTACCCTTATACAACTTGGATTAAAATTAAATCTTACAAGTAAAATAAATGCTATAGGGGTCTTCAGTTCTTTGCCCTCCTTTCCTTCTTTAGATAGATTTGCTCTAGGATTTACAAGGCATCCTAGGTTCATGCTTTCTAGTCACTGCTCATCCTAAACCCCATAGCACTAATCCTAAAAGAATTACATTTTCATGAAAAATAAAATCTAACTCCACCTATAAAACATATCTTATCTAAATAATCATATAAATCAAGCAGTTATATTTCATTTATTTGGACTTAGCATACTGCACTTGGGTAACCAAGCCCACCTATCCTAACTAGATCATGGTTTGGGACATAAGAGACACTTGCAAGTAAAAGCATTTCTTATTTATTCATTGTTATAGCAGTCCCTTAAGCACATTCCCCTGCATAAAATATCATTAGACTAATGACAGATTAACTTCTAGTCTACGCACAAATAATCCTAACATCCAATCTAAAGCATTACATCACAAAACAAAATATATCACCACAATTATACATCGACCTAACCTAATACTAAGATTAGTGACTTAGCATTCAAATGTGTGTGTCATGGCTTTGTGTGGTGTGTCTTGATTAGATTTTAGAGTTAAAACTTTCTAGAGTTTGGGATTATTTAAAATAGGATGGAGTCACTTTAAGTTCTTTAATAGCTTGATTGAGCTTTGACTTATGCATTATTGTTCCCTTTTTTGTTTAAGATCTAATTGTTATGAAGAGAAGAAAGAGATTTAACCCTTTCCTCCTTAACTTAGGTTGATTTCTAAAGGCAAATTATTATCATTGTAATTTATTTAATGAACCATTTATGAATTTTTGTTTCAACCTAAATTTGGATTAGCCTTAATGAATCCTATCCAAACATGAAAGGTATCTCAAGTTTAATGAAATTAAGTCACTGTTGCATGAATGGTGCTTCATTGCTTTCTTTCTACATCAATGACATTCACACCCTTTCTTTTTAGCTTCTTTAATATTTGATTTAGTGTATACAAATACAAACAATGCATTGATATTTTAGTACACTTAATGAGTGCTGATGCATAAACTTTGATGTTAAAAAAGGATTTCATCCCATATCCACACATATTCCAACACGTGTAGGAATTTAAGCAAATACATGACACTGTTAAACTAGGAAAGTGAGTTTATCTAATACCTCCTTGGGGCTACTTAAAGCCTTGTATTCCTGGGATGTCCAAACCATATACTTGTTGATCCAAACACACATAAGCATACACATAGATATGGAAATGAAATTATGAAAAAGGTTATATATATACATATGCCTTTTATTGATAGAAAACTTGATAGCAAAAAGGAAGGGTTTCACTTAATATTGTAACATATGCATACACAAATGAAATTAAGCAAGTACATGCCATTGTTAAACTAGGAAAGTGAGATTATCTAAGACCTCTTTGGGCTACTAAAAGCCTCATATTCCTAGAATTTCCGGACTATATATTTTCCAATTCAGATATATGAACACATAAGTATGAATATAAGAGTGAAACTGTTAATTGCTATATTTTAATTATAAATTCATGAATGCTTCATCTTTGTATGATTAATGATTTAGAATAAGTATTAATTAAAAATTCAAATCATTTAATTTATAATTAGCATATACTTTCTTAAATAGTTTAAGATTTATTAATGATAATAGCCATACTATATAATAAGGTTTGACCAACTCATGCAATTTAAATACAATCGTATTCTTTTAGTTTTTAAAACATAAATGTATGGAACATGTGGCATACACATTTATAATGATTGAAAGGAAGTAATTGAGCACCACCCTACAACATACTTGATTTTATTAAAGCATAAGGACAATCAAATTAGATGAAGATCCTTTAAGCCTAATCAAAGTTTTTTTAACATTCAATTTTTAATATTCAAATTATTGGAACCTAAAGAGAAGAAATAATATTCAGGATTCACTCTCTCTCATGCTAGTTATTTAACATGTTTAATGGAATGAAATTAGGTGTGTTTTATGAATTTATTAAGTTTGTCTCATTAACCGTGTCAATTTAACCACCCTTTCCCAAACTTCTTTTAATTTAATTAATCACTTAAGCATGAGCCTTCAATGATATGCTTTGGGGAAATAAAATTTGCAATGCACTTAAAGAACTCTAATGTAGTTAGACTCATGTCTAAGAATTAATTAAATTAAAGGAAGAAGCTATTGAAGATAAATACTCTTATAATTTTCTCAAACCAATAGGAAAATCATAATTTCTTTGATAACTTTATGTTATTGAACACATAAAGGGATTAATGGGTTGCACTTGAGTTATTTTAAATTGATTTTAATTTTCATTTTTATCGTATCATTAATTTTTTTTATTTTTTCCTTAATTATTATACACATTAATTGAACCCTCTTAAGGGAATACACTTGGAAAAATAATTAGGAAAGGGGTCCTAATTAATTCCCTAATCATCCCCATTGTTTACATTGATTAATTAACAATAATTGCTTCATATATACTATTCATTAATTTTGATAATTATTTAACTAATTAAAGAGGGTAATTAGAGTTAAAAATCTAAAATCTTCAAACCACATGGCAAATAATTTCAAGAAAATTATTGGAGGTAGAGGACATCTCATAGAATCATCCCACCAAATTTAGAATTAATTAGCCATGTAATTTGGCCTTAACTAGGATAATTAGCTTGAGCTTCAAACCTTAATTAAGCACTGCTCATTAGGTATTAATTAGATATTTTATTTTTGTAAAATTCTTCTCTATCTAAGCTTCCCAAAATTAGTTCATTTGCATATTTTTTTGGCTCTTTTATAATTAGTTTTTTTTTTTTGAAATTTTTGCTATTTAATTATATTTTTAAACCTTAATTAATCATTTTAAACCGTCGGTGCCACATGAATGCTAATGCGGTAGCGCTTTCCACGTGACACCGTGATATTGGCTACTTAAATCATCTGACGTTGTAGCTGACACAGCGGGCGGCGAACGTAATTTCATCTCGGTCGTCCATTCTTGGATTGGATGGTTGAGATTAATCTCGTGATTTCAAAGGGATTAAATTTAGATTTCTAATGCAATCAATCATGGCCGTCAATTCTAATCACATGGAACGAACAACCAATGATCTTTCGTCCCACAAGAGCCAGAAGACGGACACCGTCTACCTTCCACCGCTTGATCCAAGCTAGTTCGAGCTCGTTCGACGATAGAATCGACTCCAAAATGATCAAGGAAGACATGTAAGGAGATCCTTTGGTGGAGATCACACGAAGACATGAATCACTTCAAAAAAGACCAACACTTAATGGATAAAACTACGGTTGCCAAATTTTTATCTCGTCAGAGCTATAGACCGACAGTCCAACAACTGAGGTAGCTTCATCTTGAAGAGACAAAGCCTTGTTGAAAAGATCTTGAGATGTCTCCCTACCGATCGGTCTATGGACCAAACGCCGCCGCAAAGCTCTTTGGAGTTGGTCTAGGGATGTCTTCTGGTGGTTGAATTATTCAAGAAATGATTCATTTTGATTCGTAGAAGTGAGGTGAAGGTGTGGGAAGAGTTAATTTGAGTTTGTTGTAGGTTTGTGGAGTTTGGACGAGTGGAGCTCTCCGGTATGATCGGGAGTTGGTCTCACCGGCAGAAGGGTGCGCAAGAAGCTCAAGAGAGAGTGTCGGTCTATGTGGAATGTGTTGACCATATTTTTGGATGAGGTTAATTTGAACTCTGAAATCAGTAATTAGGATGTCTTAATCTCAAATAAGAATCTCCTAATTCAGTGCTTAGGACACTATACCTAGTGACCTAGGATACTTTCCCTAGGTTTGATCTAACAAAATTGGCTTAGGAGGAATCAACCCAAATTTCAAATTTGGATTAACTCAAATCAAATCCAAACAAATCAAATTGAAATAAAATTAAAATATAAAAAAAAATCCAAAGCCAAATCAACGTCAAATCTAGTCAACATAGGTTTGACTTAGGTGGGTCCCACCTAGTCAAAGATCAACCCACCAAGAATTTGACCAAATTAAATCATTCCAAATATCTCAAATGATCCAATAAATATGATTGATCATGAATCTAAAGAAATTCAAATTCATTTAGCCTAAATTGGGTTAATTAGACCGCTTAGTCTAAAATAACCCTAAATTGGTCCTATTGGGTTCAAACCCAAATCAAATTAAAATCAACTCAATTTTATTTCTCAAAATCATTTGTAAATGATAATCAAACATAATCCAACCTACTGTTGGGTCTAATTTGGTCAAATTGGTCATTTGACCCAAAGGAAACCCAAGCTTAACCCATTAAGCCCACTTTGGGTCAAATGAGTTTAAATTGAAATCCAATTAAAATTAAATGAAATTAATTACGCCAAATCATCTCACACATGTGATCAAGCATGATTGGAGTCCAAACCCCAATCCAATTGAGCCAAATTGGTCAGTTGAGCTCAATTGGAACCAAACTTAACCTAAATAAGTTAAATGGGTTAAAATGAAATGAAATTCAAAATTTGATTCAAAATTAATTGAATTAATTAAATCATAACCAAATCAATCATCCAATGGACAATTAAGGATGATCCAAACCAAAATTTAAAATCAATTAATGGTGGTTAAAGAATTTGAAACTGAAACTAATTCCAATGCCAAAATTAATCACCAATTTGATTCAAACATAACCTCAAATCCACATTAAATTTGAGGTAAGTAGCCATACATCAGTCCACTTTGATGATAATGCAATAAATCACAAAAAAAAGGGAAAGAAAATTTTGAAATGAAATTAAGAAGAAGGGAAATTCCAATTCCCCTATTCTTATTTCATCCTACCTCTTGTCCAAGAGAGAGGAGGAGGATGGATGCCTTCAATTGAAGGCCGCCAAGCCAAAACCAAAGAGGAAATTGGCATCTTCCAAGGAGAAGAGAAGAAAAACAAGAGAAGAAGAAGAAGGAAAAGAAAGAGGCTCAGTCAAGGGGAGAAAACAGCCAAGAAGCCATCCTCCCTTCAAATTTTCCATCCAAACATGTTCACAAGGCCAAGGGGGATTGAATCCACCCCTTGGCCGGCCTTGCCACCACCGGTGGCCGGATTTGGCCACCAAAAAGACCATGGAGAAAGAGGGCACAACCAAAACAAGAAGACACTCAGAGAATGATCCTCAAGCCAAATAGACTCACACATCACCTTCACCATCACAAATGAAGAAGAAATGATCTCTCCCCTCACTTCCCTCACTGCCAAAAAGCCATAGAACGATCAATGCCGCTGGAGTTTAAATCAGCTTAGTCTAGGGAGCAATCCAGAGGCAGAGGATCCAATTCCTTTGACACAGAAGCTCCTCGTGACATTCCACGGCTATTAGAGTTGACCCTGCCAGTGAAGATCGTCGGAACGGAGGTATGTCATTAACGCCCTCTCCAAGCTTTCAGTTTTGAAGCTTTGTGAAGAAAGTTTGATCTCAAGTGAGATCAAACCATTTAGATTAGTTATATTGCATTCACTAATGGTTTTCCAATTGAAAACGTGAGTTTTTAATGGTTGGATTGCCGAAAATCAAGCGAAATTAACAGACGGCTCTCGATCCTCGCTGTCGAGGAAGGAGATGTAATCTCCGCCGTCTGTTCCTTTTAAGGAACGAAAGGATCTGATCTAGGCATACAAATTAATTTAATCCCTTTAAGGAACCACTAGATCAATCCAGATGGCTTAGGATCATCTCGTGTGGTGCCGCTTTTGATGCGGTTGCCACACAAGATCCTGCGTGGCCCACACTTCGATCGGACAGTTCGGATCGTCCTAAGTGGTTGCTTTTGATGCGGACGCCACGCAAGATACCGCATGGCCCACATGCGGCACACCACGTGGCGGTGGTGCCACGATGGAGTCACATCGGGCCGCCATTTTAAAACTGCTTAGTCCCCCTTAAAATTAATTAAAAATTACTTTAAAATAACAGAAAATTCCAAAATTCATAGAAAAATAAATATTAATCCAAAAAAATGTAAACTTGGGCTCTATGGATTCATCTTGATGAGAGAAATCCATAAAAATTAAAATCCCTAATTAATTTAGGGTATTTTAGCCTTAATTTGGGGTTAATTGAAATCAATTAAACATTAATTAATCTCAAACCATTAATCCAATTGAAATGAAACTTTGGGGAAGTGAAATTGAGGTTAAAACACACCTTAAAAAAGTTTTCATGATTCATTGCAATATAATTCATGAGAAATGGAATTTCAAATCCTAAACTTCAATTTTAATTAATTAAATTAATATTAAATAAATTAATTAATGAAAATGGATCAAATAACCTTAAATCAACTTATTGAACCCTAATGCACATTAAACCACTGATAAAACTCATATGAACTTAATAAATAACAAATGAGCTTAATTAAGCAATTAAATAAATTAAATAATTGAAATAATTAACCATAAATTAATTGAATCATAATAAATCAACGAGATGTTTAAAAATTATGAGCAAACTCTCTTTGAAAACTTCCTTCAGAGAGGAATCAATGAAAAATAAATCCTTAAATGACCTTCATTAAATTAGGCTTAATTTAAGTTTTAATTAAATGATTAAAATCTTAATTACACCCTAATTATGAATCTAATTAAGATGAAACTTTGGAAACTTAAAATTGGCATGGAACTCCAATTCTTAAAAAAATTTGAAACCCAATTGATTATTGGATTGCGAATTATTGAATTTCCAAATTCCTAAGTCAATTTGAATCAAATAGTGAATATGAAAATTCATTACTCCATTAAATCATGAAACAACTTAAACTAATCTCAATCAAACATCAGAAACACTTAGGATAGTTCTCCAAACACCCTAAGTCAAAGAATTAAACCTTAAGCTAATAAAATCATAATGGCAAACACTTAATGAAACTTAAACAAAATTAAATAATATGAATCAAATCAAATGAAATCAAACCTTAACCTAAATACTCTAAGTTAGCATGAATCAAACTAAATGAAACCAACATAACTTAATCCAAAACATTAATATAAATCAAATGAACAAATTCAAATTAAATCAAATGAACTAAATCAAATGAAATAATTCAAAACAAACTAAATTGAAAACTAAACCAAGAATGAAAATCAAATTCAATTTCTAAGGAAAAGGATCAATCCAAATCCAAACAAAATAAATTAAATCAAAAGGATTAATTAAGATACTTAAGGATCTTAATTAGACCTTTGGGATGGATCTTCATCTTAAGATGAAGACTTCATTTCATTAGGAGTTAGGATGTAGATTAGGGTGAGTTTCATTCAAAAATGAAATCCATTCTACTCTTCATTCTTGAAAACTTAAAAGACATTTAATGATTTTATTTTTCACAAAATTATGAGCATTAAATAAAATCCATTCTACCCTTCATTCTAAGCATAGCCCATAAGACAGGTGGGTTTGGCAAGCAACTATGCTAAGCTCGTAAGTTTGTGAAATATAACTGCTAGTGCTGTTTGTATTTTGCTAAAATTTATTTTTGTAGGGCTTAAGAATTAATTTTCAAACAAAATGTAAATTTAAGCTGAGAATTAAGTTAGGATCTATGGGGTATAGGATTAGCAGAAGCTGACCCTACCAGAAGATAGGTGCAGAGATCCCCTGTGAAGCCCAATGGATGTCCCTGAGGAAGGAGACTATCCTAGAAAGAAGAGCCATTGATCTAGGCTTGTAGTTCTAGGCTGAGCTGTATAAGGGTAAAGCTCGGTTGGCCATTTACCTTTTCTTCCGGGGTGTACCGTGGTACCTGGCCGCATTGGCCTTTTTCTTAAATTAAATTGCTTTATTTATTTTGGGTGTGCAATAGAATCAACTTGATTTTCTAGGTTTCTTTCTGTGTTGTGTTTTCTTGTAATTGAATGCTTAGACGATTAGGATCATAAGAAAAATTAAATTTTATACCCAATCTAAATCTAAAAAACTAAAACCAAACTAAAAAAACCTCTTAAAACCTCACATAAACTAAAGCCTTAGGTTTTAAAATCATGCAATCATATTGCTCCAATCCTTGAATTGGGCAACTTCTCCCATTGCATATAAGGGGCATCTGACCTGTGAGGATGACCACCTTCTTGGGGAAGCCTGACTTCTATTATTGATTTGGCCCATAATCATTTCTAATTGCATGGAATTAGTCATAAAAATGCATATCCAATACCTTAAAAGAATCTTGAATCAAAAAATTTTAAAATCTAAAAAATATGCATTAGTTAGATGCATTTCATACCCTACATGATTCTAGAGGTTATGGAGTGAATCTAGGTTAATATATTCTTTTCCAAAAAATGCAATAGCCCAACCATCTTGCATTCATGAGACTTAGCATCATGAATTTAAAATGTGCTTAGGTGTTATTAGCTGGCAGCCCTCTCCAAGTAGGTTGTAAGTCCAGAAGAGTCAAGGATTAGGTTAATTCCCTCTCCAAGTAGGCCTCCAAAATAACTCTCTTTAATTTAGATCAATCCCAATTGAAATTCCAAAAATTAATCCTTTGAAAACCAACTTTGAAATCCTTAGAAATAACAACTTGCTTCTTTAATCAACAGTATTCTTAGGAAAAAACCCTTCTTAAGATGTAATTAACTATAGGGGCTTGCTTCTATAGGGAATCATAAACCCAATTTAAAATTAAACCCTATTCTACCTTCCATGTAGTTTAGAAGAAAAATCTCTGGTGCACGAAAGACTCATTAGCCTTAGGAGTCTTTTATTTAATGATTGAATCCATTATAAAATAAATATATTTCTCTTTTGAGATAATATGTTTATTCTTTAATGACGCATTTGAGCATCCAAGTAAGAAATTCCTAAACTCTATGTGGTGTCATAAATTTTTCCCACATAATGCTCTAAGGAAGCTCTCTAATAAGTTTGAATGAATGGGGAGGAGTATACTCTCCTCCCTAATTGAACCAAGGGCTGGGATTGGCTTAGCATTTAGTAGCCGTTTGCCGAGGTAGGTGGCCGGAGGTGGCAGGGGACTGCTGAGGTGGATGAGTATGAGAGGCTGAGGGAGTGTAGTGGGTTACCATTATGTGTACACTCCTCCTTATGTGTACTAATGGTTGCCTATGGGTGAGTTCTCCTTCTGTTGACGAAAGGTTGAAACCAGTAAGGTTGGGTCAATGGTCCTTTGTCCAAGAAAGGCCAAAGGTGGTTGCCAAGAGGTGGGGAGTTGGAGAACCCGCCAAAATGTGGATTTTATCCCCTTTAAAGGGCTTGATTCAATAGGTTTGACCCAACCCGGGTTCACCATGGGTTGGGCCCACTTGGAAAGGCCCATGGTGACCCAATGATAACTCATGTCA
The DNA here is from genome assembly GCA_021442155.1 of Cymbidium sinense. Lineage (NCBI taxonomy): Eukaryota > Viridiplantae > Streptophyta > Magnoliopsida > Asparagales > Orchidaceae > Cymbidium > Cymbidium sinense. Next base: position 188,718,290 of record CM038221.1, read on the forward strand.
AGTCTGGTTGGGTTTAGATTTAGTTTTATTAGGTTTGAATCATGTAGGTCAAATGGATCATGTTGGGCTAAGTTTACCATTTTGATCAAATTGGGTCAAAGTGGGATTTTGGTTAAGGTCAATTAGTTATTTGGAATTGGTTTGGTTCAATTTGAGTTAGATTTGAGTTTTGTTCATATGATTTTATTTGGGTCAAATGGGTCATGTTGAGTAATTTAACTAAATTGGCCAAAGTGGCTTGATCATGGGTTAGGTTTATGTTTAATTGATCATTGGTGATTGATTGGAAGAGTTTATTTGAATTGATTTAGATTAAGGAATGATTTAGCTTTTAGGTCAATTGGGTTGGGTTGACCGAGTTGGGTCCACCTGAAAGTTGAATCATATTCAATATTCAATTGGTGACTAATTGAAAGCATTGGTTTCAATCAATTTGGTCTATATTTTGATTTGGTTCAATTTGACTATTTAGGTCAACTTGGGTCAAAGGGATAAATTAGCTTGATTAAGTTCAATTGATTATAGTGGAGTGTTTAATAGTGACTTACAATCATCAATGAAGAGCTTGGATGATTTGGTTTAATCCAATGAAGTTTGATTATAATTTAGCATAATTAGGCCTTTTAGGCCACTTTGGGTTAAGTGGCTTGGTCAAGTCAACTTAGACCAATTGGGGTAATGGATGATTCATATGTGTTCAATAATGAATTTAAAGTTGATTAGTGGCATTGATTGCAATTTATTTGGGCTTGATTAGGTTTTGGCTCATTTGAACCTTTTAAGTCAAATGGGCTAACTTGGGTTGATCAAATTCGCTTGATTCAATTAGCTTGATTGTGAATGTTGGAGGAGTTTGAAATGATCTATTGAATAATTAGAGTGATGTAGAAAATTAAGTTGGATTTAATTTGCTTGAATGGGTTAAAATAGAGTTATAGGATTATGGTGGGTTAACTTGGGTTAAGGTCCAAGTTAATTTGGCTTGGAGCTTGGATTAGAAAACCAAATTCAATTATGATTAATTGAATAGGTTCGAGTTGGTTTGGCTCCAATCACATGAGCTTAATTTTGGATGAGTTAATGGGCATGAGTCTTAGTTTAGGCCTTAGGGTAAGTGAAACCTATTTGTCCTAAGGTAAACTATAAGCTTAGGGTTATGCCTTATAAGTCTCTAGGCCTAGGTTTATTGTTATCTTAATCACTAGAAGTGTACTAGCACTAAAGAAGTCTAAGTGTCTAGAAGACTCCTAGATCTAAGATGGGAGGGATCAATCCTCACTCCAAAAGTGAGGTCAATACATATATATATGAATACAAAGGTAAAATCTTGAAAATTTGCAAATTATCATCTTTTAAAACATGAAGAACAAATGAGTTTTTATTTTAGTTTCATTATTTACAATAATGCTTGCAAATATAAATTTTAACTTCAAATCATTTAATTAATACATTGCATATGATTCTTAGTTGAAGAAGAAAAATAATTCGAGATTTACTAGTAATAATAGTCACACTATATAATTTATTATTTTACATCATGCCATTAAATGCAATAATTTTTTTATATGTTTAAAATATGGATGTATGAAACAAATAATATACAAATTTATGATAATTGAAATAAAATAATTAAACACCATCAAATGGCATACTTCGCATCATTAAAACTTAAGTGCAATCATGTTAAATAAACACACCTTAAGCCTAATCAAAGCTTCTTTAAGATTTAAGTTTTATATTTTGAATTATTTAATTCTAAAGGGGAGGAGAAAAATCAATTTCACCCATACCCATGTTGGTTAGTTAATGAATTCAAAGAGAAATTAGGTAAATTTTATGATTTAATTGAATTTGGTCCATTAATAAATCACTTAATTACTCTCCCATAAGTTCATTAATTTGATTAATCATTAAGCAAGGGCCCATAAAACATGATGATGCAATTAAAAAAATAAAATTTGTAATTCCCTAAGGATTCTAATGCAATTAAGCCGATACTTAATACTTAATTAAGTTAAAAGGATTAAGCTAATTACTTTCATTATTTTCTAAATCAATGAAAAATCATGATTTCATTAAGAGCCTTATGTTAACTAAGAACATAAGGAGGATTAATTAAATTAATCTTACAGATTAGACTAATTATATGTAATATTTATTAGTTTTAATTTTCTCCTTTTTAATTTCAATTAATAATTTAATGATTTCATTAAATGCTTTAAGGATGATTTTGGGAGAACAATTAGGAGGGGAGGTCCTAATCATTTTCTTAGACCATCCTTACTATTATGATGACTAAATAACATTCCCAAATTAATTTCACTATTTTCTTAATTTTGATAATTATTAAATTGCTTAAAAGAGACAATTAGGGCTTAAAATTATGATTCTTCCAATCCACTTTGCAAATTAATCTAAGAAAATTATAAGAGGTAGAAGTCATCCCACGTATTCAACATGCCAATCCTCAGATTAATCAACCAAATGATTAAGGCTTAATTAAGGTAAATAATTAAAATTTTAAACCTTAATTAATCACTCTTCACTGAATAAAACTTAGAGATTTTATTTTTTTTTTCTAGATTCTCCTCTGCCTAAGATTTTTAGAATAAGTTTATTTTAATTTTTATGATTTTTTTTATAATTAGTTATGAGTTTTTGAAGTTCTAGTTAATTAATCACATTTTCAGCCCTAATTAAAAAGATTTACATAGTCGGCGCCACGCGGATGCTGACGCGGCAACGCTTTTCGTGTAGCATCATTAGATTAGTTATTTAAACCATCTAATGTACCTGCTTACTTAGCAACGATGAATGTGATTTCATCTCAACCATTCGATCTCGGATCAAACGATCGAGATTAATCCCATGATTCTAAAGAAAATAAATAAAAAATCTAATGTAATTAATTACAGTCGTTCATTCTAATCATGCGAAATGGACGGCCGATGAACCATCTTTCTATGAGCACTAGAAGACAGACACCATATGCCTTTCGCCGCTTTATTCAAGCTTGTCAGAGCTTGTTCGACGGTGGAAACAATTTCAAAATGATCAAGGATGAAATCTAAGAAGATCTTGCGGTGGGATTCACATGAAATCATGATTTCTTTCATAAAAGGTCAACAATCCTAAAGATTTCTACTGTTTACCAAAATTTATCTCGTTCGAGCTCAAGACTGGCGGTCCATCGACTAAGTAGATTTCTTTTAAAGAGATAAAGCCCTGCTGAGAAGCTCGTACATTGCCTCCCCACTGGTTGCTCTATGGACCAAACGTCGAAATGAAGCTCTCCATAGTTGGTCTTGAGGTGATTTTTTGAAGGTGTGAGAAGAGTTAATTTAGGTTTGGTGGCTTTGGATAGAGAGAAAGTTTGGGTTTAGGTGGGGCTTGGTCTTGTAGGCGACCATGGGTATGAGGGGTTCGAGGGAGAGTTGGGGATTGCTTGGGGTCATTTGTGGTGTGTGTGTGTGTGTTCAATTTGGTTTGGGGCACCTCCTCCCCATTTGAACCAACCAAAATGGTTGGTTCAGGTAGTTACAGCTAGCTGGCCAGTGAGGGTGGCCGAAAATAGCAAAAAATTGATGAGGTGGAGGTCTCCTAGAGGCTCAGCGAGTTTCATGGTTCCTCATGAAATGGACATCTCATGAGGAGTGAACCAAGGTTTGACCCAAGAGAGGGAAAACTTTCCTTGTCAAAGCTCGAGCCCAACAACTTTGGGTTAGATCTAGTCAGCTTAGGAGAGCTCAAGGCATGCTAAGATGGTTGTCCCATGTAAAGTAATAGATTGGACCTTCATATTCTGGGTTTTTGTTCTATTTGGGACCCTTGGTTCACTTGGTTTGGGTAGAACCAGGTCCACCTTAGGTCAAGTTAACTTGGGTAGGTTAATGGGGATGTGAGGATAAGTCGTGTCAAGTTTGGTTTGGTTTGGACTTGGTTTTGTTAGGTTTGGCTCAATTTGACCATTATAAGTCAATTTGGGTTCAATTGGGCTAAGTTAATCAATTGGTCAAATTGGATTGAAATGGCTCTTGGAAAATGTTCAAATGATTGCTAAGAATGAGTCGGTGCAATTAGTTTGGTTTAATTTGAAGTAGATTTGAGTTTGGTTCATTTGGGTTCATTTAGGCCAAATAGGATAAGCTGGCCAATTTGGTCAAATTGGTCAAATTGGTTTGAGTGGAGGGTTAGTTTCTATTTGAATGATTATTTGAGATGGATTATATGTGTTAATTTTAATTTACTTGAATTAATATGAGATTTGATTCAATTTTACCCTTTAGGTCAAATTGAATCAAATGGGTCAATTAGGTTCATTTGATCAAATGGTTTCATTTGGTGGTTGGACTGTGTTCAATATTCAATTCATGATTGTTTGAAGTAATCGGTTGCAACCAATTTGAGTTTTAATGGGAGTTGGTTTAATTTGACCATTTTTGACAAATTGGGTCAACTTAGGTCAAATGAGCAAATTGACTTGGCCAAACCCAATTGGATGCAATTGAATGAAGGATGGTATCAATAATCATTGAGTCATTTAGATCAACTTGGATTAGATGTAGGATAATTGGGTGAAATTGAGGCTATATGAAGATTTCAACGTATTCAATGATGGATTTAGAGTTGATTGGAGGCTTTGATTGCAATTGCCTTGAGTCAGATTAAATTTTGGCCAATTTGAACCCTTTAGATGGGTCAACTTGGATCAATAGAGTTAATTGGCTTGATTGACTGTATTGGGATAGGTTATGATGTTTGCTAGGATGCTTGGAATAATCAAAGATTTGGATTAGTTTGGTTTGGCTTGATTCAAATTGAATTGGATTTTGATCTTAAGAAATTCAAATGGGCCAACTTGGGTTAAGACCCAAATTGACTTGGCTTGATTCAATTGGATTACAATCAAGGTTTAATCAAGTTGAATTAGAGTGCAAGTGAATTTGCATAGATTGAGTTTCATTCAAGTTGGTTTGATTTTGAAGAATCCAAATAAGTTAGGTTGGGTTGAGTTAACTTAGCTTGACTAGCCAAGTTGAGCCTAAATCGATTTTACATTTGGCTTGAAACTTGGATTGTATTCATTTGATTTGTATTTGGTTAATTGATTGATCATGGACTTTGGTTGAGTCATAGGGTAGGTAAGGCTTCACTTCTCTTAAGGTAAGCTATAGTCTTAGGTTTGTATCCTATGAGTCTCTAGGCTTGGATTTTTTGTTTCCTTAATCACTAGAAGTGTCATAGCAGTGAAATCTTAGTGTCTAAAAGAGTCCTAAATCTAAGGTAAAGGTAGTCAACCTCACTCCAAAAGTGAGGTCAACAGTGTGCTGTAGATAGGTCGAGATCTCCAATATTAACTTAAATTAATATCTTCAGATATTTGATACTAGTGTTTAACCACATACCATTGGCACTAAATCTACTTATAATTTTTTTTATCACAAATTAAGTCATGTGAAACTCACTACTACCCCACCATGGGCCCTTATTAGTGAGGAGGTGCAAAATGCTTGTGTTATTCAACATGTCCTTTGATATAACATCATTCCTAAAAATAGATACTTTCATTAACTTCTTCTTACTCATTTCTCTCATTGCTTTTTTTAACCAAAAAATTTAATAGTTCATTAATATTGTAATAAATATAATATAGTTTAAGGTTTCAATAAAATAGAAGCCCAAAAAAGGTGAGACCAATTCCTCAAAAGTATAGTTGATATAGGTAAGCAATACAATATAAATCTGAAAAAGGGCATGGCTCCCAAGAAAAAGTGTAAAGAAAAAAGTTATACAAAGGCTAAAATGATAATAATGTCCATGATAGCCAAAACTAATAATCTGAATAAATTGTATCGATGCTAAAAACAAGATAGAGACCAAATAACAAAATAATCTAATTGTATGAGGAATGGATTTGATTTTAAGAAAGTTTATCTTAGGAAAGTTGAAATATAACTTCTTCATCATAATTAAGGAGCTATCCATCAAGCAGATAATCTAGAAATAGCAGTCACATATCTCCATCTTCAAAATGTAGCTCCAAAAGAGGGATGAACATCAAAAAAAGTTTGTTGAATGTCTTCTTTTCTGCTCAACTGCATTGAATTCTCCATGCCTCCATAACAACATTCTCATGAACCTAGAAATACCAACTGGCAAGCCACCATCTTAACTTCAACAACTTTAGAGAGGCTCTCCAATGTACATATAAACCCAAGAAAGATAGTGCCATTAGGTAAAAAATATATCAGTTCATTTAAAAGATCTTAAAAACTTATAAAAAGAGAAGTTAGAATGATTTTGCTAAATTTAATTGTAGTCATTGATCGAAAAATATCTACAAATTCGATCCCAAAGAGCTAAGATAATTTTTCCTCTCACATTTTGAGTATGATAAAGTAATTTTTTCCCCTTATCACCACCCAAGCCTACCAAGGCCAATTGATGAAAACTAAAATCATTACTCAACATAATGAGAATAAATAGAAGAAGGAAAGGTGTCTAGATGGACTTTGCTATTTCAAAGAGCTGAGAAGGTATATAAAGTCACTATATTTAAAGCAAATTTAAATCATCTCATTCTAAAGATGAAGGTTTATCCTTGAATAAGTTAGATGATTTCTCTTTAACTATTTGTTCACTTTATTTTGATCAACACCATACAAAATATCTCTATTTATGCTCATTTGTGATAAACCACCAAATTCATAAGGATCTTCTGGATGAACATCAAGCACAAAATTATGATCTATCTGAACCATAAGTAATAAAGAGTAGAAGTATGCAAGGGTAGTCTCCGTAAGAAATATGTAAGGGGCAACTAAATCTTTGGAGAATCGCCAAATTCAAACAAGTATGTCAATATATCCAACGGTAAACCACCAACCCTAGATATGCATTGATCTCTACATCATTCATATAATCACCCCTATAAAGTGACTAAGAGGAAACCAAAGATTGGGCTATGTAATTTATAGAATACTATAAATAAGTGATATGAAAATAAGATAAAATGAGAGTATCATAATAAAAGAGAATTATTATAAAAGGGTTTGTAGAGGGGAGAGAATTATCAATTTGGGTCCAAGTAGTAGGCCAAAAATATAAACTAACAAAATTATACATAAAATGATTATTTAGGATCTAGAAATGACATATCTAATGCCTTCAAAGAGTACATAAATTAAATTTAAAAGTCATCCAACCCCATAATAATTAATGAAGAGAAGAAAATATTGGAGCCTAGTTGAAATCTAAACAAGTATAGTGAAATATACTCTAGCAAAAAATACAATAAAAAATAAATAAATAATAGCATGATTATGATTAGTCAATAAAATAGAGGGAGTCTGAATATTTAAAGCATCAATATTTAAGTGTAGAAGAAACCATTAGGTCTTCCTTATATAAATGAACCATATATATCAAGGTTAGGTTAACCCATGGTTCTTTTTGAATTGTATAGATGGAAAATAAAGTAATCAAAGACAAAAGGGCTCTAATTCTAGCTAACAAGTGAACACAATATTTACCTTCCCTAAATATGAGTAAGTTTATACTTAATTTAACTTAATGGAAGATTTAATATCTCTTACAAAATATAACAAGTTGAGATTTACTTTGGAATTTTTAGTAAGTAAATAAATAATAAGCATGGCATTAGTCTTCAACCATAATCTATTAAAATGGATACAAAATTTAAGACCATATTTTAGGGCATATAATTCAACATAAATAGCTTGATAATAAAAAAAATTGGACCTGCAAGGCCTAAATTAAGTTACTTTGAGAGTTTCTTAAGATGCCACCAAAGCTAGAAGCATAACTGGTAGCAAAGCCATCACTGTTCACCTTAATAAAACCATTATCATGTTTTTGACAAAATACAAACTCGGGTAGATTATCAATATCATGGTTAATAAGAGTAATATGAAATTCAGTAGTAGCAAATAAAACACCCTTCCAACTTTTAGGATTAAGTAAATTAGCCAAAAGAAGCAATTTAGTTTTATCTTTTATTTTGGAAATAACTTTAAAATGATCATTTCAATGTTCTTGTGTGTAGAATAGTTTCTTTCCATCCAAAGTTTATCTTTCTTTAGAATCTAAAAAGAATTGTTCTAGTTGATTTATCTCATTTGACTTTTATATTTAGCAATCTTGACACAAACTTTAAGATCTATAGAGAAAATATCCAACTACTTTAATCGATAATTTTATTAGAAGATTATATCTTCTAACATTTAATTAACTATGGGGGAACTTGTAACCCATGTTAAAATAAACCCAGTCTTACTTTTACCCACATAAAGTAATGAAAAAAATCTCTAGTACACATAGACCCAGTAGCCTTATGAGTCCTTATTAAATGATTGAATCCATCATAGGATGTTATTTCTATCTTACGAGCTGATATATTTTTTTCTTAATATCGTCTTCTATCATCTAAATAAAGTCCCTAAGATCTGTGTGGTGTCATCCCATTTTAATCATCACAACATGACATAAAAAGACTTCAATAGCACATTTGTATATTTCATTATTAAACCATGAAATATTCATTTAGTTTTATCTATGTTTGGAGTGAGTTCGCAATCTTCTCATCTTAGACTTAGGAGTCTTCTAGACACTAAGACTTTCTTAGTCATAAGATACTTCTAGTGATTAGGTGAACACTTAACCTAAACTAAGAGACTTAGAAAGATTAATCATAAGATTAGGCTATGCCTTAAGGATTAAAGAAACTCACCTACTCTATAGCCTAAATCTAACCTATGTTCACCCACTCAAAACCAAACCTCAAATTCAATTCAAACATTCAATACCAAATCTAAATTCACATTCAAATTCTAAATCAAATGATTGAAATCTATAACCAACTCCAATACAAATCAAATCAAATCAACCTAAGCTTTATGATTTTATCTTATGTACTTAGCCAAATTCCATTTAATCCTAAAACCCAAAATCAACTGATTTTCTCATAAATCAACTATTCCTTCAATTACTATCACAAATATGAATGAAAATCTATAATCATCAAGCCAAATAAAAATCAATGCAAGTCAAACCCAACTTAGCCCATTTGACTTGAAATTTTCAAATGAACCATAACTCATTAGAACTCAAGCCAGTTGCAATTGGATTTATATATCAATCCTAAATTCATATATAAACTCAACCCAAAATCAAGCCAACTAAACCCAATTGGATCACTTGAGCCAAAGTGACCAACTTGACATATTTAAACCAAAATCCAATTCAAACCAAACCAAAGTGAATTAAGCCAACCCAAACTTCATGGCTTTGATGTTTATTTTTGGATGTGGGACACCACGCAGATCTTAGGGGGTACTTATTGAAGTCATCAGGTACGATATTAAGGAATGATGCACTATCTCGAAAGATAAAAATTATCACCCTATAATGGACCTAATCACCTAATAAGGACTCCTAAGGCATGATGGATCTTCGAATGTACCAGAGATTTTTCCCCAACTTTATATGAAAAAGTAAAGAAGGGTTCATTTTAAGTCAGGTTTGTTAAGTTTCCTATGGAGCTAAGCCCCCATAGTTAATTACATCCTAAGAAATGAAATCTCGTAAGAATACTGTCAACTAAAGTAGGCAATTATTATTTCCAAAGATTTCAAGGCTAGACTATCAATAAATTGGTTATATTAGAAAATCAAGTGGGAAAGTTCAAATGGAGAGACTTATTTTGGAAACCAAAGAGAAAATATAAGGAATGCTCATGATACTAGGAAGCCTAGTTATCATTCTAATATATTTTATAGTTGGGCTTTATATATTTGAAGTTGAGAAGATCCATTTAGTTGAAGTTGACATTTTATTAGTTAAATAGGACTTATAATCCCATAACACAAATTATGAAAATGCTTAAGAGGTGAGGATTTATGCTTGTAGCTCTAAGGAAATAGCAATCTCAGATCTTAAATCTAATAAGTTCTAACACAAGTTAGAACATATATAAATCTAAACAAAAATGGGTATAAGGTGTACCTCCACAAGAGAAGATAAATCACCCGGCTGCTGGACTTACAACTGCCTAGAGTGGTAGCCAACTAACTCATCCTATGCTTTAAATCCATGTAGTTCGATCATATGAATTTGCAAGATAATTGGGTTGTTATTTAATTGGAAAGAAGCCAAGTCTGAAACCCACTCCCTGGGCGACTAGAGCAGGAGCGGTATGAGCATATGACTTAATCTACAAATACAAAATCTTTTCAATTTTTATTATTTTTAGACTCTTCCATTTTGACAAAGGCTTGGAATTTTTATGCCTAAATGCATGATCAAATATGATTATTGACTAAATCAGTGAGAAGAGGGTGTTCTCTAACACAAGGGATGCCCTCACAGGTCAAGCATTCTCCTATCGTGCAAGGATAAAGATCCCCCATATTCAAGGAAGAAGAAATATGACATGTATGATGTGAGACATACAACATTCAGCTAAGGAGTTGTTAAATATTTTAATTATCTTATTTAAAACTTAAGCTTTATGATGAGATTATGAGTTGATTAAACTTTAATTATGAGTGATTAATTATGGTAGAAACATTAATTTTATCCTAAGAGCATACTGTATCCAGGCCACACATTCAAACATCAAACATTAAGAAACTATAAAAAGCATGTTGTTCTAATGCGCAATCTAAACATAACATCAATCAAACATGTATAAATTATGTAAGAGAATAAAATACCAGTGTGGTCGGGTTCCTCCATACACCCCGAAATGAGAAAAGATGGGTAGCCGAGCTCTACCCTTATACAACCCAGATTACAAAATAATACATGCTATGAGGGGTCTTCTTTTCTTCATTTCTTTATATCCTCCTTTTCTTCCTTTTGATTTGATTTGCTCCAAAGGCATCATAGGGCACCCCACGGACTAAGCTTTCTAGCCACTACTCATTCTAATCCCCACAGCACTAATCATAATTCATATTACAAAATTACATTTTATATGAAAATTAAATCTAACTACACCTGCAAAATAGATGTTAGCTAAACATACATTCAATCCCAAGCAGTTATATCATAATTTGGACTTAGCACCCAGCGCATGGGTAACTAAGCCCACTTGTCCTAACTTGGATTATGCTTAGCCTACGAGCAAGATATTTATAATTTATTTTTACAGCAGCTCCTTAAGCACAATCCCTTACAAAAAATAATGTTAGACTACCAACAACCTAACATCTAGTCTATGAAATATACACTCAAACATTCAGTCTAAAATATTACATCACAAAATAAAACACAATACCATACATCACAACACATCGTCCTAACTTAATTCTAGGGTCGGTGACCTAGTATTCTAATGTGTGAAAAGAGGGCTTGTGTGGCAAGACTTTACTAGGCTTCTTTAGTTTAAGTTTCAATTTGGAGTTAGAATTTGTTTAAATTTTACCTTTTATGTGGTTTCTATTCAAATGATTTAATGATTTTTTTTAATTTTTATTTCACTTTTATTTGGTTAAAGTGATGTTTAGGTTTTCAAGAATGAAGAATAGAATGGATTCCATTTGTAGATGGAACTCACCCTATTCTACATCCTAACTCCTATTGAAATGAAATCTTCATCCTAAAATGAGGATTCATCCTAAAAAGTCTAACTAAGAGTTCTTAAGTATTTTAATTAGACCATTTGAATTTGTGTAATTTATTTGATTTGATTAATATTTTAAAATCTGAGTTAGTTTAATCTTCATGTATTTGATTGATTAATTTTGGATTAGATGTTTTGATTTAATTAAATTTTGATAATTCAATATTCTTAATATCTAATGAAGTTGAAGTTTATTTAAATCCATGTGTTTTTGATTGATTAATTTTAGATTAGATGTTTTGATTTAATTAATATTTCAATAATTTGATATCCTTTAAATTAATATCTAATAAAGTTTAAGTTTGTCTAATTTCATGTATTTTTGATTGATTAATTTTGGATTAGATGTTTTAATTTAATTAAATTTTGATAATTCAAAATCCTTTAAATTAATATCTAATTTCCATTCTTTTGGATTAGAATTTAAGATTTTAATTTCATATGATTAATATCATTTCAATGTTGTTTAGATTCATTGATTTTTTTTATTTCATTTAAGTTTGGTTTAGATTGGTGAATGTATCTTAATTTACTTATGATTTTTTTGAAGTTTAATGTATTCTTTTATTTGAATTTCAATTAAGGGTTTAACTTATTAAATTTAGTCAATAGTTTATGGATATTGATTAATCTTTTAGTTTGATGATTAATCTCTTATCTTAGTTCAATAAGTTTGTTTATTTGGATTTTATTTATTTTTAATTTATTTTTTTATATTGATTGGTATTTTGATCGATTTGATGACTTTGGAGTTTAGTTTTAATTTCATATTTATTTAATTTGATTATGATTTATTTAATTATTATTTGATTAGAAAAATGAATTGAAAGTTTGCTTTGATTTTAATTGAGTTTGATTATTTATGATTAGAATTTGGTTTTAATTTCATTCATTTATCATGTTTATTAGAGTTTAGTTTGTATTTGATTTTATGTTTGGATTCAGTTATTAGATTCATGCATTTAATAGTTGATTAGTTTATCTTACTTAAGTAGGATGAATTAGATTTAATTTTATTATGTTTTAAATTGATGAGAGCCTTTTTAATTTGATTTAATTTGATTTGATTAGGTTTATTAATTAGTTTAATTAAGAAGTATGATTATATTAATTATTAGATTAATTAGAGATTTATTTAAATTTTAATTTGATTTCATGTTCATTTAGGCTAATGATGTAATTATTAACTTAATAATTTAGGTTTAGTTTAAGATTTAATTGACATTTAATTGCATTTTAATTAAATTCAAATTCATGTTTGAATAAACTTTGGTTTAATATGATTCATTAATTAACTTAATTAACTTATTTTAAGAGGTGTGATTAAATTAATTAGTAGATTAATTAAATATTTGATTTGAGTTTGATTTCAGAATTAATTTTAAAGTGATTTATTTAAATCAATTTTGTTCATTAAGATGATGGATTAATTCATTAAGTTTGCATTAATTAGGTGTTTAATTGATTAGATTTGATTAAAGATAATTAAATTTTGAAAAAAAATTTAGATTAATTAAAGATTTGTTTAATTACAAACTAATGATTTAATTTCCCACATATGAGTGTTTTGATTTAATAGATTTAATTAAGTGTTTTTCTTGAATTTGATTTGAATAAAGGATTATTATTATGATTATTGTTGTTTGATGAGATTAAGTGAATTAATTGTTTATTTTTATTTCAATTAAGCTAGATTATTTATAATTAGAGTTTCATTTGATTTTATTCATTTATTATGCTCATTTAATTTCATTTAATGCTTTAATTATGAATTTATGTTTAATTTAGTTATTAGGTTCATTTATTTAATGATTAATTAGTTATCTTATTCCTAATGGATTGAATTAGGTTTAATTTTGTTATATATTAACTTAATTAAGTTTGGCTTAATTTTATTTAGTTTAATTTGATTAATATTAAGTGATTAGCAAAGATGAATTAGATTATTAATCAATTTGACTTTTAGTTTATTTAATGATTAATTAATGTTCAATTTATTTTAATTTATTAAGTGGTTTCATGTGATTAAGATTCAATGCTTAGTGTAGGTTTGATTTATATTAAAGTTTTCTTAATTTGTTTAATTATGAGTTTAATTTAAAATTTAATCATTTAATTAGGTTTCATTAACTTAAATAATTTTAATCTAATTTCATTTGAAGATTATATAATACTTTTCTGAGTTTAGCTTTGATTAATAGTTGTTTAAGTGTTATTTTATTTCTAATTTTGATTTAATATTTAGATTATTAAGAGTTTAATTTAAATTAATTATTTAAATTGATTTAATCTTAATCCTAAGTGTTTATTTTAAGCTTATTAAGCTTCAGAAGATCATATCATTTTCCCAAGGATCTTAGATATTAAATGAAGTGATTTAAGCTATTTTGAAGGTTTTTGTAATTTTTTGGATTTTATTTAATTTATTTTATTAAAATAGACAATCTGAGCTTCAAAATTTAATATCTCACAATCCAAAAGTTCTTTTAACTTGAAATTTTTAAGGTAGGTGTACTGTAACTTCAATTTCAATCCCTAAAAATTTCAGATCAATCGAATGTGTATTTTTGATTTAATTAATGAAATTTAAGTTTCACTAAAATCTAAATTAAGCTCCAAATACCCAATAGAAATTAAGGATTTTAGTCTCATTGGATTTCTCTAGAAAAGACGAATCCAATTAGCCCTTATTTACACTTTTCATTGAGTATTTTATTTTTTATGAATCTTTGAAGTTTCTAGTAATTTACATAATTTTTTAAATCAAAAAATCATCGATCTTCTCACTTAATTCATCGATTGCCATGCAAGGCGGTATCTTGATGCCACATGGTAGCCGCGATTAGTGGTGTGGTGCTGATGCGACAAATAAGCTAGAAACCTGTGGGGTGTGTGGTTCCGATTAGAGCATCCCCGTGATCTAAATGGGCTAAATCATGCAGGATCTGGTTTCCGTCGTCAGGTCTGCGACGGAAGATCGGTGAGTCACTATAGCTAAGAGGTGTTGAATTGGGCAATATAAAAAATTTTAAAAGTTAAATCTTAAATTTAAAGTTTTAATAGAAAATTAATTTTTGATTTTATAATGACAAGATACAATTAGCAAAAATAAAAATACAGTAAAGTAAAGAGAGATAATAGGCACAATTTTTTTATGTGGTTGATTCAATCTAATGACTGCATACGCTAGCCGGCTAGGAATCCTAAATACAAAATAACTTACAAATAGTCTCTCCTATACGGGAGTACAACCTTCTGATAATATATGCTCTCCTACAAAGCAACAATATAAATTTTACGACGAAAGAAAAATATAAAATAATAAATTTTGATAAAATAAATCTCTCACAAATATACCAAGCTATCCAATTCAAAAGTGATCTCACAACTTATAAATGATCACTTTACAACTTAAAATTTTGGCAAGATAAAATGTTCACTTAATATTGATAAGAAATAATAAAATAAATATCTTAAAGTAATCTTATAAGATGTTTATGTTATTATAATTTAATAGTAATATAAAATGATTTCAAAATAAATTCACAATATTCTTTTACACAATAAAATAAATTTCAGCAAGAAATAATTTATTTTATTTTAACCAAAAAAATTCTTTCAATTAATAGTAATGATCACAAAATACTTAAATAAAATGAGTATATGATAGATCTAAGTAAATTTTTAAGCTTTTAATTAAAAGCAGATCTAACAAATATGAAAATAAATTCATAATAATTTAATTTAAAATGCTTAAAATATACTTCTAAAATAGATATAAGACTAAATGATCTTTCAAAATAATACTAATAAAGAAATATTTCAAGAAACCAAAAAAAAATTGTAGGAAGTTAAAAATTTCAACAAGTTGAAATAAATCCTACAAACTATCATAAGAGTTTCGCACAAAAAAAAAGATTGAAGAAACTTTGATGTGAAGAACTTAGACTTTGATGTCCAAAGACTAATCCACCAAAAAACATAAATAGGAAAGAATAAATAGATGGTGAAAATAGTATGAATAACTAAAAAGGGATTAAAATCAAGAAAATAAACTCAAGTAATTTGAGAAAGCTTACTTAGTTGAAGATGTTGAAGCTTCCAAACTAAGGATTTGATCTTGCAATATTTGTAATACATTTAGAAGGAAAATCTAAGAAATTTTCTCTTAGATTTGCTGGAGGGATTTTGAATTTGAATGAGGAATACTTTCATGAAGAAAATGAGGGCTATTTATAGGCACAAAGGTTATTTTAAATTATTTCAAAAAATACATTATTCTAACATTATTTTATCATATAATAATTTAATATTCAATAAAAATATAATTTATATTAAATAAATATTAAATTCAAGCGACAAAATTTATTCACATTGGCAAGTCAAAATAATCAAATATGGCTCTTAATATATTCAAAGCATTTATTCATTATTAAAATTAGCTAATGTTTGAAAAAAATAATAAATTAATTTTCAAAGCGTGGGTCATGTAACCTATCAAATTAAAAGAAAAAAATCTGAGGAATCCGTTGGAGATAAAATCAAATATAAATTCTTTGATTATAGAATGACTTTGGCTAAAATACAAAATTTCACATATTTTTGTTAATGTTAAAATATGACATTTACATATTACGATATAATTTATATATAATCATACATATGTTAGTTATCATATAACCTTAAAATTAAATTAAAATATTTAATTATAATAAGTAAATAAAATAATTACACTTAATAGTCATAATTTATTATCATTTATTATTTTGACAATTCAAATATTATGTATGAAACATATAATTAAATATTAATTAGATAGAGATTTATATAAATTAACCTCATTAAAATAATATGTTAAGTTATGAGCAAATTGATTCATGCCAATGAACTCATATGAATTTCTAAAATAGTTATAAATATATATAACCTAAAATATTCTATCTTGAGCTTCATATTATCCATTTTGATCTATCTTTCATTCTTCTATTCTTGTAATTTTCTCAAACATATTGTGAGATGTATTGGATATGTAATTAGCAATTAATATATCTAAAACACATAAAAACAATCATTAGAACATCCAAGTATTCATTTGTTATCATCAAAATTGATCGGATTGAACATGAAGCCCAACACAGAAAGCGGCCAAATTTTCTTCCTCCCAGGCGACGAAAATGACCAGATGAACAGTGTTTTCATGGGATTTTATGGGATTTTTATAAAATTGAATAGAATTTCATCCGATCAGGCTCGATTTCACATCGATTCTCACTTAACAACTTCTATTTTTGCATTAAGATCATGTAAAATGAAATATGCAAGAGATATCTAAGGAAAATTCTTAAAATCGAGCTAACATTCTCAAAATAATCAATCCTACAGCTGATACAAGATTTGAAAATTACTTTGCCGGGGATGATTTTCGGTGGTAGAGATAATTCAAATACACTCCTCGAGGTGAGATGAAGCTTTGGAATGAGTTTGGACTCTTGCCTTGCTTCAAAACATCGTAGTCACAAACCTCCACTGCACTTCATCGAAATCTGCTTGAATTTAATGGTTTTTCATCGAAAGGGAGTGTAGAATGGTTTATGCTTGCTTATTGGAGTTCCTTGTGCTCTCTAATACTAAAAATGGATGTGTTTTATGCCTCTTTTCTCCCTCCCTTAATGGTGGCCAAAAATCTCCATTAATGGTGATGGGGAGATGGTTGGGCAGTGATGGCTGATTGGGGAGTTTGGATTTAGCTCCCCAAAGTTCTCTTTTCAGCTGTGAGGTGAGTGCCATTGAATGCAAAGGAAGTGGATGAGAGATTTTGCAAGATTGTGTGTTTTCCTCTCTCTCTCTCTCTCTCTCTCTCTCTCTCTCTCTCTCTCTCTCTCTCTCTCTTATCTTGGTTTCACCCAGCCATAGAAATTTGATTTTAACTTTTACATGATGGTTAGTATTATATCCAACTTGGGATCAATTTGGGATTAGGTCAACTCATGTTGACCTAAATGAGTTGGGTTGGGTTCAAGCAACCCAATTTGACTCATAAGCTTTGGATTTGTTTCAATTATGCTTAATTGAGCATTTATGATGGTTTTGATTGATTAATTTTATTTAATTTTGATTAATTTTGAATTTGACCCAAGTTTGACCAAGGTTTGACCAACTTTGACCAAAATTGGTTAAGTTGATTTATGTGATTCAATTTGTCATTTTATGTTTAGATTTTGTTTCAATTATGTTTTATGAATTATTTGGAATGTTCTTGTTCAATTATTTGGGTTAATTAAGCTTGGATTTGGATTTGACCCATTTTGAGTTCAAATGGGTTAAATCGGGTTTAATTGAATTAAATGTTTTATTTAGCTCAAACAAGATGTGTTTAAGCTCTAATCATATTTGATTAAGTGATCATTGTGATTTAGAGTAATCGATTTCATTTGATTTGATGTAAATTTTAATTTGAATCTGTTTTAATCCAAATTGAGCTTAATGGGTTAAATGATCCAATTAATCCATTTGAGATCTTATTTGATTTAGATTTATCTAGTTTTAAACCGTGTTCATTTGAAGATTTTGAGCCTTTGGAGTGATTTAATTTGGACAATTTTTGGTTTGTTGAGTTTTGATTTAAAGGGCTCATATGAGTCAACTCTAGGTCAAATGACCAATTTGCCATTTTGAACCTCATTTCGAATTTACTTTTGAGTTCATTTATGTATGTGTATTGATTCTATGCTTTTGATTTGATTCAATTTGGTTTAATTTTAATTTAATTTGATTTTGTTTAGACTTAAGTGATTTTGAGCTTAAAAGGATTAATTGAGTTAATCAACCTAATTTCTTCAACCCAAGCTCAACCGGATTTAGATTGCAATTCAAATATATTTGATTTAGATTTCTGTTGAGCTTCATTAAATTTAGGTTTAATCTGGGTTTTGGCTAAGGAAGTAGGCATGAGCTTGTTTCGGCCATAGGACGAGTATGTCACCTTGTATCCTAAAGCTTAGCCTAATCCTACAACAAACTCTCCTAAAGCCTCTAAGTTTAGGTTAAGTGTTAACTTAACCACTAGAAGTATACTATGACTAAGGAGTTTTTAGTGTCTAGAAGACTCCTGGATCTATGATGGGAAGATTGAACCCTCACTCAAAAAGTGAAGTCAACAAAAAGACCCCCAATATGTGTGGTGTAACTAACTGGGCACACCGCACATATTGGCATTGACAGAGACAATCAATAAAATCCAAAGGAATGCAAGCACTAACAGAGACCATCTACTCCTAAACAAAAGAGGTAGATAGAATCACGATCTTAGTGCAATGCAACTCATCTTTTGCTCAAGGCATAAGAGAGTTAATGAGACTTGGTTTGAATTGATTTTCATGTCAAGGACATGAAGAGAGATCCACCGTGGAATCACACATGAATTGGATTTGATTTGAGATAAATTTATGCCAAGAGCATAAAAGTAAAGGAGATCCTCTGGTGATTGAGATTTGATTGATATATTATTGATCTCATTTTTAGGATGAGCTCTCAACCCCTTCCTTTTAGACATAGGACTTCTCTTAGACACTAAGAGTTCATTAGTCTTAAGACACATCCAGTGACTAGGTGGACACTCAACCAAGCCCTAAAGACTTAGAAGAGTTAGCCATAGGAATAGGTCATGTCGTATGGGTGTTAGAAAATTTCCATACCCTATAGTTTGAACCACATTCCTCACTTCCTTCCTTCAAGTCAAACTCCAAATCAAATCAACATCAAACTTAAATCAACTCCAACCTAATTAATTTTCCCCAAATTCAAATCAATTCCATATGATTGAAATCCATGATTGAAACAAATGATTGAAGCCCATGACTAAAATCCATGATTGAAACAAATGATAGAAGCCCGTGATTGAAATTCCAAGTTCAAAATCTTTCCTAAGTCCTTTGATCCCCTCCAAAGGACCTAGCTTGAATCAAGTTCAAACCATCTCAAATTCATAAAATTTTCTCATAACTCATTTATATTCTCATTTATATTCACATATATAAATAAAATATAAATTCAAATCAATCAAACTAAATCCAAAATTCAAATTCCAAGTCTTTCCTAAGTCCTTTAATACCCTCTTAAGGATTTATCCTAGATCATGATTCAAATCACTTCAAATCCTTGAAATTTTCTTATTACCCATTTATATTCTCATTTATATTCACATATATAAATGAAATATAAATTCAAAGAATCAAAACTAAATCCAAAAATCAAACACAAACCCATTCAAAATCTAACCTAAGCCTTTCAAGTCAAATTCTTGAGCTTAGCCAAATCAACTTCAAATCAAGCCAAACTCTTGATTTTTCCTCTTAATTCAATCAATCCTTCAATCATGAATCCAAATATAAACACAAACTTCAATCACTTAACCAAAACTCAATTTAAAAAATCAAGCCAAAATCCATTTCATGTTCACCCTTTGAACTTGAAATTGTCAAATGAATCAAAACCCATTTGGCTTTAAACCACTTGCAAATGGATTTATATTTAAATCATAAGTCCATATGTGAGTTCAATCAAACTCAAATCAAGCTTTGACCAAGCCACTTGACCCAAAGTGACCTAAAGTACCCTTATGAGCCAAATTTTAATCCTAACCAAATTGGATTGAACTAAGCCCACTTAAGCCTCTCATCATGATCAACAATCATCATGAGATGATCAATCACTCAAATTGGGTCAAATCAAGTCAAACCTAAGGGTTAACCAAGTCAACACTTAGCCAAAATGAAACCCAACATAGCCAAACTCCACCATAGGTCAAATATTTTGAAACTAATGATCTAAGTTCATTCATGACCAGTGTTTGAACTTGACTAAGTCAACATTTGAGCCTAACCTAGCCCAATTGGCCACTTGACCCAAGTTGACCCAATTTGACCTAAAAATCAAAATATGTCAAAACTTGATCTAAGCCAAATTAATTGAAACCAATGGGTCAAGCTCATTCTGAAATGATTGTTGAACTTGACCAAAGCCTCAAACTAGCTAGACCTAGCCTGATTGACCATAAACCCAACTTGACTAAAGGGTCAAATTGAGCCAAATTCAAACTTAACCAAAATTGATTGGAAGCAAAGATACCAATCCCTTTCATATGACCAACCAAATCTAAACCAATGACCTAAACCCAAATAGGTCAAATGGTTCAAATTAAACTTGACCCATTTGACCTAAATGAACTCAATTGAACCAAATTCAAACCTAAACCGAATTGAATCAAACCAAAGCCACCAAAACATTTCAAATGATCATATGAACTTGATCCAACCCTTGGTTTGACCCAATTTGACCAATTGGTCACCTTGACCCAAGTTGACCCATTTTGACCTAAATGGGTCAACATGAACCAAATCATATCAAACCAACTCCAAATTCAATGAAACTTGGTCAAACCTATTTTCTCATCATATCAAACATATCCAAACTGAAATCAAGGTCAAATGACCATTTTACCCCTAGGCCATAGAGTAAATTTTGGCCAAATCTACTTGAAATTTGGTCAAATCCTCTCCATAATCACTTGGCACCCTCTTAGTGGATCAAATGAACACTAGGGAGTGTAGTGCACCCAACCCAATGGGTTTGGGTCAGCCCAACCTATCCCAATGGCCAAATCGACCACATGCCTTGAAATGGAGCACATGGAATCCTCCTTATACTCAATTCAAGCGCATGGGAAGTTCACCATTCCACTCCCTGGCCAAAATTGAACTCAAGGACATCCTAAACGACCTAATAAACCCACTCCTTGTTGTCAATTGGATCAAAATGGCAAAGCATTGCTCGGTCATCCGATTGCCAAAGGGGGTGATATACTCTCCCTAATTTGAATGCAATCCATAATGCCTCAATTCGATTGAACCTAGGGAAGTCAGAGAAGCCATTCCTCAGCCTCCCCAAGCTTCCTAGAGTGAAATCAAATTCTCATTTCTCGATTTTCAGAGATTGAAAATAGGGGAGCTCCACCTAAAACCCAACATGCTCTACACTCAAAACCAGTGCAATTCCTTTTGCAAGCTCCATCAGTGAGCTCAATCGAACTCACCCAAGCTCTTTCCTAAGTTCTTAAGGCAAGGGAGGAGTTATCTTGATCAAGACTGAGCTCAAGGAAAAGGGGAGTTGGTCTCTAGAAGCAACCACCCAATCTCAAGAGCTCAAACTCTCAGCAAAGCTTCGTCTCAATTAGACGAAGCTTCTCCAAGGGAATTGAGAGCTAGTGATCACCTCCGGTGAGGTAAACCATTTTTTAAGCTAAATCTAGCCATAGTGTGGAGCTTTGTGAAAGAAAGTTTAATCACATGGGATTTTAGCCGTTAGATATTATCTACATTGCATGATGAAGGTGTAGGCTAAATTTTAGCCTAATCCAAGCTCAATCGAGCTCGGATCATGGCCTAGAACATGGACGAATCTCCTTTCCCATAGAGAATTACAAAGATGAATCTCTGGCTGTCCGTCTTCATGTTTTGGATGGATGGCCGAGATTAAAACACATAGCATCCCACATTTCTCTCTTTCGATCCATGCTTTAATCTCATCCTATCCTCAAGCGGTGAGAAAGCGTGTAGTCCACGGCGTGATGCTACAATGTGATGGGTTAAAGAGCCAATCTCTTCATGCCACGTAGAAAGTGCATGCCGAGTCAGCAGCCCATGTGGTGCCCATGGGATTAAATAATTAATTAGGGTATTTAAATATTCTAATTAATTATGGAAAGTTCTAAAGTTCATATCTAAGCCTAAAAAAATCAAAAAATATATATATGTGAAATAAATTGCATTGGATAGATAATTGAATATAGAATATTCTAAAATTGATTTCAATGAATTTTGAATAGTTTTTTTCTTTGAATTTGGGTTTTATTGGGAATGTTATTTTTCTAATTACTCTCTAATTACTTCACTGATTGATCCCAAACCTTTTGTGCTTAATTAGTGGGATGACTCCTACGTTCCCTAATTTTCTTGGGATTTATTGGTGGCTTAATTAGGGGAATTGTTAGTTCATTCCTTAATCACTCCCTTAATATAATTAAGCTTAATTAAGAGCATAATTAGTGATTTAACCCTCTGATTGAGTCAATTAAATTTTGATTGAGTGAGTATGAGGTTTAGGAAATAATTTTGGGATACTTTCCATGAGATATTCCCTAAACCCCCTTTTTCTTCCTTAATCCATCCTTAATTAAGAGTTAATTCACTAATTACTCCCTTAATTAATTTCATAAAATTATAAAACTTTCCAGAATTAAATTAATCTATCTTGGGTAGATGCTTAGGTGTTCAAGAGCTTAAGAACATTAAGGAAATCAAAACTCAACTCACATGTGTGAGAGGTGTTATGAAATTACTTAAAATTAAACTCCTTAGTTTAATTAATCATTAATCATGAGCCAAATGCATTAGACCTTTTTCTTACTAAGTGCATTGCTGATTTAAATTCCTTGTGTACTTTTATGTCATCTCATTGGCTCATAATTATTTGATTAACTATGCTAAGGTGGTATAACATTTCATAAACCTAAGCACATATAAAATCATCTAATCACCTAAAAATTAAACTAAAATAACCAACATATGTAGGAATGGGTTAGAAACAACAAACTTACCTCACATTTCTCAAATTAAATCAAACTCATAACAAAATCAAACCTTCTTTAAAAATAATTTGATTTATTTTGAACTTTATTATTTCATGAGATTGTATTTAGGAATTAATTAGGGTGAATGTGTTTACATGCTTTTATTTCTTTAGTTCTTTCCTAACATGCTAAATGTGTATGTCATATGAATTGCATGTATTCATTCTTTTTAAAAATCAAAATAAAAGTGAAATTTTTCGTTATGTCAAATTGCTTGTTTTGGCTAAAGTAAAAAAATATGAATGACTATTATCACTATTTCCAAATTATTTTCAAAATATATGAATCAATTACCAAAACTAAAAGTGTGTTACTTATATTTTATTTATAAGTTTGCATGTGAATATAAAAATGTGTCTTATGTTTGATTCCTTTCTTTCCTCTTAACATGGATTTGAATAAGATTTGTAAAGTGTATAGTTCTTTTAAAAGAACATAACACTTGCTCAAATCTACTCTTATCCCCTTCCATGTTATAACCTAAGAAGGATCTTTATATTCACATATATAAATTGCATAAACAAATCAAACAATCAAGTATAACTTTTTGCATCCTTTCTTTTTTATTCATTTCTTTTGTACATATGTTTGTATTTAAGGAAAGTGGTATATTAGTCTGGACAACCTTGGGATTGTGAGGCTTTAAGTAGCCCTAAGTAGGTATTATACCTTACATCTTTGGTGCTAACAATGGCACCATACTCACTTATGCCTTTCATACATTCATGCGTGCATGTGAAAATGTGGATAAGAAACCTCTTTTCTACTTAATGAAAATCATGCATCATAAAGCATTCAAATTTTCTTAAGTAACTCACTTAGCATTCATCATAAAGTGTGCTAATTATTCCCATTTTGTGTGTATAGATATGCTTAGGATTCATCCATGTGCATGTTATGCATGTTGGGAAAGAAATCAAGTGATGTGTGTTTTGTGATATTAATTCACTTTACTTAATCTTAAAATACCTTTCTTTTGAATATGTTTGTTTAGAGTTGATCTAAACTTATGATTAATTAAAACACATAATAAGACATTCACTAAAAAAACTAAGACATGAATCTACTTTAGAGATTACTTAAGGTAGGGAAGGAAAGAGAAGTTTTCTTCTCTTTCCCTCTCTTTACAACTTAGTTATTAATTATAGAATTCACTTAAACTTAATGAAAATAAAAAATAAAATAAACACAAGATAACTAAACAACTTAAATAAAACCCTCCTCTAAGTTGAACACTCTTCACACTTAGAAAACTCTAAGTTGGGATTTGTATGGTTTGTTTTAGCTAATCTCTATTTTGCAGGTGTTAGTTAGATTTCCATTTTTTCTCATTTCAAGTAATTTTTGCTAATTAAGATTTTAGAATGATTGTTATGAGATTAAGATGAGCATTGGTCATAAGATCTCATCTTATGTACCATGTGAAGCCTTTGGAGCATCCACATTCCAACCATCCAAAAGAAGGAACCAAAGAAGAAAGAAGAAAGAAGAAAAGACGAATGAAGAAATGAAGCATGAAGACCCCCATAACATGAATTTTTTTACTTGATTGTAAATTAATTCATTTGTAATCCTGGTTGTATAAGGGTAGAGCTCGGCTACCTAATTTGTTTTCGGGTTTGTGCGGTGGTGCCCGACCACAAATGGTCTCTTATTCTTTTGTGTTAGCTTTATAAATTGATTGATGATTTATTTAGCTTGTGCATTAAGATGTCATCATTTTCCTAGTTTCTTTCTTGCTTGATGTATGGCCTCGATGTGGATTAGGCTCTTAGAGAAAAATAAATCTTCTATCAAATTTAACAATTCAAAATTAAAATAAAGAACTCATAACCTCACCTAAAACTTAGGCTAAAATCAAGATAAAAGAATTAGCAACCCCTTAGCTGGATGAGTATTTCATTTATAACATCATGCAAAAAAGCATCTTGTCTCACTCTTGATTGGAGGGCTTCCACCTTTGCTAGAGAAACTTGGCTTGACCTTTGAGAGCCATGGTGGAAACACACCTCCACCCTTCTCACTGATTTTGGCCAATAATCCTACTTCTCATGCATTAGGCATATGAATCCTATAAGCCTGAGTCAAATGATTGTCCAAAAATGAAAATAACATGTAATATGATTTGCATTAGATTTAGGTCATTTGAAGCACGCCCTTACATGATCTAGTCTCTTTAGGGAGTGAGTATAAGGACTTAGTCTCTTTCTATACAAATAATAGCCTAGCTATCTTTCATAAAGCATATGACTTGCCTACATGAATTTAAAAATAGTAGGAGGAGTTAGTTGGATGCCTAACCCCCAAGCGGTTGTAAGTCCACGCAGATGGGTGGTTTATTCTCTTTTGTAGAGGTAAGCCATATACCCATTTTCTCCTTAGATTTAGGTTGTGCTTTTGGCCCTCGTCGAAGCTCCCTAGATTTAAGTTATGAGGTTGCTTCTCCCCTTTGTGGGCCATAAGTATAAATCCTCACCTTCTAAGAATTTCCATAATCTTGTGTTGTGGAATCATAAGCCCTAAATTTCTAATGAAAAATTCAACTCAAATAAATTAAATCAAATTAAAAAATGTAAAGCCCAAACATAGGATAGTTTGAGATGCCCGCTAGGTTTCCTAGCATCATGAGCATCTCCTACTTATCTTCATTTGGCTTCGATAATAACTCCCTCTCTTTGATCAATCCCATTTGATTTTTCAAAATAAACTAATTAATTGATAGTCCTACCTATTGCAATCTTTAGAGACAACGATCATTTACCTTAATTGAGAGTATTCCTAAGGAATCCCCTTCCTTAGGATGTAATTAACTATGGGGGCTTGCCCTTGTAGGGAACTCAATGAACCCGATTTAAAATAAACCCTGCTTGAAACCTTCAACTGGATTTCATCTCCACTAGACAAAGCTAACTCGACAGTTGGGAGCGCCGGTGATAGCCTCCGGTGAGGTACTATTCAAAACCAAGCATAGTTTGAATTTTTTTTGTCCTTTTTGATGGAAAGTTTCACCCCAAGTGAAATGGACTGTTAAATCTTTATCCCCTTGTATGATGATGGTGTGGATTGAGTTTGGGCTTAATCTGAGCTCAATCGAGCTCGAATCATGCCCTAAGGAGTGGATGGTTGCTCTCTCTCGCAGGCGAGCTCAGTGACGGATCATGGACTGTCCATCCATGCATTTTGGATGGACGGTCCTGATTAATCCACGTAAGATCTGTGATTAATCCTTATAGAACTGCAGGCTCGATCTCAACTGTCTGATCTTTGATCGGACAATCTAGAGAGAAAGTGCATAGCGCTGCCGGCTGACTGTGCAGCCGATGTGATAACTTAAGTGATGAATCCCATCGCGTCACGTGGAAAGCGTGCATCGCGTCAGCAGTCCACATGGCGTCGACAGGATTAGTCACATAATTAGAGATTTAATTATCTAATAAATATAAAAACTTTAAAATAACATAACTAAATGTAGAAAAATTAGAAAAATAAAATAAAATAAAATGCATTGTGAAGATATTTTAAAGGGGAATAATCTAAAATTAAGTTTGATGGATTTTGAATTGTAAATTTTATGCAATTAAGGTTTTATTGGGAATATAATTATATTAATTATTCCCTAATTATTTCACTAATTAATTCCAAACTCCCTATGGTTGATTAATGAGATGACCTCTGCCTCCCATGATTTTTTTAGAATTTATTAATGGTTTAATTAGGGTAATTGTTTAATCCACTCCTAATCACTCCCTTAATTAATTAAATGATTAATTAACTTATTAAACAATGATAAATTAATTAATTAAGTTTGCTAATTATCTTAGAATAGTGAATGGACTTAGGGAATAAGATTAGAAATTTTTTCCCGAATCTTTTCCCCTAAGTTTATTTCATTTGGATAAAAATCTAATTAAAGTGCAAATTAAATAAATAGTTTAATCATTTAATTAAATGGATTAATTAATCAAACTTTCAAAATAAAAACATTCCAGAACTTAATCAATTCCTTCTTAGGTAGATGCTTAGGTGTTCAATAACCTAAATAACTTAAGGAAATCAAATCTAACCCATATGTATGGGAAGGGTTATGAAAGTACTTAACTTAAACCCTTTAGCTTAATTAATCATTAATTGTGAGCCAAATGCATTAGGCCCCTTTCTTTCTTAGGTGCATTGTTGATTTAAATTCCTTATGTTTTTATGTCGTACATTGACTCATAATTATTTGGTTAAATATGTTAAATAGGTGTAGGTAAGGGGAAATTAATGAACTTAATGAACACCTTAACCAAAGCAAAGCATAAAACTCACTTCATGGTTCTAAAAATTAAACTAAAATAATATACACATGTGGGAGATGGGTTAGTACTAGCAAACCTCTTCATATTTCTTAAATCAAATCAAACTCAAACAAAATTAAAAATCTCTTTAAAATAAATTTGATTCACTTTAAATAATTTTATTTCATAAGAATGTCTTTAGGAATTAATTAGGGTGAATGAATTTACATGCTTTCATCACTTTATTTTTTTTCTAGTATGCTAAATGTGTATGTCATATGAAAATATGCATTCACGCCTTTTAAAAATCAAATTAAAAATGAAATGTTTCCTTTATGTCAAATTATATATTTTGGTTAAAGTAAGAATACGAATGGCTATTATGACTACTAAATACAAAATTATTAATAAATCAAATATTATAATTGAATGATATGCTACTTATAATTATTTATAAGCTTGCATGTGAGTATAAATATAAAGATGTGCATTGTGTGACTTCCTTCTCTTCTCTTTTAGCATAGTTTTGAATAGGATTTGCAAAGTGTATAGTTCATTTGAAAAGAACACAACACTTGCTTAAATCCATTTCCATTCATTCCTATTTATCACTTAAGAAGGATATTCACACTTGCATATGTAAATTGCATAAACAAATCAAACAAGCAAACATAAACTTTTTGCATGATTCTCTTTCCATGAATTTCTTTTTGTACATGCACATGTATTTAAGAAAAGTGGTATATTAGTTTAGACAACCCCGAGTTGCGAGGCTTTAAGTAGCCCTCTAAGTAGGTCTTGTACCTTACACCCCTGATGCTAACAATGATGTCGTACTCACTTATGTCTTTTATACTTACAAATATGCATATGAAAAATGGATAAAAGAATCCCTCTTTTTTACTTTAAAAAATCATGCATACATGAAACATTTCAAATTTTTTTAAACAAACTATCTTAGCATTCATCATTAAGGTGTGTTAAACACTTTCATTTGCATGCATAGATATGCTTAGGATTCATCTATATGCATGTTACACATGTTGGGAAAGAAATGAAGTGTTGTGTGTTTTGAGTTAGTATTTTACCTTACTTAATCTTAAAATACCTTTCTTTTTTAATAGGTTTATTTAAGGAAAATCAAAACTTAGGATTAATTAAAACACATAATAAAACATTCACTAAACAAAAAATCAAGTATGAATCTACCCTAGAAATTACTTAAGGTATGGAGGAAAGGGAAGTTCTCTTCTCTTTTCCTCTCTTTACAACACTTAGTAATTAATTGTAGGTTTATTCAAACCTAAACAAATCATAAAAATAAAAATCAACCAAATCAATTAAATCACTTAAATGAAAGCACCCTCTAAGTTGAACTTTTTCATATTTAGAAAACTCTAACCTTAAAGCCTAGCTAAGCATACCATAGAAATCTTAAATAACACACACATTAGGCTAAGTCACCACTTCTAACTTTAGGTTAGGGTGGTGCATGATTTGATACTTTGCTTTTATTTTGTGAATGTTAGGGTGTATGTGCGTAGACTGAATGGTAAGGCGATCTTAACCAGTCTTTGTGCTTGCATTATTACAAAATACCTTGTTGTGCTCTTTATATATATATGCAGTATTTGTTTAGATAATCTCTATTTTGCAAGTTTTAGTTAGATTTATTTTTTTTTTATATTTATATAGTTTTACAATTAGGATTTGGAATGATTGTTATGAGGGATTAGGATGAACATTAGTTATAAGATAATGTTTTATGTACCATGTGAAGCCTTTGGAGAAACCACATTCCAACCAACCAAAAGAAGAAATGAAGAATGATAACCCTCATAACAATGAATTCCTTCTTTATTGTAATTTATTCATTTATAATCTGAGTTGTATAAGGGTAGAGCTTGGCTACCCAATTTGTTTTTGGGTTTGTGCGGTGGAGCCCAATATAAATAACCTCTTATTCTTTTGCGCTAGCTTTATAAATTGATTAATGTTTACTTAACTTGTGCATTAAGATGGCGTCTTTTTCTAGTTTCTTCCTTACTTTGATGTATGGCCTGGATGATGATTAGTCTATTAGGAAAATAAATTTTCTATCCAACTAATCAATTCAAACTAATAATAAATAACTCATAACATTATCTAAAGTCTAGGTTATAAATCAAGATAAAAGAATTAGCAACCCTTTAGCTAGATGTTGTATTTTGTTTCTCATATCATGCATAAAAAGCATATTATTTCACTCTTGATTGGAGAGCTTTCACCTTCGCCAAAGAACTTAGCTTGACCTTTGAGAGCCATGGTGGAAACACACCTCCTTATCTTGCTGATTTTGGCCATAATATAATTTCTCATGCATTAGGCATATGAATCCTAAAGCCTGTGTCAAATTGATTGTCCAAAATGAAAATAAAATATAATAAATTTGTATTAGATTTAAGTCATTAAATCATGACCTAAATGATCAAGTCTCTTAGGGAGTGTGTTTAAGGACTTAGTCTCTTTTTAAATAAACAACAGCTTAGCTATCTTGCAAAAGTATATAGCTTGCCTACATGTATTTAGAATCGTAAAAGGAGTTAGTTGGCAGCCACCCCCAGGCAATTGTAAGTCCAAACAATCATATAGTTTATCCTTTCTTATAGAGGTAAACCAAATATCCATTTTTCGCCTTAGATTTAGGTCGTACTTTTGGCCCTCGCCAAAGCTTTCTAGATTTAGGTTCTGAGATTGCTTCTCCCCTTTGCGGGCTACAAACATAAATCATCACCTCTTAGGCATTTCCATGACCTTGTATTATGGAATTGTAAGCCCTAACTTTCTAATAAAAATTCAACTCAAACAAATAAATTAATTCAATTTCATAAATATAAAGTCCAACTATAGGATAGTTTGAGATGCTTACTAGGCTTCCAAGTATCCTAAGCATCCCCTACTTATCTTCATTTGGTTTTGATAAGAACTCCCTCCTCTTGATCAATTCAGCTTTATTTTCTAAAAATAAGCCAATCAATTGATAGTTCTACCTTCAAAATATTTTGAGATAATGATTATTTACCTTAATCAAGAGTATTCTTAAAGAATTCTCTTCCTTAGGGTGTAATTAACTATGGGGGCTTGCCCCTATAGGAAACTTAATGAACCCAATTTAAAATAAATCCTGTTTTACTTTTTCATGTGAAGTAGGGGAAGAATCTATGGTACATTCCGAAGACCCATAGTCCTTAGGAGTTCTTATTCAAGTGATTTGGTCCATTGTAGGGTGGTAACTTCTATCTTTCAAGATAGTACACCTTTCCTCAATGTCATACCCGAGCACCTTAATAAGAATATCCGTGGATCTACGTGGTGTCCCGATAAGGTGTTAGATTATGTTTTCATTTATCCTCATTTTGAAAGGGATGGATGAAGGCAAGAATATATATATAAACTTTTCACCACAGGCACGTACCCATTTGATTTCATTCTTATGTATTTTAACATTAGAATTTAAATAGAGCTTTAATTCATATACATAAATAATTTAATTAAACAAAAAACAAGTTTTGCATGATTTTCATTCTCTTGGTTATTTATACATTCATATGTATTTAAACAAACAAGTATATAGTCTGGATATCCCGGGAATACAAGGCTTTAGCTAGCCTCAAGGAGGTCATTTCATTACCTCACTTTCCTAGTTTAACAATGGCATGTACTTGTTTATGTTTTCATACATGTGTATGTATATGTGATTAAAGAATGAGAATCCCTCTTTTATATTAAAAATGCATGCATCCATAATTGTTCAAATGATTGAATTATCTAATTAAGTGATTTGTAGTTATCTTTCTCATGTTCATATGTACAAACTTACATATATTTGAATGCAAATGGGTACATAGTCTAAACATCCCGGGAATACGAGATTTTAGCTAGCCCCAAGGAGGTCATTTGATTACCTTACTTCCCTAGTTTAATAATAGTACATACTTATTTAACTTCATCCCTATGTGTTTTTGTATAAGAATTTGGATAGAGCTTTAAATTAATATGATTAAATAATTCAATCAAATGAAATAATATAAACTTTAAATATACATACCTACATTCATCATAGAAGTGTGCTAAAATGTGTTGCATCTATAGATATACTTAAGATTAAATCATATGCATGTTACATGTGATGAAAAGGAATGATTTAACATGTGTCATATGATAGATTTCAATTATTTAAGATTAATCTAAGATATCTTCACATTAGAATAGATGAAAGAGGGCACCTCCTCTTCCCAACAAGTTAAATCATATAAAATAAAATAAAATAAAATACAAATTAAAATTTCCAAATCAATTAAACAACTTCAAGTGAAATTAACCTTTCATGTTAAATTGAATCTACTATACTTAGAGGAATATAACTCTGAATGCTTAGTTGAAACACACCACACAAGCCTCAACACATACATTAGAATTAAGTCACCACTTCTAGTCCTAAGTTAGGGTGACGTATGTATGGTGTATATTTTGTTTTGTGATGTATTATTTTAGATTGGATGATAGGTGTATGCTTTATAGACTGGATGGTAGGCCGTTATTAGCCTAATCATATTTTTTGCAGGGAATTATGCTTAAAAGAGCCCCTTAAAAATAAATATAAATGCTCTCTTTGCAAGTTGCTTAAGCCCCTAAACATAATCCAAACTAGGACAGGTGGGCTTGGTTACCCATGTGTGGGGTGCTAAGTCCAAATTATAAGTATAACAGCTTGGGAGTGTATGTATGTTTAGCTAATCTCTATTTTATAGGTATGATTAGATTTACTTTTCTTATTTTTAATGTAATTTTACATTAGGAATTAGGATTAGTGTCATGAAGGATTAGGATGAGCATTGGTTAGAAAGCTTTGTCCTGGGAGGCCATGTGATGCATTTGAAGTGGAGTAAATCAAATCAAATGAAGACCCCTCCTTAAAGTAAATCAAATCTAATTATGTGATTTGGAGTTATCTTTCTCATGTTCATATGTACAAACTTACATAAATTTGAATGCAAATGGGTACATAGTCTAGATATCCCTGGAATATGAGGCTTTAGCTATCCCCAAAGAGGTCATTTGATTACCTCACTTTCCTAGTTTAATAATAGCACATACCTATTTAACTTCATCCCTATATATTTTTGTATAAGAATTTGGATAGAGCTTTAAATTAATATGATTAAATAATTCAATCAAATGAAAGAATATAAACTTTAAATATACATATCTACATTCATCATAGAAGTGTGCTAAAATATGTTGCACGTATAGATATACTCAGGATTAAATCATATGCATGTTACATGTGATGGAAAGGAATGATTTAACATGTGTCATGTGATAGTAATTTAATTAGATTAATCTTAAGATGTCTTTCACATTGAATAGAATTATTTAGAGTAAACCTAAACTTAGGATTAACTAAAATATTTAATAAGCCGTTCACTAAAGAGAACTAAATCAAATTAACATGCTTTAGAAAGTTACTTAAGGTAGGGATGAAAGAGGGCAATCCTCTTTCTTCTCTTTACAAAATTTAGTTGCTAAGTGTAAATCATATAAAATAAAAGAAAACACAAATTAAAATTCTTAAATCAATTAAACAAGTTCAAGTGAAATTTAACCTTTCATGTTAAATTGAATCTCTTATACTTAGAGGAATATAACTCTAATGCTTAGTTGAAACACACCACACAAGCCTCAACACATACATTAGAATTAAGTCACCACTTCTAGTTGTAAGTTAGGGTGATGTATGTATGGTGTATATTTTGTTTTGTGATGTATTATTTTAGATTGGATAATATGTGTATGCTTCATAGACTAGATGGTAGGCTGTGATTAGCCTAATCATATTTTTTGCAAAGAATTATGCTTAAAAGGGCCGCTTAAAAATAAATATAAATGCTCTCTTTGTAGGTTGCTTAAGCCCTTTAACATAATCCAAGCTAGGACAGGTGGGCTTGGTTACCCGTGTGCAAGATGCTAAGTCCAAATTATAAGTATAACTGCTTGGGAGTGTATGTATGTTTAGCTAACCTCTATTTTATAGGTATAATTAGATTTACTTTTCTTATTTTTAATATAATTTTATATTAAGAATTATGATTAGTGTCATAGAGGGTTAGGATGAGCATTGGCTAGAAAGCTTTGTCCTGGGAGGCCATGTGATGCCTTTGAAGTGGAGTAAATCAAATCAAATTCCCGGCTCCCCATAGCATTCATTCATTATAAATTGTAATTATTATTTTGTAATTCTGAGTTGTATAAGGGTAGAGCTCGGCTACCCATCTTTTCTTTTTGAGTTGTACGGCGGCACCCGACTGCATTGACCTGTTATTCTTTTGTGGTAAGCTATAAAATTGTTTGATGTTATGTTTAGCTTATGCCTTAGAAATAACATGTTTTTCATAGTTTCTTATAGATTGATGCTTTAATGTGTGGCTTGGATGCGATTAGGCTCTTAGGATAAAAATAAATTTTCTACCCAACTACAACTCATAATTAAAGTTTTAAATATCATAATCTCACCATAAAGCATATGCAATAAATAAGATAATCAAAAGATTTAATAATCCCTTAGCTGAATGGTTGAATGTTTCACATCATGCATGCATATTCTTTCTTTCTTGAACATAAAGGATCTCCATCCTTGTACGATAGGAGAATGCTTGACCTATGAGAGCATCCATTGTGGTGAACACCTTCTTCTAGCTGATTTGGCCCATAACCTATTTTCGTCATGCATATAGGCATCAAAATCCTAAAGCCATTCTCAAAATGAGGTGTCAAAATTAGAATAAAACTTAAAAATATTTTTTTGCATTATATTAAATCATTATTCATACCACTCATACTTTAGTCTCTTAGGGAGTGAGTTTAAAAACTTTCAGTCTCTTTCTAAATTAATGACAGTCCAACTATCTTGTAATTCATATGACCATACAACATGATTTTAAAATTATAGGAGGAGTTAGTTGGCGACCACTCCAGGCAGTTGTATGCCCAACAGTAAGGTGATTTATCCTCTCTTATGGAGGTAAACCTTATGCCCATCTTCGCTTAGATTTAGGTCATGCTTTAGCTTGCGCTAAAAGCTTCTTATATTTAGGATCCGAAATAGCTGCTTTCTTTGGGCTATAAGCATAAATCTTCACATCTTAGGCATTTCCATAACCTTGTATTGGTGGATCATAAACCTTAGCAATCTAATAAAATTCAACTCTAACAAACAAATCTCTCGAACTTCAAATATATAAAGCCTAATGCTCGCTAAGCTTCCTTGTATCATGAGCATTTCCTACTTATTCCATTTGGCTTCCAAAAATAAGTTTTCTCTTTGATCTTTCCCAATTGATTTTCCAATATAACTAATTTATTGATAGTCCACCCTTAAAATTTTTAGAGACAACAATTACCTACTTTAATCGAGGGTATTCTTAGAGAATTTTATTTTCTAAGATATAATTAACTATGGAGGCTTGCCTCTATAGGAAATTTTAACACCTAATTTAATATAAACTCTTTGATTCATTTGAAGACCCATCATGCCTTAGGAGTCTGTATTATGTGATTAGGTCCATTGAAGGGTGATGTCTCTATCTGTCAAGATAGTATATCATATCTCAATGTCATACCTGATTACTTCAATAAGTACCCCCTACGATCTACGTGATGTCCCTCCTTTACATCCAAAAATAAACACCACAATATGTTGATGGTTTCATGTCTTAGAATTAAGTGACCTCACCTTACTTATGTTAGCCAATAATTATAATGCCATATAGTTTTTCTTTCAAGATGTGTATGATAAGTCCTTATTTATTTCTCACATTTACTATTGATGTGAAAAAAAAAATCTAAAAAAAATAGATGTATATTAATAGCTATTAATAGATTATCTCAAAATTTTATAGAAAAAGTGTACTTATATATATGACTCAATAAAATAGAATTTTTAGATGAGAGAATCAAATATATGGATATTTGGTAATTTTTTAACATATGATATATTATCAAGGTGGGGCATAATAAAAAAATTTTAATTTTCACATATTATACGAAGTTATCTAAAGCATTTACATAAAAATATGGTAAACAATTCATACTTTAATTGTCATCAAATATTCTTACCTATTTATCACGCATTTAAAAAAAAAAATTTCAAAATGCATTATTAAAGAATAGAGTAAAGAAAAGTAACCCACTATCACAATTGTCTAGAGATCAATTATGGCAGAGGGTAAGAAAAATATTAAAAATTATTGAGTTTTTTATTATAACAAGAGTAAGCTATCATGTTATGGCATTACTCATCATCTGACTAAATGATTTTCATTTTAATATTTATCATATAATTTATCACAAGCTATAGTGATACACACTAAGAAAAAATATTTTGAAATTATATTCAACATTGTGATGAACATAAAAGGAAAAATAGAAGATGAATTAAAAGCAAGAATGCACTTTAAAGAATACTATAAAAAGAGAATTGGAGCTACAATATGTAGGCATTAGGAGAATCTTAAAGTATAAATTCAAATATTCACTAACTCTAGATCAAAGAAGAACATTATGCAAGTGGGTTCAAATTTTGAAGATGTTAGATGGCCATGCATCTAATTTATTATGATTTAGCATAAGATTAGGTAAAAATATTTAGTTGAAAGAGACATGATTGTTATATCTTCATGGAATATTTATTGTTAATTGCATTCATTAGTTTACTAAAAATAGTTTAGAATCCCATAATAATTGAGTATATATTTTTAAGAATTTGTACCTATATGTTTGAACTTTCACTAACATTATGCAAAATGGAATGAATCTTTTCACATAGAATTTTTTACTTAAGGAACACCAACAAATACTTATATTAAATAAGATAAGAGTTAGAAGCTTAATTCAATATCATTGCATGTATCCATTTATAATATAAAAACATATTTATAATCTTTTATTTAAGATGTTTGACTTGTCAATAGCTTCAAAGATTTCTAAATAAAATCAAGAGAATTGTAAAAGAAGCTTATTTAGAAGAGTCTATTTGTTAAACATATTTCATGTAGTAAATTGTATAATTTTCCTCATACTAAATTGAACCAAATGTACAATGCGCTTGAATAAGAGATTGTCACAATAAGATGATGACAGTGGCAACAAAGTTTAGTATTAATTATTAATTTTTCACGTAAATGACAAATTTTCAAGTTATTGTGCAATTAGGTACTTGATTAATAAAGAATTGATTAGACTAACATTATATGTTGTTTTTAATCATGAGAAAGTTCAATCCTTCTTAGAGTATGACTCTAGACACTAATTGTTGCAAGAAATTATTTAACTCTACACTTTTCAAATTTATCAAATAATGTATTATGTATTTATAATTTATAATTTTGCTTTCTTGGAATATCCAATAATGACAAAAGTTATAAAAAGATTAAAGTTGATTTTTTTACTTGATTTAGGTTATATATAAGTTCTCCCAAAATTTCAATATAATTAAATGATTCTATTATAGCTAAATTAATGTAAGAATTCATTTTTAAGATCATGACCCCCTATATGTAGTTGGAAACTAGGAGTTTCATAATCTAGCATGGAGTCTTATGAGATTTACTATGACATGGTCTATTTTTATGACAAATGAATTTGATTCCATAATAATTCATGAATTGAAAGTAGAAAAAATAGATAATAATGGTATATGTGTTAAGAAAAATACTCATACAAATAATAAAAGAGACTATTGTAGAGTTTTATAAGAGATAATGCATTTGTAATATGATGGGAAGCATAAGAGGACTTTGTTCCTTATTAGATATGATTGGTTTGACTTTATTCTTAAAGGAGGCATAAGATTTCACAAGATATATGAAATAATGGAAATCAAAAGAAATATGACATATGCAAAATTTAATCTTTTATGCTAGCCCAACAAGCATGTCAAGTGTATTATACAATATACTTAGGTAAAATAAGAGATAAAATAAACTGATTTGTTCTTATTAAAACTAAATTAAAGATGAAATATAAATAAAAATTTATAAGGCTACTTATTAGGAAGAAGAAATGTAATGATTTGTGTAGTCTATATCATATGCTGAACAAACTGCCAATATAATTAATATGGATCCTACTTATGAAGAATATGAATATTTCACTAAGGAAGACATTGAATGTGATGATGAAGAAAATGAAGATGAAAATGAACAAAATATTAAAATAATTAATAACAAATCAGATGAAAAATCTAATCAATATATAGGTGATAATAAATATTTTTATGATTTTCTTTTATTTTAGTTATGGTTTATTAAATTTTCATATTATAAAATGATATGAATTGATATTTTTTTAAATTATTTATTTCAAATGGAATCTAAAGGTAGCGATGATTCTCTATGAAGTTCAATCGTTGTAATCGTTAGTAGGAAGAATACACCACTTTGGGGATGCATAGGCAAACAACAAGCACCACTAAGACAATCGCCAGTCGTACCACTTCACCATAACCAATATAGCAAACTACTCACTAGTTCCTACATGAACTATCCCATTTTTATATATTCTCATCATATTTATCACATCCACCACCACCACCTTAAGTTGCACCATCTCCTTGTTATTATCTAGCCTATGCATAACTGACTTACTACCCTCCACCATAGCCCAATTATCACACCAAATTGTCCATTACTATGGAGTAAAGATCTGATTTAATACATTCTCATGTAGATATTAAGCCCAAGAAAGAGATGTAAGTATAAAAAAATTTTTAAATGCATATCTACTGTGCTAATTACTCTAATATATATATTTTTTTTCCATATATGCATTTATACCGAGATTTTTATTTATGCCATTTTAATCCTTCTTAGTAGAAATTACATAAAATTAGAAATATGATAATAAGTAAATTTGAGGCTTTATATATATCATGGAAGAAGATTCTAAGAAAATATGATAATAAGAAGAATTTTTTAATGATGAGACTCAACTCATTTGAAAGATTTCTTCACAAACATAAATCAATCTGGCAAGAGGTCTTTATAAATTGAGGAGTGAGTTTTGACAGAGTTATGTGCAGCATGAAAAAACTTAAAATATGAGAGAGAGAGAGAGAGAGAGAGAGAGAGAGACCAAAATAAGGAAAATTAATCTTCTAACTATGAAAGCATGAAGAACTCACTTCTTGATGGTGGCTCAATTCAACATACTTAACATAGAAGAAGAATGATGAGACCAAAAATATATAATTTTTATATAATTTGATTATATACATTATTAACTTTTACATGATTAATGTAAAAAGAAATGTTGAGAAGATGGCCTATAGTGGTGGAGTTAAACATGTGTATATGCCAACACCATGAGGACCAATAATGGGTTGACTGTAGATCTTGATAAGTATATGTGAGTATTAAAATATTTACAGGTAATTATTAATAATAATGATTTTTCATAAAATAAATATATGTGTTTGAGAGATATACAGAGCCAAACATTGAAAGGAGAATAAATTTTTAATATATTAACTTTGATTTGAGGAAACAAGCAATAGAAAGAAAAAAAAATAGAAGATGCATCTATGAGACTCTCAGGGCATAGCATATGATGCCTAGTTCTCCCAAACATATTACTTCGGTACATCATAAAGTATGATTGAGGAAGTGGTGAGAAAATAGATAGTTACATTTACTGAGGACATAAATGCTTAAATGATGGAGATATAAGTTGTGAAGGAAGTAATGCTCTAATAATAAAAAAAGGGAAAATAGGTAACTAAGGAGGAAGATGAGGTAGAGGACAAGGAGTTTGAGTGTGTCAAAAGATTTTATTTTTATTTTTTATTGTGTTGGACTTGAATTATTTGAAAGTAAATTATAATGTGCTATTTATTTTATTTTATGAGATCAATTTTTCATGTCAATGTTATGAGATTAGTTTAGTTTCATGAATGTTCAACATCTTTTATCTACCAACATTAACCACTTATCTTCAAAGTGGTCATATATTTCCTCTTTCTAATAGAACAACCAAGCTAATCATTAATTATTAGACATTCTTATAGAATTCCCCTCAATAACTACTAATATATAGTATTATACTTCTAACAATTATTAACATTCATTACCCATCTTGGCAGTTATTTGGTATTCACTCTTAGAAAAAAAAGACCAAACTAACAACTCACTATATCACAATATTTGATGTTCTTTATTGACTATCATCAAAAACCTTCTACTGAATAATATTTGATGCTTATCACCAATTGATTTTGTACTCATCTATTTGGTTGTTTGATCTTCTCTTATCTTAAGAAAATGATGAAGTTAAACATCCATCATCGTTTGACTTGCAATTTTTCATGTCAAAAATTATTTGTTGATTATAAAAAATCAACATCCTTCTATTACTACACTCATCATATGAGCCATCCACTCTCTCATCTTATCAAATGAATAAGCAAGCTAATTGCTCATTGTGTCCCACTTTAGATGTTGTCTACCAACCATCACTTAGGTTTCTTAACTATTAATATTTAATGTATGGTAATCATTAATGTACGATGCTTATCATCTCGATAGCTTAATCTCCTCTACATCAATAGAATGACTAAGGGCCTGTGTGGGATCAATTTTATTTTATTTTATTTTAAAGTTATTTCTAAAATATATTTATTTAATATATTTTAAAGTATTTTTTTAATTTTTATTTTTAAAAATAAATTACACTATTTTTAAAAACACTAATTTTTTTGCATGTTTTGATATTTTTTTTAAAACAATTATGATCATCAAATATATTTTATTTTAAATCAAAACTTAAACACAATAAAATAAAAATAAAAAATAAAAATAAAAGTAATCCCAAACAACTCCTCAAATAAGTACCTTTTATCTATCAAATTTCATTTAAAAACTCTCCCTAATATCATCATGAGAGACATTTGTCATGATTTTGATTTACCATGTTGTCTTAATATATAATCTAGATCTTATGACTTCTCCTTTTATTAAATTTTCAATTTAAAATTTTTTTTGATAACGAGATGTCAGTTCAATTTTGTGATTCTTAGTATGAATAATTCGGACTGGCAATTTACTCACGTTGGGCCACCTATTTTCCTCGGATCACTTTCGATGGTAGTTCTCCACAACTTTAATCACTTTATATTGCAGCTAGCTTATCAAGATTTGTGCAATATGTTCATATTATCTAAAGTATTACATATCTTTACCAACATGAAGTTTTCAACATAAAAATGATTAAGTAACTTTGAATCAAATCAATTAAGATAATTATTTCTTCCAATTTGGAATGAAAATCAAGCAAAATCGAACCGTATCACACGGTTCATCTGAGTTATGATCGATTTAATTTTATTATTTTTTAAAATTTTATTCACCCACAATTTATAATTACTTTAGAATCAGACAAAACTATACCAACTCTTCAGATTCCAGATTAAAAGGGAAATCTGAGTCCTTTCATCTTTTCTTAGAAGGCCTGTTATCGAGATGTAAGCAGATCACATAGATGCGGACGAGCTGAGAAGGCAGGTGCTCTTAAGAGGTGGAGGTGCCTTGTGCTTAAGGCAACGTCGCGCTCGCCACCTAAAGGCGCGAGTTTGACGGTTAGGCTGTCGACTCACAGCAGTCGCATCATCGCCCTCAAAAGTATAAGGTGGTAATCGTCGTCGTCGTCTTAGGCATGGAAGCTCCCAGGCCGAGCTCGACTGTCAGCAATATCCCAAGGTTCAGAGTGTGAACTCTTCTTCTCGCTGGTTAGAGAGAGAGAGAGAGAGAGAGAGAGAGAGAATGCCGCTTGCGCGGTTGGAATTGAGAAATGAGTATGGGCTCGGAGATCCAGAGCTTTACCAGAACGCCGCCTCTGGGAAGGAAGGCACGGGTGCGGAGGCGATCCTCCATGGAATTGCAGTCTCCGGGCTCGTTGGTATCTTGCGGCAGCTCGGTGATGTCGCCGAGTGAGTTTCATTTCTACCTCTCTTCTTGTATTCTTCTTCGATTTTGGGTTTCGCGTTTGATGCACTTCTGTTACCGATTCTGAGCTATATTTAGGTTTTAGCGTACTTTTTAGGGGTGTTTGGCAACGGATTGGATTTATTTCAAGTAGGATTTAGTAAATCCAGTACATCTGGATTTAGTAAATCCTGAGTTGTTAAATTTTGAAAAGTGTTTAGTAACAGATTTATTAAATCTTGATAAATCCAGGAAGATGTTTGGTAAGTTATATGAGAATTTAAGTCTGTTACAATTAAATAATAATTTTTTTTTAAAGAATATGAAAATAAATAAATAAAAAGAATACAACAACAACGAGCCTTAATCCCACTGTGGGGTTAAATGAATCTGTCTATTTTGTATTATGTATCAAATTCATTTAAATCAAGTATATTAAGATCATTTTTTTATCATCTTCTTTTAGATCTAACTTTCTTAACATAAGACAAATCTAAATCTACTCTCCAATCGTCATCTGACGTGACGCTTTATGTGGCAAACCATCTAAGCGACTCTCCCTAATCTCTACCACCTGAGCTACTCCTTTTCCGAATATACTTTTTTTTGCATTATCTCTAAGAGTAAAGCTCATCCACCTAAGCATCCTCATCTCGTAACACTTAACTTTATGCTTCTCTTTATTGGCCAACATTCATATAAGTCATCGGTCTTTACCACCATCTTATAAAATTTTCTCTTAAGTTTTAACTTTTATCACATAAAGCCAAATGCATTCCTCCACTTCAACCATCCAACTTGAATTCTAATAACATCTCCATCTATTTCACCATCATTTTGAACAATAGAGCCTAAATATATCAAACGCCACTCTTATTAATGACTTGTTCACCTAATGTCACAACTAATAACTTATAACTAAA
Organism: Cymbidium sinense; assembly: GCA_021442155.1. Classification (NCBI taxonomy): domain Eukaryota; kingdom Viridiplantae; phylum Streptophyta; class Magnoliopsida; order Asparagales; family Orchidaceae; genus Cymbidium; species Cymbidium sinense. The sequence goes on from CM038221.1 coordinate 188,760,832, forward strand.
ATTACACTCCATATATTCGGTTTAGATCTACTTAAACGAAAACCTTTAGACTCTAGAGTTGACCTCCATAATTTAAGTTTCTGTTGGACTCCCTCTCTAGTATTATCAACAAGAAGAATGCCATCAGCAAAAAGCATACACCAAGGTAAGTGCTTAAAGCTGATCTTTGATGTAATCCAACTGAAATAGGAAAATATTTTGTCAATCCTCCTTTTGTGTTTGGACACAAGTAACAGCTCTAGTATACATATCCTTAATGACTTGACTATAAATATTAATTCTCGTTACTGAACTCTCCAAAGAACATCTCTTGAAACTTTTATGTAAAACTTCTCTAAATCAATAAATATCATATGTAGTTCCTCCTTACTTTCCCTATGCTTCTCCATCAAACCCCTTAACAAATGTATAGCATCCATAGTAGATCTACGACATGAAAAACGATTGTGAGAAACTTTTGTATCACATCGTAACTATGCTCATTACTCTCTCCCATAATTTAATGTAATGACATATTAACTTAATTCTCTATAATTTGCACTCTTGTGCATCACCTTTATTCTTAAATATAGGAACCAACAAACTCTTCTATTCATCGACATCTTTTAGTCTTTAAAATGACATTTAAAAGATTTGTAAATAAAAAATTCTGATTTCTAAACATTTTCACACTTATTGAATATTATCCGATCTCTTGCTTTTCCACATTTCATTTTCTTTAAAGCTTTACTAATTTGGTTACTAATATCGATAAAATGAAATTCTCTATTTTTTTTAGGTATTAAGGTTGCTAAAATCAATCGTACTTTCAGATCTTTCATTGAAAATTTTATCAAAATATCTCATCCAGCTATTTTCAATATTATTTTTTAAAAAAAACATTTTATTATTTTCATCCTTAATACAACTCACTTGAATTATGTCTTTACTTCTCCTATCTCTTTGGTTGTCTAACTTATACATACATCTTTTACCTTCTTTGGTGTCTATCAGATAAATCACTAAAAATTTAAATTTTTTCAGATTATATACGACTTCTTAGAATCTCTACACTTTATATCTTTTCCAAGTTTTCTGTCCAAGTTTTATAACAATCTTCTTATTTTTATCTTTTCTCGCTCATTTCATCAACTATTCTTATTAAAGGCTTTTCCTTTTGATTCTTCAAGACATCTTTGCTTAACTAATTTAACTTTTAGTTTTTCATGTTATTTCCTACAACATCCCAAATTCTAATCTCTTCAAATGCTCTTAAAAATATTTTTTTGTGTTCTTTAAGTGTCTTAATCTAATTCTGGGATAATAATTTGGTTTATTTTTTCTCTTACAACCTTTCATCTTAAAATCTAAAAATAACGGTCGATGTTGGTCTTAGATTTTTCTTTAATGACTTTACAATCTTTCTGATCTAAACGATCTATTTTTCTTATCGAAAATAATCAATCTGTGTTTTACTAGATCCATTTTTATAAGTAATAATATGTTCTCTTTTCTTAAATAAAGTGTTCTATTCTAATATAGTTCTACCTTTTTTATTAATTCATTCTAAATTATAACCATCATGAATACTTTAAAATCTTCTACTTATCTACGTCATTTAAATCTCCTCCAATAAATACTTTTTTTTTTGGATCTATTAATCTTAATTCGTTCCAAAATTTTTTTTGTGCTACCTCCAAACCTACTTGAGGAGCGTAGACACTTATAACATTGATAATCTTAGTATCAACAATAATCTTTAAAGTTTATAATTATCTCCACATCTATCAATATTTATAACATTATCCTTCAAACTTTATCTATAATCACACCTACACCATTTCTAGTTCTTTACCTTAATACCAAAGTTTAAAACCTAAACTATCAATCTCCTTGGCCTTCTCCCCAACCCATTTAGTTCTTGAACACATAAACTATTTATCTTTCTATGAACCATAATATCAATTAATTCCATTAATTTACTGTAGAAGATTCTAAGATCCTAACTTAATTAGTTCATGGACTAACTTCTTTGCCATCCGTCATAATGTGGGAACCCCTTATTTAACACCCAGGCCGTCGGCTTTCCTTTTTTTGTATTCAAACATACAATCGCTGCTTCCAAGGGATGCTAGCGTAACACAATGATTTAAAGGATTCATGTCATGATTATTTACAAGTTTTATCTTTGGTTGTCGACTACCTAACGCAACCCTCCACTTTTCACATCCGGACTTGGGACTGGCAATGGTAGTGTTAAATCAAAAAAAGGAATGTAATATTAAAATTAAAATTCATAATTTAACAAAAATATCATGTTCATTATAAAATATAAATAAATGTTACATTATTTAGATCTAATAAAAATTATTATGATAATACAATTTCATTTTTTCGACTCCTTTGATAAATAATGTAATACAGATTACATTAATCGCAGTTCAAGTTCTCAACGAATTGCATCGCACAAATCAGGTGAAATACAGATTACATAAAAAGCATAATATTCAACCTAAATGAACGAGCACAACATTCATAATTTGACAAAAAAGTACAACTACTTAATGAAATAATACGATAGCCTAAAAAAGAAATTGATTACTCCAAATTCAACCTACAGCTATGCTGACGATCCATAGAAGTGTGGATGTGTTGCTACTATGTGTTCTATCCAGCTATATAGTAAATCACCTTCCCACCTCATTAGTATAACTTTATGTCACTGCAATCCTTAATCGCGTCTATTACGACAAGTATACCCTCAGTTGAGATGTTAGAATCTTGATACGGTCAATATAATTTATCCATGTAGGGTATTTGTTCATAGTTTGACGAATTTCTTCGGCATTTTTCACATTTTTATTAAGCATGTTTGTCAATATGTCCTGCGTCAGTGGTTTCTTCGCTCTTCGACAATTTTGGTGATTGTCACCTAATGTTCGCTTTCGCCTAGGCTGATCAAAAGCAGTGCGATCAGGGCGAGTCATAAAGTCTCCTGATTCTTCTCTTGCTTCCTCTACAAAATCAATTACATGGTTTGACATAAAATTATCGATAACCGGCTCGACATCATGGTTATCTATTGCTTCGGTTTCAGTATCTCCTTTTGATGTATTGCTTCGTGTTGAGCGTGCCTTTGAACCAGTTGCAACATTATTAACACAAATCTTTTCAAATATGTAGTATTGTTGAAAGGGGTTTCATCTAAAGCGTCATATTTTGGAATTTTCCTACTTTATTCAGATAAAAGATATCATTAGTTTACAGTTATAACATAATAGATCTCTAAATCTAGATTAAAGGGGCTAACTTACCCGAATCATCTCTTCTCATATTTCATCTGGTGCAACCGGCATATGTAGCGTCTCGTCCCAACCTGATCCACTACGATTAGTTAGTTGATATAGCATACAGAAGTCTGCTTTCATGTTCTTATAACATGTCATAACTATGGCGGTTGTGTATTTTGTTCCTAATTTTCTGTTTAATGTGGCAACTATCTCATGCCATTTGTCTCTCCTTACTACACTATTAAAGTCATTAATTCTATAATTCTAAAATGCTAAACATCAATCATTACGAGCAGAAGACAATTATTATTTTATTCATTAGAACACTTGATGACACGGTTACCACGAACCAATCGACCCTAATCCATAGAAAAAGGAAGACGCTATGGGCGGATGCGAAGGGAAAAACCTAAGCGAACCTATCGGGATTCTTGATTAGTACTCGTGAAGCCCGAAAACTCTTCCATTGTGTTAGCTTAGGAGGCGACACCCCATTTTGATACCTTAGCTCTCTCTTCCTTAAACGGGCTAAGCAGAAAAAATAGATTACAGAGAAGAAATTTACGAAATTGGTGAACTTAGAAAATGAAATAGAAATCTATCAACTTACTATCACTCTCAAAACCAAAAGTTTCACATGTGAATATTCATCAAGGACGCAAATCTATCTCAAAACAAAAAATAATCATGAAGAGCGGCTAGGGCGAGCTGCGGCTAGGGCGAAGATTTCGGAGTGAAGAGCGAACGATCCGTGAAGAAATAGATATTGTTAGAAGGGGTTGCGACTAGCTGTCAATTCCCGCCATACTGCGAGGTTCGCGCGATCTGTAAATCTCGTTAAATCCACCGAATCGGCGGTTTAACAAATCCGGGATTTACCCCAACTTTCGGATTTATGTATTTTACGGCACAGAAGGATTTAGTAAATCTGCACAAGGTGTTTGGTAGGATTTACGAGATTTAGCCAACTAAATCCCTAGTAAATCCGGTGCCAAACCCTATCTATTTTAATTCGGATGTTTTTGAGAGCTCTGGTTAGATTATTTGAATATTGTTGAGTTTTATTGGTTAGTGGATTAGAGTAGAAACGTGTGATGGAGAAACATTATTGGGAAGGTCTTTTTTTTTTGTTGGTATGTATGAGTGAACTTACATGCTGTGGTTGTATGGATTGTTAGACGATTTTGCAAAGGCAAATGATTTTTTTTCTAATAAATTGCTAAGGTGGATGATAAGGAGGAACCCATGGTAGGGTTGTTATCTCCAGACTCTTTAGGATATTGTGGTAGCTCCTTGGTTTCACCTAATGAGCTTTCCCTCTATTTATTTGTTATGTTATTGTTCTCTGAGTTTGGGTTTCGTGTTTCTGCTCTTCCAGCATGGACTCTGTGTTATATATAGTTTGAGAGGATGCCATTTCAACTATCTCTCGTTAATGAAAAGGTTTTTGGAAGTTTTAATTGAAAATTTTGAATATTGTTAGGTCTATTATTTTGGGTGCCAAGCTGTGTTAAATAAATAAAAAAAAATCGAAGTAGAAACGTTAGCTCTCTTGAAAGGAGTGGATTCAGCCATCATTGACGTTCATATGTTGAACTTTGGAAGATTCAGAGGGAGAAATTGGTAGTCTTACTAATTTAAGGAGAGGAATGTCAAGGAGATCAAGGTGAAATCGATTGAGTGGGAGGACTCAAAATCGTTTCTACTTCTTTTTCTTTTTCTAAGTAGCAAGAACCTAGAAAGAACATCAGATTCGCTCTCCGAGATTAGTTATATGATATTTATAACTGGTATGGCATCCTTTGTTTGAAGTGTTCTCTCTTATAGAACCATTGTCACATCATTCTCATCTATAGATTCCTTGCCATATCATTCTACGCATGCCATAAATGAAGTGAGGTATATTCCTTTTTTTTAATGAATTTGTTGTGGGCTAACAGATTTTATCTGAGATCTTAGAATTTATTGTTGCTTTAATTGGTTGATTTAGGGAATCACATAGTCAATGTTGAGGTACACCTATCATTGTTGATGGTACCAGCTTGTTCATGTCTGGTATATATCATTTAAGTGTTGGAATAGCCTTAAATTATTTTGAGGGCACATCGCATGTCCTTCACTGAGCCTTGCTTTATTTAGCTTTTACCTCTCTAGGTTTTGAGCTTCATTTGAATCAACCTTTTTTTTTAAGTTGAGCAAGGAGGTTACTCGTACCATGGATCTGATATTTTGGTTACTATTAGGCATTTCTTGGGTTTTAGGTTGACTATGTCATGTCGAGTTATGGAGTGATTAAGCTATTCAAAAGCCAATCTAGCTCTTTTGGCCCGCCATACTTGATTGTTTGTCATTTCACTCTATTCTGTATCTCGTGCCTTACAGAATCAGCTGAATCATTCATCCAAGGTGTTTCACCAGTGTATAATCCATATCATTCTCCAAGAGAGAGTGGATTCTGTCATCCACATCAGCCCTCCTCATTTCAAAACCAGTTTTAAAAGAAAAAGTGAGCCTAAATGATATATATATGGTTTGAATTCTAAAGTTGTCAAAGTATTGTATTTTTAAAACTATTTTTCAATGCATGGCTTCATCCATTGGCCTTCCTATGAGCCATTTTCTTTGTTGTCGTACCGATGAGTGTTTCATTGTTTCCTATTAATGTGACATGAAAATACTTCTTTCGGGAATGCATGTGGCAACCTTCAATTAGATGGCTAGGCGACTCTTTATTTTTCTATATGTATTTTCAAGCAAATGTGATATTCCTCCTTTTTTAATGGTAGACATGGGTGACGGAGACAATGCAACCCACTATGTATAAATAAGATGAGAGCTAATGTTGTCAATTCTCACAACTTGCTCCTTCTCTTTTTTCTCATCTCCTTTGCTCATTCTTTCTTTGGCATGATTACCTAGCTTTTTTCTTTAGTTGGAGCCAGTCCATCTAGAGTGTTCTTTACTGTTATGAGTTAGCCCCATCTTTTGTGGAGGTAAATATGTGCCCTTTTGGTGTCACACTTAGGTAGCTTCAACACATATGGTTCATTTTTTTCCTTCAATATGAGCATTAAATAAGTACTTAACCATGCTTTTACATTTTTTTGAGCTTAATCCCAACGATTTGTCAAAGTCTTGAAGCCCCAATTCTAGCATGCAATACATGGTTTCATTTATTGGCCTTCATGTGAGACATAACATTTCTTGGCATCGTAACTAACGAGCATTTGGTTCTCTCATTAATATATCATTACAACACTCATTTTAAGAATGCAAATGGTGAGCTTTCATTGGATGGTTAGGTGACACTTCATTTTTCCTTTGCATTTTGGCAAGAGCAGTGGTGATTGTCCTTTTTAATGATAGACATGTGAGGGAGACAATATAAATCCTAACCTATAAATGATGTTGGAGCCAATATCATTGATCTCACTACTTTTTTTCCTCTTACTTTCTTTGCTCTTTCTTTTGCGTGGTCTCAAATTCAACAAGATGCTCTACAGGTTTGATAAGCCCTTTGTAGGAGTTTGAAGGATTTTAAGTTTTTTTGCTAAATGAGTTTAAAATAGGTGTATTAAGCCTACTCTTTGTTACCCATAATAAATGGTATCAAAGCCAGCTTTGATTTTGAGACCAATGGGATATGGTTTAAGTCTATTAATAAATATGATAGAAGCTGAAAAAATATATCCTTTTTTGGCATGAAAAAGTATTTCTTAAAATTTTTAACTATTTTTCCGATGTCAAAGTAGTCAAAATTAGTCTTGAGTGCTCTAAATGTTGTATCAATATAACTAAAATTAAGATATCAGCAAATTAAACAAAAAAAAATATGTTACTTTAAAACTCTATTTATTAGTTGTACATATGTACTAGGAACATTAGAAAGACCAAAAAAATAGGACTTACCATCCATACAAGCTATCAACTATTTTAAATACAAGTTTTCATTCATATCATTGTTTGATTTTAAATTGATGATAACCACTTGTTAAATCTTCTTCAGAGAAGGAATTTGAACCTGGAACTAAATAATGCATGTCATGTCATTTAACAGGTATGAGAAATCTATACGTGATTATGATCCTATTTATGGCCTTACTATAAACACATTATATCAAGATAATCTTTCTTTGGAGTATAGAAGGACAGACACATCATGTGGACTAGGAATCTCTTAAAGAAATCATTTCTTAAGCAATTCATTACTTTCCTTTTTAGCTCATTGTGCTCAATGGAGTTTGTTCTATAAAGGTATATTTGTAAATCGTGTTATTAGTATGAAATATATGACATGTTAGATGTCTTTTATTAGTTATAACTTATCAAGGAAATCTAGCCAAAAGGTTTGAGACCACTACAAGTATGTGAATCTATTTCTTCACATAGAGGAAGTATAAGAAAACCTCATCAAAAATCTTTTTTTATTTTTAAATTATCTGCTTTCAATGTGAATTCTAAGATTAGAATGAGACATGGAGAAGATGGATGACTCAGTAGAATTGCTGTTTAAGGTTGCTGATGAGGTAGAGGAATTCAAAATGGAATGGGCGCCAATCATAATTTGTTAGAGTTTGATATTTTTCTTTTAGCTAGACATAATTTTCACTTCAAAAATAGACTTATGAGATTTAGGTTGGGCTTTTCTCATGGCTTTATAGGAAGTAATTGTTGGTCTGTATTTGAAAACTTAAATATTGCCACAATTATAACAAATGATATTTATTTCATATAGTCATGATCTACTTAAAAGGATATGTGTAATGTCCATGGAGAGAACATAACCCTAGACGTTATTTTGGTAACTACCTCACTTGATAGGCAAAGAGGTGTAGCTTATCTAACCAATATAAAAAGGCCTAAGGCTTAGACTTAAAATTAGCTTGAGTGTGAGCGCATGAGTGGAGATGGCATTCATAATACTATCACCACCAATAACCAATCTACATTTTTTTCATTACAAGTGGCATACATGTGAAATAAATTTTATATCTCCAATTCTTAAAAACATATTTAGTAATAGATAGACATGGCATAATAATCAAATGCGATCAATTAATAATAGTAAATCTCTCATCATATAAAGGAATTTCATTAATAACTTAAACTTTAGTGATTTTAATTTTTTCGAAAAATAGAAATTGTGCTTGACACCGGCTTGCATATAATCATTTTTTATGACACTTAAAGTAGATAATGTTTCTAGTGGTCATAGTACAGTCTTGAAGTCCTACCATAAAAATTGATTGGAAGACGCTAGCACTTGTAGCATGTCAAACAAGAGGTCTAGCAGTAAACCTATGAGTCAGTACATAAGTGGTAAGATCTTATGGTATAAATCAATTTCTTTTGTTTTTCAATCAAAAACATATTGAAGTTCATTTTCTAAGTTCTATGAATCTAGGAGTTCAACCTCAATTCTATTTTCAATTATATTACCAATTATAAATTTAGTAGTAACTTATCAATCATTATTAGTCTAATTTGTACTAGCATCTAAAACTTCAAAGATTCAGAAATTTGCATATTTCAATTCTTAAGGTTATGAATTGTGGCCTTGTAATTTATCATCTTGTTCAGAGCAACATTTTATTCTCATCGCCTTTTTTTTTTTCATTTCAATTCAGGTTAGTTTAGTCCTACCATAGCTCTTTGTTTCTTTGCAAGAATGTTATTCTAGCAGATTAATGTTCATCTTTGTGTGCAAAATTAACTCCTTGATAATTATCCATATTATATTAGTTGAAGAGTTTATCACTTTGTGCTAGCTAATGCAAGAATTCGGATCATAGACACCATCAAAACTGGGGGCTTTAATTTTTATTTTGCTACAAGGATTATCATAAGCTCTAATGTCAGTTTTAGGATGATGCTTTTGCACATGCAATCTCTTATAAATATTTTCATCTACTTATTAGTAGGAAAATGAGGCTCAATGTTGTAATAAGTGAGATTTTATTTTTAAATGTTAAGTGAAATAATTGATTCTCAAGGACTTTTATCATGGTTTTAAAACTTCAAATTTATCAGTAGTGCTTGTTTGTTAAGTTTGCAACAGTTTGATGAGGATAAGTTCTGAAGCATGATTGCCAACCCACAGTTTAGTGAATGTACTTTTCTTTTAAAATATATTGAAACAATTAGATTTGTAATGGATGTAGTGTGTTATGAGAAGGATTTGGACCTTTAAACACTTGTTTAATAATTAGTTTTAGATGGATATATTTATATTAGAGAATAAAAAAGGAGCTACAAACCTATATAAACCAAGTTCTTCTATTTTAAATCTGTATCCAATAGATGGCAAGATTATGGAGAATGTGGCTCATATTCACCAACTTCAATTAAATGTACTCAAGATAGCTTTCCTTTGCTAGTCATTAACACGGTCAATTTGGTTGTTGGGTATCTTACTTTGAGCTTCCTTGGCCTTTTCTTTTGCTATTATCAAATTCTATGAAATAGTTGATTAATAACTCCTCCATAGGTCACTAGTTCTTGTAAGTGATGAGTAGCTTTTTGTGGTATGGTTTAGGAAGATTTTTATTAAACTCTCTAAATCGATAAGAATTTTGTAAGCCCTAGTCTTATTAGTGTTTGACAAGTACCGCATTATTGAATACATTAATGTTGACTAGTTGATCTTACCCTATGAAATGATAAAGAGTGAATGAATGTGGCTTAGGTTTACCTTATCGGCTTGAATTTGTTGTAGGCTTCATCATCAAGATGCTTTTTCTCCCCCTCCCATTATATGGTGCTAATGATCATAATGAACGGCATGGCTTTGCAGTAGAATTAGATGGATGATGGATCTTTTTATCATTCTTGTCATGCTTCAACAAGAAACTGATTAAATAATCTTTAACAATTGCTTTAGGTAATGATTTGAGGTGATGTCAATCTTTTCTTTCATGTTTGAAGTCATTGTAATAGTGACAATTTGTTTTGGGCCCTTTTTTTCTTAGAAGGAGTAAATCTTATTTGTTCACTTAAAATGCTCATAGTTTTGAATAGTTGCCAAGTTTGAAACTAAAGTTCGATCAAATGGAGGCGAATTATTAGATAAGCAAAATTGAGTAAAGAACAAGTAACTTCTTGGGGCCTTGAATGTGGCTACATCCTTTAGGGTCTAGGCTTATAATACTTACAAAAAGTTATTGAAACAATTATTACAACACTCCTTGCTCTTATTTTTGTTCAAGATCAAGCATTGTACTAGAGAAGAAACCTTGGAGCTTTTGATGATTTTGATGTACTTGCTTTCTTCTAAAGCTTGGTCATGAACTCTCGTAGGTTCTTTGTGGCCATGAATTTAAAATAATAGTTCCAAAGCCTTTGAATTGAGGCTATCTTAGCAATGAAATAGTTTGAGTTAAAAACTCTAGCATTTCTTTTTAAAATTAAGTGATGTAGGCTAGAAGAGATTCAATCTTATTCTATTGCAAATTAAGAATAGTTTGGTAGCTTTTTCTAAGTTTTTACAAGCTATAGAATTGAGTTAAGAGCTACTTTCAAAATTCTTTGTAGGAAGTGATGTTTGAAGGATGAAGTTTGGACTAATAAAACAAGATGTCTTTGAAGGTCATCAAAGGAACTTGACACTTCATTTTATCACAAACTATGTGAAGCCTTAAATTAAACAAGAGAATTTAAAGGGTCGGCAAGCCCTTTGTAAGAGTCTGTTTATTTTTTATCCTTTTCAAAGGAATTCATTTACTTTTTGTTGTTACTATGTATGAAAGACTCCTAAAGGCTACCTAGGAAATGAGCTAGGGCTGGTAGTTACATGGCTGTTTGATCCCTCCTCTTTCCTCTCATTTTCAAAAATTCAAAATTGTAAGAACCACTTTATATTATATTTGCTGGAAATGAAGATATTAGATTGCTGTTGAATCACAGTTTCGAGGAAAATTCCAAAATTGGTGAGACTTAGTGGCCGGCCAAGTGTAGGGGTTTGGCAATCCCTTTAAGTCAAGTTACTTTGGTGAGTGATTTAGATTTTTATTTGATCATATAATTTTTCTTTTGTTGTTACACTCTTCTCTATTTTATTCTTAATCTAGAAAAATATTTCTTCATAAAATTCCATACAAAATCTCATTGTAAATCTCTTAGAGGCTAGACCTTATTTAGTTCTATTAAACTCATATAAAAATGGTGCCAAACTTTAGATACTATCTAGAAATATACCTCATAATCTACAAGTGTTTCCCTAGCCTTACATTCACTATTACTAGTCCACTAAAATTCTAAAACTTACCTTGCCCATTCAACTAAATCAGGTCTCCTAAGGACTTAGTCATTTTAAAAAATCCAAAAAAATTATCTACATAATTCCAAAAGATTTGAACCTCCGTACTATTCAGATGTTGTTTCTTAGCTTTTCCAAGAGGTTTCAAGGGCTGGAATTATACCTGTTGTATATACCTTAAGGAAGGAAGACTTAGAAGCTTTCTAGTTGGACTATGTCCTAATGTTGGCTGGCCTTTATATTGCTTAAATCCTCTACTCTTCCAATTTAACCCCTCCAATCCCTACCTAATATTCTTATCCATCTTGGGAAGGATTCTCAATCATAAGTAGCTATTCCAAGTGATCTAACATTAGGTCACATCAAATTTGGTATTAGAACCTGATTTGGAAGGAGGTTGCAACTAGTTCTATATTTCAAGAATTGGAACAAGGTGAAATTGTTTGCAAGTGATGGAAATTGAACCCTAGCAAGGTTAGTCTCAATTATCTGTACTTTTCTAATTTTTTTTATTGATTTTATTGATTTTCATTATAAAACCCTTGTTAGAATGCATGTGATAGGCAATCCTATGGACCTTTGTGTACTATCAACTAATTGACATCATCTATAAAACCTAGCCTTATCTTGTGAACTTTCCCATAAACTTCAGTCAATTGGGTGTTACTTTTGGTAAGGGAGTACTCACATGCCTTTAACCTAAGATGCAAACTTTAGTTGAAAATTGAAGTTATATTGTTTAATGCTTTATTTTAATTTGCTTTCCCTACATACTTGACATTCCATGCTTTTATTTGTTTTGTATTCAATTAATTAAAGGCTAAAATCATTTTTAAAAAGTTTTGCATTGTAATTTATAATCCAAATCAAATAGCACACTTTTATAAAATTCATTTGCATTTTTGAAATCATTCATCTTTGCATTTTATTATATAAACATACCTCCTAAATTTGCTAGCTTTTATATCAAATGAAAATTTTAACTAGAAGGACATAAGAAATGGATTTACATAATGAGAAAAATTTTAATAGGTTATAAGACATGATTATGAATTTACCTACTTAAGCTAAAAACTTAACCACTAGAATACAAATTCCACATTTGGTCTCACAACCAGTTGATCCTAATAACCTAGATGAAGAGGAGATGACAATCTACCTAGAAGACATCCTCCTAGGAACCCTCATGAGAATGAAAATTTAAGGCATCATGAACCTTTAAATGAACCAATAAAGAGGTTTAGGTAGAAGCTCCAACTTGTGGTGGAGTGCATTACCCAATTAGATAGCTCATTCAAATTGATAATTTTTTTAATTTGTATCAAATGGATGATTATCAAAGAATCACATTGACTAAAATGAAGTTTATAGGCCATGCTAAAATCTATTGGAATAATATTTTAACTAAGAAATAAACACTTGGCAGGACATTCCTTGAAAGTATGCATTTGCATGATGTACTTAATGTAAAAAATAGCCTATTCTTGACACTATGTGATATTTGCCTATTCAAAGAAAACAACTATGGTATAAATAAAATTATTTCTTTAACATGAACAACAAAGTACACACCAACTTAAAGGTGGCATCTGAAAAATAAGCTTTGCATTATGTGTAACAAATTTGAATATATGTCTGGCATGTGCACTCCCTTTCGAACTAGTCATAACAAAGTAAAACACATTTGAAAGTTGCACGCTATCATTATGTTCTGAGTTGGCAACCCACACTTATCAATATATGCAACACTATCATTTTTAAGAACATGAGCATTTATGTGTGTTCCATCAATAGCTTCATCACAATTTTGCATAAAGCAAACCATATACATGAACAATAAAGCTTTTAATTTTGGAATCAATTAAAATATCAAAATTTCTAGGTGTACCTTGAAGAAAGGCATATATCGAGGGTGAAATAGATGGAGATGTTATTAGTAGAATTCAAGTTGGATGGTTGAAGTGGAGGAATGCATCTGGCCTATTATGTGATAGAAAAGTTCCACTTAAACTTAAGGGAAAATTTTATAAGATGGTGGTAAGACCGCAATGACTTATGGTGAATGTTGGCCAATAAAAGAGAAACATAAGACCAAGTTAAGTGTTACGAGATGAGGATGCTCGGATGAGTGGCTTTACCCTTAGAGATAGAATGCAAAATGAGTATGTTGGGAAAAAGTTGGGGTAGTGGTAGATAAGATTAGGGAGAGTCGCCTTAGATGGTTTGGCCACATAAAGCGTCTGACAATTAGGAGAGAGATTAGATTTGCTTTATGTTAAGAAAGCGAGGTAGACCTAAAAGACTTGGTTAAGATGTATAAAAATGATCTTAAGATACTTGAATTAAATGAGAATTTGACACATAATAGGACACAATGGAGACGAAGGATTCATGTAGCCGACCCCACCTAGTGGGATTAAGGCTTGTTGTTGTTGTTGTTGTTGTTGTTGTATTTGCAATCTCTACTTGAGTTGATTAAAATGTTCGATCTATGGCCTGTATCACTTCTTTAGACAAGCTTACCAACGCGTTCAACCTAATATAAAAATACTTATTAATTGTTCCGGTGGAATGTTGGAATCGCTCACTTGCTGTCCTGATTGATTCATTATGGGGCAGTATATACAAAGTTATTCCTAAAACTTATCTACTTGTCTTAGAGGAGTCATGAAGATCATGGAAGGCTTCCAATTGTTGTAATAGGTCAACAAATACTTCTTGTGACATACGAAATATACTGTGAAATCTCCCAAAATGTCCCTCAGATAGTTCATCAATCCACTTGTCACCAATATATGACAAAGTTGTACATGATGTCTTGCACAAATAAGATTCATAATATTCATTTATTAAATACACTGTGATCACAATAGTGTTTCTGTGTTGCTCTTCTTCATTTTCATCCATATCTACAATAATGATTAGGTTTGTCAGATACTTATGAATTGTATTATAAACTACAAAATATTTTTGTTCGGCATAGTTAACAACAACAAAAAAAGTAATTGTAGCGCATACTTCACATCAAATAGTTCATAGATGCAATAATGCACTAACAGAATAACCTAACACGGTCAAAGCTAAACAACTAAAACTCAAATATCATTAGATCCAAAGAAGTGATGGAAGTGGTGAATCGGTCTTTCAAGATATCTGGACATGAAGACCTCTCTCTTAATAGGTTTCTCAAGAAACTTTGTAGCAAAAAGATAAAGAGGCATGTTGTCAAATACTTTTTTTGGTTTGATCTGGCAGTTTGATATCAACAAACATTGAAGGTGGTGTTTTAAGAGTAGTAGAAAATAAGCCCATGCTAGTTGAGACTAATTGTGAAATTTGATCTTGTAGAAATCTAGCTCATATTCTCTTTTTCTTCCCACCTTTAGATGCCCCTGAAGACGAACACTTATAGCTACTACTACTAGGCTTGATTGACACCTCTTCTTTCAGATTTGGACTCTCATGGACTAAGCTTTCAGTTACTTGATGAGCAAGAGTCTAAGCATTAACTTCAATGTCAACCACACCTCCGAATGTTATGCCAAGCTTTTCTTTCAAATTTGGATCTATCCCATAAAATCTAAATTTTTTGGCAAAGGGGAAGACCTAAAATGAAGAATGGAGTCATTGTAAATATCAAGCTCTCATGCATTAAAGTTAAGAAATAAGTTCATCTACTATTACATTAAGCTTTTTTTTCCACCACTCATTAGAGGCATCAATAGTCTTTGTAGTGGTGTTTCACCCTAAACCAGTAGTTCCTTGCTTCCACTTCTTCCACTTCTTCCACAGCTCTCAATCTTTTTTAAGCCATCCACTTAGTTTTTAATTGGCCCCTTTCGTATTCCTGCCCAATGTGCTCTTTAAGGGGCTATTTGGTTGTAGGATTTAAGTAGGATTTAAGCCGAATTTAACTTAAACCCAGCCAAACGGTATTTTTGGACAAGTTAAATCCGTTGGTTTTGTAATCCCGTTAAAGCTGCTTTCGTAAGTTAAATCCGGATTTACTAAATTCTATTGGTAGCTGGATTTATAGGATTTAGAGAAACAGAAGCGTGCTGAGGGTGGGACGTCTCCCTTCTCTACTAGCGAAGCAGAAAGGAGCACAAAGACGAGGGTTTCAAACACCGAAATGCCATCAATACCTTTCCTTTAATAATTTTTATTTTGATTATTTTTAATTAATCTTAAATTATTTAGATAATAATTAATTAATATATCATCTTAGATTAATTATAATTTAATAGATTTAGGTGTAATTAATATAGACTCACTACTTTATGATTGATTAATAGATTTATAATTAATTGATATATTATAGTATGATAATTATATTTTAATTAATTTAATTAGATTAATATTTTTATGTAAATAAATTACGAAAAACTTATTATTTAATCTACTTATTAAATATTCTCAATTATAGTCTCAACATTCAGGTGAATTATATATTTTGTTAGTTATTTAAATAATATTTGAGAAGAATATGTTAATCGCTACTATTTGCTATGTTTTTATTGTACTTTTATAATTTTCATTCGAGTATCTATTAGATATTTTTTATTATAATTTTAAGTAATATTGCTATCTACATTACTATTGTATTTTTATTTACTTAGTTTACATCTTCTTCATTTAATTATTTAATTAATCTTTTTTAATTTTATTTTGTGATAAAAAATATAATAAAAAAACCTCTAAATATTTATTATTTAAATATTAAATGAAATAACTAACTTAAATCCTGATATAAGTAATCAAACAGTAGCATAAGATTTAACTAGATTTAACTATAGTATACCAAACAATTTTCTTGATTTAAATTTTATAGGATTTACTAAATCCGGATTTACTACATTTGTTAAATCCTACTTGAGTTAAATCATGTGTGCAGTCAAATAGCCCCTAAATTTCTTTATTATATTATGCCACCCCTTTTTGTTATAGTGAGTGGTAGGCTGATTCCCTGCGTCAATCTCTTGCAAACAAATTTCACAGAATGTGAGCTTAGTATCTCTCTCTCACATTGGCCATGCACCATTCTTAGATTTTCCCATCACAAAGCTATGTAGCTCTAAACAAAATTTTCAAAGCTTCAAAAGATAGACACCGTCAGTTGAAGATGAACAAGTAATTCACAAAGCTTGAATAAAGAACAACTCAACAATATGCCAATTATATTATGCTCACAGATGTGTAAATGAAAATTAGAACATTTTTAATTCATATTAATAAAGTCAAATCTTGTTGTGCTTATAGAAGCCAAACCATAATATGCAATGAAATCCCAATCAACCACAAAAAGGATGGCACATTCACAAACAAAAGGCATTGAAACTCCGTAATCCTATAATCCGAAGGCACTTTTCTTAGAATTTTAAAAATGCTCTCCCAATTATTCACACACAATAGCCATGATAAATTTGATATACCTTGGAGATTTATGTATACAAAAAAAATCAGAAAAACTTTTAGATGCAACCAATCCCATATGGAGCTAACCAACAACATCACTCACAAACCACATAAGCAGTTGGGAGGTAAAAAATTCCTCCAACAAATAATATTTTAATACATCCATCTTTGAATATTGGTTCACATCAAGCAACAAAAATAAGTGTAACTTGAACAATGTTATCTCTCATAAATTGGATACGTCGGCAATAACATGCAACAAACGAGCTAAGTGAAATAAATCAAAAGAAATTCATGTTCAAATTGTGGATACTCAATTGATAACCTAAGTAGTTTCAAATATTGTTGCAAACACATAGAATACACTGGCTATTTTCGAAAAGAAGTGGAACAGGTAAGACGACTACCAACACAACAAGCACACCTGTAACCAAAACCATTGAATGCTCAAATGCGACACTAAAAATAGTAAAGGGCGAACATTAGAGAGAGGAATGTGATTGATCTCAAAAAATTAGCCTCGATTACAGGCCATTACACTAGTAAATGAAGCATAGATTCACAAGAAGAACAAAAATGAGCCAAGTTCTAGTAATCACAAGAAATGCATGAAAAAATCATAGTAATCCGATAGATCACACAAGCACTTTGAAATAATACGACATCCGCAAAAATGACACCTGCTATTTTTGAAATGAAGCTAAATAAGTGAAATAGAGCACAAGGATGATGAGGACTAGCATAGAGGGAAGATTGATAAAAGATTTCACCTGATTTGCGTAGGGTTAAAAGATTGATCAAAGATTCTTGAAAGTTTCGTCGAAGGAGATGCGATCCTGATGCCCTAAAACTTGTTGCGAGATTGAATGTTGATACTCTAAAGAACTAGATAAGTGATTATAAATCAAGTACATCGCATGTCATTATCATCATTGCGAATGGGCAAAAACATAACAAAAAATGTCAAGAAGGTGGAACACATCGCACTGTGGGTCGAGGATTGAGTTATCATACCTCCTGTTTGCGCTGCAGAAATTAGGCTCGCATGATTACATTGCATAATCTAAATGCTTAAACACTGTGTCTTAAGATGCAACACTATGTCGCCACCCTCCCAAATGAGCCCGAAGTTGCATGAAGAGTTAATGACTTTAAGATAAGAGAATATACACAAGTTAAAGAGTATGTGAATATTTTTGAGGATCTCATAGTTGGATGTATTTGTATTGATTCAATTTGTTATTGATTTTAGAAGAGATATTAGGAATGAAGTAGAACTCTAAGATTCTTAGACATTAGGGGATACCTTTCACTATGCTTTACTCTTAAAAGGCATAAGAAAACAACATCTATATCAAAATCTAATGGCCAAATTTCTACCTATCAAATTTCCACACATCGAGCACAAATGTCTATTATTTGACTTGGCTCTTCATCATTTAGTGTACAGACCCATAAGGCTACCACTGAGTCTACCTCAAAGAATATACAGGACAATTTATTTTAAGTGTCATAAGAAAGGGCACATGTAAAGTCAATGTAAGGACAAAATTATATTTCTAGATGAGCTATGCCACACCTCGCAACGATATTCTACAACCCATCGAAGTGGGACGTAACAGAGAGGGTAGATTTGGCTGATTGAATGTTTCTCAAATATCTATTTTAAAAAATTTACTTGCCACAAAATAAAGTAAGAGATCCACTCATTCGTCTAAATTTGCCAAAATAGTACACAAAAATATTTACATAATAATAATCTATCAAAATCAATCAATATTCATAGCAAGCGGAAGCAATTCAATTGAAATTTTTAATATTAAATTATAGAGCATCTAAAACATTGAATATTAAAACAATAACTTTAAAATTTATTAAACTCATCTCAAAATTTATTTACACAGCTTTTCTCACAAAACTTATAAAATGAGGTAAAAATCTACTCCTCCAACATATTTTTTTTCTTCTCTATAAAAATAGTTACTTTTAACTAATAAATCATATGACTCGGCAAAATAAGCAAGTCTAATATTGGATTCAATCATTGAAGAACATAAATTAATATGCATGATAATCTAAACAAGTAAAACAAAGGTGTATATATATGATTAACTTGATTATATAGCTGACAGTTTAAACATTACTATATAATATTTTTGAAAAAAATATAATTTGTACATTTGTTGGTTTAGCTCATATATCACAATGCTAGCTTTAGAACGTGTCGTGTATAGTTGTTAAGGTTATTAGCTAACGTAAACTAGCTTGAAAGCTACATCGATTACTCTTTTGTTCTTATAGGAGACTTTTTGTCCCATTTTATATCATTTGATGACTCTTTTGCCTCATATTTTATCATTTGAGAACTATTTTACCTCACTGGGAACTCTTTTATCCCAAACCTATGCAGGTAATATCATAATATATTGTCAACCTAATTTCTATCATATGACATTTCTCATCTAAGCCTGTTTTAATGTCTGCAATGTTCATTTAGCAATCAATACATAATATAAATGTGCAAAACAATTATAAATGAAACAAAACAACTTATTTAATTGGAAATATCACAAGAAGTAACACAATCAATTATTCATTTGAATTGCATATAAGAAGAAAACTTTAGGCATGAAATTTTGATTGCAATTAAATTTGTAACAATTACTGATCATAAAATGAAGAATTGATAGTGTTAATAATCAATAACATACACAAGTAAAAATGCAGGAAAGAAGAAATTTGTTTTTTGTATTAGAATTGCAAATCTTATTTAACTGACGTATTTCTCTCGTGTAATGGGCAATTTGTAACTTTTTACGTACATAAACTGTATCAACTGGACTTTTCCTCATAAAAACACTTGTTACAGGCTTAACAACAGTCCATACTCTCCTAACACTACAAAATCAAATGATTAAATTGAATCTTAATTTAATGATTACATACTAAAATTAATTTAATCACTTACTAGATTACTATAAATTTACTAAAATAATTGAATTGTCATAATTTATTAATTATTGAGGAATTGCCTGATAAATTGGTAGTTGTTACATGCTGCTCCTCTCCAACACTTTATTTTCAACACTTAATTCTTGCTTAATTGTGAAAAACAACATGATTAGAATATTCATTACAATATCTAACATTAATTAAAATCAATTTCCATAAATTTTATGCTATCAATGTAAAGCATTAGTAATTTAGATTTATTAAATTAAGTAAATTAACTTCGTTAGTTCTTAAATCATAATCGATTATAATTTATTTATAAATATATATAATTTGACTTTCAACTTAGTAATAAAAATGAAAATTATCATAAGACATTTAATTAATTATCTTAGTTTAAATTGTTTCATTAACTCATATTTTAACTAGATATAGTATTCTTAACATAATCAATATATACACAATTATTTATTTTACAAATTAAGAGAAATCTAAACTTTTTTTTATCACCAATTTAATTATTTTAACTTAATTAATCTAAATTTATCACATTTAAATCATCCTTAAATCATAGATATAATACTAGTATATAATTATTTAAATTTATTATTAGCAAAGAATTTATCCCAATACACTAAAACCATTTACTATTATTTTAAATGGTTGGTAAAAATTTCATTTATATAAATCTATAATATACATATATATAAATCTATAATATGTATATACATATATATTTTTACTTATATCCCTAAGCCACAGTCGACCAAGCCTTTCTCCCTTCCTGATCGAGTTGAAAGCCCAGGCTGTCGAACCACAAATTAGGTCGCGGGAGAGGATTTCCCTAAGCCTCGACTTCCTTCACCGCTCATACTATGCATGCGTCAAGCCGCCTTCGGCTTGGCGACGAGTGGCGTAATCCCCCAATGCCGACTCTCATGTGGCCAAATCTCTAGCAGCCATTGACCCTAACCTGACTCCCTAACCTTCGATGTCATAGAACGTCTTCCTCTTGAAATGTCGTGAGGCATAAAATGGCGGCGAGGAAATGCGAGAAAGATTGAGGAGAAATGGGATTAAATATATATAATTACTCAGTTAATCTTCCTTAGCCACTGAATGTCGCGCAAAGTGCGCATCTACAATGCTGCAATTGTGCATCCAAGGTTTAAGGTAAATTAAAATTAATTTATTTAACTTAATTAATTTCTTAATTACAATTAAGATTATAAATAAAATTTAAATATTAATAATATATTTTATTTTACTTTCTTTTGTGGCTTACAAGGTATATGAGAAAGATGCAGATATGAGATAGAAATTTATGATACACCTTATTGTCATATGAGGATGTAGAGAGTACCTTAGAAAACTAGGTGAATGTCGTGAGATGTATGGTTGTGACTAAAAATAAAAATTGGAGGAGAAGAAATATCTTTATTATTTATGTCATGTGTATAAGAGGTGCAAAATGGTTATTGATTGGGTAATGCAATGAATGTAATATCTACACACCCTTGTGAGAACAAATTTAAATTAAAATCTCATTCTAAGCCTTTTTATATGAGTTAGGTAAATTACGCTTCTTTGCCCATAACATCTAGATGCCTAGTACCCATGAAGATTGGTTGTTATGAGGATCATGTATGGAGTGATGTCCTTCCATGGGCATAAACACATATTCTATTAGATAGACCTTAGCTTTATGATCTAATTGTTATATATTATGATAAGGAAAATACATATGTATTTAAGCATGAAGATAAAGACTATAAAGTTATTCCTTATGAACTAGTAGATAAATAAGCACTTACGCTTCCTCATAAACCCATTTTGAAATTCAACCAAAGCCAAGTCAAAATAAAAAGTGTAAAGCTTCAATTGATAGTGATTTCAACTCCTACTGCTATAGAGAATACTTCTTACTACACCTTTGAGGCTACACCTCTTTTGATCTTAGAATTGAAAACTAGGGATTTAGAAGATTATTAAGAGAGTTTTTTTATCATATTTCTCTCTAAATCATGCAAATAAGAGAAGTTACTTTTGATTCAAATGTGCGCTACTAGTCTTTGATTCATTAGCTGATTATTGATCCCTAATAACCTACCAGATGAACTACCTCCATTAGGAGACATACATGCAATATATCTATTCCTATTTCCTAAATAGTCCTGCCACATTATAGGATGAACTCAACAGAACATACTGAATTTAAAAGGCAGATTGATGAACTCCTATAGAAAGCCTTTGTTTAAGAGAGCTACTTGGCCTTTTAACCTCCAAGAAAGATTATACTAAGAAAATGTGTGGAAAGTAGTGCAGTGAATAAGATCACTATAAAGTATATGTTTTCTATCTCTGGGTCAAATAAC
Organism: Cymbidium sinense; assembly: GCA_021442155.1. Lineage (NCBI taxonomy): Eukaryota > Viridiplantae > Streptophyta > Magnoliopsida > Asparagales > Orchidaceae > Cymbidium > Cymbidium sinense. The sequence continues at coordinate 188,783,097 of CM038221.1, forward strand.
ATATTAGATCCTGTTTTTCTCCAATATAGACTTAAAGATTTGGTATCATAAATTTAAAATAAGACTTGGGGATAAAAAAAAAATAGTTTTTGGTACCCTAAATGGGCTATATAAATGGTTGATTATGCAAATTTGGTTATCCAACTTAGTACATTTTTAATGTTGATAAACATAATTCTAAAACTGTTTATTGGTCATTTTATGATGTTTTATTTTCACAATATCTTTATCTATAATCATGGTAAGAGTTCACATTTGGATCACTTGCAATTAGTTTTAGAAAAGTTGGCAGAAGCAAAATTATATGTGAATCTTAAGAAAAACTTCTTTTGTTAGCATGAAGTTATTTTCTTAGGTTTTATTGTGTTTGCTAAAGGATTGAAAGTATATTCATTAAAAATTAAAGTAATTATGGACTGGCTAACTCCTGAATCATTTATAGATGTTAAGAGCTCTCATGGCTTAGTAACCTTCAATAGGAGGTTTATTATAAATTTTTGCATCGTAGTAGCTCCAATTATTGATATTCTAGAAAAAGATAAATTTGTTTGAAATATTCATTAAGACTAAATTAGGAAGTATAAAAAATGATCTTAATTTACTAGAATTAGATGAGAATATAACACTTAATAGGCCACATTGGAGAAAAATGATTAATATTGCTGATCCATGTAGTGGGATAAAGATTTGTTGTTGTTGTTGTTGATGAATTGATAAAGATAGAGCCATATGGTAAATTAAGGTTCTTAGGACCTCTTTACTTGATCTAAATCTTCAAACTTTTAATAAAATATTTGATGTGATTTGCGATGATTATAGCAGTTGGAGGTGTACTAAGTCAGGCAAATCATTAAGTCGCTTTTTTCAGTGAAAAATTAAATGATGCTAGGCAGAGATATTTCACTTATGATAGGAAATTCTATGCAATCATTCAAATGCTTAAGTACTAGAGATATTATTTGTTGCATAAGGAATTCATCCATAATACAAATCATCATGGGCAGATTCAAGGGGCAGCTTATAGGGAAAAAATTTTAATTTCAAATATCAATATTTAAAATAGTTATTCTTAAAATTATCATATATATGATAGATGCTAAGCTTTATTACCAAACAATTTTTATATTGGAATGATCATTTTTTATTTAAATAAAAATATTAATATTTTATTAAAAACATTCATTTTAATAAATAAACTCTAGATATTTATTTAAAATAATTTGAAACCTTCTTTGGTACCATTAAACTCTAAAAATTATACCAAGCTCCAAATCCTATTTACAAACATCCTTCAATAATCTACAAGTATTTTCTTAGCCTTCTATTCATTATAAATCAAGCCACTAAAATGTTAAACTCTATATTGTCTGTTCAGTCATAATAGTTCTCCTCAAGATCAGTCATTTTTAAAAATACAAGGAAATTACCTATACAATTTCAAAATATTAGAAACTCTATAGAGTTTTTTTAGATGCATTTTAAAAATTTTTCAATAAGTTTCAAAGCTTGGAGTTATACCTTGCTCTCATACCACCTAAAGGAAGGAAGATTTTGGAGCTCTTGGATTAGATTGTGTCATAGTGTTGGCCGGCCCATATATAACTTAAATCCTCCACTTCTCATAAATCTAATCTTGCCAAGTCCTACACAGCCTTCCTATGCATCTTGGGAAGGATTCAACAACAACAACAACAACAACAACAAGAAGCCTTAATCCCACTAGGTGGGGTTCTTGGGAAGGATTTTCAATCATAAATAGTCGTTCCTTGTGATCTAATATTTAGTCACATCATTTAATTTTAATGGTGATTGGCAACATAGCTAGCACAAAGGATGGCTCAATGTTTGAAGTTGCCTCAAATCTAAGTGCTTGCTTAGCTAACAACCTTGATGGGAATGAAGGTTCCATCCTCCAAATCATATGACACTCGATGGCCACAACTTCATCTTGTGTTTATAATCCTACATGATGTATATATGCGAGAAAGTCAAGGAAGATTATCTCATCAGGGGTGCCACATCCCTAATCATCAATGACCCATTTTAAACATTAAAAAACAAGATAATAATGTCATGGCTCATCTATTCATGCCAAATAAAATGGGAAAAAATTATTTGTTGAAAAAACTACTTAAGAGATATAACGTTCATCAAAAGAAACATAATTTAACAATGAAAATACTTCTAGAATTTTTGATCATATGGTAACTCTCCAAGGCCTAAGGCAACTTGACTTTTTCTAATAGAATACTTTAATATTTTTATTAGAAGTTGGAAACAACTCGATGTTCTTGAAGAATTTAAATGGAAGTATCTGGAGGATAGTTAATATTTCATGAAATTATTGAGAAGGCGTGGGTCTACAAGTTTTATTTAGACTCGATGAGATGTTTAATGAAGTTTGTTGGGGAATCCTATGTAACAATCCTCTAATTAGCATTCGAGAAGCCTTCGTGAAAGTAAAAAAAAATGACAAGAAGTAGAAAAATATGTTAGGAGCCCATTCTAATTCTAAAAATTCAGCTATTATGGTCTATAGCCCCCACTTCTCCAATTACAATACAACAACAACAACAATAACAAGCCTTAATCCCACTAGGTGGGGTCGGCTACATGAATCCTTCGTCTCCATTGTGTCCTATTATGTGTCAAATTCTCATTTAATTCAAGTATACTAAGATCATTTTTTATACATCTTAACCAAGTCTTTTTAGGTCTACCTCTACCTTTCTTAACATAAGGAAAATCTAATGCATCTACTCTCTAATTGTCATCAGGTCGACGCTTTATGTGGCCAAACCATCTCGATTCTCCCTAATCTTATCTACCACCTGAGCTACAACCTTTTCCAACATACTCATTTTGCATTCTATCTCTAAGAGTAAAGCCACTCATCCACCAGCATCCTCATCTCGTAACACTTAACTTAGTCCGCTTCTTTATTGCACTATAAGTCATCGTAGGTCTTACCACTATCTTATAAAATTTTCCTTAAGTTTAAGTGGAACTTTTCTATCACATATGCATTCCTCCACTTCAACCATCCAACTTGAATTCTACTAATAACATCTCCATCTATTTCACCATCATTTTGAACAATAGAACCTAAATATCTCAATCGCCTCACTCTTATTAATGACTTGATCACCTAAAGTCACAACACTACCACTAAAACTTCTACAACTAAAATTACACTCCATATATTTAGATCTACTTAAACAAAACCTTTAGACTCTAAAGTTGACCTCTATAATTCAAGTTTCGTTGGACTCCTCTAGTCTTATCAACAAGAAGAATGTCATCGAAAAGCATATACCAAGGTACATCTTCTTGTAAATGCCTCGTAAGAACATCCATAACTAAAGTAAAAAGATAAGGGCTTAATGTTGTTCCTTGATGTAATCCAACTGAAATAGGATAATATTTTGTCAATCCTCCTTGTGTTTGGACACAAGTAATAGCTCTAGTATACATATCCTTAATGACTTGAATATAACCAATATTAACTCCTTTCTATTCTAGAACTCTCCAAAGAACATCTCTTGAGACTTTATCATAAGCTTTCTAAATCAATAAATATCATATGTAGATCCTTCTTACTTTCTCTATGCTTCTCCATCAAACCTTTTAACAAATGTATAGCATCCATAGTAGATCTTGTATGAAACCAAACTGACAGGAGAAACTTTTGTATCACATCGTAACCTATGCTCAATTACTCTCTCCCATAATTTTAATGTATGTCATATTAACTTAATTCCTCATAATTTGCACACTTGTGCATCACCTTTATTCTTAAATATAGAACCAACAAACTCTTTCTCCACTCATCTGCATCTTTTAGTCTTTAAAATAACATTAAAAGATTTGTAAGCAAGAAATTCATTGATCTCCTAAACATTTCCACACTTCTATTGGAATATTATCCTCTCGCTTTTCCACATTTCATTTTCTTTAAAGCTTCACTAACTTGATTTACTAATACGACGATAAAATGAAATTCTATTTTTAGGTAGTATTAATCAATCGCTGTGATCCTTCATTGAAAGTTTATCAAAACCATCCACCTATTTTCAATATCTTTTTTCTAAAAGACTTTATTATTTTCATCCTTACCCCTCACTTCATATGTCTTTACTTCTCCTATCTCTTTGGTTATTAACTTATACATACATCTTTCACCTTCTTTGGTATCTAATCTATCAGATAAATCACTAAAGTTAAATTTTACATCATATATCTTTTCTTAAAATCTCTGCGCTAATTTATATCTTTCCCAATTCGAAGTTTTACATCTAAACCAAGTTTTATAACAACGCTTCTTATTTCTTATCTTTTCTTGCACTGACTCCACCACCAACTATTCTTATTAAAGCTTTTCCTTTTGATTCTCCAAGACATCTTTAGAACTCGCTTAATTTCGATATTTTTTTCCCACAGCGTTAGCTATGAACATCCCAAATTCTCTTGTAGCTTGCTCTTAAAAATATTTTTATTTGTGTTCTTTAAGTCCCCATCTAATCCAGACAATTTAATTTAATTTATTTTTCTCTTACAACCTTTCATCTTAAAATCTAAAACTAATTGATTTCACTTGGAATGACTTACAATCTTTACAATCTAAACGATCATTTTTTTCTTATAAAATAATCAATCAGTGTTTTACTAGATCCATTTTTATAACTAATAATATGTTCATCTCTTTTCTTAAATAAAATATTAACAACTACAAAATCATAAAGCAAAGAAATCTAATATATACCTTCTTCATTAGTCACTCCAAATCCATAACCATGAATACTTTTAAAATCTTCTACTCTACCAATACGTCCATTTAAATCTCCAATAAATACTTTTTCTTGAGGTATCTTTTGTATTAATCCCTCTAATTCATTTCAAAATTTTCTTTTGAACTTACCTCTAAACCTACTTGAGAGTATGAACTTATAACATTGATAATCTTAAGATCAACAATAATCTTTAAAGTTTATAATTCTATCTCCACATCTATTAATACTTATAACATTATCCTTCAAACTTTTATCTATAATCACACTACACCATTTCTGGACTTTTACCTAAATACCAAAGTTTAAAACCTAAACTATCAATCTCTCTTCTCACCAATCCATTTAGTTTCTTGAACACATAAAATATTTATCTTTCTATGAATATAATATCTATTAATTCCATTAATTTACGTAAGAGTACCTATATTCCAAGATCCTAACCTAATTCTAGTTTCATGGACTAACTTCTTTGCCCGATCCGCCTATAATGTGGGAACCTGCTTATTTAAGCACCGGCACATCGCTTCTAGCATATTTTTTCATCAGATAAGTTCGTAGGCCACTCTGTGACGCCCTAGATTAGCACAATGATTTAAAGGATTCATGTCATGATTATTTCGACAAATTTTACGCTGGCTGTCGACTACCTAACGCAACCCTCCACTTTTTGCATCCGGACTTGGGACCGGCAATGGTAGTGTTACTTCTCCAATTACAATCATCAAATAAAATTAAGGCATGGCATAAACTTCGCTAGGAGACTAGACATACGAAGGAAACATGTTCAAATTTTATGGGAAGCCTACTAATTAGAAATTCGCAAGCATTATCCAAGATAAAGATTATCACAGTAATGTTGTTATCACAGTTGTGATTTTGGAACAAAGCCCATTCAGTAAGGAGCAAATAGAGATGCTTCGAAAGTTATTTGAATCATCTAACTAAACACTACCTCTACCAATCCGGCTCTTATGTCTTAGGAAATAAGGGTGATTTACTAATTACCTGAAATGTTAAAAAGGAAAAGTCTAGTCTTTGGATTGTGGACTTAGCGCATGAAATCATGTGATTGGGGATGAATTTGACACCTCAGTGTTTGGATTGTGGATGACTGTCTTTGAAATGTGTTTGAAATTGGCTCTGTTTTCATCTCTAATGATTTAATATTTAACTGTCTTTTCATTTTAAACCTAAATTTTAATTTGTTGTCCATAACCAAACTAATAAGAGATCTTAATTATATGGCTAAATTTTCCTTTAATAGAAAGGTAGAGGTAGACCCTAAAAGACTTAGGAAGTATAAAAAAATAACCTTATTTTATTAGATTTAAATGAGAATTTCACACTTAATAGGATACAATGGAGAATAATATTTTATGTAGCCGACGCCACATATTGGGATAAAGGCTTCTTGTTGTTGTTGTTGTATGTGTGTATTTTAGGACTCATATTTGCATAAGTCATTATTAATACAAGATATATATATATATATATATATATATATATATATATATATATATATATATATATATATATATAGGAATTTTCCACTTTGAAATTGAGCATCCAAGAAAACAAGCAGAAAATGACTACCAAACCTAGAGCTACCATCAATCAAGTCAATGCCACCATGTTATGGAACTATAGATTAGGTCATTCCAATCATATATATCTTGAAAATTTTATCTATTTGAATTTTAATGGATGAATTTCTTCTTATCTTCTTTAGGGAAAATTTTGTTTCCCTCCCCATCTTTCATCAATTTGAAATCCTTTGAATCCATTTCACTATCGGAGGGAACAAAGTTGTTACCAAGTGCATGGTAGTCAGGTGATTATCCATGAGACTGGCCTAGGAGTGATGAGGTATGTACACAAGTTTCAGTAGGAGGGGAGGGAGGGATGTGGGATGGGGTCTCCTTGAATCCACAAATGTCAATCAATCTCCTCGGCCAAGATTGCATGTACAGTGGGCTCTCCTTAGCCCCTATGCTTATTCTTGACAATTTACCCAATTGCCGCTTACCTCAATAATTGTTCCCCTTTACTTTAGCCTTGAGAAAGAAATGCCATCAATTAGGATGTATTCCATTTGTATGGGACATAGGTTTAAGTTTCCCTAATCTTATTATGCTCTTTAGCTCATCTTTTTGTTGTATCCTCCATCTCTTAATGAAGGCATTAGAAGGAACATTGATGCTCAAATGTTGGACTTCAGAAGATTGAGAGGAATAGATTTGTAGGCTTAACTACTTCAAGGAGAGGTGAGTCTAGTTGATGAAGGGGAGACATACTAGGTGGGAGCTTTTGGATATTAGAATCCTTTTTATTCTTTTTTCATCTCATAGGATTTTTCCTTGCATGGCAGTAAGCTCTTTGTTATAGAAGCCTGATCACAATATTTACATGTATAGGTATTAGGGAAAATTCTCTCTTTGGCATATTAATTAGTCTTATAGATTTTATTTTAGATCAATTGGTTGATTTATAGACTTACGTAACTAATGATAGCAATGCTCTAGTCATTATTGATGATGTCCACTGATGCAATTTCTTACACGCGCCCTTTTGAGTATTGGAGAAGTGTTGCACCATATTAAGAATGCCATATGAGATCCTTTAAGTATCATGAAGGTAAAATCTGAACATCAAAGCATTTTTTGGTGTGATGATTGAAGTTTTATTAGAAAATTTAAAATTAAACTTTCTCATATTAGAGCACTACTAAGATAGGTGATCTCCTAAATAATTATACCAAAGGGATAAAATCATATGGCTTATTAACCTAAAATGGGTAATAACTTAATAAATGAGTTTTTTATTAGTGATTATATGAACCAAAGGGGAATTAAAGTTAGGCCATTATATAGCAATAAAAATACTAATTTTCGACCCAAAAGCTTAAGCCTATGCTTTTAGGTTGGAAATGTGTTTGACCATTGGTATATTAGGTTTAATCTTAGTTTCTCATTGGTTTAATATCCATAATAATAGTATCGAAGACTAATTTTGATTCCAAGATTTTTAGGTAATGGATCCACCATGTTTATAAAGAGATAGTAGTTAAAATGCCTTGTAAGAGGTGGTAGGACATGGGAGCCACTTATTGAACTTATAGAGGCCACCTTTAGAGTTTTATCTCAATGGATCATTTTGGATTATGTTTAAGGCCATTGAAAAGAATATCAATTACTTAAGTGGATGGAATTATGACACACCATCAGTACGGTGAAAGTGCACTATTAAATTTTAAGGCATATTTTGGTTTAATAATTGTAAGTTTTATTAGGAATTCAATAATTAAGCGTGCTCATTTTAAAATAGTATTAAAATATAAGACCTCTTAGACAGTTACAAAAAAGGGACAATACAGTGATGTCTATTAGGCCAAAATGTATAATATCTTGATGGATGATAAGTAGAAGAGGAAAGTGACCTCTTTAGCTTGTTTTTTTTATTGATTATTTTATTATTATTATTTTTAATGAAAGTAACCTTTTTAGCTTATTGGGTATATGGTAATTGCTGACCATTTAGGCAACTATAGCTTTTTGAAAAGCTTGTTGTAAAGTTATAGGGAAATCAGTTTTTTGAAAAGTTGATATGAGTGTTACAAATAATTTTTTTTTTTTTTGAAAAATTAAAAAAACAGTTTTCTGACAGCCATCACATTCTAACAGCTTTGATTCTCAAAAGTAACTTTTCACTACAAAACTTTTTGAAAAGTATCTAAAAAACTAGTAGTCAAATGCAGCTGTGGTTGTTTTCTGGTTGCTTTCTGAAAAGCAAAACAGCTAGAAAGCTATTCCAAACACACCTTTAATTATGTGGAATGCCATTGAAGAGGACATCGACTCCTTATGTGGAGGATATTGTGAGATAAATCAAGTATGGTAAAGTCAAAACTTAAAAGGTCTCTTTTGGCATAGCTGTTGGAGTTTTATTAGAAGGTCCAAAGTTAAGCATGCTTATGCTATGAGTGGCCTTTTGAGAAGATGTATTCTGAGGACAAAATCATTTGATATCTTAGGCTAAAATAGATAATACCTTAATGGATAAGAGTTCAGCCTAATACATTCCCCATGTATCCTTCATTAGCCTTTGAATACTACAATTGTCAAGCTTCATTTAAGTTACCAGCTTTTGTAAGGAAAGCAAGAAGATTGATCAGGTCGCAAATCCAACACTCTTGTCATATTGAATTGTATCAGGTTTGTTATGTTGTGCCAACCTATTTGGGTACTTTTAATTGAGTGAGCTCTTTTTGCCCTATGTTGTGTTACCCTGCGTGTCTGATTAGTTGTTGTGTTAACTCCATTCTACATCCCATGCAATTATTAACTTTGCTAACTCAACCACCAAAGCCATCCCCTCATGTGTACCCCATTTCTCAAGGAGAGATGAATTGGCCACCACAACCACTTTTTTAACTATGTATAGCTTGTTATGACTTAGTCCCTAGGTTGATGGATTAGATTATGAATGTGTTGTGGAGATAAATGATAGGGAAAATTTTTTCCTATTTTTATTATCCCTAACTGGAATTACAGGTGAAGGGATTTTCATATTGTCTTTAAAGTATCTGATAGAATGCTAATTGTATAGCTAGATGATTTGCTATACAAAAGAAAATGATTTTCTTTCTAATTCAATTTGCATCTTAGGAAAACTTTCTAAAGTTTCATAACTTTCTATAGTTTCGTAGCTTGAAGTTTCTAGTCTCACATTAAGAAAGAAATTATATGCATTGTGCATTGACAAGAGAAGCATGGCGCACAAAGAGGCATTCCTTGATGGCATTGACATAGCTAAGCTGACGTTGCCAGCCTCATTGGAATCTTGAGGCAGCTCAGCAGCGTCTCTGAGTGTGTTTCCCCTATGCTTCTCTTGCATTAATTGTCTTGTTCTTGTTAAGGCGCTACTTCAATTTTGGATTTCGAGTTTGTTATTCTTTTACAATGGATTATGTTCCACATTTAGGTTGAGAATGTGCCCATTTAACCCATTACTTTCTGTTAATGTGGTGGTTTTTGGGAGCTTTGGTTGTAATTTTTAACTTTCTTAGGGTTTTGTTTGGTGGATCAGATTAGGATTGTGATGGAGAAAAATGTTTGGGATTTCTTTGGTTTTTTTTCTTTAACCTAGAAAAATTCATTGAAGTTTTGTTTTCCAATACAAGGGAAAGGGAAATTGTTTAGTTCTAATCAATTAGCATGCTAGGAGGACTCTTCCGTAATTGTGAACTTTGTAGTGTTGTATTAAGAAGAATACAAGGATTGTAAGCTTTGAAGTGCACAACCTATTGACTAGCTTGATTGAGTTTGTTTACAAAATAGTTTTTTTTTTTTGTTTAAGGCTCGTATTGTTGCAGTTTCTTTCGTGATAGAAATTATTTCTCTTTCACTAGAGATGCTTTTTATATTTATATGCTTGTACTGAAACAAATGTTTTGAACTCACAGGTTTGGTGCAGAAATTTTTCATGACTTGCATGAGCAATTAATGATCACATCTGCAAGAGGACATAAAATGCTTTCTAGGATAAAAAGGATGGAAGATGCAATTCCATCTATTGAAGATGATATTCATAGAAAAGGAAGTTACATAGACCTAGCTTATGAAACTGGTACTGCTTCTAATAATTCCTTTTCAGCAAACAGCTTAAATTCTGTCAGTTAAAAAGGAAATTATTCTGAAATGATTGACATTAAGATGCTGCTGAACCAAAACTCTTTTTTCATATAATGGTCGAAAACAAAAAGTTGGGTTGTGTAAGGACATATCTTTGGTTGTTTCTAGTCCTCCCATGTTCATAAGTTAATGAATCTTTTTGTGGGAGTATTATCTACAACAGCATATATACAAGTCGTTCACATCCAGAGGTGGTGTTGTAGAATCAATTTGATGAGTAAATTTGGTGTAGCTATATAGAAGAAGAATTGGTTATGATAATAAGAGGGGGAAAGGCAGTCAGCTTTCAGAAATTGAGATGGTTTTTGAAAGATGAATGCTTTTCCACACATGAAACTTATGAAAGATTTTTTTTTTAAAATAAATCACAAATAAAGAAATTGATTCTAAGGCAAGTTTTACTGCTTTAACTTAGATTAGTACTTTAGCAAACACTCCAAGTACAGGGCACGCTAAGACTGGAATTAGCTTATAATGTTAATATCAGAAGCAGGCTTCATCCTTTTTTTATCTAGCTTTACTGGAGCTAAATGTGTGATTATGTTGGTTGTTGGCTAATGATTGTTAATGCAATTCATGTCCCTAATGTCAATTTGTCAGCTTTCAGGTTCTGATTGGCACGCTGACCTCAGGTTCATGGATAGTCACCTATCTTGCGATGATTTGCCACAATTTATAATGGATTCATATGAAGAATGCCGGGACCCACCACGCTTGTACCTTCTTGACAAGTAAGACTGGGCTTATTTACCAAAGTGTCTAGCCAGTGTAAATTATCTACAACAATATTATTGCTTATGAGATCTCTTTTTATGGTTAAGATATGATCGTGCTGGAAATGGAGCTTGTTTAAAGAGATACTCAGATCCATCATATTTCAAGACTGCATGGGCAACCTCAGAACCAGAGAAAACTCAACAAATTCAAAAAGAAAAGAAACTTGTGGAAATTAAGGTTAATTAATGTTTCAAATACAGTAAAACCAGTGGGGTCACAGTTAATATTTTAACGATTTCTTCCATAACAGGTCTTCCATTGGCAATTTGCATCATATCAAAGAAATGGTAGCCCTGATTGTTTTCTTAAAAGCAGCTGAAAAACCTTCAAAATTTATAAATTTTTAATGACATTTCTGCAAGTTTGTCTCACAAATAACCTTATTCTACATAGGCTCTTCATAACCCATTTTTAATCTCTCTTTCATACGCATCCTGCTAGACATAAATTAGGATGCGAGGTACATTTTTTTTTAACATGTGATTCACATATTCCTTTGACAACGGTTTTCATGATGCACCAATTTTCTCTAATAATCGTAGCACTCCTGCAACTTATTTATGTTAGAACTCGGAGGCCTTGCTCCATGAGCTCAGCTCCGTCAATCTTCAACTCCCCCGAATACCAATAAACGTAACTCCAACCCCATGCTGAGGGAAGTTAAAGGTAAAACAGACAACTAAGATTGTGCTTGACAACTAGAGTAGTCATTACCATGCCAAAAAATTATTATTGAAGAAACATGACTCATATCTTTACTACATATTTTTTTAATATATGAGTCACATATACCTTCTCAACTAGTTGGAGCATACCTCCAATGGCTCCAACACATTTATATTTCGATTTAGGGGTCCTTGGTCCATTAGCTTAACTCTATCTACTTACATCTCCTATGGCCAATCTGAACTCTCCAACAAACTTGACAAAGTCTTGGAGAAAAAGTCAAAAGAGACTGTTAGGTTCTATTTCATGAGCTAAAGAGCTCATCACAACATTAAGAAAATTATCATCGAAGGAGTATATGACTTGTACGTTCAAAAAGATATACTTGTATGTTCAAAAAGAACAGGTGATGCACCTAACAATTGTTGGTCCAATTTAGGCATTACTCATTTTAATGTTAAGTTATCTCAACATACTTGTCTCATGTATTTAGGAGGATATTCAATAATACTATCTTACACAAATCAACATGACATTTCTTAAATTTTGTTTTCATTCTCTGATAATCTTTGCATATTGATTAAGCATTCAATTTCCACTTCATTTTTCCATCTCACTTCCATAGAATACTAAATTATTCATGCTTAACAAATTTAAAAAATTAGAATTAGTTTTAAGTTGCTTTCTCACTCCTCTTTGATGCAGAACTCCCCACACAATAACTTCAATGGCTTCTACAATTCATCCAAAATAGTCTCTTTCTATATTGGAGATTCATAACTAATCACTTATCTTTTTTTTATGTGCTTTCTTGTTGAATTTAGATTATCAAGCTAGGGTATGACAATTACTTATTGAGAATGAGTTACATGTTTTAATAAAAATCTTTTTCGTTGATGCCATAAGTTCATCGATAGTTAAATCACACTTTACAATGGCCCTGCATAAACCAAACATTCACATTTGTGACATGGAGGCCTTGCCACATTAGCTCAACTCCATTCACCATCGCCTATCTTAAAGCTCATCCTAGCTTGTCAACTACATCTTATCCATTAAGTTCAACTCCACCAATCCCATAATGAGCAAAGTTGAATCCAAAGGGAAGCATGATGATTGTGCTCCACCAATCGAAGAACACATTTTATCATTGAAAAAACTCTTTGAAAAAATTCTATAACTTATGCTTATCGAATGTTCTGTTTTAAACACATAGGTCACATGTTACTTTAATAACTAGCTTTGTGGTGGTGCAACCTATAATTCAAAGCATGCCTTTGGTGGTCCTCTGATGGCCCACACATTTTATCCATCTCCATTTCTCCTTGAGCCAATCTTAGATTGTCACCCACATTTACCTCAAATAAAGTTAACTCTAGTTGATAGTGAGTGCATCGATGCTTGTTATAGTTGGCTCAATCACTTGTTGCATTTTGTTCTTTATAATTACTAGATCTAAAGTGGATATACAATATCTATTTGATCACATTGAAATTGGACAACCAATTGTACACATCAAGATTTGTAATTTGGGACCAGATGATTATTACATCTAGGAAATCATGTAATTTATTCTATGTGATGTGAATATGGATTTTGGATATCGAAATTTGTGAATTTGTGTCTCTAGAATTGTAACACAAAAGTGCATGCCTTTTTAGGTGACATCAAGGATCAACATCTTTTTATTATTATATTGGTGGTTGCTTGCATCCATATAAAGATTTTAGGTCATTAAGCTTTTTTTCACCAAGCAATTAAGAGATTTATTTTGGTTCTTCTAAAACCTCTTGATTTTATGGTTTTTAGAGGCTTGACTGCTTCAGTGGTGCATACTAGAAAAAAAAAGACTTAATATGTGTGAGGTAATCTCTTATAGTGAGATTCTTAGGAGTTTTTTATTCTTTATTTTGATCTTATGTGTTTGTGAATCTAAGAATGGAGGTGAGTACTCTTAATTTGTACACCATGATTTTGATTTCTATTTTCGAGGGGATTGAAAACTCTATTATTTTAATGGATGTGCTTGGTTAAACCTAATAATTTAAATTTTGGTGATCTCTCTGTTATATTTTATCCTTTTTATGATAATTTCTAGCACATCAATCTCGATTATAGTGATGCTTTTGCATCGTGCATTTTGGTTCCATAATTTAAACAAAATATTATTAGAGTGCAATTTTGTGATAAATGTTCAAGAAGTTTAAGACAAAGAAGTATAATGAATCTAATGATCAGGATAAATTTGTGAATGCAAATGCATGTGCTGTTCAAGTAATACAACGATGAGTTGAGTATTATTCTCATGAGGATCTTTTATAAAATTCTATTAAATTAAATATTAATCTTATACAATCCTAGTTTTTATTCAGCTAAGCTAAAATGCAGAAAATTTATAATTATTGGCATTTATAAAAGTTATTTGTGAAAATAGAGTTTTGATTATTTTTTTTAGAAAATATACTCTAAATTTATGGTCCCTTGATTGTTTATATGAATTATGTAATTATGAAATTAATTTAAATAGTTATCAATCAGGGGCATTATTTTCTTTTCATCTATATCTATATCAAAAAGACTTAATCACTACAATTAAGTAGTTATATTTCTATATGTTAATCAAAATAAGTGATTACATTATTTTCATCTCTTATACGATTGAAATTCTTAAATATCATATGTTAATATATATTTAAAAGATTTGATTATTTTTCCCTAATTATTCCACTAGGTCTCTTCTGATATCTCTAGATCACACTATGTATTAAGTTTATGGTTAGCCAGATCATAACTACATGAAGCATAGAGAAAAGAATAACAACATAGTCATTCACAACACATTATCATAGAAAACAATACAAGGTTTCACAAATTCAGAGCAATATTGTTTAGTTACCCATATAAGAAAGAGAGAACATTATCATGTTAAAAATGTAGTAGCATATTTGAGACAATCAAAACTATGGAAAGATAGAGTTGTGTAAAGTCTTCAAAGTTTTTCTTGATCATATCCTTTGCCTTCCAGCCTGAATCTCATGCTTTTGGATCTTTTCTTTTTTTAATCTTCACAATGAACAACACGTTGACAACACAACACTGTACACTGGCATATTTACTTGGAGTCTCACTCTCCAAGTAACAGTGCATTCACATACACTATGACACACGCATATTGTCAAAAGCCTTTTCCTTTGCATTTAGGGACTTATTTATAAGTGTAACATTGCCCTATTAATTATTCTCCATGTCCTCTATAATAACTATTAAAATATGTGAAGGCTTTTGCCAAAAGATGCTCTCTAATCTCAAGATTGTCAAAAAAGTAAAGTAGGGTATGGGATTCTTTATGGTATTACATTTAGGAGGATAAGGCAGCAGATGCAAATAGATTGATATAGATTTGCGGGCTCCGAAAATTTGTCACTGACTTTTCGATGAAGAGAGTGATTTGAATGTTAGTGAAATTTTCAGAAGACAGATAGAATAGTAGATAAGACACTGCCCAGAGATTTCATCCTCAATTTTGTGAGGACTTTAGATCTGTTCAGTATAGCAAGTATATTAATACCCTCCCCCAATGCTAAGAGAGAACTTTCGATTACCGTCGTCGCTTAATAAGTGTATAGAAGAAAGATGTGGAGTTTAAAATTTAGAATTTGGGGTTTAGAATTTATGAAATTCATCAATATTAGCTTAAAACGGATGGTTGGGGGGAATGATGACGTGCCCGATCTAGATCACATGGTCCATCATCCCGGGTTGTCGTAGTCTCTAGTCTACTTAGTCAGAGGAGGTAATCGACCCAACCTGACCGAAGAATCCTTATCAACAACACATGGGTTATGTCATCCAAGAAATCTTTATAGACCTAGGGTGGAGTTTGTCTAAGGAGACATGTTTAAGTCTACTTTAGCTGACAAAAGGGCTTTGTGCTTTTCAAATATATCCTATGATTCATAATTCAAAGAGTCATCGAACATATGCAACCGTAATATAATAGTTTGGTGGCAACCAATTGACAGAGTGACTCGTCGTAACTGCATCATATGGCATCCAAACCACGCAGCAAAAGGACACGTCACGCCCCATCGGCATGAGATTATTTGAGTTTGAATATAACGATTTATTTGACTTAACTTGGCTAGCTTAATCTAGCATCCCTAATAAACGATGGTGGATGGGTGGATGAATTGTTTTCTTTAAGCATTTAAATAATAAATTTCATTTAGTTCAGATATTTACTTAGTTGAAATTTAGTTTTAAGATGAATTAGTTTAGAGCTCAAGCATCTTTTGATGATAATATTCCCTCCGGTTGAGATTTTCAATCAACGCAACTATCATCGGGGTAGACCTTATCAACTCTATTTATTTGCTAGTAGAGGATCGGGCCTATGACTTATGTGTAATTTAAATTCTTTAATAAATTGATATCATAACAGACCTTGTCAACTCCATTACAAATATAAAGGATTAGGTCTTATGATATAATGTAATTTAAATTCATTTAGAAGTTGATTATTTAGTAGATCGTGTCAACTCTATTTCAAATATAGAGGATTATGCCTACTATGATCATATTCTATGGAGTTGAATATTTATCTCTTTCATTGATTTGAATTAGCATATGGAGACATTCATTAGCTCGCATACATATAGTCATAAAGAATCAAATTAATTTCATCATTCTTCATTTTTAACCCACGTAGCTTCCTCAAACACTAAGTTTAAGCATTTAGTATAAATGTCGGGGCCCATGCGGGTGTATTTAGCTTAGATAATTTCATCTAATTAATGAAATCATTAATTTTGAAAATCATAATTAGAATAAAATTTCTTTTATTTTTTGAATTGAAGGAAGCTCCATAATTAGTGTAGCATTTAATTAAGTATCATCTTATTTCTGCTTGTACGAAGAGTTGCAGATCTAGTAACATTACTTATTGAATTTTTCAATTCTCATATATTATTTGGCTTATAGCCTTAATGAGCTTTAGTTATATTTGCCAACATGTTGCTCATCTTTAATGAAAATCTCTTTTGAAATTCATTTGATTTTCACTTGAACTTAAAAATAGCACTCAACAAATCTTATATGTATCAATTTTAATTTTAAATGCAAGATCTAAATGGTTCTTTTAAAGGCTACATTCATGAGTGATCATGAGTTACCTAATTGAATTTGTGTTTATAAGAATGTTACCAAATTTTATACTCCTCAATTTATAAATAGACCATTAGATTTGTCATCAATCATTTGTTATTTAATATTCAATTAAGATTTTTACTTCGTTTAATATTAAATATGATTTGTTCACATAAAAAGATTTCAGATCCAATATGAATTTATCCTCAACTCCAGATCAAGTTTCCTATTTATTTAGCAACTGGACTTTAAATTTATCTTAAGTCTCTTGTGAGTTTCAGTTCATGTATATTAAAGGAATTCAAGTTTATTTCAAGTTTATAGGTTCACTTGAGTTTGATCCATATTTTCTTATTTGAAATATGATTTTCAACTTTATTTGTACTCAAGTCTCTTTCAAATTCTTTTCAAGTTTATTTATATTTAATTTCCAATTCATTTCTTTAGGACTTTATATTTTATATTTAACATAATGTTAAATCTTTTTTTTTTGTTAAGTCCCAAAAATTTGACCAAATTTTGGCAATTCTTAAGATTCGCGTCAGGGCTACATCTAATTGTTTTTTTTACCTGGCCACGATAAGCGTGTTGGTGTTTTAAGACATTTCAATCCGTATTCCATTTATATAACGACATTCAATCACCTGCATAAAAGCAAATATATATGCAAATATTCCTCTCCCTTTTTTAAGTCCCGATTTAGTATTTCGAAAATTTCTAAGCGTTGAGCAACATCTAATAGTTTTGGCTTACGGGCTTTGATTTGATGCGCATAGCGGTTCTCTGACACCACGCCGAATTTCATCTCACATCCCCTCGATGAAGCGAGGCCTTCAAACCTGCATAAAGAAACACATATATATATATATGCATATATTGTTCACATATTTCTATACATCTACAATCAACAACACTAATGATTTTGCATGAGGTCGGCTAGCAGGGATTGAATTGGAGATATTGGAGTATTGATTATTTAGATTAAATAGGTGGAGAAATGCCGGAAACCTAGAAGAACTTATTGACGGTTTTTTTTCGTTCCGCTTGTAAGGAAGGAAAAGAGGGAATAATGGAAATGCTGGAAACCTAGAAGAGGAACTCACCTGATGATGGTGTTGCCTCTTGGCTGCTGCAAAGAGAATGATCGGGGTAGGAAATTGGGAAAAGTATGCCGAGAGGAAGGGAAAGGAGGAGGAAGATGTCGGAAATCGAGAGGAACCCGCCTGATGATGGTGTTGCCTCTTGATTATGGCAAGAGAATATGGATTGTGGAAGGTTTGGATGAATGGGAGGTTGGCGTCGCAATAGAAGTTCTTCAATAGTTATGCAGTTTAAAAAAAAAAAGAAACTCCCATAGAAGTTACCTTTCCACACTCCTTTATGCTAGGTTGGCAATAATGTTGATTCACAAAACAATGGATTGTTATGAAGGGAATTTGATAGAGTAAATAAGCAAGGTCACTATTGGCAACTCTAGGAGCTAAAGATTGTCTATACCAAGGAAAAATTAATGAATATATTGGCATCGGATTGGAGAACCAACTCTAGGAGTCGATCTTACTGTGTTTTGAACAGCAAGTGTGTGAGAGGGAGTGAGGGTCTCGGCGCAAGTTGAGCGACGGACTGCTATGAGGAATTTGGGAAAAGAAGGCTGCGGCTATGAAAGGTGGTCAATTCAGATTAACGCCTTTGGAAGACATTGAGGGAAATCATTAGATAATAGGAGCTTCATGCGGAATATCACATTCTCATATGGAGTTCCAGGGTTCATTTATATCAGCAAATATGGTAGAGAAATCATCATCCTTCACTACCACAGTAATACCTTCAGGTGGAGAATCATTCAGATTCTTTAGTTCCTTAGAAAGTTGTTTGATAACATTAGGAGGAAAGTCTTTGATGGCTGTCATGAGGATTTTTACAAATAGGTGAGGCTTTCTTTCTTGAAATTGAACAATCCATTCCTAAAAGGAACGAAGGTCTACCAGCCCTAGGCTGATTTTTGCTCCTGCTACTGGTTAGCATATGAGGAAGTACATGGACGGCATACAAACTCTGAAATCAAGCACAAGCAAACTACTTCATGAAAAAAGAACAGAAAGAATGCTCCTTCTCTCTCCAAGGTTGATTTACGGATTCTTTCAACGACTACTCTTCACCAACTAAAGTACAGTATGACTCCAATCTGGAAATATAGTTTTAGTGTTTGGGAGACCCTAAAGTTTGCAAAGAGAAGGGGTCGAACTAATCGGGAGAGAAAACAGGGCTGGAAGCTTGGTGATTGTGAGGCTGTGAATCATACATTTCATGATCTGAGGAGCGAAGGGGAAGAAGAAGAGCAATGGAAGATTACCTGAGGCAGAGGGGGTAGGAGCGGATTGCTTGCATATGGGAGACCAGACTGGGTCTTTGGCTCAGTATAGGAGAAGCTGATTGAAGGAATTGCTCCTTCGGCTTGTAATCGCCTTGGACGGGCGAATGGGAGGGAGAGACGAGTGTTCAAACTTCAGCTGGAAGAAGGAGACGGACGGATGAAGGCTTGTTTGGCCTTTGATCGTGAGAGAGGAAGAGGGCTTTCGACACTCCACCGAAAGGAATTTTTTTATGCTGCGCAAAAATGGGCTCTCGGGTTGTTTTTGGTTAGCCGAATAATAGGGAAGGAATTAGGGGATTTTTTAGAGCCTTAATTGCTGATTAATGAATTTTCATATAGAATTAGGCGGGATTTTGAAAATTAGAGTGTAATTTCGAACGCGACTGAAGAGCATTTATGGGAAGAGTATAATCTGATTTCCAATTCCTATTCATACAAAAATTCTGATTTAATCATATTATAATTTAATAATTAAAATTAAATCGAATTTTGTTTAATTAAATTGGATGTTTGATTTCCGCGATATCACGTCAAAATTCTTGTGAATCTTGCCGAAACCCAGATAATATGGGTATCGTTTCTAGATAAATTCGGTGTTCCGAATTCAACGGTGAAATCCGTTTCTTGATCGGAGACCGTTTGATTAAAGTCAGCGATGAATCGAGTCAATTTTGATTCAAAATTGCGCACCGTCGCTTTCGATCGCCCGACATTTGTGCAGACTTGTCCGAATCGAGCGCGGACAGTCTCATTTGATAGGTTTCGACGTTTCGACCCTAATAGCACAATCAATTTTGCGAACGGAGGTCATTTGGACATCGTCGCAGCTTCCATACCTCGATATGCGGCGATCGGCGTATTTCGACGATCGATCGGCCGAGTGCAATATGTATATTCTGATTAATTTCGATGTTCTGAATGCGATGGCGAAGTCCGTTCGTTGACCGGAGATCATTTCGACTAGTTTTGGCGGCGATCCGCGATTTGCAGATCCAAGTCCGTCGAATTCGTGAGAGCTCAATTTGACTGATGGAGCATACATATGGGTCAACAAGATTATAGTGATACTTTTTTGTAAATGTAAGTTATATACACAATGATCGCTAGGTTTTGGATTCAATATTTTATTTTTATGTGCCATAATCACTCAATATTTTCTAATTATAAATCATGTAATGGGTTTGTTCATATAAGAAAGATTTGTGTGTGGAGGGCTACAGGTCTCAGAACTATATGTATTAGGACACATGAATTTTAGTTGGGGTGAGAAATGTGTCTATTCTTAAGATTGCACCTTGTGTCTTTTGGTGTTTTAAATGTCGCATGGTATAGATTTTTCAAAATTGCTTGGAGCTTCAAAATTTTTTGAGAGATTTTTTTGTTGTCATAGGAACCAGAAGAGTTAAAAGATTGTCTATGTTATAGGATGCAACTTTAAAAGTTGCTTCAATAATTTCGTTACTTGAGTTGGAGCATACCATTTTAAGGAGGTAAAGAAAAATTAGCTGCTTGTCTATAGAAAAGTTTCAAAATGAGTTGAAGTACATGATTATAGGAAGACTTAAGGTGGTTAGATGTATCAGGTTTGTGTTGTGGAGTTTGTCCTAGTATTGATTTATACCATTATGACATCAAGAAGATTACTTATTTAGTGGGTAAGTGCATGTCAATCTCAGCAATACCACTTCAATATGTAATAGTTGTACTACTAAGTTTCTTGTAGGTATTCAATTTTGGTGTCATCTTGGTTTGATGGGATTGTACGATCTTAGGATTTGGGACACGAGTGCATGTCATTTCGGGTTGCAAGTATTGATAGGCAAATTTCTTATTTATGTTGTTTTATTGGCTGTTGCATCTATATATGAAGGGAATGGTTCTCTAGGTTTTTTGGCAAGATGTTAGGAGATATCTCATAGTTCTTGATATGCCCTCCAATCTTAGGGTTTTTGGAGGATTGACAACTTCAATAGTGCATGCGAGGAGAAGAAGAATTTATGAAAGATAATCTTCTGTCATGAGATTATTGCGTTTCTTTTTTGTTTTGAGCATAGGGTATGTTTGGGAATCTAGGAAGAGTGATGAATACTCTAGATTTGCACCACGATTATGACTTTTATTTTCTCGTGAATCAGATCCTCTCTTCTCATTCATGGATATAGGTTTGGCTGAAGATGAACTATAAATTTCACTGCACTTTGTGTTGTGTTTTTTCTTGCTTTCGTGATAACATAGGGCACGTCATTCTCAATTATGATAATTATTTTATATTGTTTCTTCTGCGCCCTCATTGCAACAATGCCAAAAGACATCAGCACGGCCATGCTTCATCAACTAGACAGCTCATCATGACAATGAAAAAATTATTATCAGAAATACATTTAAACCAAATGTTCAAAAAGAGCATGTGCTACCCTCTAATATTTATAGGTCCAGTTTATGCAGGACTTACTTCAGCATAAGTAATCCTATCATACTTTGTCACTGATGCATTTACAAGGATTTACACTAAGAGTATCACACAAATCTACTTGACTTGCCATTTCAATTTTCCCACAATCATTGTTTTGTGATTAAGACCCAATATCTTCTACACAAACAGTTTCCATGATAGTTTCATCCCATGGTGCTTCTCCAGAATATTTGACAGTGCATGCATGTCAGATTTCAGTAAATTGGGATTTGTCTTTTTCTTTCTCTCTTTCTCCCTCCTTCCTCATGCACTCACGATATTACATGTCAGTATGATGAATGTCTGATCACAGGGTTTGCACGTAGATGGCTGATTTGTTTCTCTCTCTTTAGTCTGTATATTTACACATGCGACACGTAGAGAACCTGACCAATTACCTATTTCACATCTATTCTTTTCTTAAATATTATGGCAATAATCATATATTTCTTATATCCTCACTCATGAAAAGTCTATACTTGCAAGATAATATATTGTTGGGCTTCTTGCTCCTGAGATTCTGACCATCTACCTTATTATAATGTCTAGAGAAAATATTCACGACTTAGAGAAGTTCAAGACCCAATATATACATCACAATGTAACAGGTATCTTTCTCCTTATCCTAGCACTAAAGTAGACAATTATTCTGTTGTGTTACTTCTATTTGTTTTCTCATTTGATACTATGATTAAATCATTGTTGAAATAACCAGTTTAGAGAGCAGTTCAAGGTTTGCACCACTAAGTAATGATGACCAAAGTTTTTCAGCTGAAAATTCATCAGTTTCTGAAATGAGATTAAAATCCGAAGTTATAAGTGGACCCCAACTTCTGAATACTGCGAATATGTTGAACTGTACTGGACAAGTTTCAGAGACAAATCATGTGCTGATCCCTAATGCTCCAGAGTATGATAGATCCTCAGTTTCTAATGTACAGAACAAGCCTGATCATATTGGTGCTTCTCAGCTACATAATGACGAACTTGTATTTGATGTGGATGATGATTCTCAATATGATTTCTTTCATTGGAAGAGTACATCACGGTCACCTTCTGTTATATGGGATGAAAAATCTGAATTAATGAAGGCTGCGGATCGTAAGTTTTTTTATGACACTCAAGATTCAATGCGTTTGTTTGTGAATTCTGAATCATCAAAAGTTCAGGAACCTACTAGAACTATATCTTTGAACCAAACAAAACCCTTTCCAATTATTTCAGATTTACCTAGATCTTGTGATCAAAATCAATTTGAGGAAGCTAATGAGGCAGATAATTATGTGGACGCTCTTAATACACTGGAATCAGAAGCAGAAACTGATTCTGAGGGCCAAGCAAAATGCATGCAATCTTTGTCTAAGATGGAGGATGAGAAAAATGAATCTGGAGTTGCTAGTATGACTCAATATTATGGCAACTCTAACATTGAGGTTGCTATGTCACTAAATGATTCCTCAAACAAGTACAGGTTGCCAAGTGATACCCAGGAGGCTGGTTTATCTCCAGGATCGCCCTATGATGGGAGCCAACTTTTTGAAAATACCGTTATCGCAATGTCAAGAACAAATGCTTTTCAAGGAACTGATGATGATCAACATTCTTGGTCTATCGATGCCAAATCAGAAACTGTGCTGAGCAATGAAACTACAGCAGAAACATCCCAGATTGAGACCACACCTCCGATCAGTATTTCAAATATCCCTTCCTCAAAATTATGGACAAATGGTAACCTTCTAGGACTTGAACCATCAAAACCTCTAGATGTTAGTCTCCCAAATAGAACTGAGGAGAGGACTCAATCTAGTAGTGTGAACAATGGTGTGAAGTCAGATAAACAAAAGATGTCCAATGGGCAGATATCAAAGCAATTGAACTCAATTGGCAAAGTACCGGGATCACGTGAATCCTTAAGCTTAGCAGATCAGAGAATTTTGAACAGCAATCCATTCTTGAGTAGGAAATATTTAGTTGAAGAAAATAGTTCCTTCAAACATTCCTCAACATATATTTGTCATGATGATGATGGTTTTGATATTCAGCAGAATTTTCAAGAACAATCTGAAGCCCTTTCATTTAGTGAGCGTGAAGGAAGTCAAGTTGCGTCCCCAAATTTATTAATTACTAGTGTTAGTCAAGTACATCAAACAACAAAAAGTGCTTCCAGCAAAGAATCTGAACCATGCAGCGCATTTAGCGCTGCTTCACCATCCATGGATTCTATGCAGAATAGCGAGTGTTCATCTCATCATTTTTCTGGATTACCTCAAAGAAATCTTGTACAGTGTCTTCATGTAAAACCATCAGATACTTATGCTAAAAGTTCCACCCAATATGAACGAATGAATGATGATTATAATCAATCAGAGGAGAAACCACTTGTTTATAATCAGAGAAAAAGGTTGAATGGAGTCGCCTCACAAACATTCTCTGAGCAGAATCTTGCATCACGATCATTTCATGAGCAGAGTCTCATAAATAAAACTGATTATGGGTCGTTGGAAAAGTCAGTTTCTTCCGGTTCTCACTACTCTCAGAACTCTTCCCCACCATTGGAGCATATCAAGATATCATTTCATCCCATGAATAGTCTAGAGTCATCTAATCTGAAACTTGAACTACCTGACGGCTGTATAACCGAGAGGATAGATGGAAATGTGTCTCCTTCATTCCGTTTATTTTCAGGATGCACTCTTCCTACACATTGTGCATCTGAATCAGATGACGACACATTCTGTAAATCTTATCCATATTCAACTGAGGATCTTCTCAGTGCACGCTCGGATTCAAATTCTGAGCTTTGGGAGCAAGATGATTATTCTGGAAGCAAAACAAATGAACTATCGGATGATTTACGAAGGATTTCATCATCAACAGCATCTATTTCGAGCTACAGTGGGTTCGAACAAATGAACCTTGTGAATCAAGAAATTGGGTTGAAGGATATTTGTACTGGGAACGATACAAATTCTTTTCAGCCTTGTTATCCTACAAATATTCCCACTTTTGAATCATTAATAAATCAAGATGTAAGATATGATTCCTTGTCAATTAGTCCCAAGAATGCTACAACGTTAACACCAACTGAGCTGCCTCCACCACCCCCTCTTCCTCCAATACAATGGAGATTGGTGAGGCCTTCATATGAAATAGCATCAGAAGATAACTACTCTAATATCGCTCAAATGGTTAACCATTTTGAGGAGCCTCAGAATCAGAAGCCAGCTGCACCAACTGAAATTGTAAACATTATTCGATGGCCACTGTCCCTTGCAGAAGATGGACAGTGCAAGAACATGGTAGCTAATTCTGTTGGCATGCTTTTATTTTATACTTTTCATATAATTCATCGTCATTTCCATGTTTTATTTTTTTCACCATTTTAGCCTATCCTTTCAGCATGATAATCGGAAGCTGGATAGTCTTCTGCAGACACATGAACTAGGCAGCAAGGAACAGTCGCATCATCAAATCAGGAACACGGTAAGTTTCAATATTTGTTGTTCAGAAATAATATGAACATAATGTTCTTACTAAACTGTAATCATGTCAAGCTATATGCGACTTAACAGTGATATTAGCATTTAACTTAGTAGAACGCTAGAACCATCTGCTTTGTTAATTAGCTGTTAGATAATTTGTCAGCGTATCAAATTATGTAATTTTGAGTAATCAAATATTTTGTTTATGTGTGTGTATATATATATATTACTTTCTACAAAGTCAAAAAGTATTTTCTTATTTCCCCTTCATGATAAGGGAAACATCTATGGCTAAGTTTATTTATGGCGTCCTTGACAATTTGCCTAACAATACATCACTTATTTTGATAGAGGTTCCGATGCTAAACTTGCATTTTTTGTCTTTAGAAAGGATCTCAAATTCCTTTTTTTTTCTTTTGCTTTCTCACCTTTTCATAAATTGTTTCGTATATTCTGAAGGAATTTCAGCACAAGCTGAAACCCTATGAAGAATCAAAGAGTCAAATTGCTAGCAGTGAAGGTGCTGACGAAAAAGATCTGCTACATCGAATAAGGGCCAAGGTATATCTCCATTATTCACATTTTACAAATTATGCTTTGAAGCTTAAGTTGGTAGTTAATGGAGGAAAGATGAAGTTAGTACATCAAAATTTAAAAATATAAACTTAATTTGTTGAAATCTTTCAGTAAATCATTTTCTAATGGATGTTCATGACAAATTATGAAATAACTTTGACATTTTGAGTAAAACTGGTGCATCCTGAAGGAGGTTATCCACACGAACTAAGCACTTGGAGAATGTTACTGTCTCTATGTAAGAAAAATAGAGGATAGGTGTTGTAGCCTCATCAAGCTCTTAGGATCACAATCGCCTGATTATTCGAGACTTACTATTAGGAAGCTTTTGAACTAAAGTAAATTGAGAAAGAGAAGAGTACAACAACAACAAGCTTTTATCTCACTACATATGATTGGCTACATGAATCCTTTTTTCCAATGTGTCCTATTAAGTGTCATATTCTCATTTAACCCTAATAAATTGAGAAAGAAAAAATGGCTTGGAGAAGAGAGGTCTGGCAAGAGTGAGAAAAAAAAAAACTTGGAGAAGAGAGGCCCGGCAAGTCTAGGTACCCTAATAAATGTTTACAAGGGGTAGAGTAGGTTAGTTACCAATTCGGATAGCTCTTCGATGCTCAAATTAGCTTAAAATAATGCGATTAACTTATAGACAAGATTCAAAAATGTAGCTGAGTCATGTCCACTTAATGAATCTGAATTTCCATGAACTTGCCCAGCTTTGTTTTGATTCAATTGGTCTATATAATCTATCATTCCTACTCTGTTTGGCTCTGTGCATGCATAGCCCACCACAATTTAGTTGGAATCTCCTTCTGTCGTTTCCCATGTGCTAAGAGGGCTGTTCCAGCTCTCCCTCCTCATCTGAAGCTTTTATAATATACTGATATGCTAATAAAAATGCTTTATTTTAATACTATAAAATCCACAGACATTTAATCTGAGACGCACGGCAACATCAAGGCCAAATTTTGTGACACAGCCGACCACTAATGACAGGGTTACTGCAATATTGGAGAAGGCTAATGCCATACGCCAGGTTGTTCACCTTCACATTGAGCTCTCCATTTCCTTCCCTGTGTTCTTAGACATTTTTCTGTGAGCTCAGCTCAAGTCAAATATCAATATTAATCCATGATGAGCAAATACTGATGAACAAAAGCTTTAAGAATTTTCTTGAGCTAAGCTCACAAGAAAATCTCTCCTGTTCTTTTCAGCTAATTTTTACACATTCTTTGATCATCTCAGGCATGCGCGAGCAGCGATGAGGACGATGATGATGATGATTGGAGTGACGCCTGACCTTTTAATTCTAATCTTCTTCATTAGGGCAGCCCCCATGCGGAATTCCTTAACAGATTTTGACGCGAGGAATGGGAAAAAAAAAATCATTTAATATGTATGAGTGATGCACATCTCAATGCATATTTTATGATTTTTTTTTTTTGTTCATTCTTATCAAAATTTCTGTAAGGTATTTATTATAGAAATCTTCTCCGCGGACGAATGTATCAATGCGTTTGGCAGTTTCATAAATTATGTGAATAGCACAATTTCTTAATGCTGTAGCAATTGTTTGTATCCCATTTGTTATATATTTTTGATGAATTGTTTATTTCTAGCATTAGATATTTTCTTTCATATTCTTTGTTTATTATGGCGGTAGTACTGGGAATATCATGTTTTTACACTTAACTAGTCACAAATCTATTAATGAAAACTTAATGAAAAGAATAAAGAAATTTTATAGGATTATTACAAGTTAGATAAAATAGAATGTAATCATAATAGTTATAGTGCAACATATTATTACAAGTTAGATACGACAGTCATAGAAGCATTGAGTGTACTTAAAGAATTATTGATAAGCATAATATTGAAGTGTGTAATTAAAATGTTATAATGTAATATGGAACTTAATATAGTGCAATTTAAAAAGTATAACAAAAATAATGTAATTTTGTAGTTATAAGAGAACAATTATAAATTTAAGATCAATAATGCAATGGCTATAACAAATCAATAGTTATGACACAAGTCATAACATAATATAAAATAGTGCACTTTAAAAGAAAATATGTTAGATGTAAATATAAACATCAATGAAAGAATAAATGGGTTATGTTTGAATTAGGGATTAATGGGTTATGTTTGAATTTTACCCAACATGAAATTGCTTGTTGTAAACTTAACCTATTTATTATATAAGTGAAAATGTTTGTCTTAAATCCAACTCAATACAAACTCAATTAACTTAAGTATGTGGTTATAATTTTTTTATGTCAACATAACTCAGTTAACCTAAATATGACTCATTGAGGTGAAAGAGAATTATTGATCAGACAATGAGATGACATATTTAACCTTAAAGCTAATCACATTATTTTTGGGTTGATTTTAGATTTTTGTTAACCTAAATCCAAATATTTTGAGTTGAGTTCAAGTCAACTTATCATGTGGTTAATATTAGAGACATTAAAATATAAAAATGGTTTCATTGTATGGGAACAAATTACCATCTTTTAAATTAATACAAGTTTTGTCCTTACACATCTTTTACCTTTCATCTTAAAATTTAAACTCTTAAGATATAATTAAAACATACTTTGTTATTTTTATATTAATAATTAAAGAACTACTACAAATATCATGAATCTCCACTAAAAACAATTCCCTTCTATAAAGTAAAGTTTAAGAGCCTACCTTTTATAACCTTTGCAAGTTACACTTTCACTCTTCCTTTAATTATTTTACAATTAATTCTAAATTGAGAAAATTTAGGGAAAGAAATTATAAAACTCTCAATATATTGAAAATGAAAGGGCTCTTAATAATACTATGACTATTGTCACTAAGGATGATCATGTGGACAATAATAATATTTTTCTTAAGCAAATTAAGGATACATGATCATTCCATCAATAAAAAAAATAAACTCTATTTTGAAAATTTTCTAAAATTTTCAACAAAAAAAACTTCTATGCCTTTCCTTGAACAAAGAACCTTGTTGAAAATTTCCTATCCTTTAATCCTAGCTAAAACACTTAAATAATTAAATAATAAAGTAAATAATAATATAAAAATTTCAATTAACCATTAAATATTAAAAACATTCATAAATAAATTATCTTAAATTGTAAAAATATGAAATAAGTTTTCATTAAATGTAAAAAATATAATACTTAAAAAATAAAATTATAATTAAATAAATAATATATAAATTATTATAATTAAATAATTTAAATGACTTAAATAATTATATTAAATTAAATTAAACAATTTTAATTATAAACTTTTATTGAAGGCTCTAGAGGATGTCTAAACTCCTTAAAAATTTGTGATACAATTTGTGATTAATTTAATATAAAAAATTAAAATGAAAATTAACTTAAAACTAATAGTTAAAATATAAATATTATAAAGAAAATGATAATTAATGTTAATGCTTTATAGGAAGTCCATCTAGATGTCCCAAGTAAGAAAAAATTTTCATATAATTTTTTAAATTTATTTTCATATTTTCTTTATTTTTAAGTTAAGAATAATTAAAATTTACAAATTAATTAAATTAATTTACAATTTTATGAGAATATCTCTTTAATATTGTCTAATCATGAAAAATTTACATAATGTTTAGAAGTATTTTAAAATTATTTTACTTTTTATTTAAAAATAAGATATTATAATAATGAAATAAATAATAAAAAAAAACCATGAAACCCTTTTAGGATGGGTTGATATTTGAAATATATTTCTATTTTTTCTTAGTTTAACATATATTTTATAATTCTTAGGATGCCTTTAGTGATGAAGTTCGTCTACATGTTGAGTTCTTTTTTGTGCATTCTTGAAAACATTTAAAATATGAAACTTAAATCAAATCAACTTAAATTAAAACTCATCAAAATCATTAATCACTTAAACTTGAACTACTTTTATTTAAATTAAATATTAATTTAAATCCTTCAAAAAGTTAAATATAAAGTAAAACTTAATAGACAAACATCCACTAGCCTAACACACACTAGATGTTAATTAGGACATAACCCTTGAACAATTAGGTTAGGATTGATTATCTTATATGGATTATTATGATATGACATTATATGATGTGATGATTGTGATAGGCCGCATTTGTGATTGTATATAAAAGTTGTTAGGATTAAATCTAGCTTTATTTCTATAAGTAGTCATACGTAAGTGGGGCAATGTTGTTATGAAAACTAATGAAATTTGCTTGCAGATGCTTAAATTGCTCAAAGGTCCCTTAGGTGTGACATATATGATAGGTGGCTTAATACTTGAAAGTGATAAACATTCAGTGGTGAAGAATGAATGAATGTGTGATTGAAATATAGCTATTATACTAACCTCTATTTTGTAGGATTAAGGATGAAAATTTTAATTTAAAAACATAATTTTAAGAATTAGAAAATCCTTGTATAAGACCATGGGATTACAAAAGAGCTAATAAGAGACAAGGATAAACCCTCTAAGGATGAAGCCTTGTAGCCTTTGGAACAAGGACAATTAAAACATAAAGTTTGAAGATACTAAGTCAATTAGTAGTCTAACGTGGGTTGAATAAAGTAGATGCTAGTTACCATTTATTTATTCATTTTCTTGGGATTGTATTTTTCAAACCCAATCACATCGACCTTTCTATTGATCTTTTATAACCTATTGAATTTTTTGATGTGGGTTATCTTGTTTATGCACTAAAATAATACTTCTAATTTATTTTATTTACTTAAGTTTTGAGTATGTGGCCTAAATGTATATGATAAAACTCTAATAAAAAAATTTTAATTAAACTAAAAATAAAGGAAACACATAAATAAAGTCAAGTAAGAACCCTTTGGCTATGTCACCATAATTATATTTAGATTTTCTCTCTATCTCTCTAGCGTGTTTTATGTCCATTGCATAACTATAAACTACACCCCTTTGAGTGTAATAGCCACCTCTTAGAAGATAGGGAGCATATTAGTTTAGAGCCAAAAATAGTTCTATGAACATCAAATTTTGTGTTGCATATTGGATTTCAATAAAAAATAAATAATAAAAATATAAAGCATTAGCGAGGAGCATTACATATCCTTCATGTCTTAGTTTTAGTTCAGGTTCTCTTCCAATAAATAACAACCTTATCTATTCAGATGCATGAGATAGTACATCATGATTTTAAAGAACTTAAGGGGGTGAGCTAGATATCCTCTATAAGTAGAATTGTAAAACAAGCAAACTTGGGTTAGTTTTTGACTTCAAATTAAAAGTTGTAATTCCTTTGCATATCTCCATATGTAAGTCCTAGTGACTACTTGATAATTGTTCTCACCTTATTTTAGTGTTCGAGAATGATCATTTCTACTTGACTATATCATAAATCTTCACATTTTGAGCATTTTCATTATCTTGTGCTTATGAATTATAAGTATCAAGATCCCTACTTTTTTTTCTCCAAAATAAAATTTTTCAACTTTGAGCTAATCCCTTTTGAAATTCTAAATTTTCAATCCTTGAATTTGAACTTTAAAAATCATAAAATTATCCAACACTACTTAAATCTGAAATATTCATATGAGTTTTCATTCTTAAGATATAATTAACTATAAGAACTTGCCTCTATATAGGACTTACACCCCAAATAAAGTAAAATTTACTTTAATCTACAAATTTATGAGAGAGCAAACTAAACTTCAAAAAAAATTCTTATTATTGTGTTCGACTATATTATTCAAATCATCATATAATATATCATACAATATATTGTATCATTCCTTATGGTGTATTTAGATACAATATTATGAAAATCATCTTTTTTTTTTAGCATTTAAATGCATTGTAGAATGATATCTTTATGTTTTGAGATAATACATTATTTTTAATGTCATATTTAATCACTAAAATAATGATAAATTTTCAAGGTTGTGGACTCCAATAAATTTTCTCATAAAGGACATCA
The DNA here is from genome assembly GCA_021442155.1 of Cymbidium sinense. Taxonomy (NCBI): domain Eukaryota; kingdom Viridiplantae; phylum Streptophyta; class Magnoliopsida; order Asparagales; family Orchidaceae; genus Cymbidium; species Cymbidium sinense. The sequence goes on from CM038221.1 coordinate 188,815,014, forward strand.
CAATACACATGAACTTCATAAGTATTTATTTTGAGAGGTACTAGGCATCTAGAGCTAAGAAGTTAAGTCATGAGATTTACCCAGCTTATATGGAATGGTTTAGTATGGGGTATGTGGTTATAACTTGAGGTTGGTCTCAGAAAGTGTATGTTTGTATATTATATTAATGACCTACCCCATTTATAACAAATTTACACACCATATACATTGTAAAATTATTTCTTCTCCAATCATCATTCTTAACTATGGACTTACATCTGAAGACATCTTCCTATTTTTAATAGAAATTTTATTATCCTTTTCAGATAATAGAGTGTCTTCACAAACTTCTTCTAAATCTTCATGATTATTATCCTCTATTTCATCTAAAGGATATGTTTCCTTACATTGTTTTTTGCATGTATCCATTTTTATTAAATTTGATGAAGGGTTAGGATTAGCAATTGATCTCCAATTTTTAAGTTATAAATTTTAGCTCTTTGATCTAAATTTGGATGTGACTTTTTTATGATTCTCAAGGAGAAACCGTAATTGAAAGAATCTTTAAGGTATATGGATCATGAAACTCAACTTGATTTGTAATATTTATTATAATACCAATGACAAATTTGTTGGTTATTTGCTAACCTTTGTTTACCACATTTTTGGATGAGGTTAACATCATTCATGATCTTAGTAATTAGGTCCCCTAATCTTAGATTAGGAGTTCCCTAATTAGGCACTTAGGACACTATGGTTAGTGGCTAGGTAAACAAACTAGAATAAAATAACAAATTGAATCAAACTTTAAAACTTAAAACTAAAATCAAATTTGAAATCAAATCAAACTCAATATGCTAGAGTGAAAGGCTAAATCATCTTAATAAACCTTCCTAGGACCTAACCTAACCCAATTGGATTGGGAGAATTTAAATCAAACTCAAACTTAATAGAACTCAATGGAAATATAAAATAAATAGATTTGAATTAAAATCTAAATTCAATTAAGCCTAGGTTGAGATAATTAGGTTGATTAACTCACTTAACCCGTTTAAGCTCAAAATCACCTAAGTCTAAATAAAATTAAATTAAATCAAAATTAAATCAAATTAAATCAAACCAAAAGCACATAATAAATTCATAAATATAAATCGAACTCAAAAATAAATCCAAATGAGGTCAAAGTGGAAAATAGGTCATTTGATCTAGAGTTGATCCATGTGGACCCTATTAAGTTAAAAGTCAACAAACTAAAATTTGGCCAAATTGAATTATTCCAAAAGCTAAAGATCATCAAATAAATATGCTTAAATACAAATATAAATAAATCTAAACCCGATAAGCTCCCAAATAGGTTAATTTGGGTCACTTGATCCAAATAAACTCAAATGGAACTTGTTGAGCTAAAATTCAAATTAAACTTAAATTAATTTAAATCAAATATCCAAAATAATTTTAAAATTATAAATAAACATAATTCAATACTTATTTGGGTTTAATTTGGTTAATTTGATCATCTGACCCAAGTGAATTTAATTTGACACATTAAACCCAATTTGGGTCAAAATAAGTCAAAATCAAAATTAAAATCAAATGAAATGAAATTAATTGCTGGAAATCATCATAAGAACTTAATCAAACATGATTAGAGTCAAAATACACTTTTATTGAGTCAAATTTGTTATTTGACATAATTAACCCACAAGTTAGCCCATTCTGATCAAAAAGATCAACTTGGGTTCAAACCAAAATCTAATTCAAATGAAATTGATTGATCAAAAATATCATAAATGATCAATTGAATGCAACTGAACACAAATATAATTTAGAAGTGGCCATTTAAGCTAAGAGTTTCAATTTAGCCCATTCAAATCAAAATGGTCAAACTTAGCTTAAACTACATTAAACCTAAACTAAAAATAGATCAATTAACACATAAAACATTCAATGAAAATTTGAAACATAAATCTAAATGTCAATTAATCAAATAAATTCAATACTAACTAACTTAAATCAATCTAAAAAAATCAAATTCAAATGGCATGAACCAAACTCAAAGCAACTCCAAACCAAATCTAAATGAACTAAAGCTCAAACTCATGAGTCACTCAATTATTGCTTTGGGTAGATAGCATATTTACCTAGGTAAGATGAAGTGGAGTAAAGTCAAAGAAAGGAGGTAATGCAACAAAAAAAATTCTAAATCCATGCATGAAGTCAACAAAATCCATCTTCTCCCTACTCCTCCATTGAATGGAGGTAATCCGACAGCTAAGAGGGAGGACTTTTGAAAGCAAGAGGACAAGCTCCTCAATCACTTTGGAGAGCCAACAATTGTTTACTCTACTCCATGAGAGCTCATGGCCAAGGGAAATGGAAGAGGAAGGAGAGATCAAATCCTCATTCTGTCCATCTAGATGCATTCCAGAGGAAGATAGGAGGTGAGTTGACCCCTTTTCTCGAGCGTCTCGTCACCACCGGCCGGATTTCAGTTGCTCCAAGCTCCTCCAATAGCAAGGCTCTCAGCCAACTTTCAAAGCCAAGGAAACTAAGTTCCTCAAGGTGATGTGAAGCTTCCTACACGTTCTAGAGGAGAAGGCAAATTCGATCGAACCCTTACCCTAGTCTCCTGTCGCACCTTGACCTAAGGAAAGCTTTTCAACTAGCAAAACTATCAGACATCACTCCGGCGAGGTATTTCCTTGAACCCGCCACCCATCTTATGTGGTTGGTACTTTGTGAAAAAAAATTATGTTTCATTGAGACCCAACTATATGGATATGTTGCATAGCGAGCCTTAATCATTTTAGAATCAAAATCACGCACCTAGATCACCATATTTTATCACCTTTAGTCAGATGATCGTTGGTTATCACCGGTGAGAATAGGGACCTAATCAAGGCTATCCATTCCTTCTATTTGGAACGACGGCTTCATCAAGCTGCATGAAGCAAATTCAAGACCTATTGAAACCTACAGATCATGTTTGGACCATCCAATCTATTATCAGCGGTCCCGATTAAAGCCGTGTCGTAGCCCTGGCTAAGGTGGATCCACGTTGATTCACCGTGGACTAATCGAGGGATGAAATGCAGAAACAGCCTGTCGTGCTAGCTCCACGTGGTGCAGACTGGATTAAATAGGAAATTCAGGATTTTCTGCATTTAAAAAATGTTGAAAATGCCCAGAACTTCAAAAATTTACAAAAACTACAATGCTCAACCAAAAAAAATACAAATGAGGACCCATGGATTTATCTCAGTGAGAGGAATCTATTAAACTCAAAATTCTCAAATTTTATTGGATATTTTTTATTTAATTTGAGTTTAATTAAAAATAATCCAACTCTATTTAAATTAAAAATGTTAATCAAATTAATCTGAAACTTTTAGGGAATGAAATTGAGGTTAAATATGCCTATCATAAAAAATTCAAATCAAAGTGATGAATGGATTAAAAGTTGTTGGATTTCAAAGTTCAAATCCTAATTTAATAAAATAATTAATTTAAAATTATAAAAAACATCAATGTAATTTAAACCACTCTAATTAGCATCTAAGACCCATAATAAAATAATATGATATTCTGAAACTTGATAAACCTAAAAGAAACACTTCGAATTAGGACTTAATAAATTGAAATTAATATTAATTGAATGAATTAAAGCTAAATTCCTAACAATTTAAATGTTAAATCAAAATCATATATAAAATAATACTTAAACAATCATTAATAAAACCTTAAATCAAGCAAATATCACATAATATTTAAATGAACTAAAACTAAATATAGACCTAAATAAACATAAACTTAAACCTAATTAAATTAATAAAATTCAATTAAATATTAATTAAATACCAAATTAAACCCAACTAAGCAAACCTAATTCACCAAATTATTTTGAACATTATCAATCTAAATGAAAGAAACTAAATTAAAAGCTTCAACAACCAAAGAATCTAAACCAAATAAAACTCTAGTTAATTTGATAAGAAGGCCATGATCAAACCTTGATTAAACCTTAATTAAGCAAATCACAATGAAATAATTAACCTTTAATTAAAACACTCAAGTAATCTTCAATTAAGTTTAATATTCATTAGCCAACTAAATTTAATCATTTAATTAGAAATTTAACTTGATTGATTATTAATCCAATCTCATTTAAATAAATAACTTAGAATATTGATTATTCAAATCAATAAATCATCAATTAACCTAAAATTTAATCAACTATTTGGCCAAGATAATCACTCCTAGGTTAATGATAATATAACTATACAATTACCTAAGTAGGGTTGAATTGATTGATCATTAAATTCTTAATAAAATCAAACATTTAATAAGTTAAAAGGTTTAAACAATCACTGACCTAATAAGAATTAAAATTAATCAGATTAAACATAATCTAATCAAATTAAAGTAACTAAATCTAGATAAATTAAGTCACTCAAATGCTTATCCAAGTGAAACCCAAATTAGATTTATTTCAATATATTTGAATAAAGGTGAAATAATTAACCATTAAATATATAAGTTTAAATAATCAAGTTCAACATGAATTATTAATTAAAGACTTTTAACATAATAGATGAATCAAAGTAAGTGAAACTCTAATTACAATCAATCATGTTTAATTGAAATCAAAGTAAGCATTTAATTCACCTAATCTAAGCATGTCAATAAATAAATAAAATTTAACAAATCAAATTAATTAAATTAAACCAAACAATCATCAAATTATAATCAACATATTAATAAAACACAATAAAGTTAACCAGTCATTAACTCATTAATTAAAGGAATAAGTTTAATCAATTGATCTTTAAATTAAAATTAAAAAGTGAATTAGAATTTTACTTGAATCAAATAAATTATAATTAAATCATCCAAACTAAACGAGACATAACTAAACTAAATGAAATAATCATTAAACAACGTCAAACATAACTAGACTAAACTAAATAATCCTTAAAACATTTAAATAATCAAATTAAATAAAATGAATAAATTATAACTTGAACCTTAAATAAATAAATAAAATTAATCAATCTAAGAAATATGTGAAAATGAATAATCACAATAAATCTTTTTAAACCTTAATCAAATTAAATAAACATAAAATTAAATATAAACTCTAAATCATCAAATCACATCCAATTACTCTTAATTTCAAACAATATAAAATTAAACAATCAACATAAAACTCAAACAAAACAAACAAGCCTATTAAACTATAATAAGAAATATATAAACTAAATGACTAAATTTAAGAAATTAAACCCTTAATTGGAATTCAAATAAAAGAGCACATTAAACTTCGATTAAATCATAAGGTAATTGGAATATAGTCACCAATCCCAATCAAGTTTAAATGAAGCGATAAGGTTAATAAATCTAAATAACATTGAAATAATCTAATCAACATTAATGATATAAAGTTCAAATCTCAAATTGAAACCCAAAAGAAAGGAATTAGATATTAATTCAAAGGATATTGAATTATCAAAATTTAATCAAATCAAACTAAAACCTAATAAACCCAAAATTAATAAATCAAAATACATGAAGTTAAATAAAATCAAATTAAACAAATATTAATCAAATCAAATCAATTCAACTAAATCATCAAATAAATGGATTAATTAAGATACTTCAGTTCTTAGTTTGACCCTTAGAATAAATTTTCATCTCAAGGTGAGAATTTCATTATATTAGGATCAGGCTATTGAATAGATTTGATTCTATTCATGATAGAATTTATTCTATTCATCATTCTTTAAAATCTAAATTCAACTTCAACACAAAAATAACCTAAAATTAGAATAAAATCTAAAATCAACTAAATTATTTAAATTAAAACCATCCAATGGTAAAAGTAAATAAATTTTTAATTCAAATCAAACTTAAAATAAAACAAAGCCTAGAACAGACTTGTCACATAAGCCTTCTTTTCACACACTAGAATACTAGGTCACCAATCTTAAAATTAGGTTAGGCCAATGTGTTGATTGTGGTGTGATATTTTTTATTATTTTATGGTGTACTATTTTAGACTGGTGGTTAGGATTGTTTGCTCGCTAATCTAGATATTAGGGCATTTTTAGGCTAACATTATTTTATGCAGGGGGGTTGTGCTTGAAAGGGACCGCTATAATAAATATAAAATAAATATTATTTGCTTGCAGGTGCTACTTAATGTCAGAAGCATAGCCCAATAGGACAGGTGGACTTGACAATCACTGATGCTAAGCCCGTATGTTTGAAATATAAACTATTCGTGTGCTATATATTTTTTTCTAACATCTATTTTGCAAGATTTAGGATTTTATTTTAAAATTTTAAAATATAATTTGAGCCTAGAAATAGGTTAGGATCTATGGGGTTTAGGATTAACAAGAGCCGACTGTACCTATTTGATGGTCCTCGGTGGAGCTTAAGGAGTCCCCGAAGAAGGTGACGATCCTGAAGTTGATAAAGACCCCATAGATCAAACTTTTAAGTTCTAGGTCAGGTTGTATAAGGGCAGAGCTTGACTGCCCACTTTCTTTTCTTTTCCAAGATGTATAGTGGTGCCCGGCCCACTGGCCTATTTTATTTATTTAAATTTAGCTTAATTTATTTTTGGATGTGCAATAAAACTACATGCTTTTCATAGGTTTATTTCTATGACTACGATATCTTACAATAAAGCCCAAATACGTTAGGCTCTTAGGAAAATTAAATTTTTTATTCCAATTAATAATTTTAATTAAATTTTTATCAACTCATAATCTCACTCTAAAGATTACGACCTTAATCAAGAAATAAAATTTTTAGTAACCCCTTAGCTAAATGGTTGTATGTTTCAACAACATGAATACATATTATTTCACTCTTGTAAATAGAGGATCTCTATTCTTGCATAATAAGGGACAAGCTTGACCTGCAAGAATAGTTCTTTGTAGTAGAGAACAATCTTCTCTCTGATTTAGCTTATAAATAAATTTCATCATGTATTTAGGCATAAATTCTTCCAAGTCTAAGTTCAAAAATTGATGATTTAAAATAAAATAAAAATTTATAAATTTTATAACATTAGTCTAGGTCATGGAATGCATACCACACATGATCTAATTTCTTAGAGAGTGAGTTTAGGCACTTGGCTTTCTTTCCTAAATATAATTACTCAGCTGTGGTGTTTATTTTTGGGATGTGGGACATCATGCAGATCTTAGAGGGTACGTATTAAAGTGATCGGGTACGACATTAAGAAATGATGTACTATCTTGAAAGATAGAAATCACCACCCTATAATAGATCTAATCACCTAATAAGGATTCTTAAGGCACGATGAGTCTTTGATACCAGAGATCTTTCCCCTACTTTACATGAAAAAGTAAAGTAGGGTTTATTTTAAGCTGGGTTCATTAAGTTCCCTATGGAGGCAAGCTCCCATAGTTAATTACATTCTAAGGAATGAGAATTTCTTAAGAATACTCTCAATTAAAGTAGACAATTAGGGTCTCCAAAGATTTCAAGATTAAGGCTATCAAAGGATTGGCTATTTTAGATAATCAAATGGGATAGATCAAGGAGAAGACTTATTTTTGGAATCCAAAGGGACAAAGTAAGAAATGCTCATGATACTAGGAAACCTAGCGAGCATTCCAATCTATCCTATAATTGGGCCTTATATTTTTAAAATTGAAGAGAGTTAATTATTTGAGTTGATATTTTATTAGATTTCTAGGGCTTATAATTCCATAACATAAGATTGTGGAAATGCCTAAGGGGTAAGGATTTATGCTTGTAGGTCGAAGGAAACAGCTACCTCGGATCTTAAGCTAGGGAGCTTTGGTGAGGGCCAAAGCACGACCTAAATCTAAAGCGAAAATGGGTATATGGTTTACCTCCACAAGAGAGAGTAAACCACCCGACTGCTGGACTTATTATCGCCTGAAGTGGCAGATAGCTAACTCCTCCTACGCTTTAAATCCATGTAGGCAAGTCTTATGCTTTGCAAGATGGCTAGGTTGTTATTTATTTAGAAAGGAGACTAAGTCCTTAAACTCACTTCCTAAGAGACTAGAGCATGAGTAATATAAATTCATGACTTAATCTAATGCAAATTTTATCAAAAAAATTTGATTCTTTTGAACTCTTTGTTTTGACACAGGTTATGATTTTGTATGCCTAAATGCATGAGAACTTGATTATGGGTCAAATCAAGAGAGAAAGGAGTGTTCTTCAATCAAAGGCTCTCACAGCTTAAGCCTTCATTCTCTGGCAAAGATGGAAGCCCCCTCTTAACAAGAGTGGAATACTATGACATGCATAATATTATATATTCATTCATCCAGCTAAGGGGTTGCTAAAAATTTTATTATCTTGATTTAATTCCTAAGCTTTTATGTGAGGTTATGAGTTGTTTTAAATTTTAATTATGAGTTATTAATTAAGGTAAAAAATTAATTTCATCCTAAGAGCCTATTGCATCCAGGCTACTCATTCAAGCATTAATCATAAAGAAACTATGAAAAGCATGTTATTTTAATGTGCAATTTAAACACAATATCAAATAATTTTATAGACTACCATAAAAAAATAAAAGGCCAGTGCGATCGGGTTCCGTCGCACACCCCGAAAAGAGAAAAAAAGATGGGTTGCCGAGCTATACCCTTATACAACTCGGATTACAAAAAAAAATAATGCATGCTATGGCGGTCTTCTTTTCTTCATTTCTTCCTTCTCTTTCTTTTGATTTGATTTTCTCTAAAGGTATCACAGGGCACCCTAGGGACTAATCCTTCTAGGCACTGCTCATCCTAATCTCCCATAACACTAATCCTAATTCTTATTACAAAATTATATCAAAAATAGAAAAAGTAAATCTAGATACACCTACAAAATGAATGTTAGCTAGACACACCATATAACCCAAGCAGTTATATGAATAATTTGGACTTAGCACCCCACACATAGGTAACCAAGCCCACTTGTCCTAACATGGGTTACGCTTAGGGGCTAAGTAACCTGCACAGCAAAATTATTTATATTTTTATTACAACGGCCCTTAGGCACAACCCCCTACAGAAAATATGATTAGGCTAATAACAACCTAACATCCAGTCTATAAAACATACACCCTAACATCCAGTCTAAAATATTACATCACAAAATAAAACACAACATCATACATACAATGCCCTAACTTAGCACTAGAAGTGGCGACTTACTATTATAATGTGTATTCTTAAGGTTTGTGTGGCAAGATTTTATTAGGCTTCTTTAGTTTAAGTTTCAATTTGGAATTTGAATTTATTTAAATTTTACCTTTGGGTGATTTCAATTTAAATCATTTAATGATTTACTTTTCATTTTTTATTTCACTTTTATTTGGTTAAAGTGATGTTTAAGTTTTCAAGAATGAAGAGTAGAATGAATTCCATTTGTAGACAAAACTCACCCTATTCAACATCCTAACTCCTAAAGAGTCTAACTAAGGTCCTTAAGTATCTTAATTAGCCCATTTGAATTTGTGTAATTCATTTGATTTGATTTAGAACTTAGGATTTGAGTTTGTTTAAGTACTTGATTAATTGATTTTGGATTAGATGTTTTAGTTTCATTGCATCTTGATAATTTAATATCCTTAATATCTAATGAAGTTTAAGTTTGTTTAAGTTCATGTGTTTTCGATTGATTAATTTTAGATTAGATGTTTTGGTTTACTTAAATCTTGATAATTCAATATCCTTATTAATTAATATATTGTTCTTTTATTTGATTATGGTTATGTGACTTAACTTTATGTTTATTTGATTTGATTATGGTTCATTCATTTGTGGTTAGATTAGATTAGATTAATTGAGATTTTATTTTGATTTTAATTGAGTTTGATTCCTTGTAATTAGGATTTTATCTTTTAATCTCATCCATTTGTCATATTTATCAAAGTTTGGTTTGCATTTTGATTTCATACACTAGATAGTTAATTAGTTTATCTTATTTAAGTAGGTTGAATGAGATTTGATTTGATTACATATTAAATTGATGAGAGTCTTTCTTTATTTGATTTGATTAGCTTTATTAGTCTATGGGTTTGCTTAGATTCAATGTGATTATGTGATTAGTTTAATTAAGAAGTGTGTTTATGATATTATAAAGGTTTGTTTAATTTTCAGTTTAATTTCATATTTATTTAGGTTAATGATGTAATTAATTACTTAATGATTTAAGTTTAAATTAAGAATTGATTGGTATTTAATTGTATTTATGTTTGATTAAGTTTAAGTTTAATATGATTGATTTGATTGACTTAATTAGTTTACTTAAGATGTGTGATCAAATTAATTAGTAGATTAAATAAGTGTTTGATTTGAATTAATTTTAATATGATTTAGAAAGTTAATTTGGTTTATTAAGATGATGGATTAATTTATTAAGTTTACATTAATTAGGTGTTTATTCAATTGGATTAGCTTAAGGGTAGTTAGTTTAATTAAGGAGTGTGTTTAAGTTAATTATTAAATTAAATAAAGATTTATTTAATTCTTAGTGATGTAATTAATGACTTAATGATTTAGGTTTAATTTGGGCTTTGATTAGTATTTAATTGCATTTTGATTATGTTTGATTAAGCTTAGCTTTAATATGATTAATTTGATTAACCTAATTAGCTTACTTGAGGGGTGTGATTAATTATTAAATTTAATTAGGGGTTTGACTTAAGCTTAATTTTAGAGTTAGCTTTAATGTAACTTATTTAAATTAATTAGATTAATTAAGATGATGGATTAATTCATTAAGTTTGCATTAATTAGATGTTTGATTAATTAAGTTTGATTAAGGGTAATTAATTTTTAATCATTAGATTAATTAAGGGTTTATTTAATTAGAGGTTAATGACTTAATTTCTCACATGTGAGTGATTTGATTTAGTTAAGCGTTTTACTTAAGTTTGATTTGATTAAAGGATTATTGTTATTACTATCATTGTTATTAAGTGAATTAATTGTTTATTTTATGTCAATTAATTTTGATTATTTATGATTAGAGTTTTATTTGATTTGATTCATTTATTATGTTTGCTTGATTTCATTAACATGTTTGATTTAGTTATTAGGTTGAAATATTTAATGTTTAAGTAATTATCTTATTCCAAATGGATGTGATTTAATCATATGTAATTTAAGTTTACTTTGACTTTATTTGGTTTAATTCGATTAGTATTAAATGATTAGGTTGAATTATTTTATTAATCAATTTGATTTTTTAGCTTATTTGATGATTAATTAGTTTCAATTTATTTATACTCATTAAAGAGTTTCATATGATTAAGATTTCATGCTTAGTGGTGGTTTAGTTATACTAGTTTGACCCATGTTAAAGTTTCTTAGATTTATTTAATTTTAAGTTGATTTAACATTTAATCATTTAATTAAGTTTTTTCAACTTAAATAGGTTTAATCATATTTAATTTAATTTCCTCTAAGAATGATATTTTTCTGATTTAAGGTTTGATTAATGATTGCTTAAGTGCTAATTCATTTCTAATTTTGATTTGATATTTAAATTATTTTAATATTATTTTTTAATTAACTCCTTAATTGATTAAACTTTACTCTTAAGTGTTTGTTTGGGGTTCATTAGGACTCAAAAGATCACATTATTTTCTTAAGAGTCCTAGATGTCAATCGAAGGTATTTAAGCCATTTTTGAATATTTTTGTAAATTTCTAAATTTTTATTTGATTTATTTTATTAAAATGGATAACTTAAACTTCAAAATTTAATTTCTCCCAATCCAAATGTCTTTGCCACTTGAACTTTTAATAATAGGTGTGTCTTAACTTTAATTTTAATCTTTGAAAATTTCAACTTAATCCGACTTAAATTTTTGGTTTAATTAACAAAATTTGATTTTTCACTAAAACCTAAATTAAGTCAAAATACTAAGTGAAATTTGGGGATTTTGGGTTTGTTAGATTCCACTTAGAAAAACAAATCCAATGAGCCCTTGTTTATAATTTTTGATTGAGTATTTTATTTTCTATTAATTTTTAAAGTTTTAGGTAATTTAAATTAATTTTTTAAATAAAAAAATTGTGGCGTTGATGTCAGCCATCAGGCGGGAAAGACCAGTCAACGGTTTGGAGAACCACCCGCGGTTCACTTTGGACCGTCTGATCGCAAATCGGACGGTCCATATCAGATTGCACGATCTAGAGGCAAAGATCGCGAAAACGGTCGCGATCGGTACGATCGAGCGTCCGAATGATGACGGTCCAGATCACATCAGGCGATCTGAAGGCCCGGATCGCATGATCCAAGCATGATTTGAGCCATCTGAGCCCGTGAACTATGGGATCGGATGGCGGCTATAGCCTGCCGGCTAGTGAATAATAAAAATAGGTTTTTAAAGGGAAAATAGGGTTTTCTAAGTGAAAACTTGTCCAAATGGACTCATTTTTGCATCGATTCGCACTAGAAAATTTTTTTTTAATTGGGATGATTTAAATTAAAAATATGGGATTATCTAGGAGAAATTCCTAAAATTGCAAGAAAATTAACACAAAATGTGAAATCCTAAGGTCGGTTAAAGTTTGGTAAAATTTATCTCGTCGAGGATGGTTTTCGGTGGCGGTGAAGATGAACTCCAAGGTATGTGAGGAAGCTTTGGAATGATTTTTAACCCTTGCCTCCCTTCGGAATATCATCTTCTCCGATGTTTATCGTCACCTTGCCGGAAAAGTAACTATTTGTGTTTTTGAGCTCAAAAATGGCTCAAAGAGGTGGGGGATGGGTTCCTTTTTTCTTTGGGGAGTTCTTGGGGCTGAATGGTAGTAGGAGGAAGAGACTTGAAGCCTCATTTCCCCCTCCTTTTATAATGGCCAAAAATCCACCCTTCTTTGAATTTTTTGGCTCTGAAATATTATTATCTTGCTTGGGGTGATTGGGATGGATGATGAATTGATTAAGGACTTCAGATTTTTGCTTCAAAGTCCTCTCTTGCTGCCATATATCAACTCTATTCAATGTAAATATGGGGAGGAGTTAAGTGCATGTGATGGGGAAGAATTAAATGAGGTTATGTGGAATCCTATATGGGGAAGGATCCATGAGGGATTTAACTAGGTTGGGTTGATTTTGGGCTGATCCCAAATGGATTTGGGTTGGGTTTGATCAGCTTCCAATGGCTTAGTTTCAAGGGATTTGGCTTAATTTGGGTCATGTGGGTCATATTGGGTCAAGTTGACCAATTTGACTCAAATTGGCCAAAATAGCTTGAGTTATGGGTTGATTCATGTTCAATTGGCTAATTGAAGATGAATGCGGTCTTTGGTTTGAATTAATTTAGATTTAGGCCAAATTGACCCTTTAGGCTAATTTAGGCTAGGTTGGGTCAAGTTGACCAATTGGTCAAATTAGGCTCAATTATGGCTTTGGCCAAGTTCAATAATCAATTTGGAATGAACTTGAGCCATTATTTGCAATCAATTTGGGTTAGATCATGATTTGACCCAATTTGGTCATTTATGCTAATTTGGGTCAACTTGGATCAAATGGCCGATTGGGCTTGGTTTGACTTAATTGGTGGTCAAGTCATATTTAAATATTGACTTTGGGTTGATTCAAATCATTGGTTTCAATCAATTTGATGTACGATGAGTTTTGGCTAGTTTTGGTTCATTTGGGCTAAGGGTTGACTTAATCAAATGACTAAGTTGACTTGGTTTGACCCAATTGATTGCAATTGATCATCCTAGGGGATCAACAATCATGGTGGAAGATTTTGGTGAGATTGGTTCAATCTAATTTGGGTTGGATTGGAAGTTGGCTCAAATGGGTCCTTTAGGTCACTTTGGGTCAAGTGGACCTAAGTGGGTCAATTGGTTTGGTTTTGGTTTGATTTGAGTTTCGTTGAACTTATATATGAGCCATAAATGTAAATATAAATTCATCGACAATCAATTTGGAGTCCAATAGGTTTTGGCTCAATTGAATGTTTTAAGTCAAAAGGGCTAAGTTAGGCTTGACTTGGGTTGACTTATGATTGTAGATTTTATTTATATTTGGATAAATAATCGAATGAATGATTGATTCAAGAGAAAATCCATTGATTTTGACTTGGTTTGGATAGAATTTGGTTAAGCCTAAAGAATTGGATTAAAGGGCTTAGATTGAGTTTGGATTTGATTTTCAATATAGTGTTGGTCATTTGGATTTGGATTCCATTTATATTTGTGAATATAAATGAAAGAATAATTTATTTATTAAAAAATCAATTGAGTTTGATTTGATTTAAAGGAATTTTTGGCTAAGCTTATGAATGTGGTTCATATGGCTTAAGAAGGGTCTTAGGATTTGAATTTGATTTTGGGTTTCAATCATTTGGAGTCAAATTTGAAATTAGATTTGGAATTTGAATTTGAATTTATATTTGGTTTGAGAATTGAATCCAGGTTTGATTTGAGAAAGTGTATCTAGATTTGGTTTAGGCTATAGGATAAGTAATTTTCTTAAACCCTAAGGCATAGTCTAATCTTATGATTAACCCTTCTAAGTCTCTAGGCTTAGGTTAAGTGTTCACCTAATTACTAGAAGTGTCTTATGACTAAGAAATTCTTAGTATCTAGAAGTGTCCTAATTCTAAGGAGAAGAAGTTAAGAGCTCACTTCAAATGTGAGGTCAACAAAAGGACCCCCAATAGGTGTGGTGTAACTAATAAGGCACACCATACATATTGGCATTGACCAAAATGATCAATAACATCCAGAAGATTTTAACAAACAATAAAAGTGATCTATACCTATACTCAAAAGGTAAATAGAATCATGATCTTAGTGCAATGCAGCTCTCTTTATGCCAAGAACATAAGAGAGCAAGAAAGAATCCGTTGGGGATTGAGTACATGAACCTTCCTCTACGAAAACAAGTTCAAGCTATCCGCTGGGGATATGGATCTGAGTTTGATTATGAGTATAATTTTTTTGGGTGTATATCCGCTGGGGATTGATTACATGAGCCTTCCACTTGGGAAACAGATTCAAGCTATCCATTGGGGATAAGAATTTGATTGGATTTCTTTGATTTTTTTGATTAGACTCCACTAAGGAAGTTAGTTTATTTGTTATAGCTCCACTAGGGAGAAGGGTTCTAGATTGAGGGCATATCAGCTGGGGATGTACACTCAATTGAATTTGTTTGATTTAGATTTAAGCTCCACTAGGGAGGTTAATTTGATTTGCGCCTCACTGGGGAGAAATTTGGTTTGTTTGATATGTTTAATTTGACTCCACTAGGGAGGTTGGTTTTGAATTTATTTTATTATGGACCCTGTCAATGTGCGATGGACTACACTAAGAAGGAGCCACGGGGGCTTTGACTTGTCTTAGATTTATAAGTCCAAAGGGATAGTCTACCTGCCATAAGGTAGGACTATCCAACCTAAGGGGTTGCCTTTCGGTGTGCAACAACTGTACTACAAAGAAGGCATAGTAGACTTACATCTTCCCAAGTAGGGATCAACTATTGGGGTGATCTATCGATGGCATAACAAACTGGACCCTACCTAAGAAGAATATTGAGTGAGTGCCACTAGGGGTCTTACCTCAACTCAAGAGTATCCTTGATGATTAATTTGATTTATATTTCATTTGATTTGAATTGATTTAATTTAATTTTTGTGCTATATTATGGACCCACATTGGCGTCTGATGGACTACTAAGAAGGGGCTATGTCGCCTTGACTATCTCATTTACAAGTCCAAAGGGGTAGTCTACCACCACGGTAGAATATCCGCCTAAGGTTGCCGGTGTGCAACGGCGTACTAGGAAGAAAGCGTAGCTTACTTACATCGTCCAAAGTAGGGATCCGGATTGGGGTGATCTTGTTTGATGGCACAAGTCGATCCACTAGGGGAGTGACTATTTGAGTGAATGCCGGTGTGGACTCATATCGACTCAAGAATAGTCAAAATTAATTTAATTTAAGATGGGCCCTATAGGCGTGCAATGGATCTACTAAGAAGGAGCTAATATCAACATAGACCTATCTTAGGTTACAAATCCAAAGGGATAGTCTACTAGCTGTTAGGTAGAACTAACCAACTTAAATGTGCCTTTCAGTTTGCAATGGTCTAGTTAGGAAGAAAGCGCGAAGACTCACATCTTCCTAAATAAGGAACCACTAGGGAGATCGGTCGCTTATGTAATAAATTGGGCCCGACCTAGGGATGTCCATGTTTGCAACGATAGTGTTGGAAAGAATGCATAATAGACTTATATCTTTCAAAGCAAAGATGACGTAACTTGTTGGTGGCACGATAAGTTGAGACTTATCTCGACTAAAGTAACAATTAATTGCTAAAATGTAGTCTAATCCATTTTAATTTTTAAGTTTATTTTGCGTGGACCATGTTGGTTTGAGATCAAAGCGAGAAGGAGCTTATATCACCACTATTTGATTTTGCCAAGGGAGAATGCATCCACTGAACAAATTCTCTAACCACAGGGGTGGCTACTAGGAAAGAGGGACTGTCCAATCCAAAAGTAACCCGGGTAGTGTCTAAATAGGGTAGCAAAGAACGTGATCTAAATAGAATGCCCGTAGGGGATGGGGCCACTAAAGGCTTAATCCAACACCCTGAAGATGATGATATGGCTAGTCATATATCAAATATGTATTCAGTGGCCAACTCAAGGAGAAAGCACGGGGACGCACATCTGCTAAGAGTGATATATCCACCAAATGAGTCATTATCAGCATAGCGAACATCAACCAACCTAAGGTGCTCGTCAGTTTACAATAATCAGCCTAAGAAGAAACCTTGTGGACTCACATCCTCATAAAGCAAAACTGATTGCTGAGATAGTCTATCTTCGGTTCGATAGGTGCCATCTGACCTTGGGCGACTACTGGGTGAATTTCATTGGAGGACTTACATCAACTCAAATGTAGTCAAGAGGAAAGGAGCCTCTGGGGGACTTATCCTAAACCTCAAATGTACTTAACCTAGTTAATGCATGATGGCTAGTTCAAGAAGAAAGCATGTGGACTCACATCTCCTTAAGCAAAGTCAACATAAGGTAGCTCACTAGGCGGTGAAATCTACCATACTGATAAGGTGCTCATTGATTTGCAATGGTCAAATATTTGAAAGAAAATACGGGGACTCACATCCTCCAATAAGTAACCACTAGGGTGACATACTAGCGAGGTAGTATGTAGACCCAACCTAGAGCAACTAATGAGTGAGTGCCACAAGGGGCTTGCTCCAATATGAAAGTAGCCTGAGACAAAAGATATATGTTTGTTTGTGTTGTGAAAGAGGGAATAGGATGTCGCTTGGGTTCTCATACACCTATCCTAAACACATCAAAGAATGGATGAAATGGTGTCATAGGGATAATTATGACTCCACCAAGAAAGGATGCCTCTTGGGTTCTCTTACACCTAACTTAGTTGTACTAGTCAAAATAGGATGCCTCTTGGGTTCTCTTACACCTATCCTAATAGCACTGGAGGATCATTTTGTAGTTTGTGTTTGTGTTGTGGAGGGATAGGATGCCTCTTGGGTTCTCTTGTACCTACCCTAAATACATCATGGCAGATTCACAAGCAAAAGATATTTCTAACATAGAAGAAATGGAATTTGATATGAAAAGAAGTTTTATTGATACTCACTTTCAAACAAAATTTATGGATAGTATTTCTTAAGTAGAGCCCATTAATTGGAAGCATCGGGCACTCTCCTTTACAATTTATGAGTTTATAAGATCCTCGTTAGTAGGCCTTCTCTATGGAATAAGGGCCTTCCCAAGTGGGTTCAAACTTGCCTCCTATCTTCCAATGGGCAACAATTGGCCTCCTTAGAACTAAAATAAGCTCTCCTACTTGAAAAGCTATAGGACAGACCAACTTATTATGAGCTTGAATCATCTTGGCTTTATATAACTCGAGGTTCTGGCATGCCCATAGGCGTCTCTCCTCCAAACCTTCGAGCTCTTCCATACACAACTTGGCATTCTGTTCTATTATAATTTTACTACCCATGGCTATCCTTAGTGATGGGAGTTGGACTTCTAATGGTAGAATGGCTTAGAACCCATACACTAAGGAGAAAGGGGTAGATTGAGTTGGAGTTCTGTATGTGATTCGGTAAGCCCATAAGGCTTCAACTAACTGTTCATACCATCATCATTTGTTGTTATCTAGTGTCTTCTTCGGTATTTGAATGAGAGCTTTGTTGAAGGCTTCTACTAACCCATTTGCCCTTGGGTAGTAGATGGTAGAATATCTCCAATCTATGTTGTGTCTTCGAGCAAAGCTATTGATTTTAGTGCTCTTGAATGCAGTACCATTATCGGATATAATTCTTTGAGGCACCCTGAACCTATATGCAATATGATTCCTGAAAAATTAGAGCGCATGCTGAGCTGTGACCTCTTTAAGTGGGATTGCCTTTGCCCACTTGGAAAAGTAGTCAGTAGCAACTAGAATGAATCGATGACCTTTGAAAGAAGGAGGATCGATCGAACCCACAATGTCAGTACCCCAACACTCAAATATTCATGAGGCCAATGTAGGATATAGAATATTGGGTGGTTGATGTAGGACCACACCATGTACCAGACATTGGTGGCATCTCCTAGCTATATCCATGCAGTCTATGATCATCAAAGCCAATAGTATCCTAGTCTCTTGATCTTGGCTTTCATCTTCGGACCAGATTAGTGTGTTCCGCATAAACTTGAGTGTACCTCATTCACGATTATATGGGCTTCATGTTTGTCCAGACAACGTAACCACATATGATCGAAGGACTGTCGATATAAGGTGCTGCCTACAAGAGCATATGAAAGGGCTCTCAGCTTCACCTGGTGTGCTTGTGATTTCTCTTGAGGTAGTTTGCCTATACTAAAATAATCTATGAATGGTTGCCTCCAATCTGACTCCTCATCCTTTTTGGCAATGGAAACTTCCCCTTCAAGAGAGAATCTCTCGATGAGTTCAACATCAATAAGGGATATAACTATCTATTTTGAACCCTTATTGGAATGGACTCATCTTCTGGACATGCTAACTCTTTTGTCAAGCTTCGCTAATATGTTTGCTACTGCATTCTCCCTTAAGAAATCTTGTAGATAGTAACCTCTAAGATTTGATCCAATAATTCTATGGTATACTTATGGTAATGATGGAGCTTAGGCTTTAGAACCTTGTAAGACCCAACGATTTGGTTGATGACTAACTGAGAATCCCCAAAGATGTTGATACTCTAGACACATAGTGTAATGACTAACTCCAGATCAACAATTAGAGCCTCATATCCATCTTCATTATTGGTGCATGGATTGGACAGCTGATATGAGAATCTCATCACATCACGGTCCGGAGTTAGGAGAACTATTCCTACCCCTGCCTTCCCTGGGATAGTAAATTATGGTTCTTCTCCTCTTTGAGAGGAAGTTGCACCATCAAAGTACATCTCCCAGCAGTTAACACTAGTACCCCCTAAGTTCATGATTTGTTCATCAGGGAGATCATCATTAAGAGGAGAATCAGCAGGGAGTGGATGCGCTACTAAGAAATCCATAAGTGCTTGTCCTTTTTCTCTATGGAGGGGTATGAATGTTATGTCAAACTAAGATAAAATTATGGACCAACACACCAACCATCCGGATAAGGTCAGCCGTGCCATGAGATATTATGATGGATTGACTCTAGAGATCAAGTTCACCTTATGAGAAAGTATGTAATGTCATAGCTTTTGGGATGCAAAGATTAAAGCTAGGCAGTGCTTTTCAATAGGTGGATAGTTTGCCTCAGCAAGGATTAGACGATGACTTAGGTAATAGAGAGCATTTTCTTTTCCTTTATCATTGGCTTGGGCCAACAAAGTGTCAAGTGAGTCATTTAATACAGCAGTGTAGAGGATCAACAACTTGCTCGGGATAGGGGCTGCTAGAACTGTGTCATTAGGTAGTGCTTGATGTCTTCGAAGGCATGCTAGCACTTATCATCCCACTTAAACTTGGCATCCTTTTTGACAAGTGCGAGAATGGTTGGCATCTTCTTGATAAGTTGGGAATGAAGCATCTTAGATACACCAAGTGTCCTTGGAATGACCTGAGTTGTGTTTGGCTTTTAGGGGGTGGCATTTTTAATATCGCTTTGATCTTTTTTGAATTGATTTCAATTCCCCGATGTCAGACAACAAACCCAAGGAATTTTCCTAAAGCTACTCTGAATGCACACTTTAGGGGGTTCATTTTAAGGATGTATTGTCTTAACAGTTCAAAAACTAATCTCGAGTTAAAGAGATGGTCTTCCTTTTCTTTGCTTTTGACAATGAGATCATCGACGTAGCATTCAACTTGATGATGAATGAGTTCATCAAAGATTCAAGTCATGGCCCTTGGTATGTGACACCGACATTTTTAAGGCCAAAAGGCATGACCTTATAGCAATAGATTTCGATCGGGATTTGAAAGGTAGTGTTTCTTTCATCCTCTAGGCCTTCTTAATTTAGTTGTAGCCATAAAGAAGAATACTGCATGAGATGAGGCAATGTCCACCATTAATTCTAGTATAGGAAATGAAAATTCATCCTTAGGACATGCCTTATTTAGATCCCTAAAATCGACACATATGCGAATTTGGCCATTCTTTTTCTTAACTGGGATGACACTGGCCAACCAGGTAGGATATTTTTCTTCCCTAATAAAGCCAACATCAATCAATTTCTTGATTTCAGAAGTGACCTATTGTTCAATGTCTAATCACATGCGTCTAAGAGCCTACTTGATAGGGTTAGCATTAGGTTCTATTGCTAATTTATGACTGCTATGTCAGGAGATAGACTGGGCATCTCTTCATAACTCCATGCAAAGCAATCCTTAAACTCAATCAATAGCTTCACTAAATCATTGGTTTCTTTTTCATTCAATAGAGAACTAATGTATGTTGGGTGTGGATTATCTTCAATTATTAGGTTGATTTCTTTGAGCTCGTTGATAGTTGATCTGATCTCCTCTTTCAACTCTGGCCGTGCATCCCTGACTTCAAAGTCATTTGGATCATCTAAAGTTTCTAAGCACACCTCCTCATATGAGTTAGCATGATTTGAAAAGAACCTATTAGATTCCAAATGATTGGTGATGACTAAGCAGTAATCGTCATCATCAACTGGACCCACTATACCGAATCCTAGTCCCGATCTTGATTGTGAATGTCTGCATTTATTGTCCCATAACCTTTCAAAGTAGTCCGACTAATGTTTAGACCAAGCATGTGGAATTAATCCTTTCTTTGCTAATTAAGAACACAAGGCGAGTACCAATCAAAAGGTAATTTTATTAAATCTTTCCATGAATCATCCTCAAGTTCTACATCAACTTCTTGACTTAAGGATGATGCTCCAAGAAAGAACTTCTGCACCTTTACATTTGTGGAAGACTTAAGGTCTTCCTTAACTATCAAACCCTAAACTTTTTATAGGGAAAGTGGGGTTAAAGCTAAATTTTTCATCTGATGCCTCACTGTTTCACATATAGACTTGGATACACTTATGCTTTGCTTAGGAGCCCGGTCTTCATAGGTGTCTGGCTCAACTGTCACTTGCATGGGGATTTACTATATGGAAGTGCTAGCCAGTGTACTAATCATATATGGCTCATCCTCTGAACTACATTCTAAGTCTACATAGATAGTAGGTGTACTCTTGTGGACATAACTCTATTGGGTGGCCAAGGAGGTCTTCATCCCCAGGCATGTCTCATCGCCTCTTCCTCTGTCTAGTGGAGGTCGAGTCATCCTACCCAAATGTTCGAATGGAGTAATGAACTGTGGGTGGAATCTAATGTCAGGCACTACTTTCTCCTCCAAGTTTATTTCTCGCTCCCTTTTATTTTCTTTCTCATTTCCTTTTTTCTTTTCTTTTTCTTTTTCTTTTTCTTTTTATTTTTCTATTATTTTTCTTTTATTCTTAAACTTTTTCCAT
The DNA here is from genome assembly GCA_021442155.1 of Cymbidium sinense. Lineage (NCBI taxonomy): Eukaryota > Viridiplantae > Streptophyta > Magnoliopsida > Asparagales > Orchidaceae > Cymbidium > Cymbidium sinense. Next base: position 188,836,981 of record CM038221.1, read on the forward strand.
GTTCATGAGAATCGACTTGCTAATTTTGAGGGAGATAGTAGGCCGCATCCTCATATATTCTGACCTCATGAACTGTGAATGGCTTAAGATCTCCTTTGATGTAGTATTCAATCCCACCCTTCATGAACTTCATACAGTGATGTAGAGAGGATGGAACCACATTGTTCTCATGTATCCATGGTCTCCCAAGCAAAGCAATGAAAGATGTATCTGAGTCTATAATATAAAACTTGATGGTAGTCTTCCAATCATCTACTTCTAATGGCAACACTATAGAGCCTAAGGCCCTCTCGCCTTATTCATTGAATCCTCTCAATATCATCTCTCTTTTAAAAGTTTGGAGTTATCAATCCTCAAGTAGGCAAGGGGTTTTAAACTCATAATATTCACTAATGCACCTTGGTCAACAAGAACTCTAGATATCCTGTATCTTCCAATATCCACTATAATGTAAAGAGGGCGATTGTGCTTGGTCATTCCTAGAAGCAAGCCTTCATTGCTAAAATATGCCTAGAGTGTCCTCACTGAGCCTCCTCCTCAGTAGTAGTCAGTTGGGCTAAGCATATCTCCAGATCAAGAAGAGCCTTGATTAGGGATTCCCTCTTCTCTTTAGATAAGATAAGGGCGTCATATATGCTTAACTTAGCTAGCAGCTTTCTAAGATGTGCTAAGACATTGTAGTCAACCTTGGCTTGATCTTACATAAGCATATCCATGGGTGGAGCATCCTGTGGAGGGGATATTTGTTCTTTAAAACTAATGATTTGCTTACCCTTATTCTGAGGTGCTACCTAGGAGGTAGAACTTGGCCACTGCGGAGGTTAACGTCAGTGACTTCGTGAGATGATTTAGTGGAAAGTTCTACCTGTGCATCAGGTTCACCTACAACTTCTCCTATGGGATCTTCAGAGTCAAATGACTCCAAATCAATCTCAATGGGCGAACCCGAATGATTCAGGAATGGAAACTCTATTTCTAAATCAGAAGAGGAATGATTCAAATGAGAGTTATCATTATTATTTTGTAGAATTAGAGAGTTTTCAAGAGGAATAAAATGTAGAGTATCAGAAGTGAACAAGATGCAAGTGAAAGCTTTCTTCATTGATTTCTTCTTAGATGGAGGTACATGATAGAAATCTAATAAAGTAAGCGGGATAAGGGGTATAGTGCTTGTCCACTGATACAATGCTCCTACTAGTAGAAGAGGAGCTAGTGGAGGAAGAAGTAGTAGCTGCAATAGCAGATGGAGTGTTGAACTCGGATGGTGGTTACACTATTATGCTATCCCGGGCAAGTAATGTAGGCTGTTGTTGGGCTGACACCTTCTTTAAGTTGTCTTTGGCAACTTGCAAACCTTCCTCAGTGTTGGAGGTTTGAGTTGCTTCAGGCGCCTATAAAGAAAGCTTCTTGATCTTAGAACCACTTTTTTAAAAGTTTGGGATAAGGCAATATCCCAACCTTCTTTTGTCTTAAGAGGATCAGAAGTATCCCCAAAAATTACTTTGACAAAACTGGAGGGTTGTTCTAAGAAGTATTCCTTCGGGATAATAATAGCTTCTGACTTGTAGCTGCGCTCAAGCCAGTCCTTAAAGGTGACACAATCCTCCAAGACATGACTAACCATGCAGTGGTAGGGGCAATAGTTATGATCAAAGACACAGCTCATCCTACTTATCTGCCAACTGTGTCTTCTAAATGATCGACCCTAGTAGGGTGACAATCAAGAAAATCCATCAGAGTGGAGGTCGTCGACTGCTTGGAAAACCTCTATCAGTCCCTTCTACTTGTCTGAGTCGATGCCTGAACTTCCAAGGCTCTCTCCCTCTAGATCTGAGTTCTGACACTCCTAGGGATATCTCGGTCAAAACTGCACGGCGTCGTAGCTTGGCCAACCCTAGCATAAGACTATCGAGCTCGACATGGGGCTTCTATGCTCTCTCTGGCCAAATTGAAATATGGTGGTGGAGGTAGTCGAATCCTCTTATAGTCCTCCTCTCCATCGAGGGGTGGAACCTACTACCACTCAAATGTGGAGAGGTCTCACAGGGAGATCCCTCCTCAGCCACATGGGAAGTAGCATCCATCTCTCTCTCCACCCTCTTATGATGCCACTTGACCTTGCAGTTATTATTGCAATGCTGTGTACGTGCAGATATGATAAAGCAAGAGCTAGCACCCACCTCAAATGTGGAGGAGACTATCTCAGAAATCGAGACAGTCTTCCCCTTTGGGGTGTCTAAGGAGGGGGTAGTAGCCTTTACTAGAGCTGTAGCAAGAGTAGTTGACTAACCCTGAGCTAGAATAACTGGCACAGAAACTGATACTGGCGAGGTAGCAGGAATAATAGTGGTCTTCCTCTTTAGTGTAAGAAACTTAGAATCAAATGGCATATCAAATCGAATAAGTGGTGTCTGCCCCACCACCTCCTCCTTGCTAACTGTGGTGAGGGCTTTCCCCTAGTAAGCAATCCTCACCCCCTCAAAACCATGGCCAAAATAGATGACCTCGGTGGAGCTAGTAGTAAAGAGACTAGCCTGATCTAAGGCTAAGTTTAGAGCAATGGGAAGGAAAATACAAACTTGTTGGGAGCCATGGATGTTGTACTAACTGAGAACTAGAAGAATTAACTGCACTGAAATTTGCATTGTTGAAATCTACATGAGTTAGACACTTGCCATGATATTCACCTTCAATCATTAATCTCAAGATTTGATCTAGAATTTGAACCCACACTGAACAATCCTAAGGATGTTAGTGGGGTTCATTGAAATTCTGGAGAGATTTTAAATATTGAGGAGAGTCTTTACCATTTGATTTTGATTTAGAACCCATACTCAACCGATTTATTTAGGTTGGGTGGGGTTTTAAAATTTGAGTAGAGATTTTCTTGGAGATATTTGTGTTTTATGAATCTTGTTTGAAAATATTGATAGTTTGAAAGACCTCTACTTACCAAATTTAGGTATGCTAAGAAGAGGTTGTGATTGAATATTTGAAATATTTTTACTCGTGAAGATTTGATTATGTGATATTTTGATTTGAAAATGGGGCTTCTTACTTAACAAATTTGGTATGTTAAGTAGATGCCACATGTGTTTGATTTGTGTTTAATGATGAGGCTTTCACTTAACATATTTGGTATGTTAAGTGAAAGTTAAATGTGATTGTGAGATAAATTTACTTCTCTTTGAAGCTGCTAGTTCCACTTAACAAATTTGGTTTGTTAAATGAAAGCCCCAAATGTGTTTGAGATATGTTTAATTTTCTTTGAGAATGAGACTCTCACTTAACAAATTTAGTATGTTAAGTGAAAGCTCAAGTGTGGTTTGACATGAAAAATTGGTTCCTTATTTAACAAATTTGTTATGTTAAAATAGGGATCAAATGTGTGTTGAATAGAGACCTTCACTTAACAAATTTGGTATGTTAAGTGAAAGTCAAATGTGTTTATGATTTTGAAAATGAAACTCTCACTTAAAAAATTTGGTATGTTAAGTGGAAGTCAAAGGTGTTTATGATTTTAAAAATGAAACTCTCACTTAACAAATTTGGTATGTTAAGTGAAAGTCAAATGTGTTAATGATTTTGAAAATGAAACTCTCACTTAACATATTTGGTATGTTAAGTGAAAGTCAAATATGTTTATGATTTTGAAAATGAAACTCTCACTTAATAAATTTGGTATGTTAAGTGAAAGTCAAATGTGTTTATGATGAAACTAAACCCTAAACAAATTTGTTATGTTAAGTGAAAGTCAAATGTGTTTATGATTTTGCAAATGAAACTCTCACTTAACAAATTTGGTATGTTAAGTGAAAGTCAAATGAGTTTATGATTTTTTTTTGAAAGAAAAGAACTTTTAACAAACTTAGGTATGTTAAATGGAGTTCAATTTGTTCTTATGATTTTCAAAAAAGGGGTTCTCATTTGACATACTTGGACATGTCAAATGAGATCCAAATGTGTCTTAAAGTCCAAGACTTTGGCAAGAAGGAGTTCTATCAGATAAATGCAAATGGTGTCAAATAGAATTCAATTTGCTTTACCTTCTCCAAGGGAAGGGGAACTCCCATTTAACAAATTTGGGTATGTCAAGTGGGGGGTTCAAATATGTCTTGACTTCTTTTGTGTGTGTATATGATTTATTGCATTTCAAAAAGGGGAAAAACTTCAACTCTAGCACATGTGAAGTATGTTAAGTGGAGTTTCAATTTTATATCATGATTTTATTCAAAAATAGGACCTCCATCTGACAAATTTGAGTGTGTGGGATGGGGATATCTATTTCCAAAGAAAATGTGCTTTTGAAAAAGACATTAAAAATGGTTGATTTTGATTTTAAAAAGGAACCTCCTTGCAACAATCATTAGATTTGTTAAACTAGGTTTGGATATATGTGTTCCGTGCCTTTTTGAAAATTTCTTACAAATTTTTGTGCAAAGATCTCTTATTATGTGGATTTTGAAAAAGTGATTTAGGAAAGACATGTTATTTTGTAGAAGAGTTTTATTTTCTTATTGTTCATAGGATGAACCTTGCCCCCACCATCAGGACGGTTAAGAGGTTCTTAATTTTGTTCATCTCCTTTGTTTGATTAATTTTATTTTTCACCTATTGGGAGAACCCAATAGGGATTTTAAGACCTACATGGAGTGAGGTCCTAAAACCTAAAGGATGTTGGCGGGCTTTGCTTAAGGGTGAAATAAGCTAAGTGTCGACAGAAAGAATGATAGTCTCGGGCCTATATAAAATATAAGTCCACTATCGATGCTTGGAGACATTAATTGTCTACTAAAGATGGAGAGAGCAACTATCCCCAGCGGAGTCGCCAGAAAATTCTGTGGTGTTTATTTTTGGGATGTGGGACACCACGTAGATCTTAGGGGGTGCTTATTGAAGTGATTGGGTATGATATTAAGGAATGATATACAATCTCAAAAGATAGAAATCACCACCCTATAATAGACCTAATCACCAATTAGGACTCTGTTGACCTCATTTTTTATATTGAGCTCTCAACACCTCCATGTTAGACATAGGACTTCTCTTAGACTTTAAGACTTTCTTAGTCTTAAGACACATCTAGTGATTAGGTGGACACTCTCACCTAGCCCTAGAAGACTTAGAAGAGTTAGCCATAGGAGTAGGTCATGCCTTAGGGGTGTCAGGAAAATCTCCTACTCATTAGCTTAAACCATTCCTCACTTTCCTTCTTTTAAGTCAAACTCCAAATCAATTCATGAAAATTTTCTTAAATCCCTTTAATTTTCCATTAAAGGACTTAGCCAAAATCAACTCTAAATCTTGATCTAACCTATTCGAATCCATGGAATTTTCTCAAAACTTATTTGTATTCTCATTTATATTCACATATAAAAATGAAATATAAATATAAATATAAATCAATCAACTTAAAACTAAAAATTAAATTCTAAATTTAAAACCCTTGAAATTCCCTTAAATCCCTTAATTTTCCATTATTGGATTTAACCTAAACTTTGATCAAACCAATTCAAATTCAAGGGATTTTCTCAAAACTTATTTATATCCTCATTTATATTCTCATATATAAATGAAATATAAATATAAATCAATCAAATCCAATTCAAAAATTAAATTTCAAATTAAAAATTCTCTTAAATACTTTAAATTCCCTTTAATGGATTTAACCTAAATCATGATTAAACTCTTTCAAATTCTTAAAATTTTCTCATGATCAATTTATATTCTCACTTATATTCACATATATAAATGAAATATAAATTTAAATAATCAAAACCCACTCCAAAAACTTAAACTCAAATCCACTCCAAACCAAATTTAAGCCTTTCAAGCCAAAATCTTGGACTTGATCAAATCAATTTAAAATCAAGCCAAACCCTTGATTTCCTCTCATGATTCAATCAACTCTATAATCATGAGCACATATATAAATCCAAACTTCAATCATTCAATCAAAACCCAAATCAAAAATCAAACCCAAGACTCCTTCATATTCTTCCTTTGAATATGAAATTTTCAAATAGATCAAAATCCATTTGACTTCGAACCACTTATAAATGGATTTGTATTTCAATCATAAGTCCATATTCAAGATCAATCAACTTCAAATCAAGCTTTGACCAAGCCATTTGACCCACTTAAGCTCACTTGACCCAAAATAACCTAAAGTACCCTTATGAGCCAACTTTTGATTCTAACCAAATTGGATTGAACCAAACTCTTATTTGTCTCTCATCATGATCAACAATCATCATGGGTTGATCAATCAATCAAATTGGGTCAAACTAACTCAAACCTAAGGGTTGACCAAGTCAACACTTAACCTAAAATGAAACCTAACATAGCCAAAATCCACTATAGGCCAAATTGATTGATCCAAGTTCACTCATGACCTATGTTTGAACTTGACCAAGCCAACATTTGTGCCTAACCTAGCCCAATTGTCCCACTTGACCCAAGTTGACCCATTTTGACCTAAAGGGCCAAAATGTGCCAAAACTTAATCTAAGGCAAATTGATTAAAACCAATGGGTCAATTCCATTCCAAATCACTTGTGGAACTTGACCAAAGCCTCAATTGGCCAACTAGACCCAACCTAGCCCAATTAACCTTAGACCCAACATGACCTAAAGAGGTCATGTTGAGCCAAAATTGAACTTAACCCAAATTGATTAGAAACAAAGATACTAATCCACTCCATATGACCAACTAACCGAAATCTACCCTTGACCTACTTCAAATAGCTCAAATAGGACCATTTGACCTAAATGAAGTCATATGAGCCAAAACCAAATATAATCCAAATTGAACCAAACCAAAGGCACCAAAACATTTAAAATGGTCATATGAACTTGACCCAACCCTTGGTTTGACCTAATTTGACCTATTGGTCAACTTGACCCAAGTTGACCCATATTGACCTAAATGGGTCAACATGAGACAAACCCTATCAAATGGATTTAAAATCCAATGAAACTTGGCCAAACCTATTTTCTCAACATACAAAACATACCCAAATTGAAAAAATAGCAAAATTACTATTTTACCCCTAGGCTATAGAACAAATTTTGGCCTAGCCCATGGGTATTTTGGTCATACACTCTTCATAATCACTTGAGACTTTCTTAAAAGCTCAAGGGGACTTAGTGATGAGTGGTACACTCAACCCAATGGGTTTGGGTCAGCCCATTTGATCCATGGACCCGACCCTAGCTTGAAATTGAAATTTCAAACTCCCTCTAGCTCAATTTTAGCACATGGGAAGGTAGCATTCTCCTCTGGAAAACCTACCATGTGCCCACTCAAAATAATAAACAACCTCCCATCTAATCAATTATCAAAATGTCAAGCATGTCGACCTTGATTGCAATGGGAGATATACTCCCCCTAATTCAATGAAAATTCACTTCACTCACACTTGATTGAGGCCTAGGAACCTTTAGTAATCATTAGAGAGCTTTCCCAAGGTCTTGAGAAGGATTTAGAATTCTTCCTTCTCAATTTTGCACTGTGCAAAAATAAGGGAGGTGGAGTGATTAGCCAACTTCTTCTACATTCGATCCCATCGAAATTCCTTCTACACTCTTCATCTAAGGACCAAATTGAGCATGTCCAAGAATCCATTTGAGTTCCCACATCAAGGAGAGCCTCAATTGGATCAAAGTTGCAAAGGAGATCAAGTAGTGTTGGTTCATAGGAAGATCCACTCCCAAGGCTTGAAACTTTCAACAGGGCTTCGTCTCCACTAGACGAAACTACCTCATCAAGCACGAGCGTCGGTGATCACCTCTGGCAAGGTATGTCATTTTCTGGCCACTTAGCTTGATAGGTGTTGGTCCTTTGTGAATGGAATTTTCATTGCATGAGAAATCAACGTTGGATAGGTTGGTAATGATGCCTAGATGGTGTGGGTTGAGTCATGTATGATTCCATGCTAGATCAGGCTCGGATCTCCCCTTGGATCATGGATGATCTCTATTAATCCTAAGGGAAGAACTTGGCTCATCTCAGTCGTCCATCCATGCATTTTAGATGGACGGCTGAGATTATTTAGCACATTTTAGAAATCCTTTATCTATTTTAAACCATGGGTGAATCCTTAGCCGTCCGATCTTTGATCGGATGACCAAGGATATAAGCGTGTGCGCCGCCAACCACCTTCTCAATGTGATGTTTAAGTGGTGGCTCAAGTGCATGTAAAAACGCCGCCACCATGCGTCAGTGATTGGTATTAAGGATTAGTTATGGGTTTTAATTAATTCCTAATTAATTCAAAAAATTTCTAAAATTCATAACTCTTCATAGAAAAATTAGAAAAATAAAAAAATGCTATGGATAGATAATTTCATCTAGAATATTTTAGAAATGTTTTCAATGAATTTTGAATTTCGCTTTTATCTAAATTTGGGTTTCTTTGGGAATTTTAATTAGCTAATTATTCTCTAAGCAAGTAACCAATTGATCTCAAATTTCTAGGGTTCATTTTAGAGGATGACCTCTACCTCTCTTAATTTTCTTGAGATTTATTAAGGCCTTAATTGGGAACATTTCCATTTCATTCCCTAATTACCCCTTTCATGTAATTAAGGGTAATTAAGGTATGATTAGTGCATTTTCCTTATGATTAAGTTTGATTAAGGCCAGATCTAGTGAGTAGGGATTTTATGGAATAATATTGGGGAATTTCCCCCAAGCTATTCCCTAAACCCTCTTTTCTCTCCTTAATCCCCTCTTAATTAAGGGTTAACTCATTAATTATCCCTTTAATCAATTTTCAAAAAAATTCTAAAAATTTCAGAACTTAATTAATCTACCTTGGGTAGATGCTTGGTTTAATAGCCTAAGTTAATTAAAGAAATTAAAATCTCTTTCATAAGTATGAAAGGGTGTTTTAAAAGTACTTAAGCTAAACCCTTTAACTTAATTAACTTTTAATTGTGAGCCAAATTGCATTAGGCCTTTTTATTATTAGGTGCATTGCAAATTTAAATACCTTGTGGGTTTTATGTCATCTCATTGGCTCATAATTACTTAGTTAATTTTTCTAAGGTGGTGTAGGTAAGGGTTAATTAAGCCACTTAATTCATACTCTAACCTAATCAATGCTTAAAATGGATTTAATTATGTAAAAATTAAAAAATATATAAAACACATGTGGGAATGGGTTAGAAACAGTAAACTTATCTCACCTTTTCAAAATTAAATCAAACTTCAAACTAAACAAAAATCATTTTGAAATTCACTTTGATTTATTCTAAATTTTCTTATTCCTTAACAATGTCTTTAAGATTTAAGTAAAGTGAGTTTATTTACATGATTGCATTGCTTTATTTCTTTTCCAACATGTTAAGTAGTATGCCATGTGATTCATGCATTCATAAGTTCATGTTTCAAATTCTAAAATGAAATTGTTTACTTTATGTCAAATGTGCATGTGTTGGCTAAAGTAAAATATGAGTGGCTATTATCACTACTAAATCCAAAATATTTTTAAAACTCATAAATGAAATATCAAATCTGAAAGCATGATATTCATATCTTAATTATTAGCTTGCATGTGATGGATCATAAAGCCAAGTTTAGTGTGGCCTTTCCTTTCTTTCTTATGGTAACATAGCTTTGAATAGGAGTTGGTAAGATGTAGGGTTCATTTGAAAATAACACAATACTTACTTAATTCTATACCTTATTCATCCCTATGCTATCATCTAAGAAGGATTGTCTATACTTGCATGCATAAATTGCATAAATAAAATAAATCTATTAAATAACTTTTGCATATTTCTTCTCCATTTCATTTCTTTTATATACATGTTTGTACTTAAGAAAAGTGGTATATTATTTTGGACAACCCCAAGATTGCCAGGCTTTAAGTAGCCCTAAGTAGTTCTTGCACCTTACACCTTTAGTTAACAATGGCGTTGTACTCACTTATGCCTTTCTTATTTTCATGTATGTATGTGAAATTTTGAATAAAGAAAACCTTTTCTACTTAAGAAAAATCATGCATATTCAACTTCTAAATTTTCTTAAATGGAGTACTTAGCATGCATCATAAAGTGTGTTAACTACTCTCATTCACATGTATAGATATGCTTAGGGTCCATCCATATGCATGTTATATATGTTGGGAAAGAAATGACGTAATGTGTGTTATATGAATTTTGATTCATTTTATTTAATCTTAAAATGCCTTTCTTTTTGAATAGATTTGTTTAGAGTTTATCTAAACTTAGGAATGATTAAAAGTTGTAATCAAAACATTCACCTAAATGAAATTAAAATGTGAGCTTACCTTAGAAATTACTTAAAGATTAGGGAGGAAAAAAGAAGTTCCCTTCTCTTTCCCTCTCTTTATAACTTAGTAATTAATTATAAGTTTCGCTCAAACCAAATTAAACATTAAATAAAAATAACCAAAAACACTTAAACAACTTAAATGAAACCCTCCTCTATGATGAACATGTTCTTCACACTTAGAAAATTTGAACCTAAAGTCCTAAGCTAAGCATACCACATAAACCTTCAAAGCACACACATTAGCCTAAGTCACCACTTCTAGCTTCAGGTAAGGTCAGTGCATGGTTTGATGTTATATTTTATTTTGTGATGAATGTTTTAGACTAGATGTTATGGTGTATGCTCATAGAATGAATGGTAGGATGTGCTTAGTCTAACTATTTTTTTCTGCAGAGGATTGTGCTTAAGGGTCCCCATCATAAATAAAAATATAAATGCTTCTTGTTTGCAGGTGCTTATACCCCTTTGCATAATACATAGGCTAGGTGGACTTAGTCACCCATGTGTGGGGTAATAAGTCCAATATACATGCTTGGGATTTTGTGCTGTGATTTGACTAACCTTTCTTTTACAAGTGTTAGTTAGATTTTTACTTTTCTTTTTCATGTAAAAATTTGTACATTTAAGATTTTGGAATTATTTATTATGGGGGATTAGGATGAGCATTGGTCATAAGATCCCATCTTATGACCATGTGAAGCCTTGGAACATCCACTTTCCAACCATCCAATGGAAGAACCAAAGAAGAAAATAAGAAAAGAAAAGAAGAAAGAAGAAAGAAAAAAGAAGAATAAAGCTTGAAAACCCCAATACAATGAATTCCTTCGCTTAAATTGTAATTCAATTTATTTGTAATCCGGGTTGTATAAGGGTAGAGCTACCCACATATTTGATATTTTGGGTTTATGCGGTGGTGCCTGACCACAAACAACCATTTATTCTTTTTGCGATTAGTTTTATAAATGATTTAATGATTTATTTAGCTTTTGCATTAAGTGGCATACTTTTTCTAGTTTCTTCCTTGCTTTATGTATGGCCTGGATGTGGATTAAACTCTTTAGGAAAAAATAAATCTTTTACCCAGCTTAACAATTCAAATTAAAATTAAACAACTCATAACCTCACTTAAAGCTTAGGTTTAAAATCAAGATAAAAGAATTAACAACCCCTTAGTTGGATGAGCATTTCTTTATAATATCATGCATAAATGCATCTTATTTCACTCTTGATTGGAGGGCTTCCACCTTTGCCAGAGAACATGGCTTGACCTTTGAGGGTCGTGGTGGAAACTTACCTCCTATCTTCTTGCTGATTTTGGCCAATAATATGATTTCTCATGCATTAGTCATAAAAATCCTATTAGCTTGAGTCAAAATGACTATCCAAAAATAAAAATAAAATGAAATTTAAATTACATTAGATTTAGGTCATTAGAAGCATGTCCCTTTACATGATATAGTCTCTTTAGGGAGTGAGTTTAAGGACTTAGTCTCTTTCTAAATAATAATAGCCTAGCTATCTTGCATAAAAATAAAGACTTGCCTACATATATTTAAAATCGTATGAGGAGTTAGTTGGAGGCCACCCCTAGGCGATTGTAAGACCAAGCTGCTAGGTGGTTTGTCCTCTCTTGTGAAGGCAAACCAATTACCCATTTTCTCCTTAGATTTAGGTTATGTTTCTGGCCCTCACCGAAGCTCCCTAGATTTAGGTTCTAAGGTTATTTTCCCCTTTGCGGCCATAAGCATAATTCCTCACCTCTTATGCATTTTCTTAATCTTTTGTTAAGGAATCTTAAGTCCTAAAATTCTAGTGAAAATACAACTCAAATAAACTAAATCAATTTCTAAAATGTAAAGCTCAATTATAGGATAGTTTGAGATGCTTGCTAGGTTTCCTAGCATCGTGAGCATTTCCTACTTATTTCCTATTTTGGCTTCGATAATAACTCCCTCTTTCGATCAATCCCATTTGATCTTCAAAAATATAAACCAATTGATTGGTAGTCCTTCCTATTGAAATCTTCAGAGATAATGATCATTTACCTTAATCAAGAGTTTTCTTAAGGAATCTTGTCCCTTAGGATGTAATTAACTATGAGGGCTTGCCCCTGTAGGGAACTTAATGAACTCGATTTAAAATAAGTACTACTTTACTTCTTCATATAAAGTAGGGGAAGAATTTCTGGTACAAATGCAGACCCATCGTCCTTAGGAGTCCTTATTGAGGTGATTAGTTCCATTAAAGGGAAGTGATTTCTATCTTTCAAGATAGTAGACTATACATTGATGATGTATCTGATCACCTGAATAAGTACATCTGCGGATCTGTGTGGCATCTTACCAAGATGAATTTTTGTAAGGGTTCCTCTTTCTTTTCTCCCCACATATTTGAATGGCGACTCCCTTATAGAGATTTATTCACCACAGATTTTTTTTAACTCTGAGGATGGTTCCTCCCTCCATCTTTAGTAAATGATCATTGTCTTTGAGTATCGATAATGGATTTGTACTTTGGTATGAATCCAAGACTATCCTTCATTCTGTTGGCACTTAGCTCATTTCATTCCTGAGTTAAGTTAGCCAACATCTTTAGGTTTTAGGATTGCACTCCTTGTTGGCCTTAAAACTCCAGTTGGGTTCCTCCAATGGGTAAAATAAAAAGATCTAAAATAAAAAGAAAACATCTCTTAAAGTCTTCCTCCTTATCATCTTCATGATAAGGAAAGGTTCATCCTAAAATAATAAATCTTCCATAAAAAACTTTGCTTTTTCAAAAGCACCTTTTCAAAATGCACTTAATAAAATATTTTCCACAAAATTTCTTCACCCTCATTTAACAATTCATATAATTGTTACATGTAGGGATTTTCAAAAATAAAACTAATAACATTTTCCAAAAGCACAAATGAATACCTTCTTTCAACTTACTTTGATGAAGATTTCATTTTTAAAATAAAATAAACAATTATCTTTCAAAAAAAAATCATAATCATGATCATAAAACTTTTCAAAAAGCACATATGAATTCTTCTATTCAATATACTCACACTTATTGAATGGAAAGTTCATTTGTAAACAAAATTAAAATTTTCAAAAAAAAAGCACACATGAATACCTTCATTTAATATACTTAAATTTATTAAATGAAGATTTCATTCCCAACTAAAAAATAAAAATATCTTTTTGGAAATCCCACTTAAACATATCTCACATATGTTTTAAGTTGGAATTCCTCTCTTTCAAAAAGCAACAATTACATGCAAAAAATTTTACATTTCAAAAATAAATTGATCGCCATTCAACATACTTAAATCTAATGAATGGAGGTCCTCTTTTCAAAACATTAAAACCAACAACCATATTTTAAAAATTTCAAACTCATTTGGAACTTCATTTAACATACCCAAATTTGTTAAGTGAAGGCTCCAAATTCAAAATTCAAAATTTTTCAAATATACATTTGGAACCTCACTTAGCATACTCAAATTTGCTAAGTGAAGTTTCCAAATCTAAAATAAAAAATTAACAATCACATTTCAAAAATTTTCAAACACACATTTGGAATTTCATTTAGCATAATCAAATTTGCTAAGTGAAGTTTCCAAATCTAAAATAAAAAAATCACTCACATTTCAAAAAATTTCTAAACACATTTTGGAACTTCATTTAAAATACCTAAATTTGTTAAGTAAAGTTTCCAAATCAAAAATTCAAAAATTTTCTAAACACATTTTGGAACTTCATTTAACATACCTAAATTTGTTAAGTAAAGTTTCCAAATCCAAAATTCAAAAATTTTCTAAACACATTTTGGAACCTCACTTAACATACCCAAATTTATTATGTGAAGTCTCCAAATCCAAAAATTTCAAAATTTTTAAACAATATTTGGAACTTCATTTAACATACCCAAATTTGTTAAGTAAAGTTTCCAAATCCAAAATTCAAAAATTTTCAAAACATATTTTGGAACTTCACCTAGCATACTCAAATTTAGTAAGTAAAGTTTCAAAAGTCCAAACAAAAATTTTCATACACCTTTTGGAACTTCTTCCCTTACCATACCAAATTTGCTAAGAAGAAGTTTCCATTTTTCAAAACCAAAACAAATCAAAATTTCAAACACACCATTTGGAATTTCATTTATCATACTTAAATTTGATAAGTGAATTTTTCTATTTCACAAAACCAAGTGAAACATCATCTTTAGCATACCAAATTTGCTAAATTAGAACCTCCACTTTCAATCATCTCTAAAAATAAAACAAAACACTTAGGATTCCTTTAGCATACCAAATTTGCTAAGGATCCTACCCTTTTCAAAAATCAAAATTTTCCCAACAAATGAAACACTTAGGATTTTTTTCACCACAGCTAAATTTGCTAAGAATCCTATTTTTTTCAAAATCAAACAAAATACACTTGGGTTCTTCACTTTACATATCTAAATTTTCTAAGTAAGAATTCCAAAAAACTTCAAAAATCAAAACAAAACAAAATTCACAAAAAAAAAAATAAACAATCACTTTTACTTCATTTAGCTACCTAAATTTGTTAAGTAAAAATTCCAAAAGATTCAAACAAAACAAAACTAATTTGACCCTTACTTTAACATACCTAAATTTTTTAAATGAAAGGGTCCTCCAAAATAAAAATTCAAATTCAAAACAATGAACTTATGGAAGCATCCTATCAAAATTTTGAATCCATATTTCAACATACCTAAATTTGTTGAAGTTTGGATTCATACTCAAATCCCTCTTTCAATCTATCTCTTCAAATTCATTTGAACCCCACTTAACACTTCTAAGTTGTTCGATGTCGGTTCAAAT
This sequence comes from Cymbidium sinense, assembly GCA_021442155.1. Lineage (NCBI taxonomy): Eukaryota > Viridiplantae > Streptophyta > Magnoliopsida > Asparagales > Orchidaceae > Cymbidium > Cymbidium sinense. The sequence continues at coordinate 188,852,118 of CM038221.1, forward strand.
TTTCAAAATTCAAAATTTTAAAATCTAGGAGATAGAAAATTGATGCAAGTTCGTTTCTCATTGTAGATTCTTTTCAGTGCGAGTATAGTTTCAGTTCACTTCAGTCAGTGCAATGGCAGGTTCCCAGAAATTTGTCTTTACTTTTCCTCACAGCATGGATCTATCCTTGGATCAGGTTGACTTCCCTCGTTTGTATCATGCCCATTTGATCCATTTTGGATGAGGATTTGAGGGGGCCAATATCACTTGTGAGGGCATTCCCCTCACAACAGTCAGCAGGAAGAAGGTGGTCGGGCAGAAGCTGATCATCAGGGTAGACTTACCCTTTGATTCAAATATCTCCTCACTGAAGAGAAAAGTTATGGTAGTACCATAGACTTCAATGGTTTTAGTGCAGGTAGTAACGGTAGCTCCAATTCCAATTGCAGTTCTTCCTTGAGTTGCACATGTTGCCTCAGTGCGTGCTATCACCTTACCATCTGTACCGCCTAAGGGTAAGGCTCCCCTAGTTTTAGGGCTTTCCTCCCCCACATTAAGTATGGGTCTAGCTCACACTCCTCTCATCCTACTCGCACCTAGTGTAGGAACAAGAACCATATGGTCAAATGGTTTCATACTCGGATACCTAAAGAGCTTGGCAACTGCCAGATCAGCCATAGATGAGTCTCCCATGATCACTTCATCACTGATTATAGAAAACCAGTTTCAGCCTCTCTCAGGATCAGATAGAGGATGCCAGGAGGATCCGTTCATCTCCTCCTCTAGTGGTGCATCTATAGCCAACAGTTTCTAGGAGTAAGAGGTCGTACGCTAGCCTTCGCTATGTTCTATGCCATGTAGGCGGATCATACGAATGCTCAGAGTCCGGTACCCAATTCAATCTATGATCTGTTATCCCCCACAGTGTAGGGAGGCAGATCCATCAGGAGAGGGCCCATGAGGCCCATACATCATACATTACCTACAGAGAGTGGCAGACGTTCAACCGTCAGTCAGCCGCTTCTACTTTGGTTGACTTTCCAACTCGGCGTGCTACTTAAAGGATCATTCAGATTATTACTCCCATTAGAGTGTGGTAAGTAGTATCATTCTTCTACATACCGCAGATTGACTCCATTCTGGGTGAGTCGGTGCCTCTCATTCATGATAGCGATCTGCCTTGGAGTTTGTACCTCGAGTTAGATCGATCTTTAAATGAGATAGTTGCACACTATTTTATGGAGAAAAAGGAGATCTTAGGGTATGCATGGTCTGATGAAGAAAGAGTCAGCTTTGATCCCAATGAAGATGACTTGATGGGGGATTTGGCTGCTGTATGCATGGTTGAGACTAGAGGATCTCTTCTTAGGGATCAACATGCCATGGAAGGAGATGAGGTTGATCAAGGAGACACCGTAGAATCAACCCATCACCTCCGATAGTAGTTAAGGCAGAAAGACGAATAGATTGATAGGATGGCACAATAGTTACTGGACTTATTAGCGACAGTGTTAGTGCTTCAGAAGCAAGCCCCTCTAGTTCATCCTAGTACAGTCGATGTCAGTCAGCTTGAGCTAGTGCATGCCTTAGATCTAGTTAAGACTCTACCTCCGATTAAGCAAGGTAGCACTAGTCTATATAGGAAGGTAGTGGAAAGTACCTCCATACATGAAAAAGATCTAAAATCCATGGTTGAGCGGCAGTGAAGGAAGGAAGCCCAAGCTGGAGGAGGATCAGGTTGGGGTAGACCCTACATAGAGGAATTTGATGTTATCTAGTATCTCAAGGGTTTCGTGCCTCCTTCCTTCAAGAGCTTCGATGGCAGTGGGAATCTGAGGTAGCATATAGCTCACTTGGGGTTATTACCTTGTGGAACGGCATTTACTCTTTAGACTTTTTATCGAGCCTAGCGGGTATCACTTTGATTGGTATGCTAAACTACCCAATGGTTGATAGAATTTCTTGAGTTAGAGCAACTCTTCATCAAGAGATTTGCTGGAGCTCAGCAAAGGGTTACTATAGGTGATTCGTTGTAGCCCAACATCACTCCGGTTAGTCACTTATTGATTATATTCTTCGATGGGTGTAACACAGTATGAAGTGTAAAATACGATGACACATGCCATTGAGATTCTCTTGAAGAATATCCATGGCCCGATCGCCTTCATGCTTAAGAGTTTCACCATAAAGACATTTGAGAAGCTAATCAACAAGGTGGTAAGTCTACAAGGAGAGGCCAAATAGTTTCCTTTTCCAGATCAGTTGCCAAAGCAGAAATCTCAAAAGGTTTATGAAGAAACCTAGGCGTAATGGTTGACAAGGGGAAGCGGTCGACTAGAGATCGGCGACCATGACCTCAGCAGCCTCCACCTCCTTTGCCACCATTGAGGCAACCATACCGGCCTCCACCTCAACCTCCACATCCATGGCCATACCATACCACCACCACCGGACATGCATACTCATCGTAGCTATGATCTACCTACTCTTTTAGATAAGTTAAACAAACCTTATTCTTTTAAGAGGTAATCGAATCTTTAATCTCTTAAAGAAACTTGATTTTTAGCTACTCGAGCCTAGGATACCGAAGGAAGTAGGCAAAAGTCATGATCCAAATTTTTGCCTTTACCATCATATGCTAGGCCACATTTTAGAGGATTGCTTTACATTCAAGGACTGGCTTGAACACAGTTTCAAGACTGGTGCTATCGTTATCCCAAAGGAATACCTTATGGAACAACCTTCCAATTCCATCAGGGTAATCCTTGGGGATACAAGTGATCCTATGAAAACCAAAGAAGGTTGGGAAATCTCTTTTTCTAAAACCTCTAAGAAAATAATTCAAAAGATAAAAAAATTTTCCTTGTAGGTGCCTGAGTCAACTCAAACCTCCAACACCAAGGAAGGTTTGCAAGTTGCCAATGCCAACTCTAAGAAAGTGGGAGCTCAACAGCAGCATGTGTCGGCTCGGGATAGCCTTTTAGCATAGATGTCAGAATCCCTTGGTTGCGACTTCCACACCGACTTCTATTTCTAGCTCTTATGTTTCTTACTAGTAGAACTCTTGTATCGGCGATAAGGGCATCAAATCCCTTACTCACTTACTACTTGACTTCTACTTTGTACCTCCAAATACTTCCAAGAAATTGAAGAATAAAGCGATTTGAATTACATCGTGTCTCTTCTAATGAGTTATCTTCTTCTATTCTAAACAACTCTTCAAGTCTAATTAACTATAACAATTGATCTTCCTCTTTGATTGAGTTGGACTTTCCAACTCTGAATACTATGGGTTCACCTCTTGAGATAGACTTGGAATCATCCGATTTTGAGAGTCCCATAGGAGAAGCTATAGGTGAGCCTGAAGTGTAAGTAGGACTTGCCACCACCTTGCCTCTAAGATTACAAAACCTCAGTGTAGGTTCTACCTCCTAGGCAGCACCTCTAGATAGGGAAACAAGTCATTAGTACTGAAGACTGAGAAGCCCTTCCACAGGATGCTCCACCCTTGGATATCCTTATGGAAGATCAACCGAAGGTGGACTACAATGTCCTTTCTCATCTAAGAACGTTTCCATTTAAGCTAATCATATATGATGCCCTTGTCTTATCTAAAGAGATGAGGGAATCACTAATCAAGGCCCTCCTTGATCTTGAGATATATGCTTAGCTTCGGTACGACCTATAGGTGAGGAAGCACATTATGCAAAAAAGCCCAATGGATCACCTTCACATGAAGACCTTCTATTGGGGACTTGAGGAGTCCCCATACATTACAATCGACATGGATAGGTTACTCTAGGTTCTCATGGATTCAGTGCATCGTAAACATTATGAGTCTAAAGACCCTTGCCTGTTGAAGATCAACATCTCTACACTCAGGAGATAGAATGATGTTGAGGATTCAATGATCAAGCGGCGGGCTTTAAGGTTCTTAGTGTTACCATTGGAGATCGGTGGGAATATTGAAGTCGAGTTCTACATCATTGATTCAAATACTTCATTCACTACTTTGCTTGGTAGGCCTTGGATACATTAGAACAAGATTATTCCATCCTCCCTTCATCAGTGCATCAAGTTTAGAAAAGATGGAATTAAGTACCGTGTCAACGGGGATGAAAAGCCATTTTCAATTAGAGAGGTTGAGATCTATGAAGATGCGACCTATTATCTTCTTCAAAATATCCTTTCTTGTGAACTTGGACAAAATTCAAATACAAAAGCAAAAGAAAATGAAACAAAAGAAAATATAAAAGAAAAAGAAAAGTCCAAGTGAGCAAGAAAATTGAAGAAGAAGTGGATCCATATCACATTCCACCCAGTTCATTCCATCATATGGACATGTGGTAGGATGGCTCAACCTCCACCGGGTAGAGGTAGAGAGGTAGTTCCAGAGGTGGGAGACTCCCTAGTTGGCCTTTAGCTAATAGAGGTCGAGTTCCAGTTCATAGGAGTACCCCTACTATTCACAAAGACAAATCTAGCTCAAAGGATGAGTCAAATATGATTAATATACCAACCAACCCCTCTCAATGGGTTCCATTGGAGGTGACTTTTGATCAAGCAAGAGATGAAGATCAGGCCTCCAAGCAAAGCAAAGTATTCGAATCTGGTTTATGTGAAACTATTCAGCAGCAGTTGGGAACCTTAGCTCTTACCTCACTTACATCTCAAAAAGTTAAAGGTTTAGTAGTTAAGGAAGCCACTAAGTCTTCCAGTGACACAAAGCAGAAGAGGTTCTTTTTGGGTTCATCATCCTCAAGTCTAAAGCTTGATGTAGGACTTTAGGAAGATACTTTTAAAGAATTAATGGAATTACCTTTTGACTTTTACTCGCCTTGTGTTCAAAATCTTATATAGAAAGGTTTAGTTCCTTACACTTGGTCCAAGCATAGGTCAAAATATTTTGAAAAATTATGGAACAATACAGGCAAGGAAGCACAATCAAGAGCAGGACTAGGATTAGATGGGTCGTCGATGATGAAGATTATTTAGTTGTTACCAACCATTTAGTCGATATGCTCTTCTCACACATCCGCAAATCTCATGAGAATGTGTGTTTAGAAATTTCAGATGATCCAGATGATCTCCAAGTCAAAGAGGCACTGTCAAAATTTGAATAAGAAATTCATTCAACAATCGACAAGCTTAAAGAAATCAACCTAAGGATAGAAGAAAATTCTTGCCTGACATACATCAGTTCATTCTTTGAATGAAGAAACCAATGACTTAGTTAGATATTGAGAGTTTAAAGGCCTTCACATGGAGTTATGAAGAAATGCACTTATCTCTCTAACATTGCAGTCCACAAGCTAGCAATAAACCCTAACGTTACCCCTATTAAGCAAGCTTCTAGATGCATGCGATTAGAAATTGAACAACAGGTCATTTCTGAAGTCAAGAAATTGATCAATGTTGGTTTCATCAGGGATGAAAAATATCCTTCCTGGTTAGCTAGTGTCATCCCAGTTAAGAAGAAGAATAGTCAAATTTGCATTTGCATCGATTTTAGGGGCTTAATTAAGGCATTCCCTAAAGATGAGTTTTCACTTCCTATACTAGAATTAATGATGAACATTGCCTCATCTCATGTAGTCTTCTCTTTCATGGATGGGTCATCTGGCAATAACCAAATCAAGATGTCTCTTGAAGATGAAAGAAACACTACTTTTTGAACCCCAATCGGAATCCTCTATTATAGGGTCATGCCTTTGGCCTTAAAAATGCTAGTGCTACATACCAATGGGCCATAACTCAGATCTTCAATGAACTCATCCATCATCAAGTTGAGTGCTACGTTGATGATCTCATAGTCAAGAGTAGTGAAAAGGAAGACCACCTCTTTGACTTGAGAGTAGTTTTCGAATGGTTAAGATAATATGACCTCAAAATGAATCCCCTGAAGTGTGCATTCGGAGTAGCATCAGAGAAATTCCTTGGGTTTATTATTCTACACTGGGGAATAGAAATAGATCCTAAAAAGATTAAAGATATCTTAGAAATGCCACCTCTAAGAGCTTAACTCAACTTAGATCCTTTCAAGGGTGGATGGCATATCTAAGATGATTTATCTCAAATTTATCAGGGAGATGCAAGTCATTCTCAGCACTTGTAAAAAAGGATGCCAAGTTCAAGTGGGATGACAAGTGCCAACACACATTTGAAGATATCAAAGAATACTTGGTGAAGCTGCCAATTCTTGCAGCCCCTATCCCGGGTAGGCCATTGATCCTTCACACTACTGCATTGGATGCTCTCTCGGTGCTCTGTTGGCCCAAGCCAATGATGAGGGGGAAGGAAAGCGCACTCTACTACCTCAACCATCATCGGATCCCTGCTGAAGCAAACTATCCACCTATTGAGAAATATTGCCTAGCTTTGATCTTTGTATCTCAGAAGTTACAGCACTACATTCTTTCTCATAAGGTGAACTTGATCTCTCGAACTAATCCACTGCAGTACCTCATGACACCGGTAATGCTTTCTAGTTGTTTGGCTCATTGGTCCATGATACTTTCACAGTTTGATATCACACCCTCTGTGTGGTAAAAGGATAGGCACTAGCAGATTTATTAGCAGCACACCCACTTCCTGTTGATTCTCCGCTTAATGACGAACTCCCCGATGAACAAATCATGAACTTAGGGGAGGCCGACAACCACCGATGGGAGATGTATTTTGATGGTGCTTCTTCTTTTCTTAAAGGTGAAGCACCATGATTTATTCTCCCAGGAAAGGAAGGGGTAGGAATAGTTCTCCTAACTCCAAACCGTGATATGATGAGATTCTCATACTATCTTTCCAACCCCTGCACCAACAATGAAGCCAAGTATGAGGCTTTGATTGCCAGTTTGGAGTTAGCAATCACTATCAATGTCAAGAGCATCAACATCTTTGAGGATTCTGGTGTCATCAACAGTTGTGTCGAGGTCTCAAACCCAAGCTTTATCATTATGAGTATACCATAAATTTGTTGGCCCGATTCCACAAGTTACCATCTACAAGGTTCCCAGAGCGGTAGATGCCTTAAAAAAAGCCAAAGGTTGGCATGTCTGAAAGATGAGTCCATTTCAATAAGGGTCCAAAATAGACAAGTCTTATCCCTTATTGATTCGGAACTCATCGAGAGACTTTCTCTTGAAGGGGAGGTTACCATTGCCAAAATGGACAAGGAGCTCGATTGGAGGCAACTGTTCATAGATTACATGAACACCAGTAAACTACCTCAAGAGAAATTTCAAGCCCATCAGGTGTAATAGAGAGCTCTTTCATATGCTCTTGTTGATGGAACCCTGTACTAACGATCCTTTGACCAAATGTGGTTACGTTATTAGATAAACATGAAGCCAGTGGCATTGTAACTGAGGTACACTCAGGACTATGTGGAGCGCATTAGTTCGGTCCTAAGATGAAGTCAAAGATCAAAAGACTTGGATACTACGCCACTGATTACATGGTATAGGAGATGCCATCGGTGGGTGCAGTGTGGTCCTCCACCAACCACCCAACATTCACCCTACTTTGGCTTCATTTGAGTGTTGGGATACCGACACTATAGGTCCAATTGATCCTCCTTCTTTCAAGGGGCATCGATTCATCTTAGCTACCATTACTTTTCCAAGTGGAAGCCATCCCAGAGAGGTCACACTCACCATGTGCTTCAATTTTTAGAACCATATCATATATAGGTTTGGGGTGCCTCGACAAATTATATTCGATAATGGTACTACATTGAAAAGCACGATGATCAATAGCTTTGCCAGAAGACACGGTATAGATTGGATATACTCCACCATGTACTACCCCAGAGCTAATGACTTAGCAGAAGCATTCAACAAAACTCGCATCTAGATACTGAAGAAGACTCTTGATGACATCAAACAATAATGGAACGAGCAGTTGGTTGAAGCCTTGTGGACCTACCGCACCACATATCAAACTCCAACTCAGTCTACCCCATTTTCTTTAATGTATGGGTAGGAAGTCGTTCTTCCTTTAGAAGTTCAATTCCCATCACTAAGGTCATCTGTTGGAAGATTTGATTCCTTGTCCTTTCTTCCTAATTTGATCATTACAAATCAAAGAGCACCTTGTTAGTATGGTAGTCCTCACTACCCAGTCAATAAGCTACCTCATGTTGACTTTATTTAAGAAGATGTGAGTCCTCGTGCTTTCTTCTTGAACTAACCACCATGTTCTAACTAGGTCGAGTATGTTTGAGGTTTAGGATAAGTCCCTCAGAGGATCCTTTCCTCTTGACTACTTTTGAGTTGATATAAGTTCCCCAGTGGCATTCACTTAGTAGTCACCCTAGGTCGGATAGCACCTGTCGAGCCAAAGATAGATTATCCCATCAATAAATTCTGCTATAGAAGGATGTGAGTCCCAGAGCTTTCTTCTAGATGTTGCAAAACGACCTTAGGTTGGTTGATGTTTGTTTATCGTGACTCACACGATGAGTACACCACTCTTGGCATATGAGTCCTTGTGCTTTCTCCTTGAGTTGGACAGAATACCTATTGGATATATGGCCATGTCATTTTCTAGTGTTGGATTAACTTCGCCCCACGTGGGAACTCTATTTGGATAATATCCTTTGCGATCTCATTTAGACACTACCTAGGTTACTTTTGGATTGGACAGTTCCCCTTTCCTAGTAACCACCCTTATGGGAGTTTGTTAGATGCTGATTCTCCCCAGTTTAGTAAATCAGATAGTCAGGGTATAGCTCCTCCTCAATATGATCTCTCGCAAACTAACAGGGTCCACAATAAAATAAATAAACAATTAAAATAAATAAAAATTATTTTCTCTTGTGGATTAGGATTTCAAGACCCCAAAGGGCCCCTTTTCTCAAGTAGGCATCCTAGCTTTAGGGCAGTGTCAGCAGAACTCCCTATAGAAATTGCCTGACTATCTGAGTTGAGATAAATCCCTAGGTCGGTACTCACTTCGTAGTCACCCTTAGGTTTGGTTCAATCTGTTTTTCCACAATCAAGTTACCCAGGCAGTCATTCCGCTCTAAAAGATATAAGATTATGACGCATTCTTTCTAGCATGATTATCGCAAATTGACAGGCAGCCCTAGGTCAGAATCGATTTGTTGCCCAAAGCAATCAATCACCTCAGTGATCTTTTCTACTGAAAGATGTGAGCCCCCGAGCTTTCTTCCCTTAAATTGATCATTGCAAACTGAAAGGCACACTTTTGGTCAGATAGTTCTCCCAACGGCTAGGAAGCTACTCCCTTTGTTTCAGTAAATCTGAGATGGTCCGAGCTTCTATAAGCTCCTTCTCAGTGTGATCCATCACAAACTAACGGAATCCATCAAAATAAACAAATTCAAAAAATGAAATTAATCTTTGACTATCTTTGAGTTGATCTCAGTCCCCCAGTGGCATTCACTCAATAATTAGCCCTAGGTTGGGTGTGATTTGTTGGCCAAAGCAACTATCATCCCAATGGTTCCTTGTTTCTAGAAGATATAAGTCACCGTGCTTTCTTCTTAAAACTTAACCATTGTGTACCAAACGGCATTTTTCCTGGGTTGGATAGTCCTACCTTGTGGTTGGTAGACTACTCGCTTTAAATTGGTAAATCTGAGTTAGGTCTAGGCTTCCTTGGCCCCTACTCAATGCGGTTCATCGTAAACCTATGGGATCCATCATAATCAAATTTAAAAAATGAAATCAATATTGATTATCTTTGAGTTGATCTAAGTTCCCCAGTGGCATTCACTCAATAATTAGCCCTAGGTTAGGTTCAATCTGTTGCCTTGCCAATAGATTACCCCAGTAACTGGTCCTTACTTGGAGGATATAAGTCTACTATACTTTCTTCCTAGTACAGCTATTGCATATCGAAAGGCATCCCTTTGGCTGGTTAGTCCTACTATATGCTTAGTATACTACCCCTTTAGATTGGTAAATTTGAGTTAAGTCTTAGCCTCCATGGCTCCTATTCAGTACAACCCATGGCCAACCAATAGGGTTCATCCTAAAAATTCAAACCTAACAAAAATTAAAATAAATTCAACCCTCTCCCCCAATGGAGATCTCTCCTCAATGAGACTCAAATCAAATCAAACATTTCTACTCGTAGATGACTTGAACTTGTTTTCCTAGTGGAAGGTTCACACTCTATCCCTTAGTAGATATCTTCCCTCTCTCTTATGTCTTTGACATAAGTAGAGACACATTGCACTAAGCTTTGGATTCTTTCTTTCCCTTGGGTAAGGGATAGATATTTCTGTTAGTGCTTGTGAGCTTTTGGTGTTGTTGATCATTTTGGTCAACACCAATACGTGCGATATTCCTTGTCAGTCACAACATAACTACTGGGCGCCCTTTGTTGATCTCATTTTTAGAATGAACTCTCAACACCTTCATCTTAGACATAGGACTTCTCTTAGATTTTAAGAGTTTCTTAGTCTTAAGACACATCTAGTGATTAGGTGGACACTCTCACCTAGCCCTAGAAGACTTAGAAGAGTTAGCCATAGGAGTAGGTCATGCCTTAGGGGTGTTAGGAAAATCTCCTACCCTTTAGCTTATATCATTCCTCACTTTCCTTCTTTCAAGTCAAACTCCAAATCAATTCATGAAATTTTCTTAAATCCCTTTAATTTTCCATTAAAGGACTTAGCCAAAATCAACTCTAAATCTTGATCAAACCTATTCAAATCCATGGGATTTTCTCAAAACTTAGTTGTATTCTCATTTATATTCACATATATAAATAAAATATAAATATAAATCAATCAAATCAAAAGCAAAAAATTAAATTCCAAATTTAAAACTTTTGAAATTCCCTTAAATCCCTTAGTTTTCCATTAATGGATTTAACCTAAACTTTGATCAAACCTATTCAAATTCATGGGATTTTCTCAAAACTTATTTATATCCTCATTTATATTCTCATATATAAATGAAATATAAATATAAATCAATCAAATCTAATTCAAAAATTAAATTCCAAATTAAAAATTCTCTTAAATCCTTTAAATTCCCTTTAATGGATTTAACCTAAATAATGATTAAACTCTTTCAAATTCTTGAAATTTTCTCATGATCAATTTATATTCTCATTTATATTCACATATATAAATGAAATATAAATTTAAATAATCAAAACCCATTGCAAAAACTCAAACTCAAATTTATTGAAAATCAAATCTAAGCCTTTCAAGCCAAAATCTTGAACTTAGTCAAATCACTTTCAAATCAAGCCAAACCCTTGATTTCCTCTCATGATTCAATCAACCCTACAATCATGAGCTCATATATAAATCCAAACTTCAATCATTCAATCAAAACCCAAATCAAAAAATCAAACCCAAGACTCCTTCATATTCTTCCTTTGAATATGAAATTTTCAAATGGATCAACATCCATTTGACTTCAAACCACTAGTAAATAGATTTGTATTTCAATCTATAAGATCAATCAATCTCAAACAATTCAAGCATTTGACCCACTTAGGCTCACTTGACCCAAAGTAACCTAATGTACCCTTATGAGCCAACTTTTGATCCACCAAATTGGATAGAACCAAACTCATATTTGTCTCATCATGATCAATCATCATGGATGATCAATCAATCAAATTGGGTCAAATCAAGTCAAACCTAAAGGTTGACCAAGTCAACATAACCTAAAATAAAACCTCATACAAAACCCAAATAGGCCGATTGAAACCCTTTATCCAAGTTCACTCATGACCTATGTTTGAACTTGACCAAGCTAACATTTGAGCCTAACCTAGCCCAATTGGCCCACTTGACCCAAGTTGATCCATTTTGACCTAAAGGGCCAAAATGTGTCAAAACTTGATCTAAGCCAAATTGATTGAAACTAATGGGTCAAGTCCATTCCAAATCACTTGTGGAACTTGACCAAAGCCTCAATTGGCTAACTAGACTATTGACCTTAGACCCAACATGACTAAAGGGGTCATGTTGAGCCAAAATTGAACTTAACCCAAATTGGTTGGAAACAAAGATACCAATCTAGTCCATATGACCAACCTAACCTAAACCTACATGACTTTTAAAATAGGTCAAATGGGTCAACTTGACCCATTTGACCTAAATGAAGTCATATGAGCCAAAACCAAATCTAATCCAAATTGAACCAAACCAAAGGCACCGAAATATTTCAAATGTTCATATGAACTTCACCCAACCCTTGGTTTGACCCAATTTGACCTATTGGTCAACTTGACCATTTTGACCTAAATGGGTCAACATGAGCCAAACCCTATCAAATGGATTCCAAATCCAATGAAACTCGGCAAACCTATTTTCTCAACATACCAAACATATCCAAAGTGAAAAATTGCAAAATGACCATTTTACCCCTAGGCTATAGAACAAATTTTGGCCTAGCCCATGGGTATTTTGGTCATACACTCTTCACAATCACTTGAGACTTTCTTAAAAGCTCAAGGGGACTTAGTGATGAGTGGTGCACCCAACCTAATGGGTTTGGGACCCATTTGACCCATGGACCAAACCCGACCCTATGGCTTGAAATTGAGTTTTCAAATTCCCTCCTAAGCTCAATTTCAACACATGGGAAGATAGCATTCCACTCCTCTGGCCAAACCGATCATGTGCCCACTCAAAATAGCCTGAACAACCTCCCTAATCTGGTCAATTGGATAAAAATGGCAAGCTTATGCTCGATCATTCGATTGCCATAGGGGGAGATATAATCCCCCTAATTCAATGAAAATTCACTTCACTCATACTCGATTGAGGCCTATGAACCTTTCACAATCATTAGAGAGCTTTCCCAAGGTCTTGAGAAGGATTTAGAATTCTTCCTTCTCTATTTTTCACTGTGCAAAAATAGGGGAGGTGGAGTGATTAGCCAACTTCTTCTACATTCGATCCCATCTAAATTCCTTCTACACTTTTCATCTAAGGACCAAGTCGAGCCTGCACAAGCATCCATTTGAGTTCCCACAACAAGGAGAGCCTCAATTAGATCAAAGCCATAAGGGAGATCAAGTGGTGTTGGTCCATAGGAAGATCCACTCAACCCCAAGGCTTGAAACTTTCAACAAGGCTTCATCTCCACTAGATGAATCTGCCTCATCGAGCTTGAGTACCGGTGAGGTATGTAATTTTTTGGCCACTTAGCTTGATAGGTGTTGGTCCTTTATGAAAGGAATTTTTATTACATGAGAAATCAATCATTGGATAGGTTGGTAATGATGCCTAGATGGTGTGGGTTGAGTCTTGTATGATTCCATGCTAGATGGGCTGGATCTCCCTTGGATCATGGATGGTCTCCATTAATCCTGGGAAGAACTTGGCTCATCTCATTATCCATCACATTTTAGATGGGTGAGATTATTTACGCTTTAGAAATCCTTTACTATTTTAAAATGGGTGAATCCTTAGCCATTCGATCTTTGTCAGGCGGATATAAACGCATGCCGTCTCCATGTGATGTTTAAGTGGGTGGCTCACGATGTGACGCGTGTAAAGCCAGCCGCATTCATCCTTGTCAAAAGCTCATTGTTCATGAATCATGTTAGTTAAGCTCTATTCTGTTCATTAACTAAAAAACATCATATTTCAAGCTCGACATATAAATGAGCTGAACATGAACAATCATTTGTTTAATCGTGTCCGGCTCGATTTAACTCGAAATAAAAAATTATATATTATTATTATTATTATTATTTTATTTTATTTTATTATTATTTTATTACTATTATTTTTATTTATTACTATTATTATTATTATATATACATACAAACACATTTATTTATCACAAATGCAAGCATAGCTTAGTGGTTAGAACTTTTGTTATGTAAAAGATTGGCCCAGGTTCGAATCCTCCCTCATACAGATTTTTTGGATTATTGCATTTTGAGCCAATTTCGAACACGAGCTGAACACGAACAAAATGATTTTCAAATGAGCCGAACAAGAACAGTGAAATTTTGAGCCATTTTAAACACGAGCCAAACACGAACAAAACAAATTTTAAATGACTTGAACACGAACAAGAGTTTTGTTCGCTCAAGCTCGACTTGTTTACACCCCTATGCATCACGTCGTGAGCTGGTATTATGCACGGATTAGTTAGGGGTTTTAATTAATTTCTAATTAATTTAAAAAACTTCTAAAATTCATAACTCTTTATAGAAAAATTATAAAAATAAAAGAAAAAAATGCTATGGATAGATAATTTTATTTAAAATATTTTTAAAATGTTTTCAATGAATTTTAAACTCCCCTTTTATCTAAATTTGGGTTTCTTCAGTAATTTTAATTAGCAAATTATTCTATAATTAAGCAACCAATTGATCTCAAATTTCTATGGTTCATTTTAGGGGATGAGCTCTACCTCCCCTAATTTTCTTGAGATTTATTGATGCCTTAATTGGGAAAATTGTCATTTCATTCCCTAATTACTCCTTTCATGTAATTAAGGGTAATTAAGGTATGATTAGTGGATTTACCCTATGATTAAGTTTGATTAAGACCAGATCTAGTGAGTAGGAATTTTATGGAATAATTTTGGGGCATTTCCCCTAAGCTATTCCCTAAACCCTATTTTCTCTCCTTAATCCCCTCTTAATTAAGGGTGACTCATTAGTTATCCCTTTAATCAATTTTCAAAAAAATTCTAAAAATTTTTAGAACTTAATTAATCTATCTTGGGTAGATGCTTAGGTGTTTAATAGCTTAAGTATAATTAAGGAAATTAAAATCCCTTTCATAAGTATGAAAGGATGTTTTAAAAGTACTTAAGCTAAACCCCTTAACTTAATTAACTTTTAATTGTGAGCCAAATTTCATTAGGCCTTTTCATTATTAGGTGCATTGCAAATTTAAATACCTTGTGAGTTTTATGTCATCTCATTGGCTCATAATTACTTAGTTAATTTTTCTAAGGTGGTGTAGGTAAGGGCTAATTAAGCCACTTAATTCATACTCTAACCTAATCAATGCTTGGATTTAATAATCTAAAAATTAAACAAAAATACAAAACACATGTGGTAATGGGTTAGGAACAGAAAAATCATCTCACCTTTTCAAAATTAAATCAAACTTCAAACTAAACAAAAATTATTTTGAAATTCACTTTAATTTATTTTAAATTTTCTTATTCCTTAAGAATGTCTTTAGGATTTAAGTAAAGTGAGTTTGTTTACATGATTACATTGCTTTAGATCTTTCCCAACATGTTAAGTTATATGTCATGTGATTCATGGATTCATAAGTTCTTGTTTCAAATTCTAAAATGAAATTGTTTACTTTATGTCAAATGTGCATGTGTTGGCTAAAGTAAAATATGAGTGGCTATTATCACTACTAAATCAAAAATATTTTCAAAACTCATGAATGAAATATGAAATCTGAAAGTGTGCTATTCATATCTTAATTATTAGCTTGCATGTGATGGATCATAAAGTCATGTTTAATGTGGCCTTTCCTTTCTTTCTTATGTTAACATAGTTTTGAATAGGAGTTGGTAAGATGTAGGGTTCATTTGAAAAGAACCCAACACTTACTTAATTCTATACTCTATTTATTCATATGCTATCATCTAAGAAGGATTGTCTATACTTGCATGCATAAATTACTTAAACAAAATTAATCTATTAAATAACTTTTGCATATTCCTTCTTCATTTCATTTCTTTTATATACATGTTTGTTCTTAAGAAAATTAGAATATTAGTCTGGACAACCCAAGGTTTGTCTTTATCTAAGTAGGTCTTGTACCTTACACCTCTAGTTAACAATGGCACTACTCACTTATGCCTTTACTTTCATGTATGTATGTGAAATTTTGGATAAGGAAAACCTTTTTACTTAAGAAAAATCATGCATATTCAACTTCTAAATTTTCTTAAATAGATTACTTAGCGTGCATCATAAAATGTGTTAACTACTCTCATTTGCATGTATAGATATGCTTAGGGTCCATCCATATGCATGTTATATATGTTGGAAAAAAAATGAAGTAATGTGTGTTATGTGAATTTTGATTCATTTTATTTAATCTTAAAATGACTTTCTTTTTTACTCTCATTTGCATGTATAGATATGCTTAGGGTCCATCCATTGCATGCTATATATATTGGGAAAGAAATGAAGTAATGTGTGTTATATGAATTTTGATTCATTTTATTTAATCTTAAAATGTTATTCTTTTTGAATAGGTTTATTTAGAGTTTGTCAAAACTTAGAATTGATTAAAAGATGTAATCAAAACATTCACCTAAATGAAATTAAAATTTGAACTTACCTTAGAAATTACTTAAGGATTCGGGAGGAAAAGAGAAGATCCCTTCTCTTTCCCTCTTTTTATAACTTAGTAATTAATTGTAGGCTTCACTCAAACCAAATTAAAATATGAAATAAAAATAACCCAAAGCACTTAAACAACTTAAATGAAACCCTCCTCTAAGTTGAACATGTTCTTCACACTTAGAAAATATTAACCTAAAGTCCTAAGCTAAGCATACCACATAATCCTTCAAAGCACACACATTAGCCTAAGTCACCACTTCTAGCTTCAGGTTAGGTCAGTGCATGGTTTAATGTTATGTTTTTATTTTGTGATGAATGTTTTAGACTGGATGTTAGGGTGTATGCTCGTAGAATGAATGATAGGACATATTTAGTCTAATATTTTCTTTTCTGCAGAGGATTGTGCTTAAGGGGCTCTATCATAAATAAAAATATAAATGCTTCTTGCTTGCAGGTGCTTATACCCCTTTGCATAATCCATAGACTAGGTGGACTTAGTCACCCATTTATGGGGTGATAAGTCCAATATACATGCTTGGTATTTGTGTGGTGTGATTTGACTAACCATTATTTTGCAGGTGTTAGTTAGATTTCTACTTTTCCTTTTCATATAAAAATTTGTATATTTAGGATTTTGGAATAATTTGTTGTGGGGGATTAAGATGAGCATTGGTCATAAGATCTTATATTATGCACCATGTGAAGCCTTGGAGCATCCAATTTCTAACCATCCAAAGGAAGAACCAAAGAAGAAAAGAAGAAAAGAAAAGAAGAAAGAAGAAAGAAGAAAGAAGAATAAAGCTTGAAGACCCCCATAATAATGAATTCCTTTACTTAAATTGTAATTAAATTCATTTGCAATCTGGGTTGTATAAGGGTAGAACTCAACTACCCACATTTGATATTTTTGAGTTTATGGTGTTGTCCGACCACGAACGGCCATTTATTCTTTTTGCGATTAGCTTTATAAATTATTTGATGATTTGTTTGGCTTTTGCATTAAGTGGCATTCTTTTCCTTGTATCTTCCTTGCTTTATGTATGGCCTGGATGTGAATTAGGCTCTTTAGGAAAAAATAAATCTTTTACCCAACTTAATAATTCAAATTAAAATTAAACAACTCATAACCTCACTTAAAGCTTAGGTTTAAAATCAAGATAAAAGAATTAGCAACCCCTTAGTTGGATGAGCTTTTCTTTATAATATCATGCACATATGCATCTTATTTCACTCTTGATTGGAGGGCTTCCACCTTTTCTTGAGAACCCGGCTTGACCTTTGAGGGTCGTGGTGGAAACTTACCTCCTACCTTCTCACTGATTTTGGCCAATAATCTGATTTCTCATGCATTAGTCATAAAAATCCTATTAGCCTAAGTCAAAATCATTGTCCAAAAATAAAAATAAAATGAAATTTGAATTTCATTAGATTTAGGTCATTTGAAGCATGTCCCTTTACATGATCTAGTCTCTTTAAGGAGTGAGTTTAAGGACATAGTCTCTTTCTAAATAATAATAGCCTAGCTATCTTGCATATGTATAAAGACTTGCCTACATATATTTAAAATTATAGGAGGAGTTAGTTAGCGGCCACCCCCAAGTGGTTGTAAGTCCCAGCTATCGGGTGGTTTGTCCTCTCTTGTGGACCCAAACCAATTACCCATTTTTGCTATAGATTTAGGTTCTGCTTCTATCCCTCATCGAAGCTCCCTAGATTTAGGTTCTAAGGTTGCTTTTCCCTTTGTGGGCCATAAGCATAATTCCTCAGCTCTTAGGTATTTTCTTAATCTTATGTTAAGGAATCTTAAGTCCTAAAATTCTAATGAAAATATAACTCAAATAAACTAAATTAATTTCTAAAATGTAAAGCCCAACTATAGGATAGTTTGAGATGCTCGCTAGGTTTCCTAGCGTTGTGAGCATCTCCTACTTATTTCCCATTTTGGCTTCGATAATAACTCCTTCTTTTGATTAATCCCATTTGATCTTCAAAAACATAAACCAATCGATTGATAGTTCTTCCTATTGAAATCTTCAGAGACAACGATCATTTACCTTAATCGAGAGTTTTCCTACGAGATCTCGTCCCTTAAGATGTAATTAACTATGGGAGCTTGCCCCTGTAGGGAATTTAAAAAACCCAGTTTAAAATAAACCCTGCTTTACTTTTTCATGTAGAGAAGAATCTCTACATATGCAGACCCATCATCCTTAGGAGTCCTTATTGAGGTGATTGGTTTCATTAAATGGTAGTGATTTTTATCTTTCAAGATAGTACAGTATACCTTGATGACATATCCAATCACCTAAATAAGTACATCTACGGATATGTGTGGCGTCATACCAAGATGAATTTTTATAAGGGTTCCCCTTTATTTTCTCCCCATTGATTTGAAAGGCAACTCCCTTATAGAGATTTATTCACCACAAACTCTTAAGGCACGATGAGGTTTTAAATATACCAGAGATCTTTCCCCTACTTTACATGAAAAAGTAAAGTAGGGTTTATTTTAAGTCGAGTTCATTATGTTCTCTATGAAGGCAAGTCTCCACAGTTAATTACATCCTAAGGAATGGGAATTCCTTAAGAATACTCTAGATTAAAGTAGACAATTAGGGTCTCCAAAGATTTCAAGGTTAAGACTATCAAAGGATTGGCTATTTTAGAAAATCAAATGGGATAGATCAAGGAGAAGACTTATTTTTGGAATCCAAAGGGAGAAAGTAGGAAATGCTCATAATACTAGCTTAGTGAGCATTCCAATCTACCCGATAATTGGGCTTTATATTTTTGAAGTTGAAGAGAGTTAATTATTTAAGTTGACATTTTATTAGATTGCTAGGGCTTATAATTCCACAGCATAAGATTATGAAAATGCCTAAGGGGTGATAATTTATGCTTATAACCTGAAGGAAATATCTACCTCGAATCTTAAGCTAGGGAGCTTTGGAGAGGGCTGAAGCACGACCTAAATCTAAGGCAAAAATGGGTATATTGTTTGCCTCCACAAGAGAGAGTAAACCACGTGACTAGTGGCTTATTACTGCCCAGAGTGGCATCTAGCTAACTCCTCATACGCTTTAAATTCATGTAGACAAGTCTTATGTTTTGCAAGATGGCTAGGCTGTTGTTTATTTAGAAAAGAGACTAAGTCTTTAAACTCACTCCCTAAGAGACTAAAGCATGAGTGGTATGAATTCATGACTTAATCTAATGCAAATTTTATCAAAAATTATTTGATTCTTTTGAACTCTTTGTTTTGACACAGGCTATGTGATTTTATATGCCTAAATGCATGAGAACTTCATTATGGGCCAAATCAAGAGAGAAAGGGGTGTTCTTCCACCAAAGGCTCTCATAGGCTAAGCCTTCATTCTCTAGAAAAGATGGGAAGCCCCCTCTTAATAATAGTGGAATAATATGACATGCATGATATTATACATTCATTCATCCACCTAAGGGGTTGCTAAAAATTTTATTATCTTGATTTAATTCCTAAGCTTTTATGTGAGGTTATGAGTTATTTTAAATTTTAATTATGAGTTATTAATTGGGAAAGAAAAATTAATTTCATTCTAAGAGCCTACTACATCTAGGCCACACATTCAAGCATCAATCATAAAGAAACTATGAAAAGCATGATATTCTAATGCGCAATCTAAACACAACATCAAATAATTTTATAGATTACCGTAAAAGAATAAAAGACCAGTGCGGTCGGGTTCCACCGTACACCTCAAAAAGAGAAAAAAGATGGGTAGCTGAGCTCTACCCTTATACAACCTAGATTATAAAAAAAATAATGCATGCTATAGGGGGTCTTCTTTTCTTCATTTCTACCTTCTCTTTCTTTTGATTTGATTTGCTCCAAAGGCATCACAAGGCACCCCAGGGACTAAGCCTTCTGGCCACTGATCATCCTAATTCTCCATAACACTAATCCTAATTCCTAATGCAAAATTACATCAAAAATAGGAAAAGTAAATCTAGCTACACAAAACAAATGTTAATAGACACACAACCCAAGCAGTTATATGAATAATTTGGACTTAGCACATGGGTAACCAAACTGACTAACATGGATTACTCTTGGGCTAAAACAACCTACAAAAAGCATTTATATTTTTTTATTACAAGGGTTAAGCACAACCTCCTAGCGAGAAAATGTGATTAAAATAATGACCTAACATCCAGTCTATGAAAGATACACCCTAACATCCAGTCTAAAATATTACATCACAAAATAAAACACAACATCATACATACAATGCCATAACTTAACACTTGAAGTGGTGACTTAGTATTCTAATGTATCTGCTTAAGGTTTGTGTGGCAAGACTTTACTAGGCTTCTTTAGTTTAAGTTTCAATTTAGAATTTGAATTTGTTTAAATTTTACCTTCACGTGATTTCAATTTAAATGATTTAATGATTTCCTTTTCATTTTTTATTTCACTTTTATTTGTTTAAAGTGATGTTTAAGTTTTCAAGAATGAAGAGTAGAATGAATTCCATTTGTAGAAAAAACTCACCCTATTCTACATCCTAACTCCTAAAGAGTCTAACTGAGTCCCTTAAGTATCTTAATTAGCCCATTTGAATTTTTGTAATTCATTTAATTTGATTTATTTGACTTGATTTAGAAATTAGGAGTTTAGTTTATTTAAGTATTTGATTAATTAATTTTGGATTAGATGTTTTAGTTTCATTGTATCTTGAAAATTCAATATCCTTAATATCTAATGAAGTTTAAATTTGTTTAAGTTCATGTGTTTTTGATTGATTAATTATAGATTAGATGTTTTGGTTTAATTAAATCTTGATAATTCAATATCCTTTTAAATTAATATCTAATTGTTTTCTTTAAGTATGGTTATGTGACTTAACTTTATGTTTATTTGATTTGATTATGGTTCATTCATTTGTGGTTTGATTAGATTAGATTAATTGAGATTATATTTTGATTTTAATTGAGTTTGATTCCTTGTAATTAAGATTTTATCTTTTAATCTCTTCCATTTGTCATGTTTATCAAAGTTTGTCTCGCATTTTGATTTCATACACTAGATAGTTAATTAGTTTATCTTATTTAAGTAGGTTGAATGATATTTGATTTGATTACATATAAAATTGATGAGAGTCTTTCTTAATTTTATTTAATTTGATTTAATTTAATTTGATTAGCTTTATTACTTTATAGGTTTGCTTAGATTCAATGTGATTATATGATTAGTTTAATTAAGAAGTGTGTTTATGATAATTATATAGGTTTGTTTAATTTTTAATTTGATTTCATATTTGTTTAGGTTAATGATGTAATTAATGACTTAATGATTTAAGTTTAAATTAATAATTGATTGGTATTTAATTGCATTTATGTTTGAATAAGTTTAAGTTTAATATGATTAATTGGATTGACTTAATTAGTTTACTTAAGATGTGTGATCAAATTAATTAATAGATTAATTAAGTGTTTGATTTGAATTACTTTTAATTTGATTTAGAAAGGTAATTTGGTTTATTAAGATGATGGATTAATTTATTACGTTTGCATTAATTAGGTGTTTATTCAATTGGATTAGCTTAAGAATAATTAGTTTAATTAATGAGTGTGTTTAAGTTAATTATTAAATTAAATAAAGATTTATTTAATTCTTAATGATGTAATTAATGACTTAATGATTTAGGTTTAATTTAGGTTTTGATTAGTATTTAATTACATTTTGATTATGTTTGATTAAGCTTAGGTTTAATATGATTAATTTGATTAACTTAATTAGCTTACTTGAGGGATTATTATTAAATTTAATTTTTGATTTAAGCTTAATTTTAGAGTTAGCTTTAATGTAACCTATTTAAATTAATTTGATTAATTAATATGATGGATTAATTCATTAAGTTTGTATTAATTAGATGCTTGATTAATTAAGTTTGATTAATGGTAATTAAATTTTAAATCATTAGATTAATTAAGGGTTTATTTAATTAGAGATTAATGACTTAATTTCTCACATGTGAATGATTTGATTTAGTTAAGTATTTTACTTAAGTTTGATTTGATTAAAGAATTATTGTTATTACTATCATTGTTATTAAGTGAATTAATTATTTATTTTATGACAATTAAGTTTGATTATTTATGATTAGAGTTTTATTTGATTTGATCCATTTATTATGTTCGTTTGATTTCATTAACATGTTTGATTTAGTTATTAGGTTGAAATATTCAATGTTTAATTAATTATCTTATTCCAAATAGATGTGATTTAATCATATGTTAATTAAGTTTACTTTAACATTATTTGGTTTTATTTGATTAGTATTAAATGATTCTGTTGAATTGGTTTATTAATCAATTTGATTTTTTAGCTTATTTAATGATTAATTAGTTTTAGTTTATTTATACTCATTAAGGATTTTCATATGATTAAGATTTCATGCTTAGTGTATGTTTAGTTATACAAATTTCACCCATGTTAAAGTTTCCTAGATTTATTTAATTTTAAGTTTGATTTAAGATTTAATCATTTAATTGAGTTTTATTAACTTAAATAGGTTTAATCATATTTAATTTAATTTTCTCTAAGATTGATATTTTTCTAATTTGAGGTTTGATTAATGATTGCTTAAGTGTTATTTCATTTCTGATTTTGATTTGCTATTTAAATTATTTTTAGATTATATTTTAATTAACTCCTTAATTGATTAAACTTTGCTCTTAAGTGTTTATTTAGGGTTAATTAGGATTCTTAAGATCACATTATTTTCTTAAGAGTCCTATGTCAATTGAAGTGATTTAAGCCATTTTTTAAGATTTTTGTAAATTTTTGAATTTTTATATGATTTATTTTATTAAAATGGACAACTTGTATTTTAAAATTTAATTTCACCCAATCTAGAAGTCTTTTTTACTTGAAATTTATATGGTATGTGTGTTTTAACTTTAATTTCAATCCCTAAAAATTTCAATTTAATTTGAAATATATTTTTGGTTTAATTAATGAAATTTGATTTTCACTAAAACTCAAATTAAGCTCAAAATACTTAGTCAAATTTGGGAATTTTGGATTTGTTGGATTCCTCTCGGAAAGATGAATCCAACAAGCCCTTTTTGTAATTTTTGGTTGAGTATTTTATTTTCTATAAATTTTTGAAGTTTTAGGTAATTTAAATTAATTTTTTAGATAAAAAAATTGCTCGGCATTGACGTCAACAATCGGGCGAGAAAGACCGGTCAATGGTCTGGAGAGCAACCCACGGTTCACTCTAGACCATCCAATCATAAATCGGACAGTCCAAATCAAGTCGCGCGATCTAGAGGCCAAGATCCCGCGATGGCTGTCGGCGATGTCGATCTGGAACTACGCAATGGTCGGATCACATTAGGTGATTCAAAGGATCACACGATCCGTGATCGAGCGTCCGATCCACGAACCGCTGGATCGATGAGGTTGTAAGCGCATGAACGGAAAATAGGTTTTTAAAAGGAAAAATAGGTTTTCTAAATGAAAACTTATCCAAATGGACTCCTTTTCACATCGATTCGCATCAAAAAAATTTTATTTTTAAATTGGGATGATTTAAAATAAAAATGTGAATTATCTTGGGGAAATTCTTAAAATTTCAAGAAAATTAACACAAAATGCGAGAAATCCTAAGGCCGGCTAAAGTTTGGTGAAATTTACCTCACCGGGGATGGTTTCCGGCGGCGGTGAAGATCCGAGTGAACTCCTAGGTATGTGAGGAAGCTTTGGAATGATTTTTAACCCTTGTCTCCCTTCGGAATGTCATCTTCTTCAATGTTTACAGTCGCCTTGCTAAAAAAGTAACTATTTATATTTTTGAGCTCAAGAATGGCTCAAATAGGTGGGGGATGGGTTCCATTTTGCTTTGGGAAGTTCTTGGGGCTTGAATGGTGGTAAGAGGAAGATACTTGAAACCTCATTTCCCCCTCCTTTTATAATGGTCAAAAATCCACCCTTTTTTGAATTTTTTGGCTCCAAAATATTATTATCTTGCTTGGGGTGGTTGGGATGGATGATGGATTGATTGAGGACTTTAGATTTTTGCTCCAAAGTCCTCTTTTGCTACCATATGATCAGCTGTATTCAATGTAAATGTTGGGGAGAAGTTAAGTGCGTGTGATGGGAGAGAATTAAATGAGGTTGTGTGGAATCTTATGTGGGGAAGGATCCATGAGGGATTTAAATGGGTTGGATTAATTTTGTGCTGATCTCAAATGGGTTTGGGTCAGGTTTGATCAATTCCCAATGGGTCATGGCTTGGTTTTAAGGGATTTGGCTCAATTTGGGTCATATGGGTCATATTGGGTCAAGTTGACCAGTTTGACCCAAATTGGCCAAATTGGCATGGGTTATGGGTTGATTCATGTTCAATTGGCTAATTGAAGATGAATGTTGTCTTTGCTTTGAATTAATTTGGATTTAGGCCAAATTGATCCTTTAGGCTAATTTGGGCTAGGTTGAGTCAAGTTAACCAATTGGTCAAATTAGGCTTAATTTTGGCTTTGGTCAAGTTCAATAATTAATTTGGAATGAACTTGAGCCATTATTTGCAATCAATTTGGGTTAGATCATTCTTTGACCCAATTTGGTCCTTTAGGCCAATTTGGGTCAAGTTGGATCAAATTATCGATTGGGCTTGGTTTGACTCAATTGGTAGTCAAGTCATATTTAAATATTGACTTTGGGTTAATTCAAATCATTGGTTTCAATCAATTTGATGTAGGATGAGTTTTGGCTAGTTTTGATTGGGCTAAAGGTTGACTTGGTCAAATGACTAAGTTGACTTGGTTTGACCTAATTGATTGCAATTAATTATCCTAGGGTGATCAACAATCATGGTGGAAGGTTTTGGTTAGCTTGGTTCAATCCAATTTGGGTTGGATTAGAAGTTGGCTCAAATAGGTCCTTTAGGTCACTTTGGGTCAAGTGGACCTAAGTGGGTCAATTGGTTTGGTTTTGGTTTGATTCGAGTTTAGTTGAACTTATATATGAGCTCTGGATTGAAATATAAATTCAATGGCAATCAATTTAGAGTCCAATAGGTTTTGGCTCAATTAAATGTTTTAAGTCAAAAGGGCTAAGTTAGGCTTGACTTGGGTTGACTTGAATTTGGTTTGATAATTGTAGGTTTTATTTATATTTGGATAAATAATTGAATGAATAATTAATTCAAGAGAAAATTTATTAATTTTGACTTGGTTTGGATAGAATTTGATTAATTCTAAAGAATTGGATTAAAGGGCTTAAATTGAGTTTGGATTTGATTTTTGATATAGTTTTGGTCATTTCAATTTTGATTCCATTTATATTTGTGAATATAAATGAAAGAATAATTGATTTATAAAGAAATCAATTGAGTTTGATTTGATCTAAAGGGAGTTTTGGCTAAGCTTGTGAATGTGGTTCATATGGCTTAGGAAGGGTCTTAGGATTTGAATTTGATTTTGGGTTTCAATCATTTGGAGTCAAATTTGAAATTAGATTTAGATTTTGAATTTGAATTTGAAATTTGGTTTGAGAATTAAATCTTGGTTTGATTTATCTAGATTGGGTTTAGGCTATAGGATAGGTAATTTCCTTAAACCCTAAGGCATAGTTTAATCTTATGATTAACCCTTCTAAGTCTCTAGGCTTAGGTTAAGTGTTCACCTAATCACTAGAAGTATCTTATGACTAAGGAGTTCTTAGTATTTAGAAGAGTCCTAAGTCTAAAGAGAGGAGGTTAAGAGCTGACTCCAAAAGTGAGGTCAACAAAAGGACCCCCAATAAGTGTGGTGTAACTGACAAGGCACACTGCACATATTGGCATTGACGAAAATGATCAACAACATCTAGAAGATTACAACAAACAACAAAAGTGATCTATACCTAGACCCAAAAGGTAGATAGAAACACGATCTTAGTGCAATGCAGCTCTCTTTATGTCAAGGGCATAAGAGAGCAAGAAAGAATTGGGGATTGAGTACATGAACCTTCCTCTAGGAAAACATGTTCAAGCTATCCGTTGGGGATATGGATCTGAGTTTGATTATGAGTACAATTTGTTTGGGTGTATATCCACTAGGGATTGAGTACATGAACTTTCCACTTAGAAAATAGGTTCAAGCTATCTGTTGGGAATAAGAATTTGATTGGATTTCTTTGATTTGTTTGATTAGACTCCACTAGGGAGGTTGGTTTAATTTGTTATAGCTCCACTAAGGAGAAGGGTTCTAGATTGAGGACATGTCCACTAGAGATTTACACTTTGATTTAGATCTAAGCTCCACTATGGAGGCTAATTTGATTTGTGCCTCACTGGGGAGAAATTTGGTTTATTTGATATGTTTAATTTGACTCCACTGGGGAGGTTAGTTTTGAATTTATTTTGTTATGGACCATATCAGTGTGCGATGGACTATACTAAGAAGGGGCCACGAGGGCTTTGGCCTGTCTTAGATTTTTAAGTCCAAAGGGGTAGTCTACCTGCCATAAGGTAAGACTATCCGACCTAAGGGGTTGCCTTTTGGTGTGCAACAACTATACTATGAAGAAGACATAGTAGACTTACATCTTCCCAAGTAGCGATCAACTGTTGGTGATATGTCAATATCGCAATAAATCAGACCCTACCTAAGGCAACTACTGAGTGAGTGCCACTGAGGGTCTTACCTCAACTCAAGAGTAGTCCTGATGATTAATTTGATTTATATTTCATTTGATTTGAATTGATTTAATTTAATTTGGTGTGCTATGTTATGGACTATGTCGGCATGCGATGGACCTACCGAGAAGGGCCTATGTCGGCCTTGACCTGTCTTAGATTTACAAGTCCAAAGGGGTAGTCTACCAGCCACAAGGTAGGACTATCCAGCCTAAGGGTTGTCTTTCAAGCAATGACTAGGAAGAAAGTGCAGTACATCTTCCAAAGTAGGGGTTCATCATTGGGGTGATATGTTGATGGCGCAGATCAATCCACCTAGAATGACTCATAGTGAGAATTAATTTAATTTTAGATGGACCTTGTCAGTGTGCTATGGATCTACTAAGAAGGAGCTAATATCAGCCTAGACCTATCTTAGGTTTACAAATCTAAAGGGATAGTCTACCATTAGGTAGAACTAACCAACTTAAGGGGTGTCTTTCAATTTGCAATGGTCAAGTTAGGAAGAAAGCGTGAGACTCACATCTTCCTAAATAAGGAACCATTAGGGTGATCGATCGCTTGCGCAAAAAATCGGGTTTGACCTAGGGCTACCCATCGATTTGCAATGATCGTGCTGGAATGAATGCATAATAGACTTATATCTTTCAAAGCAAAGATGACCACCGAGGTAGCTCATTGGTGGCATGACAAGTTAAACCTGACCTAAGGGCAACTACTGAGAGAGTGCCGACCCAGGGACTTATCTCAACTTAAAGTAGTCAGGCAATTCCATTATAGGGTAATATGTTTATCTTTTGAGATAATATATTTATCTCTTAATGGCGTCTTTCATTACCTAAATAAATACCCCCAAGATCTGCGTGATGTTCCAAATAAAAATTCCCATAACCTTAGTCACTACATTTATTCCTAGAATTACTTGAAAATTTTCTTACCTTAAGGACATAAGTTGTTTATGACATATCTTATCATGATTTCTAATGCAATAATTATACCCAAGAATCTCTTCCTTTTTTATCCAACATAATGACATTCTCCATAATCTTTTGCTCCTTTACTATGATATTGATCCAATAACTTTCAAAATGGCCTATTAACTTCACCTTTGCAAAGATTTTTTTTTTTGTCATTCAATTGATACCAATTAAATAACACATTTATCTCAGTGAGTTAATCTATAAATAGGTTATGATGATGAACTCCATCATAGATTAGGGCTTCTACCTTAACTTTTTTGAGAAATCATTTGGACTTCATGGTTTCTATTATAATTTTATGTCTGAAAAATTTTTTATGATGTTTTTTCTTAAATTGTGTGTCATTCTTATTGAGATGATAAAATTTCTCTTCTAAGACTTCAGATTTTGTAGGTGGGGATGTGGGTGGTATGTTGGTCATATTATTAGCTAAGGTTTGCACTTAGGCTATGAGGGTTTATACAAAACTTTTAATTTCTTTTTATTCTCTCCTTATTTTTAAGTCTAATTTATTTATTTTCAAAACAAAATCTTCTAGCATTTTGGCTAGAATATCTAATTTGATCTTCACTAAATGGCTTCGGTAGCATGATATAAGGATGCAAAATAATATGAAAAGATCCTAAAGTTTGTAATTTTATTTAAATATGCAATGTTTGATTTATAATTTGAATGCTAAAAATGGGTGGGTTAGAGAATGATTTTAAAAACTTATTTTCCAAAGCAAGAACATGAAGTGTGATGCTAAAAATATTGATTTAACCCAAGCCATATAATCATCAAAATTTTCAAGCATTGATAGTTCCTAAGCTTAATATTTTATTTTATAATGAAGTAGTTTATTACTGCATGAAATCACTCAAAAAAAGCTTTAGTTAATATTAAGTTACAAGGTAATTGGAAACTTTAGATTTTATGGAGGCATTATGTTGATAATAACATAGCTTCTTATAGATTTAGGTAAAATATATATTCTAACATGGATTTTTATAGTAAAAAATTTAAAATATAATGAAGAAAATGCTAAGTTACTCAAATTTATATACCAATATTTTTAGGATTCAAATTAAAATAAATTCAAGTGTTATACCCAAAGTCCAAATCTTGTAGGAATTAATAAAAAATTTGCAACACCTCAACCTACTCTTTGATACTAAATTGATACGGCCTAGGGTTAAATGTTGATGGGCTACTTTCTAAGTCATACGAGCTTTGAAAGGAATTCAAAATTGTGTATTGAAGAAGGTTTGGGAGAGGTGAATTTAAAGAATTTTGTAATGAAGTGGTTGGGGTCAAGGGACCCTTTACTTAAGCTGTATAGTATGGATGTAAATTTTTTTTAAGAACTTTATTCCTTGAGATCACTTAGAATAGTTATTCTAATGGTTTATAATTAATATTCTAGTTTATTACAAGTACCATATAATTTTTTAAGGTTTTTAAGTTACCTAAATAAAGTTTAGAACAAGTCTAGCTCATTTAGGGATATCATTGGTGGAGAGCATACATGGAGCATTCAAATAAATTTTTAGTTAAATTATTAAGAAATTCTATAAAAAATATGGCTAGATTTTGTAAAAATTATTAATACTTATTACTCACAAATGTGATAAGTATGAGGAAATCACTAGATTTTTCTAATGCTTGAGTCTGACCACCAAGTATCCTTCTATTTGGAATAAATCTTCAATTTTTTAGTAAACCAACATCGATTTATTCTTTTTATTCTAACAAATCATTTATAATCTTGGTACACCCATAAAATATTTTTAAAAAAAAAGAAGGAAAGAGAAATGAAGGTCATCCAATGTGTACAGAAGAAAAGAGAGGGTAGTGACACATTATATCTACCACTTAAAAACTTGTGGTGGATATTAATGAGCATTTCCGTCAATTTTCTTTAAAAAATTTAATTTTAAATATTTAAATTCTAAAAAATAATAACTCAAATTTTGAATTTTATATTTTAAGAGATTTGCATATATTAAAAAACTATATATTATAATGAATTACTCTTACACAATAATTATAAAACATAAAACTTATAAATTTTAGATAAATATCTTTATTTTTCTCCTTTATTAAAGTCTTATGGCTAGCTAACTTTCTTTATGCTTTGAGCCTTTGTGGTTGGTTTATGCCTCATTGGCTCCTTATGCCACAACACTTTATATGGAAGATCTTGTTGGCTAAAATAAAAGATAATTACATGAGCCTCAAAAATTGAAGGTATACTAAGGAAGTATGGCTCATGCATATGATAGGTTTCTTGAACCTAAAACTCTTTGAAGTTGGATACTTAATGTTAATGTTATAATGTTCGATTCTAGCTCAATATAACTTGGTAGAATGTTTGATCTTACTTTGGAATACCTTTTTGAGTTGAATGGCCATATAAAGGTGCCTTTTACTGGTTGATATATTTTATGGTTACTGATCTATGATGCTTATAAATGCCGACTATTTAAGAAGATATTTTCATGAGAAACTTTGCATTAACCCTATATAAGGGTGAATTTTATATAATGTTTATATACTTTTATCAACTTATTTTAATTATAAAAAGTTAATTTCCATGTTCACATGTATATTATTTACTTCAAAACTATGTATGTTGAATTTTTTTCTATTATATAGATTAGAAGTGATAACCCATATTGATCCTAATATATTAGGTCTACAATGTGGCATGCATACTTTCATAGCTCTTTTTAGGTGGCTTCACCCCATTCCTTAGTAAGATGTCAATCCTAGATTATCAGGGGTAAAGTAAAAAAAGAGCCTTAAGGATGTCATACTATCCCATCATAATTTTGATTTTTTTCATAATGTGTTTAGCTTACTAAAATAATAATCCTTTTTCCATACTATATTTTTTGTAGAATTGAAATCCTTTAAGGAGTTCAATTCCTCACTTTATGTGTGATACGCATCTTTCCCTAATTTAACCTTTTGATTGGGTTTAGAATGTTTTTTTCATGATCAATATTTTATTTTTAAGACAATTTATATGGATATCTTTGTTAGAAATGGAATTAAATGATAATTTGGTTTGCCTGCTTTTTTTGGTGATATTTATGTATGTTAAATTTATAAATGAGTCAATCCTTATAATAGTGGTACCCTTTAGCTTAAATTAATTTGACACATATATTAGGCTCATGTTATTTCAATCAAGATGAATATCACATTTCAATATATTTAAATCCAACTCTTTTGTTAAATATAAATTCCTTGAAGAGTTAGCTCTTTTGCTTTGCATGTGTTACTTCTCTTTTAGGGTTAGGTATCAATACTTAGTCTCTATAGTGCATTTGCCTTGATTGAGACCATTAAGTTAGTCTACATAATCTTAGTTATGTTGAATATTTTATTTAAGTGACATTTTTTAAAATGAAATACATAACAAATTGCTCTTTACTTTGTCTTATTACATAACAAATGCACCCACTTATGCTAAAATCATTATTATTACCTCTATGTTGTCCTCACTTTTAGTGAGATCAACACATAGTCTTCTCGTTTGTTCTTAGAATCCTATCTTAGCAATATGATTCCCTCACTTAGAGTCTAAAGACACACTAAGTGATTAGTAAAACATCAAAAACATAAGCCAAATCAAATAAGACTAAGCCTTAGGGTTAGACATAGTGGATTACTTGACCCCACTTAACCTCGTTTGGCCCAAACAAACCTAGACATCCTCAAACCACAATTAAATCAAACCAAGTAAACTCTAGCATTAAACCCAATTCAATTAAACCAAGACCTAACTCAATTGGTCTCCATTTGGGTTAATGAGTCACTTAATCTAATCTAGCTCATTTGTCACATTTAAATTATCTTAGCCCAATATTCAAAATGAAATTGAAACCAACCTAAGCTAACTAACCTTAAAGCTCTCAAGATATCAACCACACCTAATTTAAGCCTAATTGAGGCCCAAATTAGTTAGTTGGCTCACTCATCCCAACTAAGCCTAATTACGCCTTAATGGGACAAATCAAAATTAAACATAAATCAAATGAAATTGGTCATTCCCAAAGCATTAGGACTCAATTTAATTAATTAACTCACTTGGCTCAAGTGAGCCACTTGAACCATATTGAGCCCAAATCAAAATAAAATTAATTCAAACCAAATTAAGGTAATCTAAATCTTTAGAGTCTTTGTATAAACTTATTTAAACATAGCCCATACCCAAAATCCAATTTGACCAATTGGGTCACTTGACCAAAATTAATCTAATTGAATCACATTGAGCCAAATCTAAATTAAACTCAAATTGAACCAAATAAATTATTCAAAAATACTTTAAATTGATAAATAAATATAATTTTATTTCCCCTTGGGACCAATTTGGTCAATTCAACCAATAGACTCAATTGACTTAATTACATTATATTGAGCCAAACCCAACCTACTCTTACCCAAATCTCGCTAAATTTGGTTGGACTCATCTTTGAGTCACCAAGGATCAACTTAAGTGAGCTTGATCCAAGTAGTTCAGCCCAACCTAAGATGAACTAAGAGCCCAAATGATGCCAATATGCTAAAAAAAATAAAGTCCACTCTCCACCTTTAGCTTAAGTAACCACTCAACTTAAGCTTATTCAAGCTAACCCAACTTGCCCAAAGCTAGTTTTCCCAGCTATTGACCCAAATAGAGACAAAACACATGAACCCAAACCTTGGTTCACTTCTCATAATTTGGCCCACCCCTTCATATCTCTGTCCCAAACTTTACAAGAAAATTAGTGAGGACCATGTGATTAGTCCTAGCCTAAATGAGCTAAAGGGACTAATCCAATATCCCCCAAGGCTTAAACCATGCCAAAACCTTAGTTCAAGTGTGGATGGTTATACACTTTGTATTAAGAGACTTCTTACACTAAGAAGCTTCACCACACTTCCAAGATCAATCCCATACCATCCCCAAGCTCCCAAACTCATCAAAGCTTGAGAACCACCAAGCTCCCCTTAGCTAAACACCTTTCCCACCAACCTGACCTTAGACTCACTCACTAAGGGTAAAATTTATTTCACCCAAAAGCTTCACTATACTCTAAAGAGTAAAGCCAACCTTTCCCCTATCCATTTCGAGCTTCAGAAGCTTGAAATCAATGAGCTCTAATGAACGTGGTGGTGGTGTTGATGTTCCCAATGATTGGAGAGGAGCATGAAGGTAAATTTTGTCCAAAGCTTCATCTCAACTTGGGGAACAAATTTAAAGCATTAATTGTAGCCAACAACTACCATAGTAAGGCAAATTTTAAAACTTAGATCTGATCGTAGGCTATTCATGGTGTTTGCATTGAATTCACACTTTATTAGAATCATATCATAGAAAACCCATGACATTTCATTTAGATTCTTTCCAATGCATTAGGTGCCAAAGAATTTCACTAGAATGTGAGACTCACTGTCAATTTCATGGACAATTGATGGGTTTTGTCACATTAGGGAAGAAAAATCATAGGCTGTTCATTCCTCTTGACTAGGATGGATAGTCGTGATTTTGTTGCTCCTTTTAAAATTTGATTTAACCCTTAAAGTACAAATTAAATCTTAGTTGTTCAATCTTGGATATGAAAGTTGTTAACTCGGCCATATTAGGTGCCTTTACATGTCATAAAATGTAGCCCAATAGGATTCAACCATGCATAAAATGTGACTAATTTAGCCTCCACATATTTAAATGGAAAAATAAAGAATTTAATGTAATTAGAAAATACCTAAAATTTTGAAAAATCATAATTAATTATAAAAAAATTTATAAAATGCAAATAAAAACCATATAGATTCATGAAAAATAAGTATAATCAATGAAAAACAAAGGCCATAATTTTTTATGGATAGTTTAGGAGATTTTAGGTTTAATTAATAATTAATTTTTAAAATTAATCTTAAAATATGCATCTAGAGGTTCTAAAATTTTTATAAAAAGTTTTTGATATTATTCCCTAGTTATGGTAAAAATTTAGTGTTATTTAGATGGCTAGATAGCAAGTTGTAGAGTTTTGAATCCAAAACAATGATAATTAGTTAATACGTAATTTTAAATTTATAAAAAAATTAATTTGAGAGTGGAACACACTTCAATAACACAAAGTTGAACACACTTCAATAACACAAAGTCATAGTCATAAAAACTCTCAAATATAAGTCTAACTGAGCTTTAATTAATCAATTAATTAAGCCAAACTTCTAAAAACTATCATAAATCACCTAATGACTTTAAAAAATACAAATAACCCCACTCTTGAAAAAGATTTAAGAGAGGAATCCAAAGAACCAAGAATCCCTAGATTTTGATGAGTGATGTAAGATTAATTAGGAATTGGCTAAAAATTTTACTTTTAAAATTAGTTTTAAAATACATGTATAAATGATTTGAAGTTTTTAGAGAATTTCTTTAGGGATATCCTTTATCTCTAATAAAAATTTCATAGAAATTGAATATGTAAATTCTAAGTTACTAAATTTTGAACTCTCGATGATTAAATTATCCCAAAAATTGATTATGAAATTATACAAAATTTATATTAATGTCTAAACACATTGCCTTAACATGAAATAACCTAAGAAAAATATCTTTGTCCTCTAATTTCAACTTAATTATGAAATCATCTAAATTAAGATTAATTAATTTAATCACTTAGAACTTTAAAAATTTATAATAAATCATCTGAAACTCTAAAAATCACAAACAATAGCTCTCTATGCTCAACTAATAGAAGAGGATTCAATAAAATCAAAAGCCAATTGATGTTAGGTATTTTAATAGAAATCAGTCTATCATTATAATTTTAATTATTTAAATTAATCATAAAATATAAATCCAAATATTTTGAACCTTTTAAGGTATGTTTTGTATATTATCATTTTGCTCTGTGATTTTTCTTAAAAATTTTGGACTTATGTTTTATGATTTATTGAATTATTAGAATTATTATAAAATTACTTAATTAATTAATTTTAACTTAAAATATAATGGAATTTAGACTTTAATGGTCTAAATCACATAATAAATAAAGAGAATCATAAGAAAAATATCAAATAATAAATACTCTAAAAATTTACCAAAACCTCATGGAATATTCTTGAGGGCCCCCTTGACCTTAAAAAAATATTTTTTGTGAGGTTTGGGAATGATTAGCTTTTGACTAAATTCAAATGCATGCCCATTTATTTTAATAAGAAATTTATACTACTTGTCATTTTTACTTAAAAAATTCATAAATATAATAAAATAAAAAATCATTAAATTATTTTATTAACATGTATGAATAGAATATAGAACGGTTAAGAAAAATAAAATAAATCTATTTAAAATATTTAAATAATTTTTATAAATTAAATAATTCATAAAATTTATAATAAATTCTAAATAATATTAAATTTTTATGAGAGTGTTAGGACCTCATTTTCAACGCTCATACAAAGTTTCGTAATTTTATAAAATATATTTCAATTTGATTAATTTTTAAGGCATAAAATAATACAAAAAGTTATAGCAAATTTAAATTAAATCAAAATAATAACAAATCTTTATTAAATGCATTTCTAGAGTTTTTTCGATTTCAAAGAATAATTTCATAAATTTTAAAAGTGTTTTAGTAATAGTTTAAATTTTTTTTATTTAATTAATTGACAAATAATATTAATTTATAAATTATCAAAAAAATTATGAAGCAATCCCTATGATGACTTTCTGACTTTTGGACACATTTCATGAAATTATATAATCATTTAGACTCAAAATTGAAATTAAAATTCATAACTTAGGTGATTAGTAAGGTAAAGCATCAAAATTAAATTAATTGAATCCATAAAAACCATCTGATATAGAATCTTAGGATAGTCCTTCATCTTTTTGTGAAGTTTTCACCCTATTAGAATAAGAGTGTTAGGAAGAGTGGGCCTTATCCTAATTGGAGTGCACTACTCCTCATATTCTTTGAAATATTAAATTCATCTCAAACCTAAATTAAATTATAACTTAGTAAGTCATTAGTCACTTAAACTGAAATCACCTAATGGTAATAAATTAAACCATTCTTAAACTAAAACTCAAACATCAATGCTTGGAATTGACTCACCATACAAGCTTTGTACATACACTACATTGTAAACTCACCAATCTTAGGTTTAGTTTAGGTTGGTGTTTAATTATGATATAATAAATTTTTTATTTTATGATATAATATTTTAGACTGGATGTTAGAGTTGTTTGCTTATAGAATAGATATTAGGACATTATTTATTTATAATTAATCATATTTTCTATAGGAAACTATGCCAAAAGGAAGGCTATTATAATAATTTAAAACTAATATGTTTGTTTATTAGGGAGGCTTGATAGCCAGTAGTGTTAAGTCTAAATGTGTGAAACATAACTTCTTGTATGTATGTTTGTTTCTAATAACCTTTGCTTTATAAGGTTTAGGATTTTTTCTTAGAATTATGAATGTAATTTGTATTAAAACTAGGTTAGAATCATGTGTTTATGATGAATAGTGACTAGAGGGTGCATCTCTAATAGGCCCTATGATGCATGGAGAACTTATACCATGGAGGGATGAAAAAGGCAAGAAGACTCCTTTCAATTGTTTTCTTCACTTAATTCTAGATTAGGCAATATAAAGGCAGAGTTTAGGTGCCCCTTTTTCTTTTTCCTTTCAGAGTGTATAGTGAAGCCTGATTACATCGACCTTTTATATTAATTTAATTATTTACTATAATATTTATTTTATATTATGCACTAGAAATTGTTTATTTTTCTTAGGATTCATTATATGATGATATTGTGATTATTGTACAAAGTTGTATTTTGTTAAGCTCTTAAGAAGCCAATTTTTTTACCTAAGTAACTTTAATAAACTTATAACTTAAATGAAAAAACTCATAACCAATCATATCTAAAGCCTTAGGTAATAATTAATAAAATTAACTAGAAATCTTAAGTTGGAAGCATCTTTTTCTTATCTCCTTGTATGAGTCATTCTATCATTGCATACAAAGGGAATCTGTCTAATAAGGATGACCATATTCTTGAGAAAGTTTGCTCTCCATTTCTAATTTAACCCATAATTATTTATAATTACATCTCATTATAGGTATATTTGCATACCCAAGCCTATTCAACAAATCAAGTGTAAAATACATAAAATTTGCAAATTATTGTATCAGTTAGAAATATTTCATGTCAATCATGATCTTAGATCTAGAAAGTGTTTAAATTCTTAGATTCACATCCTAATAAATAATAACCTAATTTCTTTATATTTCATAAGACTAACCACATAATTTTAAAGTGAGAAGATATTAGTTGATAGTCCATTCAAATGACTCATAAGTCTTGAAGGGTCAAGATAGATTCACTCATTGGTGGGAGTGAACTAATAAAACTACTTTTTTTGTCTTGTTAGATTAAGTTGAGCTTCTAGTTTGTGTTAGAAGCATCTTTAAGTCTAGGGTATGAGATGACTTAATTCTCTTTTGCGATATGGATAAGTCTTCACCTTTTAGGCATTTTCATAGTCTTATGCTATTGGGTTATAAGTTATAATATTCTAATAAAATGTCAAACCAAACTAATAATAAATGCCACTTTCAAAAATATGAATCTCAACTATATAATAGATTGAGTGCTTACTAGTCTTCCTAGTATCAACACACTTCTTCTTCTTCCTATTTGGAATCTTTAAAAAAAAACTATTCTGCTAAATTTATCCCATTTGGCTTTTTTTTAAAGATTCTTGAATCAAATTTTAAAATTTATAAAGATAAAATTAATAATTTTAATTAAGAGTTTTGTAAGAGATCACATCTTCTAAGATGAAATTAATTATGGAGTCTTACCCCTATAAAGAACTTGCAACATAAGTAAAATAAATCTTATCTTACTCTCTCATATGGGACAATTGAAAATCTTTGGTGCACATAGACCCATCAGTCTTAGAAGTCCTTATTAGCGATTAAATATATCATAGGATGGTATTTCTACCTTTCAAAAAAAAATATATATATTATTTCTTGATACCATGTTCAATCACCTAAATAAGCACCTTCAAGATCTGCATTGTGTCCTTACATTTTAATCACCATATTTTATGAAAATATTTTTTAATTAACTCCCTTATAGATTTTAAACTTCATACGTATTGTGCTTTTCATGCCTTAACCCATATGAATAGTGTTCAAACTATCTCATTTAAGTCAAAACTTTTTTATATCAAATCATCATCCTTGGAATCAAAATAAATATCATGTTTTAAGAAACATTTATTGAATTTTTTGTAAATTATTTTCTTTGATAGATCTCATTTTATTATTTATAAATAGTCCCTGATAAATATTTTCTCTTTGCTTTTTTTTATTCATCACCTCTTTTTTAAGCATCATTTTAATTGGCTTTTTCTAGTTGTCTTCTTTTAATGATTTTCCATTACACCATGTTACGACCCTTAATTATGTTGTTACTTCCTACTCATTGTGAAACCTTTCTTTAATGATGTCTCTTTCTTTATTTATATTTATAATTGAATGTGATGTAAGACAAATTTAATATAGACCAATCACCAGACTCTTGACTTATAATAGATAAAATTCTCTTATATTTTATTTTTTATATATACTATTTTATATTTAAACACAAAGGAAATACCACTTGGATGCATGAATGCTAAATGATAGATATAACATGGACTAGATTTTTTATCCAAGTGGAATCTATAATGCAACATCACTTAAGTGAGGTTCAAATTGCCATATCAATGTTGTCACTTCACCGTACAATGGCATCAAAGTTTAAGTCAAAATAAGCATGGCCAATCATCTTTTGAGACTAATAAAGAGTTAATCTATCTTTTTAAAACTTTATTTAAGGGAATAAAAAGCACTTCCAATATTAAAAAATATTAGCTAAGGTGCCTTTTTTTTTAAATTTGATAATCTCTTAATTTTCTTTTCTTCTTCTTATAATAATGCTTGCAAATTCGAGCATGTATGTAAGAAAAGGGTATTAAAATAAAAAAATTTATTTGATGAATTCTTTTATTCCTCAAGAAAAATTTGGTGGATAACCACTTATCTTTAGTTTGGTGATTTTGGAGATTCATCTTTGATGACAATTTTGTTACTTATCATTTTTTTTTCACTTTATTTGTGTTGTTTCTTTCTGTGTTTCTTATTTGAACCTACCATTTAAATGTTTTATGCTCTAAGTTCTTAGAATCCCATACCACTATACCAAGTTATTCCTAAATTACATAAGTCTCGCAAATCTATCCAAACTCAACCAATCGGCTTTCTTTTTACTCTCTACACCAAATTCTCTACATAACAACTCTAAATAGTTCTAGATCTTTATTTATATCATTCTTATATTTCTAAGCAATACTTATATACACATATCATATATATCATATATTGGTATGTAAATCCTTCTTAAACTTTACAAAAAAAAATCAACCACCTCAAAATCATCTCAAATTTTATTGTCCCTTGGAAGATCATAACTATCTTTGAATATTAACTAACTCACTTTAACTATTTTTCCTTACATTCTATCACTCTAAATAAAAATTATCACCAACCTCTCTCTCTCTCTCTCTCTCTCTCTCTATATATATATATATATATATATATATATATATATTGTGTGTGTGTGTGTGTGTGTCAAAGCCAAAGCCATATAATGGTGAGATTTGGATTTGTTGGTAGTTCTAGTTTTGCAGAGAGAGAGAGAGAGAGAGAGAGAGAGTCATAATTTGACATTAAGTTATAAGTTTCTAACTTATCAAGTTAAAGCCCTAAAGTAGGTTGTAGGCAACTAAACTCAATGTAATAATAGTAAGACCTAGGGACAATATTTGCATAATTAACCCATAAATGAACTTGATAGGATATATGACTAGTTTTCTTGAACCCTTATCTATAATAAGTCTTCGTTAAAATAACCCTAATCTTGATCAAGTTAAAGCCCTAAAGTAGGTTGTAGGCAACTAAACTCAATGTAATAATAGTAAGACCTAGAGACAATATTTGCACAATTAACCCATAAATGAACTTGATAGGATATATGACTAGTTTTCTTGAGCCCTTATCTATATTAAGTCTTCGTTAAAATAACCCTAATCTTGATCAATTCTAAGCTGGCCTAACTTGGCCTGGATTTAATCAAAAGCTAATTATAATTAATTTACTTATCAAATTTATCTAAACTTACTTGAACCAAACCTAACTGGACCCTTACACTCATCGCTCCTAGTTTAACTTAACTTAAGTCTAACAACACTTCTTCAACTAATTTGACTATGCCAAATTAGGTCACATAAGTAAATCTATAATCTAATGGAAAAAATATTTAACTAAGTATATCCCTTTTGATCAAATTATTATTTGACCTTAACTTTGAAGTTCCTAAGTAATCAAGTTAAGGCCCTATAGTAGGTTGTAGATGACCAAACTCAATCTAATAATAGTAATTCCTAGTGACAATATTGGCATAATTGGCCCATACATGAACTTGATAGGACATATGAATAGTTTTCTTGAGCCCTTACTATAAAAAGTCTTAGTTAAAATCACCCCAATCTTGATCAATTCTAAGTTGACCTAACTTGGCCTGGATTTAATGAAAAACTAATTATGGTTAATCTACTTTTTTTGATTTAGCCAAACTGACTTGAACTAAACTTAATTGGACCCTATACTTCTCACTTGACACTTTTGACCTTGCTTAACCCAACTTAAGGCTAACCCATTACTTCTACTAATTTGGCTATGTCAAATTAGGTTACATAAATAAATCTATAATCTGATAAGAACATTATTTAACCAAGCTTATCCCTTTCTTTTCTAATTTTCCAAACAATCCCCATTAATCTTTACAATTGATCTCCACTCACAAGGTATGGCCAACTCCGAAGGAGTTAATTCATGATGAATTATTAAGAACAAATCACTTTTCGATGTTAGGAATTCCACCCTAAACTAAGAAATCTAAGCTTGAATGAATTATCTTGGATTTCCTTAAGGCCATAAAGATTTTCTTTGAGATCACCATCACCTCCCCAATATTTTAAAATATCCTTAATCTTAACAAAATCACAAACATATCAACTTATTGAGAAGAGAAATCAAATGGGTAGGAGACTTATACCCAATTCTTTTATTATACTGATTATAAATTAAATAGCTAATTAGAGCATCTTATCTCTTATTATGGATTATAAATCTTTACCCAAATGAACTTATTAGGACCATCAAAATGTTGGACATTAAATAAATCTGAGAGTCAAGCTTCATTTTTGCATGCACCAACTTCTCGAAGCTTAAATGAAGCTCAATAATCTTTGGGATGAGCTAGACACAACCCCAAAATGAGTGATGAATTCCCTTACTACGTCAAACTTTCTTCTTAGTTAACTTAGTTGTTATAAGCCTTTCTAAAAAGTATCCTACAATATATAGCTTTGTAAGGACTTTCTAATTGGCATATGAACATGTCATTTGGTGATAAGTTGAAAGAAAAAGAAGTTTTAGTGCGGCTTAGACATTGTTCAAATGAACAATCCTAAATGGAGGTAAAAGATGACTCTTAATCCATCAACTCCCATGTGTATTTCCTCCAATGGTCATAGTTCATGATGCATCCATCTTTTCCAAGCCATTTTCTTATGATTTTCTAATCTTTAATACTTTATATCTCACTACTTTTAAGATAAGTTAAGTAAAAAAACTATTTTTTAATTAAAAATATTCATAAATGATAAATCATATTTTTATAATTCTAATGAATTTATCCAAATAATTTAAATATCAAATAATTAAAAAATCATTCAAATTAATTCCTAAAATGTAGGGTGAATGTTAGGTTTTGATTATGGTTAAAGTTTGGTTCCATTTAGATGTTTGTTGATTACTTTAAGTCTTTATTATAAATACCTAAATCCTTTAAAAATGCTTTAAATTTAGGGGGATTTACATACATACCACGCAATTCTTATGCATTTACATATTTCACATCCAAACTTTAATTTTTACTTAAATAGCACCTAAATCTTTATTATTACATCAAAAATACCACCCTTGTTACTTTTTCCAAGTGAAATGCACCTTTTTATGCATAGGGAAAGTGCTATTTTTGTAAATATTAAAGTTTGGGTGTGAAATATGTAAATCCATAAGAATTTCGTGGTATGTATGTAAATTTCCCTTAAATTTAAAGGTAAGATTTGGTCATTAAAGAGATCTAAGTGTTGAGCTTCATTGTTGCATGCACCATCTTCTCATAGCTTAAAGGAAGCTCAATAATCCTTAGGATGAGTTGGACACAACCCCAAAATGAGTGATGAATTTCATTAATAAGTCAAACTTTCTTCTTGGTTACGTTAGCTACTATAAGCCTTTCTAAAATTGGTCTTACAATATATAACTACGTAAGAACTTTCTAACATACATATAAACATGTCATTTGGTTATATGTTGAAGGGAAAAGAAGTTTTAGTGTGGCTTAACCACTATTCAAATGAACAATGCTAAATGGAGGTAGAAGATGACTCTTAAGCTATCAACTCCCATAGTGTACTTCCTCTAATGGTTTTAGTGCATCATGCATCCATCTTTTCCAAGCCATTTTCTTATGATTTTCTAATCTTTAGCACTTCATATCTCACTAATTTTTAAGCCAAGTTAGGTAAAAAAAAGTTTTATTTTTAAAATAAAAAATATTTAAAAAAATAAATCATATTTTCACAATTCTAATGAACTTATGCAAATAATATAGGTATCAAATAATTAAAAAAACATTCAACTTAATTTCTAAATGTAGAGTTAATGTTAGGTGTTGATTATGGTTAAATTTTGGTTCCATCAGTATGATAGATGACATTTGTTGATTACTCTAAGTCTTTATTATTAATAGTTAAATCCCTTAAAATGCTTAAAATTTAAATATGATCAAATCTCTTAAAATATATATTTAAACCTATCATTAACCTATCTTAGCAATTCCTAGGTGATTTAGTGATTTAGCTTAAATTGTTTTAAGTAACCAGATGTAAATAAGTAGTTTAACCCTATATTAGTCTAATGTACTCTATGTTACCAAGCATGTCAATTAAACTCTGAATCTTGCCAACTTTAGTAAAGGCTAACTGGTTTAATATTTTAACAAATTATAATAGACCATATATTTAACCAAATGTTTTCCCTAGATTATTTAAAATGGTCTTAAGTTATTTAGGGATTTGTTGATAATTAGTTTTTACCATCCTTCTAACAAACCAATATTTGCTTTAATTAGCATGAAATAGTCATACGAACCTTATAATATTGGTTTTAGTCTTATCCTACAAAATTCAAGTGATCTAGCTATATACCATTTTCTAAATAAAGGTATCGAGGGAAAATAAGCATGATCCAAGGCCAAATAGTCCAACAACTACTAATAATGCAACATAAATTGATTTAAAAGTATATGAAGATTATGTTAAAGATAAACATGATGAAGATGGTGATGATTGTGGAGAAAAATTCCCTATGAGTCTTCAAATCAGGTGGAGAGGCAAAACCATATGTGTGGAAAATTCATCTTGGTAAGATGCCACAAAGATCCGCATATATACTTATTCAGGTGATCGGATACATCATCAAGGAAATAGTGTACTATCTCAAAAGATAGAAATCACTACCCTTTAATGGACCTAATCACCTCAATAAGGACTCCTAAGGACGATGGGTCTGCATATGTACAAGAGATTCTTCCCCTACTTTACATGAAAAAGTAAAGTAGTATTTATTTTAAACTGGGTTCGTTAAGTTTCCTATAGGGGCAAGCCCCCATAATTAATTACATCCTAAGGGATGGGATCCCTTAAGAAAACTCTTAATCAAGGTAAATTATTATTATCTCTGAAGAATTCAATAGGAAGGACTATCAATCGTTTATTTTTGAAGATCAAATGGGATTGATCAAAAAAAGAGAGTTATTATCAAAGATAAAATGGAAATAAGTAGGAGATGCT
The DNA here is from genome assembly GCA_021442155.1 of Cymbidium sinense. Lineage (NCBI taxonomy): Eukaryota > Viridiplantae > Streptophyta > Magnoliopsida > Asparagales > Orchidaceae > Cymbidium > Cymbidium sinense. The sequence goes on from CM038221.1 coordinate 188,896,056, forward strand.
CATGATGCTAAGAAACCTTAGCGAGCATCTCAAATTATCCTAAAATTGGGCTTTATACTTTAGAAATTAATTTAGTTTGTTTGAGTTATATTTTTCATTAGAAATTTAGGACTTAAGATTCCTTAACACAAGATTAAGGAAATGTCTAAGAGGTGATGAATTATGCTTATGGCCCACAAAGAGGAAAAGCAATTTCAAAACCTAAATCTAGAGAGCTTCGGCGAGGGCCAGAAGCACAACCTAAATCTAAGGAAAAAAAAGGTTGGTTTGCCTCCATAAGAGAGGACAAACCACGATAAATGCCTTACAACTTTGGGGTGGCCAACTAATTCCTCCTACAATTTTAAATACATGTAGGCAAGTCTTTATGCTTATGCAAGATAGCTAGGCTGTTTTAAGTTAGAAAGAAGCTAAGTCCTTAAACTCACTCCCTAAAGAGACTAGATCATGTAAAGGGACATGCTTTAATGACCTAAATCTAATATATTTTATATTTAAATTTATTTTTATTTTTGAACAATCAATTTGACTCAGGCTAATAGGACATTTTTGACTAATGCATGAGGAAATAGACTATTGGCCAAAATCAACTAGAAGTTTAGGAGGTGAGTTTCCACCATGGCCCTCATAGGTCAAGCCATGTTCTCTGGAAAAGATGGAAGCCCTCCAATCAAGAGTGAAATAAGATACTCATGATATAATAAAGAAAGAACTCGTCCAGCTAAGGGGTTTCTAATTCTTTTATCTTGATTTTTAATCCTAAGCTTTAGGTGATGTTCTTAGTTATTTAATTTTAGTTTTCAAGTTGTTAAGTTGGATAAAAGATATATTTTTCCCTAAATAGCCTAATCCACATCCAGGTCATACATAAAGCAAGGAAGAAACTAGGAAAAACATGCCACTTAATGCACAAGTTAAACAAACATCAATTAATTTATAAAACTAGAACAAAAAGAATAAATGCCCATTTGTGGTCGGGCACCACTGCACAAACCTAAAAATATCAAATTGGGTAGCCGAGCTCGACCCTTATACACCTGGAATACAAATGAATAAAATTATATTTAAGCAAAATGTATTCATTGTTATGGGGGTCATTTAAGTTTTTTAGTGACTTTCAGTTGTTTTTATTTTATGTTTTAATTTAGTTTAATTGAAACCTAGAATTAATTCCCTAATCCTTAAGTAATTTCTAAGATAAGTTTTATATTTTAATTTCATTTAGGTGAATATTTTCATTATATCATTTAATTAACCATAAGTTTAAATCAATTCTAAACAAACCTATCCAAAAAGAAAGGTATTTTAATATTAAGAAAAATAAATCAAAAATCCACACAACATACACCACCTCAATTCTTCCCCATCATATATAACATGCATATGGATGGACCCTAAGCATATCTATACATGCAAATGAGATAATTAACACACTTAATGATGCATGCTAAGTAGTTTATTTAAGAAAATTTGAAGTTAAATATGATTTTTCTTAAGTAGAAAAGGTTTTCTTTCTCCAAAATCACATACATGCATGAAAGTAAGAAAGGCATAAGTGAGTACAATGCCATTGTTAACCACAGTGTAAGGTATAATACCTATGGGGCTACTTAAAACCTCACAATCTTGGGGTTGTCAGGTAATATATCACTTTCTTAAATATTTAGCATAAAAGAAATAAATGGAAAAGGAATATACAAAAATTTAATTAATAGTTTCATTTTGGTTTATGTAATTTATTCATGCAATGTAAGCATTCCTTCTTAGATGAGCATAAGGATGAATAGTGTTTAATCAAGTAAGTGTTGGGTTCTTTTCAAATGAATACATTTACTAAATATTCAACTATGCTAACATAAGGAGGAAGGAAGAATACACTACATAATTTAAATCACATGCAAACTTATAATTAAATTATAAGAACACACTTTCAGATTTTATGTTTTATTTATAGATTTTGAAAATATTTTTGGATTTAGTAGTGATAATAGCCACTCATATTTTTTACTTTAGCCAACACATGCACATTTGACATAAAGTAAATAATTTCCTTTAAAATTTTGAAAACATGAAATCATGTATGCATAAGTCATATGGCATAATTTAACATGTTGGAAAGATCTAAAACAATGTAATCACATAAACAAACTCACTTTCTTAAATTCCAAGACATTCAAGAATAAGAAAAGAATAAATCAAAGTGAATTTCAAAATGATTTTTGTTTGATTGAAGTTTGATTTAATTTTAAAAGGGTAAAATTAGTTTTATGTTCCTAAAGCATTCCCACATTTTTTTTTGTATTTTAGTTAAATTTTCAGATAATTAGATCCATTTTTAAGTGTTGATTAGGTTAAGGTATGCATTAAGTGGTTTAATTAACCCACTACACACCATAAAAATTAACTTAGGTAATTATGAATGAGATTACATAAAACTCATAAGATATGTAAATTTGCAATGCACCTAATAATGAAAAGGCTAATGCAATTTGGCTCACAATTAAAGTTAATTAAGTTAAGTTTAGCTTAAGTACTTTTAAAGTACTCTTTCACACTTATAAATTTAATTTCCTTAATTAGACTTAGCTATTGAACACTAAGCATCTACCCAAGCTAGATTAATTAAGTTCTAGAGATTTTAAAATTTGAAAATCATTTAAAGAAAATTAATGGATTAAACCCTTGATTAAGAAATTGATTAAGGAAAGAAAAGGGGTTTAGAATAGCTTAGAAATACACAAAATTATTCCACAAAAATTATTCTTTGATCTAACTTAATCCAACTTAAATGTAGGGAAAATCCAATTATATCTTAATTACCCTTAATTACATTAAGGGTAATTAGGGAATGAGCTAACAATGTCCCAATAGCCAATAAATCTCAAGAAAATTAGGGGAGGTAGGTCATCCCTAAAATGATCAAATTTTAAATTTGGTTAATTAGAAAGTAATTAGCTAATTGCCATTCTTAAAACCAAATTAGAGAAAATGGAAATCAAAATGTGTTGAAAATAATTTTAAAATATTCTAGTGAAGTTATCTATCCAGAATTTTTCTTTTATTTTCTAAATTTTCTATGGAGTTCTATTTTTAAAGCCATAGGGATTAATAAAATTAATTAGTTAATTAACTAATCCCCCATTACGAGTGGAGTGGCAGCTTTACATCGTCATCTTAGGAGCATATACTTAAGAGATCAATGGGAACGGGGCCTGCAATCTTTACCCGTATCTAATCAAAGATCGGACGAGGATAAACCAAATTAAAAGAAAAATGATTTATAAAATGTGAAATAATCTGTCCATCTAAAATGTGGATGGATGGAAAGAAGCCTCGAGGAGGAATGTGTCGCTCATGTCCAAGGAAGATTCATGAATCTTTGGATTCAATCAAAATTTAACACACTAAAAGGATCAAAGCACTATCCACTAAGATCCCATGATATGAAAATCCACTTCACAAAGACCAACACACCTTAGCTAAGTGGTGGAAATTCATAACCTCATAGGATGTGATCACTCGATCGATGGGAGAGCTTTGCAGTGGAACGAATCCCTATTAAGGTTCCGCTCTTAGGTTAAGTGGATGAGTGGGTGGACCAACTCCCACTTGGCTCACTTTGATCAATTGATTCCTTCCTGATGTGGGAACTCATTTGCAAGCAGGACTTCAATAAGATGATAAGTGTAGGAGGAATTTGGATGAAATTGAGTATGAAAGTTTGCACTTCAATGTATCCCTATTTTCTTGTTTGAAAATCGAAGATGATAAATTCTTAATCTCCTAGAGGCCTTGGAAAGCTCTGAGTGTTCTCAAAGCTTCCCCAGGTCAATCAGTGTGAGTGTGTTGAGATTTGATGATTGGGGAGTATATCTCCCCTATATCGATGGTCAAACCATTCATGCCATTTTTATCCAATTGACATGGGGTGGGTTGTTTGATGTTAGGAGTGTGCACATTGGTTGGCGGAGTGGATGAGCTTCCATGTGCAATCAAATGAGGTTTGAGTTTGAAAATTCAATTTGGGCTATGGGTGGTTTGATCCAGTGGCGACCCAAACCCATTGGGTTGGGTGCATCACTCATCACTAGGTCCCCTTGATGTTTTGGGAGAGCCTCAAGTATTTGTGATGAGTGCATGACCAAAATACCCATGGGCTAGGCCAATATTTGTTCTATGGCCTAGGGGTATAATGGTTATTTTGCTATTTTTCAATTTGGGTATGTTTGGTATATTGAGAAAATAGGTTGGGTGAAGTTTTAATGGATTTGGAATCCATTTGATAGGGTTTGGCTCATGTTGACCCATTTAAGTCAAAATAGGTCAACTTGGGTCAAGTTGACCAATAGGTCGAATTGGGTCAAACCAAGGGTTGGGTCAAGTTGATTTGACCATTTGAAATATTTGGTGTCTTTAGTTTGGTTCAATTTGGTATATATTAGGTTTTGGCTCATATGACCCATTTAGGTCAATTAGGTCAAGTTGACCTATTTGGGTTAGTTCAAAGGTAGGTTTAGGTTTGGTCGGTCATATGGAGGGGATTGGTATCTTTGTTTCCAATCAATTTGAGTTAGGGTCAATTTTGGCTCAACATGATCCCTTTAGGTCATGTTGGGTCTAAGGTCAATTGGGCTAGGTTGGGTCTAGTTGGCCAATTGAGGCTTTGGTCAAGTTCCACAAGTGATTTGGAATGGACTTGACCCATTGGTTTCAATCAATTTGGCTTAGATCAAGTTTTGACATAATTTGATCCTTTAGGTCAAAATGGGTCAACTTGGGTTAAGTGGGCCAAATGGGCTAGGTTAGGCTTAGAGGTTGACTTGATCAAGTTCGAACATAGGTCATGAGTGAACTTGGATCAAAGGTTTCAATCAATTTGGCCTATTATGGATTTTGGCTATGTTAGGTCTCATTTTTGGTTAAGTGTTGACTTCGTCAACCCTTAGGTTTGACTTGGTTTGACCCAATTTGATTGATTGATCATCCCATGATAATTGTTGATCATGATGAGAAGGATATATGAGTTTGGTTCAATCCAATTTGGTTAGGATCAAAAGTTGGCTCATAAGGTACTTTAGGTCACTTTAGGTCAAGTGAGCCTAAGTGGGTCAAATGGCTTGGTCAAAGCTTGATTTCAAGTTGATTGATCTTGTATATGGACTTATGATTAAAATATAAATCCATTTACGAGAGGATTGAAGTCAAATGGATTTTGATCCGTTTGAAAATCTCATATTCAAAGGAAGAATATGAAGGAGTTTTGGGTTTGATTTTTGATTTGGGTTTTGATTGAAGGATTGGGGTTTGGATTTATATATGAGCTCATGATTGTAGGATTGATTGAACCATGAGACAAAATCAAGGATTTGGCTTGATTTGAATTAATTTTGGCTAAGTTCAAGATTTTGACTTGAAAGGCTTAGATTTGATTTTGATTTGATTTAAGTTTGATATTTGGAGTTGGTTTTGATTGTTTGAATTTATATTTCATTTATATATGTGAATATAAATAACAATATAAATTGATCGTGAGAAAATTCTAAGAATTTGAAAGAGTTTAATCATGATTTGAAGTTAAATCCACTAAAGGGAATTTAATGGATTTAATTGAATTTTTAATTTTAATTTTAGTTTTTTGAGTTAGACTTGATTGATGTATATTTATATTTCATTTATATATGAGAATATAAATGAGGATATAAATTGATTTTGAGAAAATCCCAAGGATTTAATTAAGTTTGATCAATTTTTGGGGTAAATCCATTAATGAAAAATTAAAGGATTTAAGGGATTTTTAAATATTTTTAATTTGGGATTTAATTTAGTTAAATTTATATTTCACTTATATGTGAGAATCTAAATGAGAGATATAAATTGATTTTGAGAAAATCCCATAAATTTGAATAGGTTTGATCAAGATTTGGAATTGATTTTGGCTAAGTCCTTTAATGGAAAATTAAAGGAATTTAGGAAAATTTTCATGAATTATTTTGGAATTTTGAATTTGATTTGATTGGTTTGAATTTATATTTCATTTATATATGTAAATATAAATGAGAATATAAATGGATCATGAGAAAATCTCAAAAGTTTGAATAGGTTTATATCATGATTTTGGCTAAGTCCTTAAGAAAGGGTTAAGGACTTAGGAAATTTTTGACTTAGGAATTTTGATAGAATTCGATCATGGATTTCAATCAAGGATTTCAATCAAGAAATTGAATCATGGAATTGATTTGGAGTTTGAGAAAATCAAATAGAATTGGTTTAGAGTTTGACTTCAAATAAGGAAAGTGAGGAATGGTTTAGGTTAAAGGGTAGGAGATTTTCCTAACACCCCTAAGGCATGACATATTCCTACGGCTAACTCTTCTAAGTCTTCTAGGGCTAGGTGAGAGTGTCCACCAAATCACTAGATGTGTCTTAAGACTAAGAAACTCTTAAAGTCTAAGAGGAATCTTAAACCTAAGATGGAGGTGTTGAGAACTCATTCTAAAAATGAGGTCAACAAAGGACGCCCAAAAGGTGTGGTGTGACTGACTAAGAACACTGCATGCATTGGTGTTGACCGAAATGATCAACAATGCCAAAAGATCACAAGCACTGATAGAAACTATCTATTCCTGACCTAAGGAAAAGAAAGAATCCAGAGCTTAGTGCAATATGGCTCTACTTATATCTAAGACATAAGAGAGAAGGAAGAAATCTGCTAAGGGATAGAGTGTGAACCTTCCACTAGGGAAACAGGTTCAAGTCATCTACAAAGATATGAAAGGTTTGATTTGATTTGAATCTCACTAAGGAGAGATCTCCATTAGGGGAGATGGTTGAATTTGTTTCAAATTTCATTATGTTTAGATTTTTTTTTAAAGAACTCTGTTGGTTTGCAATGGGTTGTACTGAATAGGAGCCATGAAGGCTAAGACCTAACTCAGATTTACCGATCAAAAGGGGTAGTCTAGTAAACACATAGTGGAACTAACTAGACAAAAGGATGCCTTTCGATTTGCAGCAGCTATACTAGAAAAAAAGCGTAGTAAACTTACATTCTCTAAGTAGAGACCAGTTGCTGGGGTAATCTATTGGCAAGGCAACAGATTGAAAACCCAACCTAGGGCTAACTATTGAGTGAATGCCACTGGGGGACTTTAATCAACTCAAAAATAGTCAAGATTAATTTCATTTTTAGGTTTGTTTGTTTGATTATGATGGATCCCATAGGTTGGTGATGAACTGTACTGAGTAGGGGCTACGGAAGCCTAGACCTAACTCAGATTTACTAATTCAAAGGGAGTAGTCTACCAACCATAAGGTAGGATTATCCAACCAAAGAGAAATGCCTTTTGGTACATAATGGTCAAGTCTTAAGAAGAAAGTATGGAGACTCACATCTTCTAGAGATAAGAAACTACTAGGGTGATCAGTTGCTTTGGGCAACAAATCAACCCGATTTAGGGCTGACTATTAAGTGAATGCCACTAGGGGACTTTGATCAGCCCAAGAATAGTCAAAGATAGATTTATTTTTTAATTTTATTTATTTTCATGGATTTCATCAGTTTACGATGGATCACACTGAGAAGGAGCTTATAGAAGCCTAGACCTATCTCAAATGTATTAAACTAAAAGGAGTAGCTTCCTGGCCGATGGGAGAACTAACTGACCAAAGGAGTGTCTTTCAGTTTGCAATGATCAATTGAAGGGAAGAAAGCTCAGGGACTCACATCTTCCACAAGAAAAAGACCATTGGGGTGATCAGTTACTTTGGGCAACAAATCAAACCTGACCTGAGGCTATCCATCGGTTTGTGACATTCATGCTAGAAAGAATGCATCATAATCTTATATTTTCCAAAGCGAATTGACTGTCGGGGTAACCTGCTTATGGAAAAATAGATTGAACCTGACCTAGGGGTGATTACGGAGTGAGTACCACCAGATTTATCTCAACTCAATAGTGGCAATTCTAGGGAGTTCACTGACACCCTAAAGATAGGATATTTGCTTGGGAAAAAGGGCCCTTTTGGGGCTTGAATCCTAATTTGTAAGTGAATTAATTTTATTTATTTTGTTTTAGTTTGTTTTATCATCGACCCAGTTAGTTTATGAGGGATCAAATTGAGAAGGAGCTTATATCATCCTAGACCTATCTTAGATTTACTGAACTAAGGGGGAATTTGTGCATCCGCTGAACAAATTTTCCAACCAAAGGACTAGGAAAGAGAAATTGTTCAATCCAAAAGTAACCTGGTAGTGTCTAAATGGTGTCACAAAAGACTTGATCAAAATAGAGTGCCCATAGGGGATGGGGCCGGCAAGGGCTTGATCCAACACCCTAAAGAAAATGACATGGCTAGTCATAAATTCAATAGGTATTCAGTGTCCAACTCGAGGAGAAAGCACGGGGACTCATATCTGTCAAGAGTGGTGTACTCATCGGGTGAGTCACTGTCAGTATAACGAACATTAACCAACCTAAGGTGCCCATTGATTTGTAATCTAGGAAGAAAGCTTGGGGCTCACATCCTATAGTGGCTAATATGCGTCTTGGACCTGCTATCGACCTAGGCTTCTTGGGTGAATTTTACTAGGGGACATAGATCAACTCAAAAGTAGTCAAGAGGAAAGGAGCCTCTGGGGACTTACTCTAAACCTCAAATATACTCAACCTAGTTAGAGCATGATGGCTAGTTCATGAAGAAAGCACAAGGAATCACATCTTCTTAAGTAAAGTCAACATGAGATAGCTTATTAGCTGGGCAGTGAAGCATACAATACAAACAAGGCGCTCGTTGGTTTGCAATGATCAAGTTAGGAAGAAAGCGTGGGGACTCACATCTTCCAAAATAAGAGACCACTAAGATGAACGAGGTAGCATGTAGACCCAACCTAGAGTAGCTAATGAGTAAGTGCCACAGGGGGCTTGCTCCCACATCAAAATAGCTTGAGATAAAAAGAATGATGTTTGTTGTGTGCATGTGCTAAAAGAAATAGGACATCACTGGGGGATTCTTACACCCACCTTAAAACACATTGGGAATTATGAAATGATGTCACGGATGGAAACAAAAATTCCCACTAAGAAAGGATGCCACTTAGGTTCTCTCACACTAACTTAGTTATGCTAATCAAAATAGGATGCCTCTTGGGTTCTCTTACACATGTTCTAAAAGCATCGGGAGATTGTGTTTGTGTTATGGAAAAGAGATATGATGCCACTGACGGACTCTTACACCTACCCTAAATACATCACAGTGGATTCACAAGATAAACAAACAACACTTCAAAAGAAGAGAAGATTTGATGAATGGAATCAGATTTTATTCTTTTTTATTAATGAATTATTTTCAAACATGATTTATTTCATGGGTAATATTTCTTTAGATAGAGTTCATTAATTGAAAGCATCAGGTGTTCCCCTTTACAATCAATAAGGCGATAGATCCTCCTTGGTAGGCCTTCTACATGACAGGCCTTCCCAAGTAGGTTCAAACTTTCCTCCCATCTTTTGATGGGCAACAATTGGTCTCCTTGGGACTAACACAACTTTCTCGAAAGACCTAGGGCGGACCGACTTGTTGTGAGCTTGAATCATTTTGGCCTTGTACAACTCAGGTTCGCACGCCCTTGCAACTTTCCTCCAAACCTTGAGCTCTTCTAAACGTAACTTTGCATTCTGTTCTGTAGTGATCTTGTTACCCAATGCTATCCTTAGTGAAGGGAGTTAAACTTCTAAAGGAAGAAAAGCTTCGAACCCATATACTAAGGAAAATGGGATAGACTAAGTTGGAGTTCGGTATGTGGTGCGGTAGGCCCACAAGGCTTCAATCAACTGCTCGTTCCACTATCATTTATTATCATTGAGAGTCTTCTTCAGTATCTGGATGAGAGTTTTGTTGAATGCTTCTGCTAAGTCATTAGCCCTAGGGTAGTAGATGGTGGAGTATCTCCAATCTATACCATGTCTTCTGAAAAAGTTATTGATCTTCATGCTTTTGAATGTAGTACCATTATTGGATATAATTCATCGAGGCACCTCGAACCTATATATGATATGGTTCTTGAAAAATTGAAGCATATGATGTGTTGTGACCTCTCTGAGTGGGATGGCTTCTGCCCACTTGGAAAAGTAATTGGTAGCAGCTAAGATGAACCAATGCCCCTTGGAAGAAAGACGGCCGATTAGACATACAATGTTGGTACCCCAACACTCAAATGGCCATGAAGCCAAGGTAAGGTGTAGAATGTTGGGTGGTTGGTGGAGGACCACACCGTGCACCTAACATTGATGGCATCTCCATCCATTTCATCAGTAAGTATCAAAATATCTTGGCTTTATAATACACGGGCTTCATGTTTTCTACAATGTAACCACATGGTCAAGAACTGATGAGGTGTCATCAACAAGAGCATATAAAAGAGCTTTATGTTTCACCTGATGGGCTTGATATTTCTCTTGAGGTAGTTCGTCGGTGTTCAAGTAAGCTATGAATTGCCTCCAATCTAGCTCCTTGTCCATTTTGGAAACGGTAACCTCCCCTTTCAAAGAAAGTCTATCGAAGAGTTCTGAATCAATAAGGGATAAGACTTATCTATTTTGGACCCTTATTGAAATGGACTCATCTTTCGAACATGCCAACTCTTTGGAAAGTTTGGCCAAGGCATCTGCTACTATGTTTTCTACTTGGAGAACCTTATAGATGGTAACTTCAGAAATCTGGGCCAACAACTTCATGGTATACTCGTAGTAATGATGAAGCTTGGGCTTGAGGACGTAGTAGGACCCGACAATCTGGTTGATCACCAACTGAGAATCCCCAAATACGTTGATGCTCTTGACACTGATAGTGATGGCTAACTCTAAACCGATAATCAAAGCCTCATACTTGGCTTCATTATTGGTGCGGGGGTTGGAAAGATAGTATGAGAATCTCATCACATTGTAGTTTGGAGTTAGGAGAACTATTCCTACCCCAATCTTTCCTGGGAGATTAGATCATGGTGCTTCACCTTTAAGGAAAGAAGCAACACCATCAAAATACATCTCCCATCGGTAGTTTTCGGCCTCTCTTAAGTTCATGATTTGTTCATCGGGGAGATCTTCACTAAGCGAAGAATCCAGAAGTGGGTGTACTGCTAAGAAATCTGCTAGTGTCTGACCTTTTATCACATAGAGGAGTACAAATGTGATATCAAACTGCGAGAGTATCATGGACCAATTAGCCAAACATTTGAAAAGCGTTGGTCGTGTCATGAGGTTCTGCAGTGGATTGGTTCTAGAGATCAAGTTCACCTTATGAGAGAGCATGTAGTGTCGTAGCTTCTGAGATGCAAAGATCAAAGCTAGGCAATATTTCTCAATAGGTGGATAATTTACTTTAGCAGAAATTAGATGACGACTGAGGTAGTAGAGAGGGCTTTCCTTCCCCTAGTCATTAGCTTGGGCCAACAGAGCACCGAGAGAGTCATCCAATGCAGTAGTATAAAGGATCAACAACCTGCCCGGGATAGGGGCTACGAGAACTGATGGCTTCCCCAAGTCTTCTTTGATGTCTTCGAATGCATGCTATCACTTATCATCTCACTTGAACATAGCATCCTTTTTGATAAGTGCTGAGAAAGGCTTGCATCTCCCTGATAAGTTTGAGATAAAGTGTCTTAGATACGCCAGTCATCCTTGAAAGGATTTGAGTTGAGATAAACTCTTAGGAGGTGGAATTTCCAAGATAGCTTTGATCTTTTCAGGATCTATTTCTATTCCCCGATGTTGAACAATAAACCCAAGGAATTTCCCTGAAGTGACTCCGAATGCACACTTCAGGGGATTCATTTTGAGGTTATATTATCTTAACCATTCAAAAATTACTTCGAGTCAAAGAGATGGTCTTCCTTTTCTAAACTTTTGACTCGTAGATCATCAATATAGCACTCAACCTGATGATGGATGAGTTCATTGAAGATCTGAGTCATGGGCCATTGGTATATAGCACCAACATTTTTAAGGCCGAAAGGCATGACCCTATAATAGAAGATTCTGATTGGGGTTGAAGCAGTGTTTCTTTTCTTCTTGAGAGACATCTTGATTTGGTTATAGCTAGATGATCCATCCATGAAAGAGAACGCATGAGATGAGGCAATGTCCACCATTAACTGGTATAGGAAGGAAACTCATCTTTAGACATGCCTTATTTAAGTCCCTAAAATCAATGCAAATGCAAATTTGGCCATTCTTCTTCTTAACGGGATGAACCTAGCTAACGGTAGATATTTTTTTTCCCGATGAAATACATCGATCGATTTCTTGACTTGAAAAAGACACATTTGTTCAATTTTTAATCGCATGCATCTAGGATCTTGCTTAATAGGAGTAACGTTAGGGTCTATTGCTAGCTTATGGACCATAATGTCAGGAGATAATCCGGGCATTTCTTCATAACTCCATGCGAAGCAGTATTTAAACTCAGTCAATAGCCTAACTAACTCATTGGTTTCTTCTTCATTCAGCAATGAATTGATAAATGTTGGGCAAAGATTTTCTTCTGTCCCGAGGTTGATTTCTTTTAGCTTGTCGATTGTTGAATAGATTCTTCTTCGAATTCTAGCGGTGCCTCTTTGACTTGGAATCATCTAGATCATCGAAGTTTCTAAACACACATTCTCATAGAGTTGGGGATGTGTGAGAAGAACTATCGATTCCAAATGGTTGGTAACAACTAGCAAAATCTTCATCATCGATGGACCTTGTATCCTAGTCTACTCTTGATTGTGCTTCCTTTATTGCTCCATAATTTTTCAAAATATTCGACTGTATTTGGACCAAGTGTGAGGAACTAAACCTTCGCAAGATTTTGAATATAAAGGCGGTAAAAGTCAAAAGGTAATTCATTAATTCTTTAAAAGTATCTTCCTCAAGTCCTACATCAACTGGACTTGAGGATGATGAACCTAAAAGAACCTCTTACTTGTATCATTTAGGGACTTCCTTAACTATCAAACCTTCAACTTTCTGAAGTGTAAGTGAGGTAAGAGCTAAGGTTCCCAACTACTGCCTGATAGTTTCACATAAATCATATTCGAATACTTTGCTTTGCTTGGAGGCCTGGTCTTCATCTCTGGCTAGATCAAAAGTCACCTCCAATGGAACTCGTTGAGAGGGGTTGGCTAGTATACTAATCACATTAGACTCATCATCTGAGCTGAATTCCAAGTCTATGTGAATAGTAGGGGGCACTCCTATGAACTAGAACATGACCTCTATTGGCTAAAGGCCAACTAGGGGATCTTCCACCTCTAGGACTACCTCTATTCTGCCTCTACACGCTGGAGGTTGAGCCATCCTACCCACATGTCCATATGATGGAATGAACTGTGGGTGGAATGTGATATGTGGATCCACTTCTTCTTCAATTCCCCTTTCTTGTTCACTTGAACTTTTCTTTTTCTTTTCATTTTCTTTTATATTTTCTTTTCTTTCATTTTCTTTTTCTTTTGCATTTGCATTTGAATTTTTATCCAAGTTCAGGAGAAAGGGTGTTTTGAGGAAGATAATAAGTCTCATCCTCATAAATCTCAACCTCTCTCACTAAAAATAGCTTTTCATCCCCATTGACACGGTACTCAATTCATCTTTTCTGAACTTGATGCACTGATGAAGGGAGCATAGAACAATCTTGTTCTAATGTATCCAAGGCCTACCAAGCAAAGCAGTGAATGAAGTATTCAAATCAATGATGTAGAACTTGGCTTCAGTCTTCCAGTCATCGATCTCCAATGGTAACACTATGGAACCTAAAGCTCGCTTGCCTTGAGCATTGAATCTTCTCAACATCATCCTATCTCCTCATAGAGTAGAGATGTCGATCTTAAAATAGGCAAGGGTCTTTACACTCATAATATTTACTGATGCACCTGAATCCATGAGAACCCTGGTGAGTTTGAACCTATCCATGTCAACTGTAATGTATAGGGGATGGTTGTGCTCCAAGTCCCCTAGTAGAAGGTCTTCATCGATGAAGGTGATCCCTTGGGCTTCTTTTGCATAGTGTGCTTCCTCACCTATAGTAATCAGCTGAGCTAAGCATATTTTAAGATCAAGGAGGGCCTTGATTAGTGATTCCCTCATCTCTTTGGATAAGACAAGGGCATCATATATGCTTAGCTTAGATGGCAACTTTCTAAGGTGAGAAAGGATGTTGTAGTCCACCTTTGGCTGATCTTCCACAAGCATATCCAAGGGTGGAGCATCATGTGGAAGGGATTCTAGATCTTCAGTACCAATGACTTGTTTCCCCCTATCTAGAGGTGCTGCCCTAGGAGGTAGAACCTTGCCACGATAGAGGTTGACTTCAGTAATCTCTAGAGGTAAAGTGGTGGCAAGTTCTACCTGCACATCAGGCTCAAATATAGCTTCTCTTATGGGACTCTCCAAATTAGATGATTCTAAGTCTACCTCAAGATGTGAACCCGTAGTATTCAGAGTTGGAAGATCCAACTCTAAATCAGAAGGAGGAAGATCATAATTGTTATAGTTTATTAGACTTGAAGAGTTATCACTAGGAATAGAAGAAGATAACTCATCAAAAGAGACATAGATGTAATTCAAATCAGCTTTATTCTTCAATTTCTTGGAAGTATTTGGAGGTATAAAGTAGAAGTCAAGTAGAGTGAGTGGAGTAAGGGATTTGATGCCCTTATTCATAAATACAAGAGTTCTACTAAGCGAAATAGAAGAACTAGAAATAGAAGGCACGGTGTGGAAGCGCAATGGAAGGCGGAGTGCGAACCGGATGTGGCTATGCTAAAGGGCTATCATGGGTTGACACATGTTGTTGCTGTTGCTGCTGCTAAGCTCCACTTTCTTAGAGTTGGCACTAGCAACTTGCAAACCTTCCTTTGTGTTGGAGGTTTGAGCTAACTCAGGCACCTACAAGGAAAGCTTCTTGATCTTCTGGATAATCTTCTTAGAGGTTTTGGAGAAAGAGATGTCCCAACCTTCTTTGGTTTTGGTAGGATCACTTGTATCCCCAAGGATTACCCTAATGGAACTGGAAGGTTGTTCCACAAGATATTCCTTTGGGATAATGATAGCACCAATCTTGAAACTATGTTCAAGCCAATCCTTAAATGTAAAGAAATCCTCCAAAATGTGGCCTAGCATACGATGGTAAGGGAAAAAGTTTGTATCATGACTTTTTCCAACTTCCTCCAGCCTCCTAGGCTCAGGTAGCTGAAAATCAAGCTTCTTTAAGAGGTTCTTAATGATTTTCCTGATTACCTCCCTCTTAAAAGAATAAAGTTTATTTAACTTATCTAATAGAGTAGGTGGGCCATACTAGCTGGTATGATATGCCTTGGTGGTGGTGGTGAGGCGTGGTGTGGCCATGGAGGTGGAGGCATGTGCCTATGGTGCCTGAGTGGCAAAAGGAGGTGGAGGTCATATTTTGCTGTGATCTCTAGTCTGCTACTATTCAAGTTTCTTATCATAAACCTTATGGAATTTCTACTTTGGTGACTGATCTGAAAAGGCAACTATTTGACTTCACCTTGTAGACTAGCTGTCTTGTTGATTATCTTCTCAAATATCTTTATGGTAAAGCCCTTAAGCATGAAGGCAACCGAACCAGAGATATTCTTTGAGAGAGTCTCAATGGCATGATGTTCAGACATCTGCAGTTCACACTTCATACTCAGGTTGTGCCATCAGAGAATAATATCAATAAGTGATGCACTAGAGTGTTGTTGGGCTACGAGATCACTAGTAACCCTTTCGAGCTCCAAGAAATCTCTTGATAAAGTTGCTCCAACTCGGAAATGTCCTAACATTGTAGTTACCAATCAAAGCATACATAAAACTGATAAAGAGTCTAAAGAGTAAAGCATCACTGCCACATGCGTTGCAATAACTAGCCCTGAAGTGAGCTATATGCTGCCTCAAATTCCCACTGCCATTGAAGCTCATGAAGGAAGGAGGCACGAAACCCTTGGGATATTGGATGGCATCAAATTCCTCCAGGTAGGGTCTACCCTTTGGAACCGATGATCCTCCTAGGGCATGAGCCAAGGCTTCCTTCACCTACTGCTCAACCATGGTTCAAATCTTTTTCCTGTATGGAGGTACTATCCATCACCTTCCTATACATACTAGTGCTACCTTGCTCAATAGAACTGGATCTAAGACATGCACTAGTTCAGGCTGACTCACATCGATTGTACTAGTATGAACTAGAATGGCTTGCTTCTAAAGCACTGACACTGCTGCCAATAAGTCCTACAACTGTTGTGCCATCCTATCAATCTTTTTGTCTTTTTGCCTTAACTGAATTCGAAGGTCATGGGTTGATTCTATGATGTCTCCTTGATCAACCTCATCTTCTTCCATGGCCTACTGCTCCCTAAGAAGAGAACCTCTAGTATCAACCATGTGCATGCCAGCTGAATCCTCCATTAAGTCATCTTTTTTGGGATCGGCGACTTTTTCTTCATCAGACCATGCATATCCTAAGATCTCCTTTTTCTCCATAAAATAGTGTACAACTATCACATCTAAGGATCAATCTAATGTTGCAGGTACAAAATGCTTGGGGCGACGTGTGATCACTCATGGCCGAGAACCGGACACCTATTTGGAGAGTCAATCATGTGCAGACTGTACTCACTAGAAGAATGGTAATCCTGGCTGATGCTAGCTGCAATAGAGGCAACAACACTAGAATGATCCTCTACCACTGCTATCACTGTACTGTCATTTGGGATATCCATAATAGTAGTTACCATCTTCGCATCCAACTGAATGGGTGGAGTTGGTGAAGGAATGACCACAATGCTCCAAGGTCGCCACTCCTTCTGCACCACTACTGAGGAAAAAGGTCGAGCAGGAGAGCTCGGCCCTACCACAATGGGTGGTGTAGGAGGAGTGGGATCCCTTGGTCATAGCTGGATCACCAATGGGGTACGTTTCTCCCTGAATGTGGCCTTCATGGCCTTAGCTGGAATAGGTGATGTTGGGACCTACACTAACGATGGTAGACGTGGAGTGGAGCGGTGGGGTGGAGACACCACTGACTCTCTATGTACAGGAGCTGCCCTCTTGGGATGGTTGGTACTTGTGAGGAGGATATTATCAATATGATCGACATGAGTAACACGCTGAGCTAGAAAATCGACCAAGGCAAAAGCTACTGACTAACGGCTGAACCCCCGTCGCTCTCTACTAGTGATATGTGATGTATGGGCCTTGTGGGCCCTCTCCTATCGAATGTGTCTCCCCACACTATGGGGGATAACAGATCGTAAGTCAAATTGAGCATCGACCCATCATGCCCACCCACTTGGCGAATACAAAGCGAAGGCTATGACCTTCTCTACTGTATATGCACCACTGGAGGAGGTGATGACCTAATCCTCCTAGCATCTCTCTATCTGATCCTAAGAGAGGAAGTAATTGGTTCTCTGTTACCAGTGGTGATGTGATCCTAGTAGACTCATCTATGGTGATGCCTCTAACTCTCTTATCCAGTATCTGATATGGTTTTATTTGAACAAGTAGGGCAAGAGGAGTGTGACCCACTCTTAAATGTAGGTAATCCACAGGACTGAGCCTTACCCTTAGGGTACATGAGGTGCTGAGCAATGTTGCACCAGCAACTTAGGCAGAGTACTACACTGAAAACTACTAAAGGCGTGGCCGCCATAGCTTTCCTCTTAGTGAGAAAATTTTGTATCACCCGAGACCGCCCTACCACCCTCTTCTTCTTGTGAGGGGGGAATGCCCTCACAAGTAATCTTGCTCCTCAAAGCCATAGCCAAAGTGGATCAAAGTATGATCTAGCGAGGAAAGTCACTGGTAAGGAGGTCCATGTAGGAAGGTGAAGATAAATTTATGTGATCTGTCAGCACTACAAAATTGACAAGCGAAAATTATACTAACGAAGAGATCTATATGAGAAATGAACTTGCATCAGTTTTCGTCCATAGATTTTGAATTTGAATTTGAACCCACATCCAAATAACTTGGAAGTGTTAAGTGAGGTTCAAATGAATTTGAACAGATTGATTGAAAGAGCAATTTGAGTATGAATCTAAACTTCAATAAATTTGAGTATGTTGAAATATAGATTCAAAATTTTAATAAGATACATCCATAGGTTCATTTTGTTTTGATTTTGAATTTGAATTTTTTTTTGGATTTGGAGGACCCTTTCCCTTAACAAATTTGGGTATGTTAAAGTAAGGATCAAATTGATTTTGTGTTGTTTGAAAGTTTTGGTATTTTCACTTAACAAATTTATGTGTGCTAAGTAAAGTGAAAGTGATTGTTTCTTTTTGAAAATTTTGTTTTGTTTTGATTTTGGAAGATTTGGAATTTAGGTATGCTAAGTAAAGAACCCAAGTGTATTTTGTTTGATTTTGAAAATAGGATTCTTAGCAAATTTAGGTATGCTAAGAAAATCTAAAGTGTTTTATTTGTTTGGAAAATTTTGATTTTTGAAAAGGGAAGGATCCTTTAGCAAATTTGGTATGCAAAGGGAATCCTAAGTGTTTTATTTTGTTTGGAAAATTTTTGAAAGTGGAGTTTCAACTTTAGAAGATTTGGTATGTTGAAGATGAAATCCCGCTTGGTTTTGTAAAAATGGAAATTTCACTTAGAAAATTTTTAAGTACACTGAATGAAATTCCAAATGGTGTGTTTAAAGTTTTGATTTCATTTTTTATTTTGAAAATGGAAACTTTTCCTTAGCAAATTTGGTATGCTAAGAGAAGAAGTTCCAAAGGTGTGTGAGAAATTTTGTTTTGCGTTTGGAAACTTTACTTAGCAAATTTGAGTATGCTAGGTGGAGCTCCAAAATATGTTTTTGAAAAAGTTTTGAACTTTTGATTTGGAAATTTCATTTAAAAAATTTAGGTATGTTAAATGAAGTTTGAAATGTGTTTTGAAATTTTTTGAAATTTTGACTTTGTATTTGGAAACTTTACTTAACAAATTTGGGTATGTTAAGTGAAGTTCAAGATGTTGTTTGAAAAAAAAAAATTTTTTTGAAAATTTTTGGATTTTGATTTTGGAAACCATACTTAACAAATTTGTGTATGTTAAATAAATTTTGAAAATTTTTGGATTTTCATTTTGGAAACCTTACTTAACAAATTTGTGTATGTTAAATGAACTTCCAAAATGTGTTTGAAACTTTTTGGAAATATGATTGTTGATTTTGATTTTTTTTTTAAAAAGATGACCTTCATTCAACAAATTTAAGTATGTAGAATGGAGATTCATTTTATTTTTGAAATGTAATATTTTTTTTTGTGTGTATGATTGTTGCTTTCTTTGAAAGAGAGGTACTTGAAACATATGTGGGATATGCTTAAGTGAAATTTTATTTTAATTGGATATATTAAGATTAAAAAACCTAAGTATGTTAAATGAAGATGTTCATATGTGCTATTGAAAATTTTGATTTTTCTTTTACAGATGAACTTTCCATTCAATATGTGTGAATGTATATTGAAATGGAGGGATCCATATGTGCTTTGGAAAATTTTATGATTGTGATTTTAGAAAACATGATTGTTCATTTTATTTTGAAAAATGATATCTTCATCAAAATGAATTGAAAAAATATACTCATTTGTGCTTTTGGAAGAAGTTATTAGTTTTATTTTTAAAAATCCCTACATGTAACAATTTTGTGAATTGTTAAATGAGGGTGAAGAAATTTTGTGGAAAATATTTTATAAAGTGCATTTTTGAAAAAGGTGCTTTTGAAAAAGCAAATGTCTTTTATGGAAGATTTATTATTTTAGGATGAACATTTCCTTATCATGAAAATGGTAAGGAGGAAGTCTTTAAAATAGTTTTATTTTTTTATTTAGATCTTTTCATTTTACCCATTGGAGGAACCCATTGGGGGTTTTAAGACCAATAGGGAATGCGGTCCAAAAACCTAGAGATGTTGGCCAACTCAACTCAAGGATGAGCTAAGTGCCAACGGAAAGAAGGATAGTCTTGGATTCATACCAAAGTATAAATCCACTATCGATACTCAAAGACAATGATCATTTACCAAAGATGGAAAGAGGAACCATCCTCAGCAGAGTTGCCAAAAAAAATTATGGAGAAAAATTCCAGCACACATATAGGGAGTCACCTTCAAATCTATTGGTGAAAGGAGAGGCAAAACCATATGTGTGGAAAATTCATCTTGGTAAGATGTCATGCAGATCTGTAGATGTACTTATTCAGGTGATCAGGTACGTCATCAAGGAAATAGTGTACAATCTCAGAAGATAGAAATCAATACACTTTAATGGACCTAATCACCTCAATAAGGACTCCTAAGGATGATGGGTCTGCATATGTACTAGAGATTCTTCCCCTACTTTATATGGAAAAGTAAAGCAGAGTTTATTTTAAACCGGGTTCAATAAATTTTCTATAGGGGCAATCCCTCATAGTTAATTACATCCTAAGGGATGGGATCCCTTAGGAAAACTCTCGATTAAGGTAAATAATCATTATCTCTAAAGATTTTAATAGGAAGGACTATCAATCGATTGGTTTATATTTTTGAAAGATCAAATGGGATTGATCAAAAAGAGGGAGTTATTACCGAAGAAAAAAATGAGAATAACTAGGAGATGCTCGTGATGCTAGGAAATCTTAGCGAACATCTCAAACTATCCTAAAATTAGGCTTTATAATTTAGAAATTGATTTAGTTTGTTTGAGTTGTATTTTTCATTAGAAATTTAGGACATAAGATTCCTTAACACAAGATTAAGGAAATGCCTAAGAGGTGAGGAATTATGCTTATAGCCTTCAAAGAGGAAAAGCAACCTCATAACCTAAATCTAGGCAGCTTCGGCGAGGGCTAGAAGCACAACTTAAATCTAAGATGAAAATGCGTAATTGATTTGGCTCCACAAGAGAGGACAAATCACCCAATAACTTGGACTTACAACTGCCTGGGGGTGGCCGCCAACTAACTCCTCCTACTATTTTAAATACATGTAGGCAATTTTTTATGCTTATGCAAGATAGTTGGGCAATTTTTATTTAAAAAGAAGCTAAGTCCTTAAACTCACTCCCTAAAGAGACTAGATCATGTAAAGGGACATGCTTTAATGACCTAAATCTAATGCATTTCATATTTCAATTTATTTTTATTTTTGAACAATCAATTTGACTCAAGCTAATAAGAAATTTATGACTAATGCATGAGAAAATAGATTATTGGCCAAAATCAACTAGAAGTTTAGGAGGTGAGTTTCCACGATGGCCCTCATAGGTCAAGCCGGGTTCTCTGGCAAAGATGGAAGCCCTCCAATCAAGAGTGAAATAAGATGTTGTTGTGCATGATACTATAAAGAAAGAACTCATCCAGCTAAGTGGTTTCTAATTCTTTTATCTTAATTTTTAATCCTAAGCTTTAGGTAAGGTTATGAGTTGCTTAGTTATAGTTTAAAGTTGTTAAGTTGGGTAAGAGATTTATTTTTTTCTAAAGAGCCTAATCCTCATCCAAGCCATACATAAAGCAAGGAAGAAACCAGGAAAAGCATGTCACTTAATACACAAGTTAAACAAACATCAATCAATTTATAAAACTAGCACAAAAAGAATAAATGGCCATTTGTGGTAGGCACCATCATACAAACACGAAAATATCAAATTGGGTACCGAGCTCTACCCTTATACAACTCGGATTACAAATGAATTAAATTACATTTAAGCAAAAGGAATTCATTATTATGGGGGTCTTCAAGCTTTTGTTCTTCTTCCTTCTTTCTTTTTTCCTCTTTCCTCTTTGCTTTTCTTCTTTTCTTCTTTGGGTCTTCCTTTTAGGTGGTTAAATGGTAGATTATTCCAAGGCTTCACATGGTGCATAAGGTAGAACCTTATGACCAATGTTCATCTTAATCCCCCATAACAAGTCATTCTAAATCCTAAATATACAAATTTTTATAGGAAGAGGGAAAAGTATAAATCTAACTAACACCTGTAAAATAAAGGTTAGTAAAATCACACCACACAAATCCCAAGCATGTATATTGGACTTATCACCCCACACATGGGTGGCTAAGTCCACCTGGCCTATGGATTATGCTAAGGGGTATAAGCACCTGCAAGCAAGAAGCATTTATATTTTTATTTATGATAGCACCCCTTTAGCACAATCCCCTGTAGAAAAGAATGGTTAGACTAAACACGTCCTACCAATCATTCTACGAGCATACACTGACCTAACCTAAAGCTAGAAGTGGTAACTTAGGCTAATGTGTGTGCTTTGAAGGTTTGTGTGGCATGCTTAGCTTAGGACTTTAGGTTTGAATTTTCAAAGTGTGAAAGACATATTCAACTTAGAGGAGGGTTTCATTTAAGTTGTTTAGTGACTTTGAGTTATTTTTATTTCATGTTTTAATTTGGCTTAAGTGAAACCTAGAATTAATTACTAAGGTACAAAGAGAGGGAAAGAGAAGAGAACCTCTCTTTCCGAACCTCTCTTTCCTTCCCTAATCCTTAAATAATATCTAAGATAAGTTTCATGTTTTAATTTCATTTAGCTGAATATTTTAACTACATCATTTAATTAATCCTAAGTTTAGATCAATTCTAAACAAACCTATCCAAAAAGAAAGGTATTTTAAGATTAAGAAAAATGAATCAAAAATCCATACAACATACATCACCTCAATTCTTCCTCATCATATATAACATGCATATGGATGGACCCTATGCATATCTATACATGCAAATGAGATAATTAACACACTTAATGATGCATGCTAAGTAGTTCATTTAAGAAAATTTAGAAGTTAAACATGTATGATTTTTCTTAAGTAGAAAAGGTTTTCTTTCTCCAAAAACTTCTCATACATGCATGAAAGTAAGAAAGGCATAAGTGAGTACACCATTGTTAACCACAGGTGTAAGGTACAAGACCTACTTAGGGCTACTTAAAGCCTCGTAACCTCGGGGTTGTCCAGACTAATATATCACTTTTCTTAAATACTGATATGCATATAAAATAAATAAGGTGAAAAAGGAATATGCAAAAATTTACTTAATAGTTTCATTTTGGTTTATGTAATTTATTCATGCAAGTGTAAGCATTCCTTCTTAAGTGAGAGCATAAGGATGAATAGGGTTTGGAATCAAGTAAGTGTTGGGTTCTTTCAAAATGAACCCTACACTTTACTAACCCATATTCAAGGCTATGCTAACATAAGGGAGGAAGGAAAGGCTACACTACACATGACTTTAAATCTACCACATGCAAGATTATAATTAAATTATAAGAATAGCACACTTTCAGATTTTTCATTTCATTTATATATTTTGAAAATATTTTGTATTTCGTAGTGATAATAGTCACTCATATTTTACTTTAGCCAACACATGCACATTTGACATAAAGTAAACAATTTCCTTTTAAAATTTTGAAAACATGAAATCATGTATGCATAAGTCATATGGCATATAATTTAACATATTGGGAAAGATCTAAAGCAATGTAATTACATAAACAAACTCACTTTACTTAATTCCTAATGACATTCTTAAAGAATAAGAAAACTTAGAATAAATCAAAGTGAATTTCAAAATGATTTTTGTTTGATTGAAGTTTAATTTAATTTTAAAAGGGTGAGATTAATTTACTATTCCTAACCCATTCCCACAAATATTTTGTATTTTAGTTTAATTTTCAGGTAATTAGATCCATTTTTAAGTGTTGATTAGGTTAAGGTATGCATTAAGTGATTTAATTAACCCTTACCTACACCACCATAGGAAAATTAACTTAAGTAATTATGAGCCAATGAGATAATATAAAACCACAAGATATGTAAATTTACAATGCACCTAATAATGAAAAGGCCTAATGCAATTTGGATCACAATTAAAAGTTAATTAAGCTAAGGTGTCTTAGCTTAAGTACTTTTAAAACACCCTTTCACACTTATAAAAGGGGGTTTAATTTTCTTAATTATACTTAGGCTATTGAACACCTAAGCATCTACCCAAGGTAGATTAATTAAGTTCTAGAGATTTTTAGAACTTTTGAAAATCATTTAGAAGCATAATTAACGGATTAAACCCTTAATTAGGAAAGAGATTAAGGAAAGAAAAGGTGGTTTAGGGAATAGCTTAGGGGAAATACCCCAAAATTATTCTCTAAAACTCCTGATCATTTGATCTAACTTTAATCCAACTTAAACATAGGGAAAATCCATTAATTATATCTTAATTACCCATAATTACATGAAGAGGGTAATTAGGGAATGAGCTAGCAATGTCCCTAATCAAAGCCTCAAAAAATCTCAAGAAAATTAGAGGAGGTAGAGGTCATCTCCTAAAATGTTTTTTAGAAATATAAGATTAATTGGTTGTTTAATTAGAAAGTAATTAGCTAATTATCATTCCCAAAGAAACCCAAATTTAGAGAAAAAGGGGAATCAAAATGTGTTGAAAATAATTTTAAAATATTCTAGGTAAAATTATCTATCCAATACATTTTTCCTTTTATTTTTTTGAATTTTCTATTGAGAGTTATGATTTTTAGAATCCATGGGGATTAATTAGGAAATTACTTAGTTAATTAACTAATCCCCACCAGCGTGACGCATGCGGTCGACTTTATCATCGTGAGCTTATACTTAACCCATCAAATCGGGAGAGGCGGTGGCGGCGCACGCGTCTTTACCCTTAGCTGTCCAATCAAAGATCAGACGGCAAAGGATAAACCCGTGGGATTAAAAGGAAAAATGATTTATAAAAGGTGGAAAATAATCTCAGCCGTCCATCTAAACATGCATGGATGGGCGAGAAATTCTTCCAGGAGGAATGTGAGTCGTCTCCAAGGGAAGATCGAGCCATCTCATGGATTCAAACAAAATTCAGCACTCACCATCTACGGGATCAAAGCGGTCTATCCAACGACTAAGATCCCATGATATGAAAATCCACTTCACAAAATACCAACACACCTTAGCCAAAGTGGTCAAAAATTCACTAATCTCACCGGAGGAGATCACCAATGCTCAGAATCGATGAGGTAGTTTCGTCTAGTGGAGACGAAGCCCTGTTTAGGTTCCTAACTCTTGAGGTTAAGTGGATGAGTGGGTAGACCAACTCCCCTTAGCTCCCATTATGGCTTTGATCGAATTGATTCCTTCCTTGATGTGGGAACTCAATTGCAAGCTTGTGCAGGCTCAAATGGAACCTCTGATGATAAGTGTAGGATGAATTTGGATGAAATTGAGTATGGAAGAAGTTTGCACTTCAATGTATCTCCCCTATTTTCACTATTTGAAAATCGAAGATGATGAATTCTCAATCTCCCCTAGAGGCCTTGGGAAAGCTCTGTGAGTGTTCTCAAAGCTTCCTAGGTCTCAATCGATTATGACTGTGTTGAGATTTCAGTGAAATAGGGGGAGTATATCTCCCCCAATGGAAATCGGACGGTCGAGCCCATTCATGTCATTTTTATCCAATTGACACAATTGAGTGGGTTGTTTGATCAGTTAGGAGTGTGCACATGGTTGATTTGGCTAGAAGAGTGGATGTCTAGCTTCTATGTGCAATCAAATGAGGTTTGGGGAGAGTTTGAAAATTCAATTTGGTGCCTATAGGTCGGGTTTGGTCCATAGGCCAAATGGGCTGACCCAAACCCATTGGGTTGGGTGCATCACTCATCACGAGGTCCCCTTGATGTTTTGGGAGAGCCTCACGTGTTTGTGATGAGTGCATGACCAAACCCATGGGATAGGCCAAAATTTGTTATATGGCCTAGGTGTATAATGGTCATTTTGCTATTTTTTTTTCAATTTGGGTATGTTTGGTATATTGAAAAAATAGGTTGGGCCAAGTTTTAATAGATTTGGAATCCATTTGATAGGGTTTGGCCCATGTTGACCCATTTAGGTCAAAATGGGTCAACTTGGGTCAAGTTGACCAATAGGTCAAATTCAAACCAAGGGTTGGGTCAAGTTCATATGACCATTTGAAATGTTTTGGTGCCTTTGGTTTAGTTCAATTTGGTATAGATTAGGTTTTGGCTCATATGACCCATTTAGGTCAAATGGGTCAAGTTGACCTATTTGACCCATTTTACCTATTTAGGTTAGGTCAATGGTAGGTTTAGGTTTGGTTGGTCATATGGAGGGGATTGGTAACTTTATTTCCAATCAATTTGAGTTAGGTTCAATTTTGGCTCAACATGACCCCTTTAGGTCATGTTGGGTCTAAGGTCAATTGGGCTAGGTTGGGTTTAGTTAGCCAATTGAGGCTTTGGTCAAGTTCCACAAGTGATTTGGAATGGACTTGACCCATTGGTTTCAATCAATTTGGCTTAGATCAAATTTTGACACATTTCAACCCTTTAAGTCAAAATGGGTCAACTTGGATCAAGTGGGCAGAATGGGCTAGGTTAGGCTCAAAGGTTGACTTGCTCAAGTTCAAACATAGGTCATGAGTGAACTTGGATCAAAGGTTTCAATTAATTTGGCCTATAGTGGAATTTGGCTATGTTAGGTCTCATTTTTGGTTAAGTGTTGACTTGGTCAACCCTTAGGTTTGACTTGGTTTGACCCAATTTGATTGATTGATCATCCCATGATGATAGTTGATCATGATGAGAAGGATATATGAGTTTGGTTCAATCCAATTTGGTTAGGATCAAAAGTTGGCTCATAAGGGTACTTTAGGTCACTTTGGGTCAAGTGAGCCTAAGTGAGTCAAATGGCTTGGCCAAAGCTTGATTTGAAGTTGATTGATCTTGTATATGGACTTATGATTAAAATATAAATCCATTTACAAGAGGTTTGAAGTAAAATGGATTTTGATCCGTTTGAAAATCTCATATTCAAAGGAAGAATATGATGGAGTTTTGGGTTTGATTTTTGATTTGGGTTTTGATTGAAGGATTGGGGTTTGGATTTATATATGAGCTCATGATTGTAGGATTGATTGAACCATGAGAGAAAATCAAGTATTTGGCTTGATTTGAATTGATTTTGGCTAAGTTCAAAATTTTGACTTGAAAGGCTTAGATTTGATTTTGATTTGATTTAAGTTTGATATTTGGAGTTGGTTTTGATTGTTTGAATTTATATTTCATTTATATATGTGAATATAAATAAGAATATAAATTGATTATGAGAAAATTCTAAGAATTTGAAAGAGTTTAATCATGATTTGAAGTTAAAATCATTAAATGAAATTTAATGGATTTAATTGAATTTATTATTTGAATTTTACTTTTTGAGTTAGATTTGATTGATGTATATTTATATTGCATTTATATATGAGAATATAAATGAGGATAAAATTTGATTTTGAGAAAATCCCAAGGATTTGAATAAGTTTGATCAAGTTTTGGGGTAAATCCATTAATGAAAAATTAAAGGATTTAAGGAATTTTTAAACATTTTTAATTTGGGATTTAATTTTAAGTTGGATTTAATTGAGTTATATTTATATTTCATTTATATATGAGAATCTAAATGAGGATATAAATTGATTTTGAGAAAATCCCATGGATTTGAATAGGTTTGATCAAGATTTGGAATTGATTTTGGCTAAGTCCTTTAATGGAAAATTAAAAGAATTTAGGAAAATTTTCATGAATTATTTTGGAATTTTGAATTTGATTTGATTGATTTGAACTTATATTTCATTTATATATGTGAATATAAATGATAATATAAATGGATCATGAGAAAATCTCAAAAGTTTGAATTAGTTTATATCATTATTTTGGCTAAGTCCTTAAGAAAGGGTTAAGGACTTAGGAAATTTTTGACTTAGGAATTTTGATGGAATTTGATCATGGATTTCAATCAAGGATTTCAATTAAGGAATTGAATCATGGAATTGATTTAGAGTTTGAAAAAATCAAATAGAATTGATTTAGAGTTTGACTTGAAAGAAGGAAAGTGAGGAATGGTTTAGGTTAAAGGGTAGGAGATTTTTCTAACACCCCTAAGGCATGACCTATTCCTATGGCTAACTCTTCTAAATCTTCTAAGGCTAGGTGAGAGTGTCCAGCTAATCACTAGATGTGTCTTAAGACTAAGGAACTCTTAAAGTCTAAGAGAAATCCTAAACCTAAGATGGAGGTGTTGAGAACTCTTTTTAAAAATGAGGTCAACAATGATTTCATAAATGTTTTTTTTTTATTAAAGTGTCCATATGTAAACTATTAAATGTTTCATTCTTATCATTCATGTATCATGGAGAGAAAACATAATAGTTAATGATATAAATAACATATGGATAACTCCTATCCTAAAAAAGGTAAGTGTTAGAAAGTGCTTTCAATTTGTTAATTATTCATATAATGAACTTATATTTGACTCTTTTTAAATGTACATACAAGTTGAGCAAATGTTTGAGAGCAAAGTTAGTTTAAAAAGTATATATATATATATATATATATATATATATATATATATAATGAATTTTGAATTTAAGATAAAGAAATCATAGAAAAATATTTGGTGTATTTATTATACTTTTAAAAAATTTTGTTAACAAAGTTAGACAAATCTAAGCTTCAAAATAATATATCAAAAAACATTTTCTATATGAATCATAGGGACAAAGATTATCAATTAAGTCAGGTATAGTTTTTTTTGTATATAATTAATTAGAAACTTGTAAGATCTGACCTAAATTTAAAGTCAAATACAATAATATTTGATGTTAAAAAAACTATGAGATCAATTTATCTAATAAAAAGGCTAAGTAGTGTTACGAGCAAGGTATAATTTATGTATGATGGTCCTTTAAAGTAGCCTTTAAAAATTATCATCATATATACTTTTTTGCTAAATAATACAATTTAGACACAATAATTGATTTATAATTTAGCACTTGAAGATGTTTCAAGAATGTATTTGAGTGTTTAATAATGCATGTCATCTTATGAAAAGTATAGAGGGAGAATCTAGTAATACAAATGTGAAGGTACTTTGCACGTGGCAATAGCCTAAAATGTGAATGGTTCTTATTATTATTTAACACATAACATTTACAATAGTTGACTCATAAAATAATTATTCATTTATGTATTTTATTAATATATTAAAATAGTCTATAGGCATGGCGAAGAAGTGAATATATTTTTTATAATCAAATTAGTATTGTCAGAGCTTTATCTATATTATTTTCATAGATATGCCATGGAACTTGTACTCATCTTGTAACAATTAATAGCATGAAAAGTTTAAACTATTAACTATCATGATGAATATTGATTGACACATAAAGGTTATTAAATGGTTAAATATTTTAATAAAAATGGGAAGACCTTAACTATTACTAACTATTAGGGAATGAAGTTAATTTTAAAAGAGAGCTCATGCTTTCTTTACTTGAAATGAATATAATTTAATTATAATATGCATTTTAAAGAATATGGAACTTGAAATAGGTTAGGAACTTAGAATATAAGTATTCTTACAGGTAAACTAATGAAATTAATAGATATTATGGTTCATAGGGTAGATAAATATTTTATGTGTTCAAGAAACTAAATGTGTTGGGGAGAAAGCCAAGGAGATTGATAGTTTAGGTTTTAAACTTTGGTATTCATGTAGAAGTTGAATTAGAAATGGCGTAGGTGTGATTATAGATAAAATTTTGAAGGATAATGTTATAAATATTAATAGATGCAGAGATAGAATTATAGCTTTAAGGATTACTGTTGATACTAAGATTGTCAATGTTATAAGTGCTTATGCTCCTCAAGTAGGTTTAGATGTGGGCTCAAAAGAACAATTTTGGAATGAATTAGAGGGATTAACACAAAAGATATCTCTTGACAAAAAAGTATTTATTGGAGGAGATTTAAATGGACATGTTGGTAGAGTGATAGGAGATTTTAAAAGTATTCATGGTGGTTATGGATTTGGAGTGACTAATAAATAAGGTAGGACTATATTAGATTTTTCTTTAGCCTATGATTTTATAGTTGTTAATACTTTATTTGAGAAAAGAAATGAGCATATTATTATTTATAAAAATGGATCTAGTAAAACACAGATTGATTATTTTCTAATAAGAAAAATAGATCGTTTAGATTGTAAAGATTGTATGGTCATTCCAAGTGAAAATTTAAATACCCAACATCAATTATTAGTCTTAAATTTTATAATGAAAGATTGGAAGAAGAAAAATAAATTAAATTATTATCCTAGGATTAGATGGGGCACTTAAAGAATACTGATAAAAATATTTTTAAGAGCAAGCTACAAGAGTTTAGAATTTGGGATGTTCATAAGGAAGCTAATGTTATGTGGGAAAAATAGCAAGTGAAAATTAAGCAAGTTGCTAAAAATGTGATTGGAGAATCAAAAGGAAAAAGCTTCTTTTAATAAAAATAGTTGGTGGTGGAGTCAGAAAGTGCAAGAAAAAATAAAAAATAAGAAGTGTTGTCATTAAACTTGGTTTAGATGTAAAAACTTAGAGAATTGGGAAAAATATAAATTGGCATGTAGAGATTCTAAGAAAGCTATATATGATACAAAAAATTTAGCTTTTATTTATTTATACAATAGATTAGATATAAAAGATGATGAAAGATGTATGTATAAGTTAGCTAACCAAAGAGATACGAAAAATAAAGATCTAGCTCAAGTGAGGTGTATTAAGGATGAAAATTATAAAGTATTTTTCTTAGAGAAGGATATTGAAAATAGGTGGAGGAGTAATTTTGATAAACTTTTCAATGAAGGATCTAAAAATGTGATTGATTTTAGTAACCTTAATACCCTAAAAAAATACATAATTTTATTTTTATCATCGTGTAAGTAAATCTAAAGTTAGAGAAGCTTTAAAGAAAATGAAAGGTGAAAAAATAGTAGGACCTGATGATATTCCAATAGAAGTGTGGAAATGTTTAGGAGATCAAGGAATTTCTTGGCTTACAAATCTTTTTAATGTTATTTTAAAGACTAAAAAGATGTCAGATGAGTGGAGAAAGGTTCCTATATTTAAGAATGAAGGTGATGCATAAGAGTGTGCAAATTATAGAGAAATTAAGTTAATGTGTCATACATTAAAATTATGGGAGAGAGTAATTGAGCATAGGTTATGATGTGATACAAAAGTTTCTCACAATCAGTTTGGTTTTATATCAGGTAGATCTACTATGATGCTATACATTTGTTAAGAGGTTTGATGGAGAAGTATAGAGAAAGCAAGGAGGATCTACATATGATATTTATTGATTTAGAGAAAGCTTATGATAAAGTTTCAAGAGATGTTCTTTGGAGAGTTCTAGAAAAGAAAGAAGTTAATATTGGTTATATTCAAGTCATTAAGGATATGTATACTAGAGCTGTTACTTGTGTCCAAACACAAGAAGGATTGACAAAATATAGATGTTCTTACTAGGCATTTACAGGAAGATGTACCTTGGTGTATGCTTTTTGTTGATGAAATTC
This sequence comes from Cymbidium sinense, assembly GCA_021442155.1. Lineage (NCBI taxonomy): Eukaryota > Viridiplantae > Streptophyta > Magnoliopsida > Asparagales > Orchidaceae > Cymbidium > Cymbidium sinense. Next base: position 188,927,493 of record CM038221.1, read on the forward strand.
ATCTTGTTGATAAGCCTAGAGAGGGAGTTCAAGAGAAACTTGAATAAAGGAGGTCAACCTTAGAGTCTAAAGGTTTTCGTTTAAGTAGATCTAAACTGAATACATTGAGTGTAATTTTAGTTGTAGAAGTTATAGTGGTAGTGTTGTAACATTAGGTGAATAAGTCATTAAAAAGAGTGAGTGATTTAGATATTTAAGCTCTATTGTTCAAAATGATGGTGAAATTGATGAAGATGTTATTAGTAGAATTCAAGTTGGATGGTTGAAGTGGAGGAATGCATGTGGCCTGTTGTGTGATAAAAAATTATCGCATAACATTAAGGAAAAATTTTATAAGATGGTGATAAGACCTACAATGATTTATGGTGCAGAATGTTGGCCAATAAAAGAGAAGCATGAGGCTAAGTTAAGTGTTGCAGATATGAGGATGCTCAGGTGGATGAGTGGCTTTACTCTTAGAGATAAAATGCGAAATGAGTATGTTCAGGAAAAAGTTGGAGTAGCTCCAATGGCAGATATAATTAGAGAGAGTCGCCTTAGATGGTTTGGCCACATAAAGCATCGGCCGTCCAATGACCCAGTTAGAAGAGTAGATGCATTAGATTTTCCTTATGTTAAAAAATGTAAAGGTAGACCTAAAAAGATATGGTTAAGATGTATAAAAAATGATCTTAGTATACTTGAATTAAATGAGAATTTGACACATAATAGGACACAATAGAGATGAAGGATTCATGCAGCCGACTCCACTTAGTGGGATAAAGGCTTGTTATTGTTATTGTTGTTGTTGTATGCATTTTAAAGAATTTTAATAATATTACTATCAGTGCATGCTCCTATCAAATAATCGTCTTGATAGAGTTCTTGAGATTTACAATAGTAAAAATTATTTTTTAAAAGATGAATAATGGCAAAAAATATAAAATCTACATAGTTAAAGAAGAACAAAGAAATGATCAGCAAACTCTTGACTAAAGCTTAAATGTTAATTGTGTATCGCAATAGATAATTTGAAATTCATGTCCTTGATGACAATCTTAAAGATGAAGTTAACTTTAATAGAGGTACAAATACATATAGAAAATTTAATGTTTAGGTCTACCGTGAGAACATGCATTAGCTACACGTGATAGGAGTAAAATTTGTTGTATTATGCTCAAGATCTTACATTTAAGAAGAATATTTAAGTATCACTCTTAATATATATTTAACAAAAAATAAAAAAATTTAAAAGGTTTCAAAAGAAACAAAGAATATTATCATACTATCTATGTTAGGGAGGATGAGTAGTCGTTTAAAGAAAAATAAAAGACCTTAAAAGAAGAAAAAATATGTGCAATATTTATATAGTTAAGTGACTTAAAAGGTTAAATGCTTGTTACTATCTTGTAATGCATAGCAAATTCACTTGGTAGTTTTAATAGCCTTTGGAAAGTCTTTGTAATTATTATTGTTTAGTCATGTAGTTGTTTTTAAATGAAGTATTATCATGATTTCTATGTTCACTTTTTAGTTTTTTTTTATATTATTCAATCATGTGGTACTTACAATAGTTTGCATTGTCTAATAATAATAGTTTATTGATTAAATTACAACTAAATGTTTAAAAATGATGATTTTATTATAATTTTCAAAGATTATTATTCTTCAAAAATTATTATTATTTATAAATATAATTAAAAATAATATATATATATATATATATATATATATATATATATATATATATATATATATATAACATTGTAACTTTAAATTCCATTATCAATTTATAATTTATTATTTAGACACCAAGTTGTTATTATATTATTCAAAAATAGCTATTAATTAGGGATGCTTATTGAATATATCATTTTAATTGCATATTTAGATCTATCATATATAAATTAGCTATTCAGACACAAAGTGGTTATTATAATGATCAAAATTGAATATTATTTAGAAATAACTATTGAAGAGAACATTACAACTATAATTGTATTTGTGATAGTCTATAATTTTCTTAAGCATTCTAAACCGAGTTTAAAATTGGTTTAAACAAAGTTTGAATATGGTGTGAATGATGTTCAAAGGAGGTTGTTGATAATGTTTCAATTATATCTAAATCTTGTCAATCCTTATTAAAGAATCTTTTTTTTCAATTAAAAATAAACTTGTTGCAACATAAGTATCAAAGCATGTATAAACTATGTTGAAATATCGTTCGAACCTATATACGTACAATTATAAATAATTGCAGAATGACCTATAATGAGCCCTTCCATACATAATCAAGATGAATAATAATGAATAATAACATAATAAATAAAGAATAATTTCATACAATTATAAAATGCCTCAAAATAAAGTTTATAGGTGATAACATGCACTTTCACAGTTACATAATACACTTATATGCTAAATAATAGATGGCTTCAAATAGATTTATAATTATAAAACTAAATAATTTATCTAATAATCAATATTGTTAATAAACAAATCCATAAAGAATTTTCTTTAAATAATTGCATATGACTATTTGTAACTTTCTGAATATTATTATTAAAATCATGTGCAAATGTATTGAATTCTATTACTTCATAGTTTTCACTACAAAATCAAAGTATTGACTTTTTAATATTTTGAACTGTTGAAATCAACATCAAAAACAAGGTGATATGAGAGTATCTTTTATGATTATTTGCCCAACACTTGTTTTTAGAACTTCATCTATATTTGCCCTCCTCTATTTCCATGGTAATGAAAGAGTTCTATTCTATATGTAAACAACTTGAAGTAATTTAATAATATGGGAAAGTATTTAATGAATGAGCTCATTGTCATCTTAAATGTTTAAGTTGTAATGATAAAAGGTTATAGTTATATAATGTCATTAGGTTCTTAAATAATGCAGTTCAGTTACTATCCAATGAATTTTATTCTGGATAATTGGATAATATATGAATTATACATATGCTTAACACCTAAAGAATATTTTCTCATCACCAAAATTGCACTTTAAAATAGCTTCAAGACATTTAATTAATTCCTTTTGATTCTTATATTTTATAAAACCAATAACTGCTACTCAATAATATTGATGAAACACTTCATCAAAGATAATATTATTAGATCTAAATTTCTTTGGATAGAGCTAGACTTATTCCCTAATCAAAAAGTAAAATGCATTCATGTGTAGCAAAAAAGTGAACTATCTAGTAACTAATAATGCATCACCACAATCATGAAATATTAGCATCTAAACATAAAATATCAGAATGTTTAAGCAGTGGGAATATTTGACTATTGAAACTAAGATGCACTGTTAAAGCCTACTTCAATCTCCATTTCTTGTGAGTTATCTATAATCTTTGTCATCCAAGCTTTAAAGTAATATAACTGCTTACTATTGATTATTGTAAAAGATCAATCTCACATGGATTAGTTGGCTTGGGCCTCTATGCATATGAAGAAAAAAAAAATATTCTAGTTAAATATTTATGATGCTTGTTATGCATTATTTTAAATATGATTTTTTTTACTTTATATTCATTTATGGCTACAACAAATGGAGTAATCTCTTGAGCCTCAATCACCAAATCATCATCAATTATGGTATGATTAATAAAACAATATAATGTAATAATCATACACAAATTGATGATGATTTGACGATTGAGGCACAAGAGATTATTTCATTTGTTGTGGCTATAAATGAACATAAAGTAAAAAAATATATCATATTTAAAATAATGCATGACAAGCATCATAAATACTTAACTGACACACACACACACACAAACACACACCTAACTTCTAGTCTAATTTAGGTTGATCATTTTTTAGTTGTTCAATAACAAATAGTTCTTAGATCAAACTTAAGGATGGTATGCCTTTCATTTATTTTTTGGACTTATATTTATTCCTTTCGACATGCACATCCTTATTTACTTCCTCTTCAAAGGGACAAATACACTTTCTTGTAGTTTATGTGATGATATTAATTTCCTTCAGAACCCTAACTAGGATAGATTGATGGACTAATGTGTGTATATATATATATCCTTAACATCTCTATGGACTAGTTTTCAGTACAAAATAAAAGTATTGACTTTTTAATATTTGAAATGTTGAAATCAACATCAAAAATAAGGTGATACGAGAGTGTCTTTTTATGATTATTTGCCCAACACTTACTTTTAGAACATCATCTATATTTGTCCTCCTTTATTTCCAAGGAAATGAAAGAGTTCTATTCTATATGAAAACAATTAGAAGTATTTTGATAATATGGGAAAGTATTTATAGAATGAGCTCATTGTCATCTTAAATGTTTAAGTTGTAATGATAAAAGGTTATAGTTATGAAATGCCATTAGGTTCTTAAATAATGTAGTTCATTTCCTATTGAATGAATTTTATTCTAGATAATTGGATAATATATGAATTATGCATCTACTTAACACCTAAAGAATATTTTCTCATCACCAAAAATGCACTTTAAAATAGCTTCAAGGCATTTAATTAATTCCTTTTGCTTCTTGCATTTTATAAAGCCAATAATTGCTACTCAACAATATTGATGAAACACTTCATCTAAGATAATATTATTAGATCTAAATTTCTTTGGAAAGAACTAGACTTCTTCCCTAATCAAAAAGTAAAATGCATTCATGTGTAGCAAAAAAAAGTGAACTATCTAGTAAATAATAATGCATCACCACAATCATGAAATATTAGCATCTAAACATAAAATATTAAAATGTTTACTATCTTGGTAAGCAATGGGAATATTTGACTATTGAAACTAAGATGCATTACTAGTGCCTTCTTCAATCTCCATTTCTTGTGAGTTATCTATAATCTTTGTCATCCAAGCTTTAAAGCAATATAACTACTCAGTATTGATTATTGTAAAAGATCAATTTCACATGGATTAGTTGGCTTTGGGCCTCTTTCCATATGAATAAAAAAATATTCTAGTTAAATCTTTATGATGCTTGTCATGCATTATTTTAAATATGATATTTTTTTACTTTATATTCATTTACAGCCACAACAAATGGAGTAATCTCTTGAGCCTCAATCACCAAATCATCATCAATTTGTATATAATTAATAAAACAATATAATGTAATAATCATACACAAATTGATGATGATTTGGTGACTAGGGCGCAAGAGATTATTCCATTTGTTGTGGTTGTAAATGAATATAAAGTAAAAAATAGATCATATTTTAAATAATGCATGACAAGCATCATAAATACTTAAACGACACACACACACACACACACACACACACACACCTAACTTCTAGTCTAATTTAGGTTGATCATTTTTTAGTTGTTCAATAACAAATAGTTCTTAGATCAAACTTAAGGATGGTATGCCTTTCATTTATATTTTGGACTTATATTTATTCCTTTCGACATGCACATCCTTATTTACTTCCTCTTCAAAGGGACAAATACACTTTCTTGTAGTTTATGTGATGATATTAATTAATTATATATATATATATATATATATATATATATATATATATATATATATATATATATATATATATATATATATATATATATATATATATATATATATATATATAATAATAGGCATGTAAGTCTTCCTTAACATCTCTATGGACTAGAGCAGGTTTAATAATTACTTACAAAAAATAATATAATACTAAGGTAACATAAAAGTAATTTTAAATTATAAACTACTTAAATTATTATTTAATTTGTAATAATATGCAAAAAATAGTGGAAAAAATATTTTCTTGTCAATAATTTTTTTTCCCAGCTTATCATACTAGTGGCTTTCTCTCTAAAGTATTTAACACAATGCATCCTCAGTTTTGGCATAGCTTCATAAGTTTAGTATGTAATGATATGGCATACCCATTAATAATCTACTCAACTATAACATATTCTTGTAGAGACCTTTTAATATATATTTTTTAAATGATAGTCTTTTGAATGCATATTGAAAAAACTTCAATTAATGCTACCATCTCCATAAAAGAAATATTCTTTTTCTATGGCTGCATTTCCTTCCTTCAAGAAAACATAGACCTAACCTCATACTATATGAAAAGCATTCCAAATATCTAAATTCTTAAATTCATTACTATTATTATTTAGGGAATTATCAATTAGCCTTCTTTTGCTAGTCATCTCCTTAAACTTCTCATCAATAGAAAATACATTAAAACCTAATTAAATAATCAAATCAAATTCAAGGATACCAAATCTTGCATCTTTACCTCCAACATTCAGCATAATGGAGTAACCATTATTCTTTACATCATAAATAATCCATAAGAGAAGAGCATGAATCAAGACCCTAATGAATTGCATATTAAAAGAATTAATGCTTTGCTTCAATGGGGACTACTTAGCCCTCTCAAACAAACCCTTGTTTTCAAATTACATGTATTACTTTTTCATCACACTTCCAACTATATATAAGACCCATGCAATGTAATGCCTTTTCACATAAATAATTAGCTTAGACATCTATATGTATGTCTATGCATGCTATATGGATTCAAAGCATGCATAATAAAAAAATTACATATTTCAATCCAATAGCTCTAATCTCATTCAAGCCTAGTTTTAAATCTTATTTTGAAGTTAACATTCAAAAATTGGGTTCAAAATAGTAGTTTAAAGTGTTACTACATCTTCTTGCACTGTTAGTTGAACCTGCAAAGAAATATTAAAGAGGAGAAATCTAAAGTATATCATAAACTATGATTCCATTAACTATCATAAGAAAATTACATGAGTATATATATAGTTGAGGGGGAAAGAACTATTGGCTGAGATTTGAGTTGGTAATTCCTGGAAGACAGTTAAGATGCTTTGGGTTGTTACAGCCCATATTGTTGTCGTGATACACCCCCGCAACATTAACTCATTGGTGGAGAAGATAACCTTGGATGCAAGTTGAATGAATCGTCATACAAGAAGTGGTTTTGTAAGGAGATCTGCCAGTTGATTGGGAGTGTGAATGTATTGGACCTGTATAGTCTTTTGTGCAACTAGATCTTGGACAAAATGATAGTTGAGCTCAACATGTTTCATTCGTGTATGCTGAATTGGATGGAGTGCAAGGTAGGTGGCACTTAAATTATCAGACCAAACGGTAGGAGTAGGGTTGTGGGGATGGCCAATCTCGTGTAGCAGATGAGTAATCTATTGAACTTCATTGATAGCATTGGCAATGGCTTTGTATTCAGCTTCAATGCTAAATCGGCAATAATTGGTTGTTTTTTTGGAGGACTAGGATATAAGGGTAGGTCCAAAGAAGATATAGTATATACCGGTAGACTTGTGGACAACAATGCAGTCGATCCAGTCAACATCGATAAAACCTTAGGTGAAGGGGTGTGGAGCCAGTTGGATATGAATGCCATGGTGAATAGTGTGTTTAAGGTTGTGTAATATTCATTTAATGGTGGGTTTAGACATAAACTGAGCAACTTTGTTGAAGGTCAAGTCGGGTAATAAGCATAAATTGTAATGCACCAACAATACTACGGTAGTTTATGGGGTCTGGCAATGGTGTGCCACTTTGTTTGGACAGTTTATAGGAGAAGGAGATGGTGCTAGAGGCAGGTTTGTAGCCGGCCATGTCTGTTTTGTTGGGAAGTTCAATAATATAGAATATTTGAGAGAGATGAAGGCCACTAGTGGTTATGGTAACATTAATACTAAGAAAATCATGGAGGTGCCCAATGTCTTTTATGGAAAAAGTAGTGGATAGTTGGTGAGTAAACTATTGAACGGTTATGAAATTGTTGCTAATGATGAGTAAATCATCAACATAGATAAGTAGGTAAATTGTAGTATTGGTTGACAGAGGTAGATATAAAAAGAGAAGTATCAACCGCTGTTTGACAAAAACCATAAGATATTAAGAAGGTGGATAGTTTGTGAAACCAAGCATGAGGCGATTGTTTAAGGCCATAAAGTGCTTTTTGTAGTTTGCAAACATGATTGGGGAAGTTTGGATTAGTAAAACCTTAGGGTTAAGTCATGCAGATGTCTTCAATAAAGTCACCATTGAGGAATGCATTATCAAAGTCTAATTGTTGGATAGACCATGAATGAGTGACAATAATAGTAAGAATGATGTGAATAGTGATAGGTTTCACCACCGGACATAAGGTTTCTTCGTAGTCGACCACTTCAATTTGATTGAAACCATGAGCAATAAGGCGAGCCTTATATCTATCAATGTTGTTGTCTAGCTTATGTTTGGTTCGATAGATCCATTTGCAGGTGATGACATTCATGTCTCAGGATCCAGGTTCTGAAGTAAAGCATTTAATTCAGCTTCCATGGCTCGGATTCAGGAGGGCTGAAGTTTAGCTTGTTTGTAGGATGTGGGAATTGGTATAAAGGTTATGGTGAAGCAATGGCATGGTGGATGTTTAGTAGAAGTGAATGTTTTAGGCTTGAGAGATCCGATTTAGAGCAAGTGATCATGGGGTGGGTATTAATGGTAGTAGATTTTGGAGGGGATAATGGCGGAATATGATCTGATATTGTTGTAGTAGGTGGATTTGGGTTGGAGTGGAAAAGTTTGTTTTGAGGATGCGGTGAGAGGTATGGTAATGAGAGTTGGGTTAGGGATGGTTGGCTGAGTTGATTGTATGATAGGGAAGGTAGTTTCATCAAATGTGACATGAATTGAAGTGTAGAGCTATAAGGTATTGATGTCTAGGCATACGAAAGCATTATGTGAAGCACTGTAGCCAATGAAGGTGCATGATTTAGAGCAGTTTTTCAATTTGTGAGCAGTATAAGGTTGAAACCTGAGAAAACATAAACATCTGAATGTTAGTAGTTTAGTGTAATCAAGGCGTTGAAACCTGAGAAAACATAAGCTATGTTGTAGAGGCGTTGAAATGGTGATGTGTGGTAGAGATTGATAGAAGGCAGTCTATTGATGACATAATTTGCCATGTGAAAGGCATATGTCCAGTAAATGAGGGAAAGCAATGATTTATTTAAGAGGGTTCGACCAAGTTCAAGAATATGCCAGTGTCTTCATTCAGCTATCCTATTTTGAGTTAGAGTATTAAGGAGTTGAGAATTGATGGTGAATGTCATGGGTACAAAGTATGGGTGTGAATTTAATGTATTTTCCACCCCCGTTATATTGAAATTATTTAATTTTTTGAGCAAAATGATTCTCAACATGTACTTTGAAGTTAAGAAAAGTAAATAAAGCTTCATATTTATATTTCAAGGGATAAAACCAAGAAAAATGAGTAAAAACATCTATAAAAATGACGTAATATATGTCGCCATATACATCAAGAACAGGGGTAAGTCCCCATATATCAGATAAAATAAGTTGTAAAGGTATAGTATATTTGTTCTTTGTTGGAGGAAAAATGGAGTGTTGAGCACGGGATTGATGGCAGGCATGGTGCGTATAGTCAGTGGTCTTTGTTGTTGATGGTAAATGGAAATATTAAAAAATATAGCGGAGAGTTCTTTGAATAGGATGGCCTAGCCAATCATGCCAAGTTGCTGGAGAGGTGCGGCGGCTGGAAAGAACTATAGGGGGGCTGAAGTTGGGATGGAAGAGAGTTTGTCGAGGCCATTTTCAATTGTTCCCTAGAGCTGTTTCTTGGAGTTGAGATCTTTCACAGCATAATAAGATGGGTGAAATTCAAAGAAAACGCTATTGTCATATGTAAACTGACTGACAGAAAGTAAGTTTTTTGTAATAGACAAAAAATGAAGAATGTTATTTAATTGAAAAATGATTGATGGTGAAAGTAATTGAGAGGAACCGGTGTGGAGAATTTGTAGACCTGTTCCATTGCCTACTTGAATGGTGTCGGTACCATTATAAGGTGTTTGAATGGAGAGGTTGTGGAGATCTTAGTAACATGATGAGTAACACTAGAATCAGGAAACCAATCTTCAACATTATGTTGGACAGCGGTATTTATGGTGGGTCGGTTAGGAGGATAAGAGGAGAGATTTTGTCGAAGATAGCAGTTGAGTGCAGTATGACCAAGACGATTGCAGACTTGGCAGACAGTAGAGTTTCGTCCTTGATTAGGCAAGCGACCTTGGCCTCGATTGCACCCTCGACCACCGAATGGAGGAGGTAGTATAGGTTCAAGTGATTTGCCAAGTGATTATTGCTGAATAGCATTGGCAAGAGGTGGAGTGTCAAGAACGGGATTGTGTTGGGAGTAAAGTAGTTCGTGATTGATTAGCAGTCCACATAGTTCATCAAACGACATCGATTCCAATCGAGCAATGATTGTAGTTGCCATGGAGAAATAGTCTAGTCCAAGTGCAAAGAGGATGCAGAGGGCCAGTTGTTGATCTATTTGGGGGGAACTGACAAGACCTAAATTATGAGCAAAGATCCCTTTTTGAAGGTGCATAGTTGAAGTTCAAATTGATGTAGCCAAATTTGTGATGTGGAGGCATAGACGGCAGAAAGTGCTTTATAAGCACTATAGGATGTGTCATGTCCAATGATCTGAGTAAAGACTGGTTCGGTGAGAGTGGAAATGATCTAGCTAAGTATCATTTGATCTTGGTGAATCCAAGCGATGTGAGGTGGATTTCCTTTGTTGGAGTTAGGTAGCAGAGAAGTGGGTGGGGTTAAAGTGCCATCAACATACCCCATGAGATTATGGGCGTAGAAAATGGGAATGCACTGTGACCTTCATAGGACATAGTTGGTTTTATCAAGCTTTACTTGTAGTAGGTGATGAATATTTGCAAGAACAATTGGGAATGTGGAGTTTGGTGTAAACACAGTGTTTGCTAATAAAGTTGGGGAGGGTGGGGAAGCCATGGGATGGAACCTTCAGCTCTGATACCATGTTACTACCTCTTCCTACACTGTTAGTTGAACTTGCAAAGCAATACTAAAGAGGAGAAATCTAAACTATACCCTAAGTTATGATTCCCTTAACTATCATAAAAGAATTACAAGAGTATATATATAGTTGAGGGGCTAAGAGCTAGTGGTTGAGATTTGAGTTGGTAGTTCTTAAATAATGGTTGAGATGCTTTGGTTTGTTACAGCCCATATGGGTGTTTTGTCATGATACAAAGCAATTTTGAATGTAATTTGAGCCTCATATTGTAGGTTCACACCACTTATGAACATATTTGAATCCAATATCAAACCTTTGTTTAGAAGCTAATTGTGGAACTCTATATTTAAAATAGAATTTTGAGCTAGATTCAAGTAATGTTGAAACCTTATATTGTAATTTTAAACCTAATGGTTGAACCTTAGGTTCAAACAACAGGCTGAATTAAGTTTGAACCATATGATATGAGATTCAAACCAAGTTTGAACAATGTTCAAATTATATTTGATTATGGCTTGAATCTTCACACTTTAGTTTGAACTGCATATTGTGTGTATAAATTTTTTTTTCAAATTGTTTTAAAATTGACTATTAAATTTAAGTTCTAACGTAGTATTCACAGTTCTAATTTGAATCTAGCATTTGAACACCCATATGTGGAGAAAATATTACGTCCGGAGTCCACGTAGCTTTACGTGCGGATTCCAATCCTGGCCCGACACGTGTCCCGTAGTTTTTTTTCCATTTTAGCTCTTAACGGTGCTGTAACTGGACGGACGGCGACGACGCCATTTATCTTGGCCCGACCCGGCCCGGCCCGCCTTGTTCAAACAGCGGGAGAAGAAGCATCGTTGGAACTCTAAACAATGTATTTTTTCTTGCAAATCGAGCTCAGAGAGAGAAAGAGAAAATCTCATTTCTTTTTTATGAAAGAACCATGAAGATGGAGAACAAATTTGGAAGTTATGGCCTTGAGGAAATAGCTGAGGATGTATTAAATAAAAATTCATCGGTAATTTTTCTCAACCGTTGTATATGCATAATTTTTTTACGATTTGTTAGTGTTATTTCTTGAAATTCTTTTATTTAGTGTATATTTCCTGAACTGTTTAGAGTTCTTTGCAAGAGGACTTTGCTTATTTTGAGGGATTTTGATAATCTCTATACTCTCATGAGAGTATGATTTTCTAAATATTTTGCAATTTATTTTGCCGATGGAGAGAATCATTACATTCCATTAGAAATAATTTTCTTGGCTTGTTTGAAGGAAATATGTTCATTACAATCCATCACAACAATTTGGAGGTTGTTTGGTTATTTTTTTAGTGTTATTTTGCATCGTTCTCTGAGAGTATAAAATGATTTTGGACATTTTCTCAGGTTTCTTGGTGGTTGTTGAGATTATTTTCATTACTCTCTACACTCTCTGTACTCTCTGTACTCTTTGTACTCTCTGTACTCTCTATACTATCTGTACTATATGTACTCTTTGTACTCTCTATACTCTCTGTACTCTTTGTACTCTCTTAAGAGTACAGAGCATTCTGGTCATTTTTTTTCTATTTCTTTAGCCTGTTTGGAGGAAATATATTCATTATGCACAATTTGGAGGCTGTTTGACTGATTTGTTAGTATTTTCTTACATTGTACTCTCATGAGAGTACAGATAATTTTTTATCATTTTTTCAATTTCTTGGCCCTGTTGTTGAGATTAGGTTCGATACATTTAAGCAATTTTGGATGTTTGGAGATTTTTGAGATTTATCTCTCTGCATTCTCATGAGAGTATGTGATGATTTTGCCAATATTTTTGCAATTTATTTGGCCTGTTTGTAGAAAATATGTTCATTTTAATCCATTAGTAGCAATTTTGTAGGGTGACTTGGTTGATTTTTATGATTGATTTGCATTTATACTATTATTTACTGACTTTTCATTCTGAAGTTTACCATGTCCGAGAAAAGGATAACTTTGAGATGCCCCTATCACCGCCTAACGTTTGATAATCTACATCACTCTTTAGTAATGAAGTCATTGACATTTTACGAGGCTTCATCGCATCAATTCATTAGACTCAATTCAAAGACTCAATCTATTACCTCAATCTGTCTGGGGACATAGAAGCGACTTTCTTTCTGGCAATACATTTCTTTCACCTCGAAGTTGTAGTGATAATGGGATGTCCAAAGAGAAAAGATCTTATGGCATAGAGGAAGCTTCAAGTGAGGAAGCCCTTAAAGAGCATCTTGAAGGTAAAACACAAAGCAAAGAAGCCTTATGAGCAAGAAAGACTACCCCTCTCAGTACTCTTGTACTCATGTACTCTCTCTATACTCACTCTCTCTACTCTCTCACTTTCTCTCAGTACTCCTCTCAGATTTTCTCAACTCATGTAACTTGATATAATATTGTTTATGTTTCATCGATAATTTTTCTCAACCGTTGTATACGTACACTTTTTTTACGGTTTGTTATTGTTATTCCTTGAAATCTTTTTATTTAGTGTATATTTTTCACACTGTTTGGAGTTTTTTGCAAGAGGACTTTGCTTATTTTGAGGATCTATTTTGCATGGGTATACTCTCTATAATCTCATGAGAGTACCGACTAATTTCATATTATTTTCATGAGTTCGACATTCTGAGAAAATATGTTCATTACATTCCATTAGGCAACTTGAAGGTTGGTTTTAAGAGAGTTTTGCATATATTTCTCAGTTCTCACGAGTACAATAAAAGTATATTTTTTTCCTTTCTATGAGAATGTTTGGAGGAAATATATTTATTACAAATTCATTAGGAATAATTTGGAGGTTGTTTGGTTTTCTTTATGTTATTTTGATCTGACTCTCTGCCCTCTATTCCTCTGTACTCTGCACTCTCATGAGAGTACGTATATGTGGTCATTTTTTTCCTATTTCTTTGACTTGTTTGGAGAAAATATGTTCATTATAATCCATCAGGAATAATTTGGAGGCTGTTTGGTTAGTTTTTTAGTGTTATGTTACATCTGTACTCTCTGTACTCTCTTAAGAGTACAGATAATTTTGTAGATATTTTTTCCTGTTTCTTTGGCCTGGTTGCTTAGATTATATTCATTACATTCCAGTGGAAGCAATTTGGTGGCTATTTGGATGGTTTATCGGGGATTTTTGCATCTATACTCTCTGTACTCTCAGTATTTAGCTCATTTCTTTTACTTTTTTTGGCCTATTTGGGAATATGTTTATTTGTGGAGCTATTTTACATGTCACATTTATGTGGAGTCAAGTGGTGAATATGGTCAATGAGCAGTGCGATAACGAAGTCGTGATGTCTAACGACCCGAATTTGGGGAGACTCTTTAGCACCACTTGTTAGAATAAAATGGAGGCGTATCAGACCGTGACTACGCACATCAAACCGAGTTCGAAAGGACCATACTAGTTATTGGCCAAACTCCAAGAAATTGAAATCAAAAGATTTTTTATGTGCAAAAGCAGGTCGGAAGAATATGTCAGTCTAAACGGCTTAGCAAAATTCTAGAAAACTGATACAGGAACTGCTTGTCCAGCTATGATTAGATTCTCTATTGACTTAGAGGGGAACTGGATGGTTAAAAAATATATAAAAAGTCATAATCATTCATTGCCAAAGTCTTCTGACCTACATCTTCTCAGATCACACAAATGCATTAGCGATGAAAAGGCTTCCGTGTTGAAGACAATGACAGAGGTCGGAATTAGAGCAACCGATGCATTCATATCTAAGTGAGAAAGTAGAATATTGGATTCACAAAAGAGATGCTTTCAATTTTATTCAAAGAGAAAAGATCGAGGATTGAATGGTGACAAGAATGCATTAATACAATTGCTCAAGGAAAGACAAGCAAATGACGAGATGTTTGCATGGGATGTACAAGTTGATGAGTCGATTGCTTATAAGTTTTTTTGGAGCAATGGCATGTCTAGGATAGAATATGACTATTTTGGTGATGTGATAATTTTGATACAAGCTATCGACTCAATAAATATAATCTTATTTTGTGCCCCTCTTTGGAGTGAATCATCACTTGCAAAATGTGTTATTTGAGTAGTCTTTTTTAAGAGACGATTGAGTCATTCTCATGCTATTCCATATTTCTTCGTTGATGAGTGACATCCTATAATATTCACCGATCAAGATCGCATGGAGCTATCAAAATTGTATTGATACTCATCATAGGTTGTAATGGCATATTTCAAGAAAGCTCCTTCCAAGGTTCACTACTTTAATAGTAATAAGAGGGTACAAGTATTTTATGCATGCATGAGCAAATGTGACTCAGGAAGAGTTTGAAGAAGCTTGGTCCATGCTAGAAGGCAATGATCATGCTTGGATGTCCGAGCTTTATAAAATTAGATCCAAGTGGTCCATTGATTCAAAGAAAGACTCATTCTGCATGGGCATCTTGTCAACGCAACATAGTGAGTCAATGAACAACGTATGTCACAGAATCTCTAAACCAACAAATTCACTCATAGATTATTTCTTGGGGTTGGAGAAGGTTATGGAGACATGGCGCTGGAATGAATATGACGAAGACTTCAATGGCCATCGATTGTTCATGTTATTAAGACCCCTAATTCTAAAATAAACTGCTATATTTTATACAAGAAAGCTTTATACTATATTTGAGGAAGAATTTTTGCATGGAGTTGGAGGCCTATCAGTAACTGTGTTCGATGACCCATGGAGTATTTGGTGAGAAACTTAGAGAATAAAAATTCATCCAAAATATGGACGCCATTTCAATGGGACTACCCTAGATGTAACTTGTACTTGTAAGAAATTTAAAATGATGGGATTACTTTGTGCCCATTGTAGAGTTCTTAGTCGAAGATGTAGTGCATTTATGATAAGTATCTTCATGCGATGGTCTACTACTAGCAAAGAGGGATATTTACATCGACAAGGCATAGAAAATTAAGAGATGTGGAAGGCAAAAGATGGAAATGCATTATTATTTTCTTAACATTAATATATGCATATCAAATAAGCGCCGGTAATAATAGAGCTGAAGACTATATGTTTTACCCTAAAATTATACGGCGATGTCGCATTTCTATAATAAGCAGAATTTTCGCTGACAGAAAGTACGGCGAAGAAGAAGAAGTCAACCATACTTAAAGGAAAAGACATCTTAAAGGATCCGCATTTAACGCCCAAAGGGTGTTTCAACGTGCTTAAGAGATATGAGAGATCCAAGAAAGCCAAGAGTAATTTCTATTTGCCTCTTAATTTTAGTATTTAAAATATTATTGTTAATCTTCAAACCATCCTATTTTGTTGTTACAAAAAACCAAAGTAGACCGAAAAAGTAGAAGTTTTGTCACCCATTCTCAACACCTTTCTCTGTGAGTATTTTTGAGTTCACACACATCGACTATAAAAAATCATTAACATACGATGTTCTACCTCAGGAATTCAACTCGAGCTCAACAATAATCTAAAGGGTACACTAAGTTGATGATGGATATTATTACAGAAAATATTTCAATGCATGATATTTAGTTATGTGTTCTTTGACGAATCATCGCACAGTAGAGAGTAGAGAGGTACATAACTTGCTTGAAACCGAAAGGTCCAATGGACTTTAATATAATATATTTTTTGTTGGTTTTTCCTCACTATACTATGTGTTGCTCTTAAAGCGATGCATAGGAATTAAGGACTTTGTAATCCTTGACTATGGCAATAAAATTTCTCATATTTTATCAAAGTTTCGATTGATGAGTCTACCTTGCTTAAGGATTGATTTTCATTATAGGCATTACATAGTGATATATACTCTATAAAGTACTCTACATTTTATGAAATGATTTTATGCATTATAATTTTGATAAGCGATGTTCCTATCAATAAGTTTATTTGAGAAAAAAAAATTGGTGATGAAGATGATATTAATAATTTGATGATATTAGTTTAGTAATTATTTATAAATTTATCAATAATATTAATTTAATTCAGATGATATTTCGCTATTATATTATTTGAAAAATTTCTCATCTTAAAATATAGAATTTGCTATCTTGATTTAAATTAATAAAGACGTGGTAAGGCATCATCAATTTATTTGTTTATTTTATAACATGTTTCAATAGAAAGTAGGTTTTAAGAAGCATGATTTTATAGAAAGTAATTTTATGCATTCACAAAATTATATTTTTTTAAAGATCATAATTTCTTTTATTAAAGAAGTTTAATAATCGTACTATATTTACTCACATTAAGTAGTTCATTACATACTTTCATTGAGGCATTAATATGATTGAGTATAATGTAAATTTTAACTTTTTTCGCTTGATAATTTAAAATATGATATAATTTAAATATCAAAATTAAGCTTATTTTTCCAAACAAGTAAACAAATCATCATAATCGTAACAATATTATATCAACTACCATGATAGTACAGATCTAGATACAAAGAGAGAGTGATACAAAAGTAAGAGAGTTAGAGATAGATGAGAGTACATAGAGTACAGATACGAGAGTATGAGAGGGTTCACATGCAAATTGCTAAAACTCATAAAAAAAGCAACCCAGAGCATCCAACTTGCTTTTTATAGTGAACAATTCCTCTCCATCTAGCAAAGTGGAAATGAGAAAAATAAGCAAATAATCTTATGAGGAGAATATAAAGAGTTAAGCTACATAACACTCAAATATTCTTATCCAAACTACCAGAATAAAGAGAGAGAGTACAAGAACAGAAAAAGTTAGAGTAGAGAGTACAGAGAGTATAGAGGGTTTACATGCAATGCTTTAAAACTCATAAAAAAAGCATATATCCAATTTGTTTTAAGATAAAAATTTCTTCTCCAAAAAAGCAAAAGTGGAAATGAAAATAAGCAAATAATCTATACCATGAGGAGAATACAAAGAGTAACATCAAATATTCTTATATCTCAAACTACAGTAGGAAGAGACATAAAGTAAACAGAAAGTATAGAGCAGAGAGACATGAGAGTAGAGAGTAAAGACATGAGAGTGAGAGAGAGTGGAGTAGAGAGCACAGAGAGAGTATAGAGAGGGTTCACATGCAAAACTGCTCAGAAAACTCATAAAAAAGCAACCCAGGAGCATCCAACTTGTTTTAAGGTTATAGTAAACAATTCCTCTCCGTCCTGTAAAGCAAAAGTGGAAATGGGAAAAAATAAGCAAATAATCTATACCATGAGGAGAATACAAAGAGTTAAGCTACAGAACACCTCAAATATTCTTATAGTCACTACCAAAACTAATAGAGTATAAAGAGTAAGAAAGACAGAGCAGAAAAGTACAGAGAGTATAGAGAGTATAGAGAGTACATAGAGTACAGAGGATACATAGAGTACATAAAGTATAGAGAGTATAGAGAGTACAGCGAGTATAGAGAGTACAGAGAGTACAGAGAGTATAGAGAAGGTCACATGAAAAATTGCTCAGAAAACTCATAAAAAAGCAACCAGTAGCATCCAAACCGCCAAGAAAATTGAAAAAATAGATGAAATACTCATACTCTGAGAGAGAGAGTCTGAGATGAAACACATCCAAGAAAGTATTCCAATCATCAACCAAATTGTTCTCTACTAATAATAAAAGATCCAAACCCAAGGATATTGAAAAAAAATATAAAGAAATATGCAATTATACTTATCAAACTTTAAATGTACAATTCTTAGCTTAGCTTTTCATTCCCAAATAAAAGATAGCGTAACTCGACCTAAAATTCATCTTCTTCGCCAATCTTGGTGGCCAACATAGTGGGATTTCTAATTCGCTCCATTTACTTATGACAAACATCCCGCAATAACATCTATCTTGACCGGCATCCCACTCACCATTTTGATTGGCCATTTTGTGGGATCATAAAGAAAAGATCTTCAACAAGTAATTTGATCTAAAAGCAAGAAGTATAGTCAATAAGGGGGTCAAAAAAAAAGTTTACAGAAACCAAATTGGAAATAACTGTTACAATCTCAAGAAGAATGGCCTTATAGGTTGGTTTTGGTAATGAGTCATAAAAATACTAAGCTCCTAGCTTAATATGCCCAACCAGGAGTGTCCAATCTTGATTATATATAATTGAAGTAAGAGTAAATTTGACACACTATCTAGTGACATCTTGAACATTTTATTTTCTTGTAGGCCATATTTCAGACTGTAAGAAAAGAAGAGAACGCTTTATAAATTGTAGTTTTCCATCTATACAATAAGGATTAATCGTAATACACGCATATTTATGGGGTAACTTACCCGCTGCAAGCATGAGAATAGACATACGCGGAGAGAGTACTCTCGCCACTAAGAAGAAGGCATCGATGTGCATCCGAGAGAATCGATCATCAACAACTCATCGATCTCCTGCAATAATGATATTCCCAGCCGCGAATACTGTATCACCCCTGTAAGTGAGAAATATTTTAAAGCAAGCTTAATTAAACGAATAAGTTATTTTATGTATGAAGGAGTTGATTGAAGATTGACTTACTTGTCCTTGAATCGGAGCACACCAATAAGATGGAGCATCGGCAGCGAATAACTCGGATGAGAAGTCAATAAAATGATGTGCCTCTCTGCCGAAACAAAATTAATGATGAAAGTTAGTGATGAAGAGCTATTCACTGAATTAAGGATCGATCTACCGAGATGATGCATACCTCGACCGATGCTCCTCCACCATAATGATATAGCTCATCGAACCTATAAAAAAATTTAGTGAAATCTATTTCTATTATCTCAAATTTAAAAGAAAGTAACTTAATACCTTGCTTCTCATCTTGAGTGGAGGCCACATCACTTTATTGCTCGACTTCAGTAAGTGTGTGTGAAGGGGAACAAATAACTTTCCTCTTCCTTATCTAGCCTTCACACCACGCTCAATCTGATTAAAGGCTCAAGCATCTTCATGTGCGGAGGCCTCCAATAGCTTCCCCATGGTGGACTCAAGGGCTTAGTGGAGGCTACCTGGGGCTTCCCAAGTGGAAGTATCCAGGGGCTGTAGGTTGCCCACGGAGACTCCCCTCACAAGCCTCCAGGGATGCCTCTGGGGAGCTCCATAGCCTCAGGTGTTCCTCCTCAAGAGTTCCCCATGGTGACCTCCACGAGCTTCCCTAGGGATGCAGGGACCAGCCTGCAAGAACCTCCTCGATAGTACGCAAATCAATCCCATCCATTCTCTCTCATCATTATTTGCTTGAAAAGAAGATATATCTTTCAAGTCCCTAAAACGCAAGTATCCTCTCCACAAAGCCTTTATGGGGTAGTAGAGGGTGGAGACACCTTGGGGAGAATATGAGGAGAGACATATGGAGATTCAGGTCAACTCAGTGGACTTAGAATGAGATTATATCGCTCAATGTATTGCATGTTGTGGGGAAAATGATTCAAGGAGCTGTCCTCTCGAATATGTCCTCGAATGAAAGAGCACTATGTTAAACCGATAAAAAAATGTGATGACTATAGATAAATAAATATATGAACTAAGTGATATTATTATATGTCACCTGGCATCCTCCTAAACTAGTGAAGGCTTCATATGAAAATTTTATTTTTGGCCATCGCAACATACGTGGCTTTGCAAATGGAGATGGCGGTCTCTTGATGCTTATGTGCTCAGCGGCCCATATCTACAATTAATATTTATATAAGTTAACTTCAATACATCAAATAATACATAACCGAAGATATAAAACATACCATAAGAAGAGTGACAAAGCCACTTATGTACCCGGTGTCTTCGGGTATGAATCTGATATAATATCATCAAGGAAACTATGAAGGCCCAAATGGCTTGCCTCAGATTCAAAAAATTTATCTATGTCATCGGCATAGAATCAATTCGATGCCACCCTATAGTTGTGATATACAAAAAAAAAGAATTGATAAGAAAATGTGTATAACACAAAAGTACACGCAACGAAGCATCCACATGCTCAAGCATAGTCTTAGTCCACCGAATCTAATGACTAGGATTTCGCCATAAGACCTTCTCCCCTCTATTTGACATCTCTACAATTACTACAATGTGATCGGGGGTGAAAGGAATGCACTGCCCACCTAGAAAGAAAGCTTGCTTCTTTGTCTCCCAACAAGACATGATTGAGGTAATGGCTATTGAGTCTTGCTGAATTCTATGGAGTCTAATGAATTGATGCAGATGAAGCCTTTTTAAAATATTAATGACTTCACCAGTAAATCGTGCTGTAATATTATTGAACATCATTAACGGTGTCAGGCCTGCATCTCGAAGTTATCCTTTTCCTAGACATGGTAAACTTCAAAATGAAAAGTCATTTAATGAAAGACGCAAATCAATAAGAAACCAATCACCTCCAAATTATTCCCAATTGATTTGTAATGAATATATTTCCTCCAAACAGCAAAGAAACAAAAAAATTCAATAAAATTATCTATACTCTCAAGAGAGTAATGGAGTACTGATGCAAAATAACACTAAAACTAACCAAACAAACCTTCAAATTGTTCTGATGATTGTAATGAACATATTTCCTCCAAACAATAAAGAAATAGGAAAAAATGACCAAAATATTCTGTACTCTCATGAGAGTATAGAGTAAATGCTTCTCGAAACCATCCAAATAACCAAATTGCTTAATTTGGAATGCAATGAACATAATCTAAACAACCAGCCAAAGAAATTAAAAAAAAAAATGTCATTAAAATCATCTGTACTTAAGAGAGAGAGTACAAATACAAATAACACTAAAAACTAACTAAACAAAACTCCAAATTATTCTCGATGGATTGTAATGAACATATTTCCTCCAAACAAAAGGCCAAAGAAACAAAAAAAAATGATCAAAATGCTCACACATGAGTACATGAGTAGTATGTAAAAATGAAATCATCTAAACAAATACACCAAATTACTTCCACTAGAATGAACATAATCTGAACAACCAGGCCAAAGAAATTGGAAAAAATATCCAAAATCATCTGTACTCTCAAGAGAGTACAGAGAGTACATATGTAAAATAACACTAAAAAACTAACCAAACAGCCTCCAAATTATTCTTGATGGATTGTAATGAACATATTTCCTCCAAAGCCAAAGAAACAAAAAAAAAAAATGATCAAAATGCTCTTTATAGAGTATAGAGATGCAAAAATCTCATAAACTATCCAAACAGCCACCAAATTACTTCCACATAATGTAATGAACATAATCAACAACAGGATTAAAGAAACTAAAAAATATTCAAAATCATCGTACTCTCAAGAGAGTGAGGTACAAAAAAAAATAACACTAAAAAACCAACCAAACAGCCTCCAAATTATTCTTAATGGATTGTAATGAATATATTTCCTCCAAACAGACCAAAGAAATAAGAAAAATGACCAAAATGCTCATACTCTCATGAGATAGAGAGTACGATGCAAAAAATCAAACCATCCAAACATCCCTCAAATTGCTTCCAATGTAATGTAATGAACATAATCAACAACCGCCAAAGAAACTAGAAAAATGTCCACAAATGAGTACAGAGAAAATAATACTACAAAAAAACCAAACCAAATCAAATTTCGATGGATTGTAATGAACATATTTCCTTCAAACAAAGCCAAAGAAAAAAAAAATGAAAAATATTCTCAGACTCTGAGAGTACAGAGTACGATGAAATCTCCGAAACCATCCAAACATCCTCCAAATTGCTTCCAATGTAATGTAATGAACATATTTCTCCAAAGGCCAAAAAAATTGGAAAAAATGGTAAAATCGTCATACTCTCAAGAGAGAGAGTACAGATGAAATAACACTAAAAAATCAACCAAACAACCTCCCAAATTATTTCTAATGGATTGTAATGAACATATTTCCTCCAACAAAGCCAAAGAACTGAAAAATGACCAAATGCTCTCAGATTCTCATAAGAGTACGAGAGTCTGAGTAAATCGTCACAAAATTTTAATGCCATCGATGAACATACTATCATCCCTAATCGTGCCAATAATTCATCTTGAAACATAACCAAACATCCTACCACATATACTAAACATTTCATAAAGCTAATCGGTTCAAAAATTTGAAAATAACGGTGTACCATCTTGTGCTGAGAGTACACATGCAAAACATCTCCAAAAACTACTAAAATACATCCCGTTCATTTAAAGAACTCAAATGTTCTAAAATATTCACATATTGGACGGTGAGAAGAACTGAGAAAATCTTAAATTCATTAAAGTTCGGGAACACATGAGTAAATACCTCATGTAGTCACCTACAATATCTCAATGGAAATTATTCGCAAGATTTGCTAAACCAGGACGGACGTTCACCGATCGAGAGCGGGAGTAGCTGGAGAAAGCCCTAAAGCGGAGGAATGTTGAGACGCCGCCTCGTTTTTCTTCTCGTTGTTTGAACGAGTCGGGCCGGGTCGGCCGTTGTCGCCCCGTCAGTTACGCCGTTAAAAGCTAAAGCGAAAAAATGGACACCGTTAGATTGGAGTCCGCACGATATGCTACGGACTGACGTAATATTTTCTCCCATATGTGAGGCCACTAATATTGGCAGGAGCATGAAAACATCATAACTTAAATAAAAATAAATATTAAAACTCATCTTTTTCTCTCAACATTGAATGGGATGATGGGAGAAGATTGATGGAATTAAGAGCTTTGAAAAAAGGGGTAGAATCTAATGAATTGATTTGAGATATTGCTAGAATTAATTGCAACACATTCACATTTTTGTTGAATATAAAATTTCTCTTATATTTTATTAATAAAAGTAATTTGTCAAATAATCACTTAAAAAATTGATCAAATACAAATATAAAGAACATATTAGCCCACATAGATGCATTAAAGGGTTAGACATCAAAGTAATACCTAGTTTAGTTCAAAAAGATGACGACTGCTAACTTTTTTACTTTTAACAAAGGCAAGAAGGGAGCAATGCCGTGATGACAGGGGCCATCGAGCAGACGGCTACTCCTGAATGGCTCTCTCGCTACCGAGGCATCGCCGGCAGGCGGTTCCTGATCTAGACTCAACGGATGCGGCGCCAGCGCGGCGGATCGCTACTCGAAGGAAGACAAGGGTGATAAGCAGCGGGGGCAGGTCGAAACGGGGCTCCGATGGCAGTTGCCATTTCTGGCACTAGGGCTACTGCGCCACATGAGTGCTTCGTCCAACATCATCCACGACTGTGATGAGGTTTTCAACTACTGGGAACCCCTTCACTACCTACTATACAAATCTGGGTTCCAGACTTGGGAATACAGGTCGTGCATTATATGTTCTTCTCTTTCCTAATTTAAGATCTTATGTTGTTGAAAAAAATGTTTTGATGTCCTTTTATCCTCCTGCTGTGCTCGGTAGCTTTTCTCTGCCCCATTTCAATCTTCTTTAACTGCTACGGTGACTTTTTTTGTTGTTAACAACTCCAACACATCTGTTCATTTAATAGGATATGGTATCTTTGCTTGTCTCATTTTCAGTCAAAATCCTATGCTAAATTATTTCCATGGAATCTATAAGGCCAACATTATCTTGCATACGCCTAAGTAAGATCCAGCCCTACAAGGGTATTCTCAGACCTCAATTTGGCGAAAAGGGTGACTAAGTTTGCCTGCTAAAGGAAAACTTTCTTTTTGTAAGCTTTGTATATTTGGATTTTTTTATATTTGTAAGGAAGGTTGAAATTAAGAAATTTGGAGACTGCCAAATAATGTCATTTTCTTTCTAAGCTTGGACGGCAAAGGTTGAGGGCTGCTGTCAAGCTATAAAAAATTGTAAAATATATGCTAAATTTCATGAAATTAATCCAAATTTGAATTTTTATTGCTGCTAAAGTGTTCTTTAGTGCTAACACACTACAACGTTACTTGATCTTGGCAAAAAGTAGGCAAATGTTTGGTAAGATATTATTCATATGTGATGCACCACAATTTAATCCAATTGTAGTGAAAAATGGGCAATGGTTGGCAATGCTATCACCACAAGTGATGCCCCATAAACCAATTATGATGAAAAATGGACTAGGGTTGATGAGATCATAAAATTAAAATTAGATTTCCTTATGTGAACTTAAAATATGAATGTAAGAGAATTAGTTTACATAATGATCACATTTGCTTTTTTACAATAAATAATTTTGAGATATTGGGGAAGGCTAATAATTATTTTGTTGAGAGTGTTGAACATAGGACTAGGTGAGGTTAATGCTAGATATAGAGCTGAAAAATAAAATTATTAACATGAATATGGTTAATGATGGGATATTTTTCGTTAAGTTGGTTATTTTATAAAGTTATTATAAATATATGAGATGGATTGAATAATAATTTTAAAAAATCAAGTTTTGTATGAAATGGGTTAATTACTATGATACTAGTAAAGTAGGCAATAAGAAAATTTATAGTGGTTTGAAATAGGATATATAAATGTGATGGGAGAAACCCTTATTGAATATGATCTTGCAATGGTAGTAGATACTTTAAGAACCATAAATGCATTTAGCTACTTATGCAATGCTGCATTGCCATTGCCACTACGTTGCATTGCTTTCTTGCCACCACTATTGTTGTGCTGCCATTGCTCTTTTGCTTTAATTGCTCCTTTGTTACCACCAACTTGAATTGGTTTCCTAATTCACTTTCTTCTCTTACTTCTTTAAATATTATTTATTTTTATTTTCTATTTTTTTATTTCAAATGAATTTTCAAGTTTAGGATTATTTGAAAAGGGTGAGAAGTTTTGAACAGACTAAAATGGGAAATGTGGGCAATCCTAAAAAAGATTTGATAAGAAAGCATAGTATTCCAGTGCAAAATTTTGGGTGTGGGAAGCCATAGATTTACTTTAAAATAAAATTATTTTGATAAATAAATTAAAGGAGGTGTTACAAGAATGAAAGAACATATTTTTTTAGTTCTCATACAAATGTTGAATTATATATCAATGTATCCAAAGAAGTGAAAGAAAATATTCATTCTTATTTAGATAAAGCAATCATGTCAGAACATCTAATACGAAGGAAAATTGATAGAGTTAATTGTGCTTTCTTGATGGTTGGCCTAGTGGCAAAGATTATTTTCTCTTATGCCACAAATCTCCATTAAAGGTGCTAAGGGACTTATAGATGGATATATGATGAATATATAAAATAAAAAATAATTATATAAGAGTAACGATTGAATCTCTCTACAAAATACAAAAGAGACTTGTAATTGTATTTTTATGGACATTAAGAGGTTTTTCTTTGAGATGCCATTTCTTAATGTACCGATTTTTTCATGCTATTTTAACATGTGTCATTCTATGATTAATATGGTTGAGGCCTTAAACCTCTTCATATGTATGAATTTAGGATTTTGTTATTGAAGAAGTAATTGAACACTCATGGAAAAGATTATTGATGAGATTAAGAATAAATGACCATGAATAATACCAAAGCCAAGAGTTTCTTAATTCTTGGTGCATAATGTTAATGAAAGGTGGCCATGGCTACAAGAAGACTAGAGTGCCACTTCTAGCTTTTAGGATGTTTTACCCGAAACAGATAAGTAATAGACGAGATGCCAGTGGAGTTTAGAAAGAAAGTTTGAGCCTTGGCATTGCAATATACAAGATGCCAATGCTTATGAAAGAAATTTTGAGCCTTGACATTGTAATATATTTGATGCTAATGCTTATGAAGTAATTTGGGGCTTTTTAATATCTCATTGAGCTCAAATCTCCAAAATGTAAATCAAACAAATGGTCTTGTCTTTGCTATTGATAGAAGGACTAAGAATTGTGGAGATAACCCTCCTAACTTAAATTAAGGCTCTTCAAATGTCAACAAGAAAAAAAGATTAACAAATAATCCTAGAAAGAGTTCTAAATTGTCCTATTCTAGATTCAATATTGTTACTGTTGCAAAATAAATAGGCCATAACGGGGAACAATGCTGGAGGCTTCATCAAAAACTCTTTATTGAGAATAAGAAGGAAACAAAACAGATATTGTGGCTACTTCTTTTGACAAAGTTAAAGCCATACAGTATATCTTTAATGCAAGGATGAAGGAGATAGACAAGATCCATCATTCAACATTGATATGTATAAGGAACTTTTGATCTGATGTATACAAGTCAAGCAATAGGTGTTAAATACCATCATTAATATGGGAAGTCAAAGAATCTAATCTTCACTAGTCTCATTCAAAGTACTAGCTTAGAGACCACTACTCTCTCTCATTCTTACCCTAACCCTTTTGATTGGATTCACAATGATATAGAGATAAGGATGATCAACAATGCCAACTTTATTTTGTCATTGATAAGAATACATAAATAAAGAGTGTGAAGTGGTTCCATTTGTGATATATTAAATCACCTTTAGTAGTCCTTATCTTTGGGATTAAGATGTGATCTACTTGAGAAAGGCCCAACAATT
This sequence comes from Cymbidium sinense, assembly GCA_021442155.1. Lineage (NCBI taxonomy): Eukaryota > Viridiplantae > Streptophyta > Magnoliopsida > Asparagales > Orchidaceae > Cymbidium > Cymbidium sinense. The sequence continues at coordinate 188,954,748 of CM038221.1, forward strand.
GATTTATTATGGAAAATATTTCAAAATGAATCGTAGTGGAGATATTCAACTCAAAGATATTGATGCAATAAGACAAGTGGGAGCAATTAATTCTTGTCCAAAGTCTAGGCTTTTCTAGCAATTGAAGGACCTTCCACTATAATGGATGATGAAGCCTTTTGCTCAAATGACTTTGTGAAAAAAAACATGAGGTCACATTCTTATGATAGAAAAGAGGTTAAGCAAGGCATCTATATTTTAGCTTGTCCAAAATGAAAGAAAAGCTTTTCAAATTAAAGCCAACAAGATTGTGGCCGATATATTGATTATACCAATATGAAGATTCTTATGAAAAAATGAATGGTCGACATGTTTTCCTATTCAAATATGAGGAAAGATATACAATTGCAAAGGACAAGGTACTGGTTCATCATATGTCAAGTGCTTTAATCAAGAACAAGGACCAATCATCTTTCTACAACTTTGATTCATAGATATGAATATAGTATTCACATAAGGATATATGATATGGAGATTTGCAACAAGCTTGTTTTGATTTGTGTGTTGTCATAGATAAACAAACCTTAAAGCTTTTGGCATTCCACACTCTTTCTTTCTCGAAGAGTTACTTTCATGCACGCCTTGATCTAAGGAGAATAACTAGTTTTGACTTTTCATTGGTGTATATATGTACCTTTAATAAAAGGAGTCCGTTTCATCAATGCAACCATTAAGGTAATTGCCATGAAAGATGAATGGTTGACATGTTTTCATGTTCACTTGAAGACATAAGGAAAGAAAAAGATTGCGTTAAGGACAAGTTGTTAGGTTCATCATATGCCAAGTGGCACCATCAAGAACAAGGATCAATCATTGCTTCACACCTTCGCTCAGATTCCCAAAAGTGGATCTACTTGTCTAATGAGGATGCACGATCCAAAGATCTATAGCATTTTCATTTTGATGTATACGTTGCCATATGTAAACAAACCTTAACTTTTGGCATTCTCCACTTTCTCCTTCATAAAGAATTACATTCCTGCATGTTTTAATCTTAGGAGAAAAACTTGTTTGACTTGTCATTAATGTATTTATGCATCATTAATCATTTACATGCAACCCTCTATTTGTTATAACCCTCTTCACTCATCTATAAGGAGATGCCAACCATATGCTTTGGCATGGTTGGAGTTTGTAATCCTTTTTTCAGTAACAAAAAGCATGATTATTTTCAAGTCCCAGACAATCTATTCCCTGATGGTTACTGTGATTATAATGAGTTTTTTTCCAACCAATTTCATGTGTGCTCTCCAAATATTAAGCCTTCTTCCTTAGTTATATGCCAACATCTTTGGAAGAGTTCCCTCACTCCTTTGTCAATTCCCTTATTTTTCTCCCATCTAAGTTTCTTTCTTAGCTTCTTCCCATTCCATGTAGGAATTAGCTAGTAGAAGGGGCAAGAGGAGATAAATGCAAGAAAAAGTGTGATAAGGGGTATTCTTGACTAAGATTTAGGTAAAATATATTAGTTGAGGGCAAGGATTGATCAATAGACTTCAGGGAAGACAAAGGGCCCTGATTGTTCAAAATGATTTCTCTCAAAGGTCCCTGCTTGCTTTGTGGTTTCATTAGAGGATCCTTATCTACAAAATTTATGTCATGGATTAAAATGGCATTTGAGACACATGTCTTGAGGCAAGGCTCTCCATGAGGCACCCAAAATCACCTCAAGGTTTGCACTAGAGTGATCTGAGCAAGTCTTATGGCTTTTCTAATAGAGGCCTAGGGCATGCTTTATTCCTTAAGGCAATTTAGATAGACAACTTAAATTATAATATAATAAGAGCTAAAAAGAATTTTGTCTTATGACATTATGGTATACCTAATATAGTTTACAACAATCTTGGGTTTAAATTTTTTTGGTTTGGATTGAGATCTAGCAAGAGAGAGAAGGATGCAAGTAGGTTGCTTGTGGTTGTATGCATGGAGGTTTACATGGAGCATTACTAATAGGGAGCACTATTAGCAAAGCATAATGAGTTTGGGAGTGGTTGTGCGATTGCATGTGTTCTCAAGTATAGTAGGTATATTTTTTCATAAAAAATAAAGAAATTTTTTTTAAGTATTTTATTTATTTTCTTATAGTTATTTTTTATTTTCTTTGATCCATTTTATTTACATTTTTAATTTAATTTTTTAGTTTTCTTTTAAATATTTTATTTGTTTTTAGCTAAGGATGAATATAGATAATATATCATATTTATGAATTATTTTTTATTTTATGAGTTTTCTATTCAAGGTTTATATCACCATGCACCTTAAGGCTTATGTTTTGTCTCATTAAGGAAAAATGCCTCTTTTTTATCTCTCCTGTTAAATCTTAAGTAGCATCTGCATCATCATCATCTTTCACTTAGTAGCCACTATTTTAGATTGATTTAGATATGTTTTTTCGCTCATTCTCAAATTCTATAGTATTAAGAAAGACACTTTATTATAGAGGGAATAACTAGAAAGAGATTGTTTGAAATATGTCTAATTAGTGTGCATTGGAAATCCTACTTGGGGAGGACACTAATGAGACAATGCCATTTGTTAGCATGTTTATGAACAAGCTTTTGCAACCTATCTTTAGAGCCAAAGGACATGGTCTGAATAGTCATTTTTGGAGAGGATTGGGGAAGAGACGAGATAACAATTAAGTGGATGAACAAAAGTTCCAATCCATATGCAACTTTAGTTTAAAATTTAATGTTGTTCCATGCTAGGCACACATGGTTAGGTTGGGTGATAGCCAACCAAAATTAGTTTGCAGAAGTAATAGTTGCCACTCATCCTTTCTTTGATCTTTCAAGGTTGCTCTAATATGTCATTAAATTTAATGTATAATTTTGTTTTTGGAGTAATGAGGAAGGGGAAGAAGGCATTTGCTGGAAGGTATGGTAAACCCAAGAGCAGGTGAATTGGCATGATTTAAAAAAATGATTTAATTTTTTTTTTAAACAAAAATAGATTTACAAGTAAAATTATCTAATTCAAAATGTGTAAATTAAAAAATATTTTTTTCTTTGATACCACAATACTTTTTCACGATACAATTTTCATGAATCAAACATGCTTCTTATACATCTTTTTAGATTTTTTATCACAATCAAGGTTAGATTATAACATCTTTGACATCATCATCATTTGAAATTAAGCAAGCCATATATGCTGCCAAGAATCAAGGAAGTTTTTTAATTAATAATGGTGGAGTGAGCAAAGAAAAGATAAAGAATAAAAGAACATTGTTATAAAACTCTAGATGGAAAAATTTTAGAAGGGAAAGATATAAAGTACCAGAGATTCTAAAGAAGAATACGCTGACGAAAAAATTTAATTTTAATGATTTATATAATGATTGATAAGCATGAAAAGACAGAAGATAAAAGTAAAGAAAGAGATAGAGAAAAAGACATAGTTCAAGTTGAGAGTATGGATGAAATAATAAAAAAGCTTTTCTTTAAAAGATATTGAAAATAGTGGATGAGATATTTTGATAAACTTTTCAACGAAGGATCCTGAAAGTATTGATTTTAAAGAACCTTAATACCCTAAACAAAAATAGAGAATTTTATTTCAGTCAGATTAGTAACTGGTTGGAAGCTTTAAAGAAAATGAAATGTAAAAAGCAAGAGGACCTGAATATTCCAAGATGTGTGGAAATTTTGGAGATCAAGAATTTCTTGGCTTACAAATCTTTTAATATTATTTTAAAGACAAAAAAGATGCCGATGAGTGGAGAAAGAGTCTATTGGTTATATTTTAAGAAGGTGACACAAGATGCAAATTATGGAATTAAGTTAATGTGCCATACATTAAAATTATGAGAGAGAGTAATCGAGCAAGCTACGATGTGATAAGTTTCTCACAATCAATTTGGTTTCATGCCGTAGATCTACTATGGATGCTATACATTTGTTAAGAGGTTTAATAGAAGCATAGAGAAAGTAAGAAGGATCTACATATGATATTTATCGATTTGTAGAGAAAGCTTATGATAAAGTCTCAAGAGATGTTCTTTGGAGAGTTCTAGAACGTAGGAGTTAATATTGTTATATTCAAGTCATTATGATATGTATACTGAAAGTATTTGTGTCCAAACACAAGGAGGATTGACAAAATATTTTCCTATTTCGCTTGGATTACATCAAGGATCAACATTAAGCCCTTATCTTTTTACTTTAGTTATGGATGTTCTTAGGCATTTACAAGAAGATGTACCTTGGTGTATGCTTTTTTTGATGACATTCTTCTTGTTGATAAGACTAGAGAGGAGTCCAACAAAAAACTTGAATTATGGAGGTCAACTTTAGAGTCTAAAGGTTTTCGTTTAAGTAGATCTAAACCGAATATATGGAGTGTAATTTTAGTTGTAGAAGTTTTAGTGATAGTATTGTGACTTTAGGTGATCAAGTCATTAATAAGAGTGAGCGATTGATATTTAGGCTCTATTGTTCAAAATGATGGTGAAATAGATGGAGATGTTATTAGTAGAATTCAAGTTGGATGGTGAAGTGGAGGAATGCATCCGCCTATTATGTGATAGAAAAGTTCCACTTAAACTTAAGGAAAATTTTATAAGATGGTGGTAAGACCCGAATGACTTATGGTAATGTTGGCCAATAAAAGAGAAGCATAAGACTAAGTTAAGTGTTAGAGATGAGGATTCTTAGGTGGATGAGTGGCTTTACTGAGAGATAGAATGCAAAATGAGTATGTTCGGGAAAAAAAGTTGGAGTAGCTGGTAGATAAGATTAGGAGAGTCGCTAGATGGTTTGGCCACATAAAGCGCCGTCATGGACCCGACAGAGAGTAGATGCATTAGATTTGCCTTATGTTAAGAAAGGTAGAGGTAGACCTAAAAAGACTTGGTTAAGATGTATAAAAAATGATCTTAGTATACTTGAATTAGATGAGAATTTGACACATAATAGGACACAATGGAGACGAAGGATTCATGTAGCCGACCCCACCTAGTGGGATTAAGGCTTGTTGTTGTTGTTGTTGTTGTTGTTGTTGTATGTAGCAAAAGTAAAGATAAAAAAATCAAAAAAATACAAAGCAATGTAAAATAATTTAGTGCCAACAACCTACGTTCACTCTCTGAGTATTACCTATCAAGATTTCTACTACTCTCTTTTTGTTACTACAAGATGAAAAAGCCTCTCTTTTTAATGAGCAATGAAGAAATCCTATATCCACTTCTACTTTAGGTGAGTTGTATGCTGCAACTCAACTATATCAGTTAGCAACACAATATCACATTTAATTTTTAAGATCTAAGACCTCACACAAGGGACAATTCTCAATCAATTGGATTTATAAACCATGAGGAATGAAAGGTTTAGAGAATAAGGATGATTCCAAGTTGGCTTTCTCCTTTCCTCTAACTAGAAATATTTCTTTAGTGTTGCAAGTGGCAGCTATCTAAGTTTCAAGAAAAATCATCTCTCTCTCTCTCTCTCTCTCTCTTTATGTTGAAGGTTTAATATTAGTTCATATATTAAGTTCATGTTTCAAATAAACTTTAATTTAGTTAAAAAACAGAGCACTAGTTGATCGCACAGTATGATCATGATCACACAATACAATTAGTTCAAACTAATTTGTATTAATTCTACCTTAAATTAAGTGCTCTAATTAGTCTTAATCAAGAAAATTGATCTCACAGTATGATTCATATTGTTTAATATGTTTTAACTTAATCTCAATATGACAAATTTCTTTTGTTGGTTTGATTGAATTAATTATATTGATCATACAATATGATTAATTAAAATTTTGAATTAATTAACTAATACAAATTGATCTTTTTGTAATTATACCAAAGAAGGATGATTGTACAATATATATATATATATATATATATATATATATATATATATATATATATATATATATATATATATACTCATAAAGTATGATATTAAGATTATTTTTCATTAATTATCAAGTATTCATAAAATTTTTCTCTAAATTTAAAACTAAACCTAATTATATAATACAATCCAAGCTCATATAGTATGATTAGTTAAGATCATTTTTAAGTGTTTTATTGTCTAACTTTAATTTTTCTCAATTCGTTCGTGTATGTGTTGATTATTTGGGTGATCTCTTTATCTATAACACATAATAATACAAGACAACAACAACAAAACTTTATCTCACTACATGAGGTCAGCTACATGAATCCATTCTCTCCATTGTATTATATTAAGTGTCATATTAACATTTAATTCTAATAAAATAAGGTCATTTTTATACTTCATAACCAAACCATTTTAGGTCTATCTCGACCTTTCATAACATAGATCGAATCTGATATATCTACTCTCCTAATTGGGTCATCGAACGATCAACGTTTTATGTGACCAAATCATCTAAGATCACTCTCTTTAATCTTATCCACTAGTAGAGCTACTCCAACCTTTTCACATATATATTCGTTTCACATTTTGTTTATAAGTTTAAAGCCACTCATCCACTTGAGCATCCTCATCTTTGCAACACTTAAATTTATCCTTCTCATTTACTGGCCAACATCCAGTGCCATAAAGCATTGTACGTATCACCATTATCTTATAAAATTCTCTTAAGTCTAAGCAATAATTTTTCTATCACACAACAGTCCCGATGCATTTCTCCACTTCAACCATCAAACTTGAAGTCTACTAATAACATCCCAATCTATTTCACCATCACTTTGAACAATAGACTCGATATATCTACAACATTCACTGTTTTTAATGACTAGATCACCAATTGTCACAACCTTGCAACTAGATCTTCTACAAGTAAAATTACACTTCAGATCTTCGATTTTAGATCTACTCCAATAAGAGCCTTTAGACTCTAAGGTTGATCTTCATAATTCCAAGTTTTTCTTTAACTCTCTCTAGTCTTATCAACAACAAGAATATTATCAACAAAAAGCATACATCAAGGTACATCCTTCTATAAATGTCTAGTAAGAACATCCATAATTAAGCAAAATGATTAGAGCCTAAAGCAAATCCTTGATGCAATCCAAGGAAAATACTTGGTCAATCCTCCTTGTGTTTGAACACAAGTAATAGCTCCAATAAACATATCCTTAATGACTTGAATATAAGCAATTTTAACTCCTTTCTTTTTTAGAACTCTTCAAAGCACTTCTCTTGATACTTTATCATTTTCTTTCTCTAAATCAATAAATATCATATGTAAATTCTCCTTACTTTCTCTATACTTCTCAATTAAATCTTTAAACATTTGTATAACAATCATAATAAACTTACCTAATATAAATTCAAATTGATTTTGAGAAACTTTTATATTATATCATAACTTATGCTCAATTTTTCTCTCCCATAATTTTAATGTATGACACATTAACTTAATTCCTCTATAATTTGTACACTCTTGTGCATCATCTTTATTTTTAAAAATAGAAAAAATAAACTTTCTCCACTCATTTGACATATTTTTAATTTTTAAAATAATATTAAAAAGATTAATAAGCCAAAAAATTCCTTGATCTTCTTAGCATTTTCACACTTCTATTTCAATATCATTAAGTTCTGCTTTTTCACACTTTATTTTTCTCAAAGCCTTTGTAACTTTGATTTTATTAATGCGATGATAAAAATAAAAATCTCTAATTTTTTATTAGGATATTAAGGTCACTGAAGTCAATCATTTTCTTAGAATCTTTGTTGAAAATTTGATCAAAATATTTTATTTCACTTATGTTGAATATTCTTTTCTAAGAAAAACACTTTATAATCTTCATTTTAAATACGTTTCACTTGAACTAAATCTTTACTATTTCTATCTCTTTGCTTGGCTAATTTATACATACATCTTTTGGTCTCTTTAATATCTAATCTATTTTATAAATCAATAAATGCTAAATTATTTACATCACATATTACTTTCTTAAAATCTATATGAGTCACTCGATATTTTTCCCAATTCTCCAGTTTTTTTACGTATAAATCAATTTTTATAACAAAATTTGTTATTTTTAATCCTTTTTTTTTTGTATATTTTGACTCCAGCTTCTTCTTCGAACACATTTTTTACAATATGCTTAATATCACTTGTTACTTTTTTTCACATAGCATTGGTTCATAATATAAATCTTAAGATCTTTATAATATTTTATTTAATTTGAGAATGTTTTGATTTTTATCAACCCTTCAAAAAAATCAAAATCTTTAAAATTTCTCTCGATTTATAATTTTGATAATCAATATGTATTTTATTAGATTTATTCTTATAATCGAATGCTATTCCTTTAAATAAAGTATTAGCAATTGTAAAATTATAAGCTAAAATTAAATTCAATATGATACTATCTTCTTTATTAATCACTCACAACTCATAACTATCATGAATACTTCTAAAATCTTCTACTATTCTACCAATATGCTCATTTAAATCTCTCATAATAAATACTCGTGCTTCAAGTGATATTCTTTATATTAATTCTTCTAGATCATTCCAAAAATTTTCTTTTAAGCAAACTTACTTAAGTGATATAAACACTTATAACATTATAATTTTAACATCAATAACAACATTTAAAACTATAATTCTATCTCCAATTTTATTAATTTTCGTAATATTATTCTTCAAACTCTTATCTATAATTACACATATTTTATTTTTAGTATGACTCATACTTGAATGCCATAATTTAAAACCTAAATTATCAATCTCTTTGGTCTTCTCTCAAACTCATTCAGTTTCTTGAATATATAAGATATTTATTTTCCTTTGAACCATACTATTAATTTCATTAATTTACATGTAAGAGTATCTATATTCCAATTCTCTATTTTAATTCTAGTTTCATGGATCGGTTTTATTTATCCTCGTTCATCCATAATGTGAAACCTTTGTTTATTTTAACACTTCACACAAGCATCGATGGAGCGGCCTTTGCACATTTTCATTATATTCGAGATATAGTGCTTTTTTAAGAAATATCTTGACACAATGTATTAAAGGATTCATATCATGATTTTTTGACAAGTTTTACACTAACTATCGACTACCGAATGAGGCTGTCCACTTTTTTTCTCTGGGCTTCGGACCTAACAATGACAATGCTACACATAATAATACAAGGCTCAAGAAATTACAAATCACTTTTTTGATCTTGATGCACCAGCCAAGAAATCTTCATGTGCTAATCTTGAATTCCTCAAACTACTAACTTCAATTTTTTGAATTATGAGTTTTTTAGCCATGTATATTCTCATGAATATTTCAAACATTTGAAATTATCTTCTAATTTGTTCTTGAAATATTAGTACAAAAATATACACAAAATTTATTCAAATATTGTATCTTAAATCAAAGTATGTTTCTGGTCATCAAAACATTTTAATACAAGTTGAGACTCATGGGTTAATAATCTCATGGTCTCATTATTCATATAAATTTTTGGGATTAGTGTGCTGCATTTGAATTTATATGTTTTAAAGTACTCTTTTAATATGCAGTAAATGTAAAAAAATATAAGTTGATATGTATAAAGTGTATAAATTTTTAATAATAAAAGATTTAGCGTGTAAAAAGCACAAAAAAGTGTATAAAAACAAACTCATATTGCTAGACAAAACGGTTACCACTTTAATTACATATGCGTAATCAAACCTCTACACAAAATAATACTAGCGAAAATATAAATATGGTACCAACTATAAAGTATAAGCACAAACACAAAAAAACAAAAATAGTAAAACCAAACTAACTATTCCACCCTCTGACATCTTAAAAAGGTGGGTGTACATAAAATAAATTTTTTTAAAAAAACATACCTTGGGACCTTGGTTAAGATTAAAGCTGCGGTGCATATAGTCTCATTATAATAAATTGACTGTAAAGCCAAGCTTTACCGTTTTTCATATTGTTGCTACTAGCACCATTCATTCTCCTGCACAATATGGTTTTACCTATTTTGAGCTTGAGGAGGTAAAATGTTTTGTCCAAGCGTCATGTGGGTAAGTGTAAGTTAGATAAGTTTGAGGAGCTGGGGTGGAGGTGATATAACAGGGGTTGCTTCTCCTGATTCATCACTGTTGACAATGTGGATGACACTCTTTTCACTAAAGAGGATGAAGTGATTTGTGAAATGAGCGATGATTTTGTTCGATTTGTTGGGATTGTTCAAATTATACTTGACCTCTTAACATAAGCTATTATAGATCAAGAACAAGATTGATATGTCAGTTAACTTTTTGGGTTAGGAGTAAAGGTGAGATTTTTTATGTATGGATAAGCATGTTCGTTGCATTGAATTTTATGTGAGTCATGCAATAATAGGTTATTATGGAGAGCAAGATTGTGATGTCACTTAACTTTTGGGTTAGGAGTAAAGGTGAGATTGTGATGTATGGATAAGCATGTTTGTGGCATTGAATTTTATGTGAGTCATGCAATAATAGGTTATTATGGAGAGAAGTGGTATGATATTAATCTTATCTCTAGTCCAGGGAATGATATTATGTTGAAACACATACTAAAGGCTGATGTCACTTAACTTTAGGTTAGGAGTAAAGGTGAGATTTTAATGTATGGATAAGCATGTTCGTGGCATTGAATTTTATGTGAGTCATGCAATAATAGGTTATTATGGAGAGAAGTGGTATGATATTAATCTTATCTCTAGTCCAGGGAATGATATTATGTTGAAACACATACTAAAGGATGATGATGAAGTAGGGGTAAGTTTCACAATAGTTAATTACACTCATCCAATTATAGGTTGTTGAAAGCGGTATTTTGTGGATGAACAATGGAATCAAAGTTGTACAAATACTTATGCAAGTCTTGATGTATGATTCAAACTTGCTCAACAACAAATGTATGAATGCATAATAACACATGCAATATTGATAACAAGATATACAGACTTTGAAGAGTAACTCTGAATAGTCCAGGTGAGAAATAGATATTAAGACCTAAAAGTGTAGTGATGACAAAAGGACTAGGAAACTTTCTTGCATTACTAGCTTGGAGTTGGTGATCAGCTCGTATGTTGTTGCATCGTTGGTGGTTGTAAATCTTTAATCATGTTGGGAGGCAGATGAAGACAAATCGAAGCCTCAGAATCTCTTACATCAAACAAGTCAAAAGGTGAGGTGTGAGTGGATAAATGGGATTTATAAGGTATTTGTTGCATTTTAATTGAAGTCTGGATGTAGTACAATTAGTTTTTCTCACTAATCATCCCAACAGCTAGAAACAGGTTATTTGATTAAAGATCGATTATATAGTACAGTGAATATCATACAATACAATTGACCAGGTTAACACATTTATTCATGTGTCTAGCAATTGTTAATTTGATTAGTTGTATAGTTTGATTGAGATTGTACACTATGAAGTGGTTCATATAGTGTGATTAACTAGCATTGAATTTTTAGCTTTAAAATTGATTCTTTCATTATCCAATATTAACAATATCACCTTGTACTGACCCAAAGGCTTTTTTGAAATGTATATATATATCAACAAAAAGCTAACATAAACAAAACACAATAACAAGAAATAAATAAATAAATGAAAACACTTAAAAGAGATGGATGAAAACACTCTAACAAACAAACAAATACAAAGTCATGACAATGAAAGTTTTGGTGCCTATGTCTATATCTCTTAGTTCTTAGAATGCTAACTCTGTCATGACCTAAAAGCTTTGTGCATATATCGACCAATTATTGTATCTATGAGCTGAATTTTTGTATCTTTGGACACATGACTTCCAATAAAATTATGATGGATGTTAATGTTTAGTTTGGAGTGTTATATTAGATTCTTCATTATATAAATAACATTAGTGTTATCACACATTATAGATATTTTATCCACCAAAATTCTAAAATTAAGAAGTTGTTACTTGAGCCATTAGACTTGAGCGACACAACTCCCTATTGCTATGTGTTTTGCTTCAGCAATGAAAAGAGCAACTAAATTTTGTTTTTCACAGACCATAAAATTAAGGAATGTCTAATTAATTGGTATGCTCCAGATGCACTTTTTCAAATAATCTTGCACACTCTACAAGTTAGAATCAAACTAACCAATAAAGTCAAATGTCTTTCTATTTTTAGGATACTATATTCCTAAGCCAGGGGTGCCAATTAAATGTCTAAAGATACTATGTACTACGTACACATAAGCGACACTAAACATAATACCAAGTCGTTGAGTTGTGAGATACTGCAATGATCCAATTATACCTTGATATGGCTTTGTGTTTGTAAACTTGTCATCGGGAGTTTTATCTAGCTATGTCTTTTGGCTCATTGGGTGTTTCTAGTCTTGTGTCTTTTCATGTTAATTTTTTTAATTAACTCTTGTGTATATTTGGTTTAGCATAGAAATGTTTCATTTTTCTCTTTATTTAAAATTTATAAAGTATGTTAACTTTCCCATTTTATATATTTCAAATTCTTAACTTTATATAGAAAATTTTTGGTTGAATCATTTATGATTCTAATGATATAATATCAATATAATTTTAAATGATCAAAATATCGAGGCTAGATTTTTAAATGTGCTGTCATTGTCTCCTTAAGGAATCTATTTTGCAACAAAAATGTGATAAACTTATTCTAACAGTTCTTATGAGCTTTCTGTATATTGCTTTCTTCAATTTGAACACATGATTAGGATATATTGAGCTTTCAAAGTTGAGTGATTACTCAATATACACATCTTATATAACTTCATTCAAGAATGCACTCTTTTACACCCATTTGGTATGAAGACAAGTAGATATCTAATAACTTCAAGGTGGGTTACTAGTTCAAATGTTTCTTTAAAATCAATCATTTGATTAAATCTTTTGTCATTAGTCTTACTTATTTCTAAATATTTGATTCAATCATTCAATTTATTCTCATATATACATTTATTTTCAATGGCACTCTGATCAATTGGTCTTCGTATTAACTCCTACACATCATTTTTAACCAATTGATTTTGTTCTTTCTTTTCAATAATGTCATTCTATTGAGGTATAGGTATTCTAGGTGTAGAGAAATTATGTGTAATTTCTAGATCCTTGCAAAAACTATCAGACTTCTCAATTTAATTTTCCTCCATGATTACTATGAATCATTAAAATTGAACATCCCATCTTCCTTTGAATCCAAATTTAAATATCTTATATTTAATTAAATAAGTTACCCTTCTATGATAGAAATTTAATTGAAGTTAGCATAGTGTGGTCATCAATGATCACAAACTCATATAATTTACCTCCTAAACTTATTGTGCTAATTGGCCCAAATAAGTCCTTATGCAATATTTCTAAGGGTTTAGTCACGATAATTGTCTTAAGGGCATAAATGATGCTTAATTGACATGCTTCATATAAGTATTGTGTGAAGCTAGCATACATACCCTTATGAAAATCACCTACTAAGACTTAGAGGAGTACCAAAATAAGAACATCAATAGTAAGATATTATTCTTAAGGCACATGACAAGAACACAACAACAACAACAAGCTTAATCCACAGTGGGTGACATGAATTCTTCCTCTATATTATTGTGTCAAATTCTCATTTAATTCAAGTATACTAAGATCATTTTTTTTATACATCTTAACCAATTTTTTAGTCTACTTCTACCTTTTAACATAGAAAAATCTAATATCTACTTTAATCTGTCGTTAATCCAACGCTTTATGTATAAACCATCTATACTCTTAATCAATCTATGAGTTACAACTTTTTCCCAACATACTATTTTTAATTCAAGAGTAAAGCCACTCATCCACTGAGCATTTTCGTAACACTTAACTTAGCTTTATGCTTTTATTGGCCAACATTTGCACTATAAGTCAGTCTTACCACCATCTTATAAAATTTTCTTAAGTTTAAGGAACTTTTCTATCACATAATAAAGGATGATTCTCCACTTCAACCATCCAACTTGAATTACTAATAACATCTCCATCTATTTCACCATCATTTGAACAATAGAGCCTAAATTCAAGCTTTTTATTAGACTTGATCACCTAAAGTCACAACACTACTAAAATTTCTACAACTAAAATTACACTCTATATATTCATTAGATCTACTTAAACTAAAACCTTTAGACTCAAAGTTGACCTCCATAATTCAAGTTTTTTGGACTCTCTAGTCTTATCAAAGAAGAATGTCATCGAAAAGCATACACCAAGGTACATCTTCTTTTCGTAAGAACATCCATAACCAAAGTAAAAAAACTTAATGTTGATCCTTGATGTAATCCAATAAATAGGTATTTTTGTCAATCCTCCTTGTTTGGACTGTAATTACTCTAGTATACATATCCTTAATGACTTGAATATAACCAATTAACTTTTCCTCTAGACTCTCCAAAGAACATTGAGACTTTATCATGTTTTCTCTAAATCATAAATATCATATGTAGATCCTTTTACTTTCTATGCTTCTCCATCAAACCTCTTAACAAATGTAAAGCATCCAAATAGATCTACCTGAAACTAAACTATTGTGAAACCATCAATCGTAACCATGCAATACTCTCTCCATAATTTTAATGTATGACATTAACTTAATTCTCTTTACATTTGTGCACCTTTATTCTTAAATATAGGAACCAACAAACTCTTTCTCCACTCATCTGGCATCTTTTTAGTCTTTAAAATAACATTAAAAAAAGATAAGGCACATGACTAGTAACATGAAATAAAATATTGTGCTCTTTTTTTTAACTATGCATGTTTTTTTTTTAAAAATTGTTTGAATCTATCATGTAATTATTGATTAAATAAGTCACTCTTCTATGGTAGAAATTTAATCGAAGTTACCATAGTGTGGTCATCAATGATCACAAACTCATATAACTTGCCTCCTAAACTTATTGTGCTAATTGGTCCAAATAAGTCCATATGCAATATTTCTAAGAGTTTAGTCGCGATGATTGTCTTAAGGGTATAAATGATTGTTAATTGACATGCTTCATATAAGTATTGTGTGAAGCTAGCATACATACCCTTATGGAAGTCACCTACTAAGACTTAGAGGAGTACTAAAATAAGAATACATCAATAATAAGATATTATTCTTAAGGCACATGACTAGCAACATGAGATAAAATATTGTGCTCTTTTTTTAAGCATGCATGTTTTTTTAAATTGTTTGAATCTATCATGTAATTCTTCAATCATGGGAAGTAAGTCCTTATAGGAAAGGTCATACTACTTGATAGGAGTTTGAATCCCTTGATTCTTTCTGCCCCATGAAGCATAGATTACCAATTTCTTCTTGTGGTTTTACTAGTTGAAGATTCTATGTCATAGTTGATCTAGAAAGCTTTTTCAAATTCCTTTTTAGCCTTTAGTGACACCTTTTTCATCTGATTTGCCTTTCTAATTAGAGCTTTTGAGGTTGGGGCAAATCCACTTAATGTGATTTGGCTTTATATATTCCAAACAAATAATGCCAATGTTAGATTTTTCAAATGGCTTTAATCTTTTCTCTATCCCTTTTCATGATGAGTCTTTTTTGTTATTCTTGAGTAAGGAATTAAATTTATTGGTAATTAACACTATGTCATCATCATGAGATGTATCAATCTCACTGTTGTCAAACTATATTCTAAGAGCTGTTCATATTTCTTTCATTTTCTTTGGAGTGTCTTTAAGTATTTGTTTTTTCTTTTGTTCATATGCAAGTAGTGAACCAAATAAAAAGGTCAATAGAGTAAGTCACTAAGTTCTTACTTTCGTAGTTACTCTAGCATATTATGAATCAAGTATACATTTGAGAATTTATTTATTTTTTCAACATTAGAGTATTCTTTATCAAGTACATGAAATTTAGTAATAATCTTTGTAAAACTATTGTATATATTAGTAATGATCTCACTAGTTGTAGGCAAAATAATTCATAGTCATACATGAGGAAATTTATGTATGGCTGATTTCATCGATGCCTTCAGTAATGATACATGATGTATCACAAATTTACTTACTAATCTTACAAGTAGACACGCATATATAATCATCAGATTTCAGTGCGCTAAGAAAATACTTTAAAATTTTAAATTTCATTGTGCTAACTCATGATCTTTCATTGTGCATTCAATATAAGGAATTTCAACACTTTTTTTTTGTCTTCGACTTTGTTTAGAAGAGCATAACCAATAAGTACCATGTTCCACATATGATAGTCTATAGATTGAATAAAAGTGGCCATTCTTACTTTTTATAAATAAAAAAGAATGTCATCAAACAGTGATGGTTAAGTGATTGAATATTCTTCCATGCTGTTGTAATGTTCAAAATATGTCATATTGATCTACTTTAGGCTAGTAAATCTTTAAATAAAAAATTAATATCAATTGAACGGTACAACACACTCAAGATGAGAATGAATTGATGTAATTTAAAAAAAATTTGAAATATAAATTTTTCTTTTTTGTTCTTTTTAAAAGCAAAAATAGATTTGTAAATAAATTATTTAATTAATAAGTGCAAATATAAAATATATATTTTGATTTATCAAAATAATATTTATAATGCAAGTTTGTTGAATCAAAAATGCTTCTCAAACCCTTTCATGTTTTGTATCACAAGCACAATTAGATCTCAATATCTTTAGCATTATTACAAATCATTTGAAACATATAAAAAGTCCATGTAATTCAACGCTAATGACCTACGTCTACTCTCTAAGTCCTTGTGAGATTTTTACCATCTCATTTCCTAACGCTTTATTTGTACTTTAAGCGAAAAGTATGCTACTTACACACCTGATAGTAATATATAATATCACAATTGATTTTTGAGATCCAAGACTTTACATAAAATGTAAATAATAGATTTCAATCAAGTGAATTTGTAAAATATGAGGAGTGGATGGATGATAATTAAGTTTTCTCTCTTGGGCTTGGAAGTGGTGGCTTTATGAGTTTTGACAAAAAGCCTCTCTGTATTTAGGGTTTAATACTAGCTTATATATTAATTACATGATTTAAACTAACTCTAATTTTATTCAAAATAGAGTGTTGGTTGATTGTACAGTATGATCGGTTCAAAATAATTCATTTCTATTCTTCCTTAAATCAGGCCCCTTAATTAGTATTAAATAAACTAATTGTATAATATGATACACTTCTTCTAGTACGTTTTATCTTACTATTTTACTTATTATAAATAAGGCAAATCTTTTTCCCAGTTAGATTGAATTAATCATCATTGATTGTATAGTATGATGTATATCATATAATATGATTAGTTTAATTTTTGTATTAGTTAATATAAATTTATACCTTCATAATTATACTAAAATAAGATAGATCATACAGTATGATGTATATCCCACAATACAAATCATTTTTTATTATTAGATCTTCTAAATTTAACAAAATTTTCTAAGACTAAATTTAAAATCGAATCTAAGGAGATATTAATATCCAAGTTTATATATTTATGATCAATTAAAATCATTTTTAATTATTTTTATATTTGATTTTATTTTTGTGTAATTTGCTTGTTTGTACTATTTATCTTGGTAACCACTATATGCTTGAAACACATAATAATATAAGACTTAAGAAAAATAAAAATCAGGCTTTTTATGATCAAGAAGTGCTTGTAGTTTTCATGGGGTTATTCTTAAATTACTCAAACTGCTGACTAGCTTGAATTTTTTTTTGAATTATGGGCTTCTTTTTAAGTAATATTTATTCTATTGAATGTCTCTAATATTTAAATTATCTTCTAATTTGTTTCTAAAATATTAGTACATAAACAAGCGCATTATTTGTTTGAACATTGTTAGCTCAAATTAAATTATGTTTGTCATCAAAAGCACTTTCATACAAGTTGAGGAGGGTTAACACTTATGCTTGAGAGATTCTCTCCCATTAGTGAACCAGGCAGCTATGAAATTCTTATAGACTTTTTTTTTCTTTATATTCTCTCCCAAGTGGCTTTCATCATGGTTTCAGCTTTAATACTATTCTAAAAAACTTATTTATGAAAATTCTCTACATTTATGAAGAGCAGGTTTGTTTCTGAATAATTTATGATAATGTTAAAAAAGCTTCATGAACCATGTTCCACCATTATACTATTCTTGCTTGATATGTTGACGATACTTGACTTTTTCCGTTTGAAGTTTAGTTTAACGCCAATGCATGTAAATTATATGTTCTTAGTTGAATCAGCAGCTGTTGGGCTTTTTCTTAAATCACATCTGAAGGATACGTGTTAAAGTTCTTACAAAACATATGAAACACATTGGAAAAGTTAACTCATGATCAAATTATATTATCAAGTTTTATATTTTCATGCATAATCCAAACAAGGTATGCATTCAATAACTTATCAATAGTAAGGATTAATAATAACAATATGACAATAATAATAGAATAATAATAATGTCACGACTCGGCCTAAGGCTTGGAATTTCCAAAATAGAAATATATGGTCGAATGGTGAAATTAAAATTTATTTTTTGAATTCTAATAATATAAGATTTATCTAATCCAAAAGTAATGAAAGAGCTAAAGAATTACTAAAACTAAACCAAGTACTTAATAAAAATATATTTGTTTGTTGCTATGTCGTCTATTATATATGTTATCTCTTTGTTCACTCATTTAAACCTAAAATTATTAAATAGCAATATAATGAGATTTTAAAATCTAGTGGAATAATTATAATTCTAAATTACAGTACTCAATGAAATGAAAATAATATGTATGTTAATCTTTTCTTTCAAATTATAGAAATTCATATAACGATTTGAATCAATTATGATCATAAATATCATCTAACTAAATTTTTAAATGTATAAATTTTGAAAATATTATCTCTTACTGTACATTCCATAATCTAGACATTTAAATTTAAATAAATTTTATATCTTACTTTATACATCTATCTTGAAAGCATTGTCTAAGCATAATCTAACTTACCCCTGGACGATGCATATCCTTTCGGCACAGTGGGACATAGATAAGTCTACTATTATCTATGGTTGAAAGGTTCCAACTCACCCCTGGTTGATACATTTTTCATCGCAAAGCAGAGTGTAAGTTTAATTTCTATTGTTTTAGGTGGAAGGAAAGTTATCAATGCACGTGAGTACATTGCATCCCTAGGTAGCACCATAAAAGGGTAAACTTCTTTAATCATAAATAGACAAACATACTTATAGATGATATTTTCTTTTGCATTCTTCATAACATGTATTATTTTCTATGTGATATTATGTTTTCTTAATAACCATTACATATCATTTTGTAGAAAATCTTTGTCATGTTAGAATGATCAAATATTTATCTAAAATAAATTATTATGTATTCTTTAAGTAACACTAATAATTGTGTTATTCTCAACAATATAACAAATAATTTGTAGTAGAGACCTAATCAATAAGAACGCAAATCAAACATACTAATTAAATACATAATGTTTAGAAGCAAGAAATAGTACTGAAATTCAGAAATGTAAATACTCACCCCAAGATCACCCTATGAGCTTGACTTGAAAGAAGTTATTTGATCTAATTTTTAATTTAATTCTTAATCTTGTTTCCATTAAGTTGATACCTATAATAACATCATAATTATAAATAAACATGTTATTTCTTGCAACTAAATTATATAAAGGTTTTCTTTAAAATTTAATACTTCTATTTATTATAATTTTCTTTTCTTCCAAACTTATTTAATTTTACTTAATGAACTTAAGTTACTATTTAACTAGATGATATAATTGAACTAATTTTTTAAACATTTACAATTTCATATGATGGCATGAATCATCATTGTATTTTCTCTTAATATATAAATTATAACCATTAATACATTTTTTTAATATCAACTTCTCCTTCAAACTATATAATATTTGCTCTTGTTATATAATTTTATTTTATTTTCGTCAAATTGATAAATAAATTTCATTATTAAATCTTAAAAATCTTTAATTTATAATAACCACCTAATATTATAAATAACTTCTTAAATTAATGATTTTCAAATTTATTTATAATATCAACATTATATTTTCAATTATTATCTTATTGGTATTTTGCACATGTTGGAAATTTTTAAAATACATCAATATAAATTCAAAAGTCAACTTTATCCTGATATTTTCTTATTTCTCTTAATTTATAACCTTACATAATTCATTTTATATCAAATTAACTTTCAAGATACTATTACATAATATCTATAGCTTAGATGTTATTTATCCTTCTTAAAATTCCTAAATTTCACGTACATACATTTATAAATTACCAATTAAATATGAAATTAGATAAAAGCCCTAACCTTCTTATTCCCTTTGATCATGTCTGAACCTCACCTCATGCACAGTCGAGCATGGCTTTGGTATTGCGACGTCCCTTTCATGTCTGATGCAGCACTTGCTCTGCTCGATCAAAACCCTACCTTGCCAACTTTACCTGCTTGCATGATGCCAACTTTGTCTCCCTCGTCTTTTAGCTATCCCTTGATCTCACCCTTACTCTCTCTCGCTCGCACGGTTGTGTTTGAGTCGAAAGCAACAACTTTTTCTCCCCTTTCTCTCAATTCATCTCTGCTCTCCCCTCCTCATCTCCTTTATAGCACTGAGCCTTCTAATGTCGATTCAAATTTCTTTTTTTTAACGGGTTATTACAAATAATGATAATGGTAATGAAAATGAAGGTAATCATAATATTAAAAATATACTAATTAACATTCCTACATAGTTACTTGTTTTCATAATTAAAGGAATTTCATCTAGTACAAAGAGATAACCAAAACTCATTAAAGGTGGGTAATCATATTTTTTTTATTTTATAATGATAAAATTTTTCTTTAGATCAAAATGTATTAACTACTATATATGAATTATATGTGAATGTTCAATTGATATTTCAAATACTTTTATTTTTATATATGCACATTAAGAAGAGTTTTATTAGGCACTATTGTTATTGCAAAAATGATTCTCTTTCTCAGTTATGAATTTCTTATATTGATGCAATAAATTTTTTTAATAGAATCTTAATTGATCCGCCTAATGATGGATAAGCTAGATATACTATTAAATGTATGATGAAAGACATAAAAATGATTGCTTTTGTATGTTGATTGATAGAGTTCATCCCTTTATAGTATTGGTTGGGGATACAATGCACTCGTGCATGAAAATAAAAATTAAAAAGATTGCCTACCCATTTGGATTAGGTTGGAAAAGATTATCTTCCTCTCTAGAGTTAGTTTAGAAAAGGTCATGAGAGAGTGTCTTCTAGTACACATTTAGACAGTAACTCCTATGATGGGTTTATATTATAAGAAATATTAAGTTAAGAAAATGATAAGAAACTGTAAATAGTTGATTTTACTCCCTTATGCAATTCCTATTTTATGTAAAAGTTATGATATTGACTTACTGATAAAGGATCTGACATGCATTATATTTTTTTAATCCTTGAATTACTGTAAATTAGAGATATAATTATCTAATGAGTTGTTTAACTCTTTATTGAGTTTGTGTTTTTTTTTTATAAAAGATCTGTAGTAATGTAAATGGAAGAAAGACTGAAATATGTATCATAGTAGAAGGTTCCCTTTGGGAGCTAGGTACTTTAACTAATATTAAAATAATGTACATAGTATAATATGAGATGTTTATTAATTATGTTAGTGTATCTGGCTCTTTTAATTATGGTGATGTGAGAATATTTTTAATTATCTATCTAACCGTCTATTTTCCATCTCAATACTCCGAACTCCGGGGTCAGGCCGTGAAATGTTTCATATCTTAATTTTTCTTATTATCATAGATTAGGCCAAATGTGATCTGTTTGCACCACGAAGGAATTTTTATGTGGGTATCACAACCCTCTACTTTGCACAAAACTTGTGAATTCCATATGAAAATCCAAAGTAGATTTCTTCTATTTACATGCAGCCAAGATGTTAACTTTAATAACTTAACCTGTTTGTGACCTTGTTTTGAAAACCAAACTGTTCTCTCTTTCTTTAATTTCATGGATCATCAGCTAGTGATCTTTTGTTATTGTCGTTTTGTCAAACTTTTGTTTCAAACATATGTTATTAAATTTTCTCTGCTGCCACTAATACAGTATAATTCAGCTAATTTAGCCCAAATAAAATGGTTCTTCGCAGGCCAACCAAAGGAAGTCGAACTAGGCTACAAAGGAGATGAATTTAACCAATTTTCAAGCTTTATTAGGCCCATATTTAATCATGGATGAATGTTTTTTTTATTAGATTTATTATATTATGTTGAATCATTCTTATGGATTATATTAAATTTGAATTTGATTGTTTGATTTTATTAGGCTTAATTTTAGAAATCCTATCTCTGTAACTCCATTTATGAAAAAAATGATTGATGGCTTCTATTCAAATCATTTATTGTATGTTGATATCATTTGAATTAATTATTCGTAAGGCCAATTGAACTCTTTCTCTATTCCAAATTGTGTAGGCGAATTGGTCCAAGTTGTGGACTTGAAGTTTTCTTTTATTCTCTCTTATTTTCATCTTTTTGCCTCCATCAACTGACATTTTAATTATGTTCAATTGTCTTTATTTTTGTTAAACTTATTTTATTATGTTGATTCGTCTCTGTTTTTAGGATATTAGCTTTGAATTTGAATTTTTGATAATATTAGATTTAATTTCAAATAGATTAGATTTTATTTTCAATTTTCTGGTCTTATCTTTTAACTCTATTTCTAAAAACATGGATTGATATTTGTATGGATTTCATTGATTAATTGAACATTGATATAAGATAATTGAAAATTATTCCTAAGGCTAACTTAGTACTTTTTCTATATCCAATTTGTGGACTCAAAGTTTCTCTTTAAAAAGAGGTTTTTTATACTTCAAACTTGTATGCTTTTAATTTCTATTTACTATTGGCAGTCTGAAAGTTGTTAAAATAGCCATATTATTGTGTTGCAGTTCTGAATTTGCTCTGAGATCATATCTATACCTCCTTTTTCATATGCTTGTGGCTGGGCCAACATCCTGGTTTTACAAGGATGAAAAGGTTTGTTATTTTTTTCATTTTGGTGAAATTGAATTATCTTGTTTATTAATGGTCATTAAGGATTATTTTCTTTCTTGGAATTTGCTCTCATTTTCCCTGCTGCTGAAATCTCAGGTTCAGGTTTTCTACAAAGTAAGACTCTTTCTTGGCCTTATCTCAACAATTACTGAGACTGTTCTGATAGTTGCACTTTCAAGGAAGTATGGCAAAAGACTTGCAACATATACACTTGCAATGCTATGTCTAACCAGTGGTTGTTTCTTTTCAAGCACAAGTAAATTTCTTGCCTGTTTATGTTTCTTTCCAAGTTTACAATCCTTTGTATTCTTTACTGAACTTCATTACTTTCTTTCATGTTTTGTTTTATTTGTCCAAGTAGCTGAGTTTATGCGTGCAGATATACTTTGTTCATTGTTTTCTTGGCTTGTGATTTCTAATGGTGGTATGCGAATGCTTCTTCAGGTTTCCTCCCAAGTACATTCTCCATGTATGCTGTTACACTGTCTTCTGCTCTTTTCCTGCTTGAGAAATATACTTCTGCGGTTTCTGTAGCTGCAGCTGGAGTTCTCATTGGCTGGCCTTTCTCAGTTTTAGTTTTTCTTCCTGTTACTATATATTCATTAATCAAAGGCAGTTTCAAAAGAGTTTTTCTGTCAGGGGTGATAACTTCTATATGTGTTATTGTATGTCATGCCACTAAAGCTTTTAAACGTTCAATCAACATTTTTCGTTAATATGTCCTTTTTTTGGTCACATAAGATAATTATGCTTTCAATCAAGTAATTGTGTCTTCTGATTTCCATTAACAATGTTTTCCTCTCGTAGGTTCTTTCAGTATATGCTGACTATTATTACTATGGCAAATGGACATCATCAATCTTCAATTTGTTGAAGTACAATGTACTGGGTGGTGGGGATAGTCATTTATATGGAGTTGAAAGTGCCACATTTTATTTGAAAAATGGTTTCAACAATTTTAACTTTTCCTTCATTCTGGCTCTTCTTTTTGTGGCATTGCTGCCCATTACACGGAAAAAGTATGTCCCAGATCTGCTAGTTGTGGTCTCACCTATATATATTTGGTTGGCATTTATGTCTTTGCAGCCGCACAAAGAAGAACGGTATTTTATCTCCTTCTCTTGGTGATGTAAATATCTAGCTTTTTAAATTTGAAAAGCCCCATTTCTTTGTTTAACTTGATTTAGATCACGTGTCAGAATACTGACACTTGAGCTCATTAGCTGCAGTTGTTTCTGGAGAAAATTGATAATATAAACTTTTAAATATATTTTTAAAAACTAAAAAGATGTTAGATTAGTAGAGAAAGAGTTTGTTGGTTCTTATTTTTAAGAATAAAAGTGGTGCATAAAAGTGTACAAATTATAGAGTAATTGAGCTTAAGTTATGATGTGATATAAAGTTTCTCAAAATCAGTTTGGATTCATGTTGAGCAGGAACATTTGTTGGCAAGTTTGATGGAGAAGTATAGAGTAAGGAGGATTTACATATGATATTTTTTTTTTTAGAGAAAGCATATGATAAAGTGCCAAGAGAAGTGTTTTGGAGAGTTCTAGAAAAGAAAGGAGTTAATATTGCCTATATTCAAATTATTAATTAAAATGATATGTATACTGGAGCTGTTACTTGTGTTCAAACACAAGGAGGATTGACCAAGTATTTTCCTATTTCAATTGGATTACATCAAGGATCGGCTTTAAGCCAAACCTTTTGGCTTCAGTTTTGGATGTTCTTATTCTTACTAGACATTTACAATGGATGTATCTTGTTGTATGCTTTTTACTTATGATATTCTTCTTGTGGATAAGACTAAAGAGAGAGTTCATGTGAAACTTAAATTATGGAGGTCAACCTTAGAGTCTAAAAATTTTCGTTTGAGTAGATCTAAAAATGAATATATTAAGTGTAATTTTAATTGTAGAAGATCTAGGGGTGGGGTTGTGACAATGAGTGATCAAGTCATCAAAAAGAGGGAATGTTTTAGATATCTTGAGTCTATTGTTCAAAGTGATGGTGAAATAGACAAGGATGCCATTAGTAGAATTCAAGTTGGATGATTGAAGTGGAGGAATGCATGGAGCTTGTTGTGTGATAGAAAAGCACCACTTAGACTTAAGGAAAAAAAATTTATAAGATGATGAAACTTGCAATGCTTTATGGCACAAATGTTGGCTAGTAAAAGAGAAGTATAAATTTAAGTGTTGCAGAGATGAGGTTGCTAAGTGCATAAGCGGCTTTACACTTATAGAAAAAATACATAATGATTATATATGTGAAGAGGTTGGAGTAGCTCTAATGGGAGATAAGATTAAAGAGAGCCGCCTTATATGGTTTGATCACATAAAATACCGGTTGCTCAATGATCCAATTAGGAGAGTAGATGTATTAGATTTGGTCTATGTTAAGAAAGATTAAAAAGACTTGGTTATGAAGTATAAAAAATGATTTTATTTTATTAGAACTAAATGAAAATATGACATTTAATAGGACACAATGGAGAAAAGATTCGTGTAGTTAACTCTATGTAGTCGGATAAAGGTTTGTTGTTGTTGTTATCTACAACTAAATGACAACATGAATTAGATATTAAACATGAAATGCTAATAACAAAGAAGTACTGAAGTAGTTTGCACTGTCAATTAAATCTTCATAAGCAAATTGTTTCTACCAACTAGATGGTTGGGTTTTTATTGTGCAGGTAAATAGTTGGGACAATGCTAATCATAATGATGATGTATCATAAACTTTTATACATTTTTTGTCTTTTAACTTGCTTGATATTGTATATTATGTGTTGGTTTGAGTCATAAATTTGTATGTTGTGCCTATACAACAACAATAAGAACAACAAGCCTTTATCCCACTAAGTGGGGTCGGCTACATGAATCTTTCATCTCCATTGTATCCGATTATATATCAAATTCATTGTGCCTATGGCATACATAATTTTCTGTGCTATCAGCAACCTTTCATTTTACTGGTCTTTGAAGCGTACAGAAGTAATGGTGAAATACTAGACGGTTCTTTTGTTTTTCATCCAGCAGAGAGTAGGTAGAACTGTTCTATCAAAGTTTATACTTTCAAGATTTCTGCATTTAAAGGGTTTATGTTTAATTTTTTAAATGGTTTTAGGTGATCAAATATAGCCCTGAAGATGGTCTGATAAACCTAATGGATTTATACGGCTTTTCTATGCACTTAGTAACGGCAATCTTTTATCAATTCTTTTGTGGCAACAATCTTCATTTTACCATTTGTGGCTCTAATCAACAGGCGAAAAACTTTACAGGAAAATTAATTTCATTCCGCATCATATTTTTCATGTTGTAGATGTGTGTAGTTTCTCTACACTATATGGCCTCCAAGCCTACCATCATTTATAGATCCAGTCCATCACCAACGTTAGCTTCTGGTGAATTTGTTCCTGATATCTGTATTTCTTCTCGCAGGTTTCTTTATCCAATATATACACTCATATGTGTTGCAGCTACAGCTGTGATTGATAGTTTTCCGGATATTTTCCGTGATAAGTATTCAACTGAAGAGTTCTTCATCGTCAAGGTGAACAAAATTCCTATTAAATTTGTTCATGGAAACCTGTAGATCATAGATCACAACTCTGAATCCTGATTTGACCGCTTAAAACAGGTTGCTAAGGTTCTAAGACCGGTCTTTCTGGGCCTTATTTTGTGTGCATCCCATAGTCGCACATTCTCATTATTGCATGGATATTCTGGCCCTCTGGTGATCTACAATCATTTAGAACATCATGAAGATGCCAGTCCAGGTGAGACCTTGCTAATTGGTGATAAGCGGTATCAACCCTATTTCTTGCACAACAAGATTATAATGATTTCTTATTCATTACTCTGAAAGGCTTTGTTTGGTTTGGAGGAACTGTTCATCTAGAAAATATTGTCTCATAATTAACTTGATTGTTTGGTTTGGGTGAAATTCATAAGAAATTGATTAAGCATGGCTATCTTTTAGATCACTGGAGTAATTTAGCAACACTTTCTATTTCTTCAAACCAAACAAAGCTTAAATAATCTGCTAAAAATGGGATAAATTTTAATTGGCTGTAGTTCAGATCACTGCATAGAAACTATTGTTCTTGTGATAGTTTTTATCCATTTTCATCACGCAGCAGGTATCAAATTTCACGATCATGCCGTTTGTTTGACTGTTGCATTTTATTATATATTCATTTAGGTTCTATACTGTGTGTGGGAAGTGAGTGGCATCGCTACCCTTCATCCTTCTTCATACCATCATATGTGAGTGAAGTTCGATGGATCGATGATGGCTTTAGAGGCCTTCTTCCATTCCCCTTCAATTCTACCATAGGTGGTACAGCTGCTGCTCCATCTTATTTCAACAATAAGAACAAAGCTTCTGACATGCAATATGTAATATCTTTAACCTATCAGCAGTTTTCATTTTCCATTAGAGTTTATTCTCTTTCATGAAAATACCTTTTATCTTAATTTCACAGCTCCATGATATAGATGCATGCACCTTATTTGTGGAACTTGATCTTAGAAGACCTCACCCTTATCGAGGAAGAGACTTGTCAAAATGGGAGGTAAGTTTTATTCTAAAATATTTTCATATTTTAATAGTGGCATCGAGTCAAGTTTTTCGGCTTGACCTTACTAAAAATATTCAAGCTTAGATTTACTTAAAATTGAATAGTTATTTGAGTCGATTGATGCTACAAAAAATTTATATCTGTCAAGCCAAGTTAATGATTTAAAATTAGACAAAATATAGAAGAAAATCTCTACTTGGAATCCTAGAATCCTATTTTTATAGTATATATATATATATATATATATATATATATATATATATATATATATCGTTCGAGATGGGATTCATACCTGAAACAGCCCAGCCCTATTCACTTTCTAACATCAGCAGACAAGATCAATAGTTCAGACGTAGATTAGGTATTCTTTTGCTTAGCAGGCAAAGATGGACCCCCGTGAAAAGACTGATTCATTCGGATCGACATGAGGGATCAACTCCATTGCAGAATTCATGTTGTATATTTGAAGCTTGACCTCCTGCTTCTCTCATAACTCTTACCGGAGCTCCTTTCTCCTCGGTCCACAGAGACAAAATGTAGGACTGGTGCCAACAGTTCATCATAGAAGAAAGGACTCACCGCGAATTTTCGATATTCCTTTTTATTTCTTATATATATATATATATATATATATATATATATATATATGTCGACGCATTCACATATATGCATGCATACGTACATGCATATTTACCCACCAAATTCTAAAGAAGTTCCAACCAAGAGGCACTACTCTAGATATAATTTTGATCTAAAAATGGGCCATGAGACTTGACTCGAAACCAATTGAGTTGATTATACATCTAAATTTGAGCATTAGATAAAAATTTCTTCCCCTGCATGACTTGTAACATTGTAATTTTTTGTCTGGTGCTAATACTTGAAGTTTCAGACCCTGGTAGCTGAGTAGAATCACTGTGTAATTTCATCCTAGCAAAAAATCAATTCTCCAGTGAGCCATACTGTGCTCAAAAGTTTATCTGAGAGAAGAAAGGGGCTTGAGGCTCGACTCAAAATGATTCTAATCAATTGCAACTCACTTGAAAACGCATGCTGGTTTCAAGCGAGTTTCGATTTTCGCCTAATATGACTGCCCCTGCATATTTCAAAACATTGTAAATTTTGAGCTACTGTGATTCTTGAACTTTCAGACCCTGGTGGCTGTGCATTATCTAGACCGCGATCTTTCACCGGCCATCTATCGATCATTCTTCATACCCTACAGTTGGCATCAGAAGAATGTCTTTGGACTATACAAGTTACTGAGGAAGATACCTCTACCTCAGAACAGTCTGGAGCAAGAATAGTTTTACTAGAACTGCTTTCTGTTGAAGAGCTCACTGAAGATGACACCTGAAACGGATAATCGTAGTTCTGGACCTCAAAGGCATGGCCTGTCATCTGTTGATCTTCTTACTTTTAATTTTTCTAATTTTATTTGTCGTTTAATGGTGTAGCTGAGTGGTATAAGCCTAGGTCAAGAGTAGGAATAACATTTGCTTTTGACAGAACTGGCTACTTTGCAGGTCGCAGTTTCTAAGTACTGTATCACTATATGAAACATGGTTTTTTAGCCTGTTCTTTTAACAGAAAAATAAAAATGTGCCTAGCTAGGATTTTAATGTTAAATTCTACATAGATTGTTTTTTAGATAAATTTTAATAGTTTTGTTTATTATGTCTTTGTATTATTATTTGCTTAATATATCATATCAAGTCATTAATTCTTTATATTATAATTTTGTTTTTTATTTTTATATTATTGAAATCAATTTTTTTTTCTTTTTAAAATTTAGTTAAACCAAAATTTAGCTGAAAAAAGTTGGAAATAATAGACAAGAGGCCCTACCACTCTATCCCTTCTTGAGATCCCCCCTTCGCTTGTGCATGAATATGCACAGCTGCTGCGGCTTTCAATCAATTTTAGGGATGGATCATTTGTTAAATGCTTATAAAACTCATCGTCTCTTAGCTTGGTTAGCAAGGATGAGTACGGCTAGTAATTTTTCAGTGCTCAATTTCTTTCAAAGTGTCCGATAGAAGTAGATGATTCGCGTAATTTAACGCGACGTTAGATTTTATAATTAATCATAAATTATATCCTCATCTAAAGATGGATGAGGTGTTGAGTGGATACTCATTCCAAAAAAAAAATAATTGAGATAAACTATACTAATATTATAATCATTTTCCAAGGATTAGCTCACTGTTATGAAATTAGAAACATGAGTTTGCTTTTGGTTAAGTTTGCAATGTAATTGGATGATAGTTTAGAGCCTTAAGCAGAGAGAGCTTTAGGGCTTGTTTAGCATCAATTATATTATATATTTTTATTTTAAAATAATTCATATTATTTTTAAAAATATTCAAAATATTTATTAGATATTTAAGTGTTTTTAAAAATAATTATTACTACTGATTATTAGTTGTCACTTGTTAATACTTAATGTCATTGTTAGCTATCATTAGTTATTTTATCACTATTATCACTATTATTTTCATCACATAAAAATAAGAAAAAATATTGTTAGTGGTTTGGATCAAAATTGGCTCATGAGTGATAATGATACCCAAATTTTGGTTAAAAAATGGGAAAAGAGCTCTAAAAAAACTTGGGACTTTTAAGGTAAGGGAATTAAGCGGTTAGGTTGGCCAATAGTCTATCTTGATAATAATGTGTGATGCTTCATGTGTAATCATAATGATACTAAGCTAAATGGAGATTTAATTGTTAATCCCATGAGTTAAAATATTAATAATAATTTTGATGATAAAAAATATAATTTGACAAGTACTAATAATTCTACTTAAAATTAGTGAAAGCGCATGGTAAGTGTATTTAATAGGAGTTTTATTATATATATATATATATGTGTGTGAGTGTGTGTGTTAAGCTGATGAGCAAATAAGTTTAAATGTATTAAGTTTGTCATTAAAATAAAATAAAATTTTAACAAAAATATTTTAATTTATTTTAATTCATGAATTATTGTATTAAATAGAGTTGATGAAACTTAAATTGATTTGTACACATATAAAAGTTAAAATTAATTTAATCAAAAATTAATCAATATACATTTTTTATAATTGATCGTATCATTGGATGTATAATACTATTTATGCAATTTTGAATTCAATTAATCGAATTAATCATGCAAATTTGATTTAATTTGATATATTTATTAATCATATTGCACGTAAGATAATCAAATAGTATCATAAGATTTATATTCAAATTAAATCGAATGAACAATATGTCATTCAATTAGATCAATTTATGAATCATATAGAATAAAGATTGGTCAATATTTCAATTGATCTTCAATTCATGCTCTCAATCTAATTGATTAGGTGATATTATCTTCAACTAATTTGAATTTTAATTTGGATTGGCTTTGACTTTGGAGACTTGATTAGTATTTTGTGATGTAATGAATATTGATATATCCCTCTAAAATTTATTAATTAATCACAGATGTCAATTTAAAATATACATACAATCAAATTAAACGACTCAGTGAGATAAGTTCAACAATGCTAAAACTAAGTAAAATCAAATCCAAACAGCTCAAATGTTTCAAATGGTTATATCCAAACTTTGAAATCGATTGAATGATCAAATGACTTCAAATTTTATGTTCTTTATAATTGAACTGATGGACGAATCCACCCAGCATACTTAGATCTAAGGTCATTTGAATGGTTAAATCGCCAAAAAAAAAATTATCTATGATCAAATGAATCAATACGGACCATCCGATGGAGTGTTTTGAGATTTTATTCAAATGATTCGCTAATCCTATAAATAGGATCTCAATCCGTGAAGGGAGAAAGAGCTGAAGTGAACTTGGAGGCCGTTAAAAAAAGAAGAGAGAACTCGAAGATCCTCCAAGCATAATCATGCAACTGGCCGATGCCGCAACCACCATCGCCATCACCGCTGAATCCACCGCCGCCGATCATCGCCGCAACCACCGCCGGCCCCGCTGCTAACCACTGTTTGCCGCCGCCGCCGCAACCATCTGCCTCGCTGACATCGCTACTACCGCTACCTCGGTCATCGCCGCCTGACTGCCGCGACACCACTGCGCCACCACCGCTGGTCGTTACTGCTGTCATCGCATCGATATCATCGCCACCACCACTTTGGTCATCGCCGCTATCTTGCCACGGGCTTACCACCACGGTTCTTATTGACCACCATTATCGCTATCATCACCACCGCATCATCGCCGCCACCACTATTATTGCCCACCACCGGCTGGTCGATCATCACCGCCGATGCTATCACCCGATTGATCATCATCGATACATCAATCATTATCGCTCACTACCAAATAACTATTAATAACCACCAGATAGCAGTATTACTAATTTCCGTGATCAGGTTTTCTCACATACAACTCTAACCCTCTTATCGGGAAAACTTAAACTTTGTACACCAAAATAAATATATAGTGGTAATATTTTTATTGAGCTAGGCTCCGTGATTTTTCCCTCTTTGAGGATTTTTCCATATAAAATTTTTTGAAGTTTCTCGTTCTCTCTTCAAATATCTGTGTGTGTGTTGGATTTCTCAACAAGGCTAAGACGTAAAATTTTATTCTACTGTAATTAATTTTTTAGCATGCAACAAATATATTATCATAAGATTTAAATTCAAATCAAATCCAATGAATAATATTTCATTCAATCAAATCAATATATGAATCATATAGTGCAATAAATATTAGTCAATATTTAAATTGATATTCAATTCATGTTTTGAATCAAACTGATTAGGTGATACTATCTTCATCTAATTTGAATTTTAGTTAAGATCTTTAATTTTGATTGCCTTTGACTTTGAAGAGTTGATTAGTATTTTTATGATACTAACGAATATATTATCATAAGATTTATATTCAAATCAAATCCATTGAACAATATTTCATTCAATTAAATCAATCTATGAATCATATAGAGTAATAAAGATTGGTCAATATTTAAATTGATCTTCAATTCATGTTCTTAATCAAAATAATTAGGTGATACTATCTTCAGCTAATTTGAATTTACATAAGATCTTTAATATTTGATTGATTTGATTTTGGAGAGTTGATTAGCACTTTGTAATGCTAATGAATATATATCAATGATTAGATAAATATAAAATGTTATAAACCTTCAAAGAAAAAATAAAGCAAAATATTTAAAGTGGTCTTCCTCCTCACCAAGTAATATTTCTTCATTATACTTTGCTCTTCAATTTCAAATCTAGCTTCATGAAGCATTTTCTATTATCACTGAGAGAGAGATCTTGGATTTCATAACATATTATTTTCTAATAACAATTATGTATCAATTATTCTTAGAGTGGCTAGTTTTACGCCTTCAAGTTATGTTAGGAGTAGTGAGCATTTGACTATGAATAAGGAGAGATTGTTTGAAAGATTTTCTTGACTATGATTGTGTGAGAAATAGTGAAATCTTAAGGTAAGATTAAGGGAGTGGATGCATACCTTTGAGTGGCTAAATTATTATAAATTATTTTTTGTTATTTATATTCATCACTTATAGTTGATTTTATAACTACAATTACAAAAATCATTATAGTGTTGATTCATGATTAGATCTTAATAATAAGTATTGTAATTTTGATATGAAAAAAGATAAAAAATAATATTATTATTACATATCATTATTATCTCATTATGAAAAGAAATAGACCAACTTTTTATAGTTTATATGATGTATATCTTATTAAGAAAAAAATGATTAATATTTATATCATTGCAATCATTGTTATTTGTTATAAAAGAAGCTATTTAGATTTAAATTTCAATTTATAATAGCAATAACTTTTGATATATCCCTTTAAAATTTATAAATCAAGCATGAATCTCAAGTTAAAGTATGTATACAATCAAATTAAACGACTCATTGGAACAAGTATAACAATGCTAAAATCGAGTCAAATCGAGCTCAAATGAGTTCGAATCAAACCCAAAAGTTATACATGAAGACTTCAAAACTTTGATTGGATGATCAAATGACTTCCAAATTTAACGTGTTTATAGTCAAATTGAGCGGCTCAACGAGACGAATCCAACGAGATTAAGATCACTCAAATCGAAAGTCATTTGAATAGCTAAATCATCAACAAAAATTATCTACGATCAAATGAATCGATATGAACCGTCTGATGGAGTGTTTTGGTATTTTGACTTTAATGACCAAAATGTCTCTCTCATAATCCTATAAATAGGACCTCATTGTCGAAAAGGGGAGGAGAAGAAACTGGGAGAAAGGAGAGCTGAAGTCAAGTTCGTCATAACCGTTGTCATCGACGACTATTATCGCCGATGCCTAACAATCATCGCTGCGATGGCGATGATTACGCGGACATGGCGGCCGTACGGCGGTGACCGATGGCGGCGATCGACGGCAGAGACTATGGCGGTGACGACGGGTAGACCGGCTACCGGCAATGGCCGATGGCGCGATAACGGTGCCGGGCTAACGGCCGGTGGTGGTCGGCGATGATCCGGCGATGGTCGACCGATGACCCGATTATGCTTTGAGATTCTTTGAGTCTGAGCTCTCATTTTTTTCCGGGGTTGAATCAACTGAAGGATTTTGACCCATCCGAGGTTATTTGTCAAAGTGTTACTTGATGACATTAACTTGTATGGAAGGGGTCAAATTGAATCTGTGAAGGATTTTTGACCCATCCGAGTTTGTTTATTAACGTGTCACTTGATGACATTAACCTGTATGGAAGGGGTCGAATTGAATCCGCAAAGGATTTTTGACTCATATGAGGTTGTTTGTCATGATGTTACTTGATGACATTAACCTGTATAGAATAGGTCGAAAGAAATCCACTAATGATTTTTGACCCATCCAAGGTTATTTATCAAAGCATTACTTGATGACATTAATCTGTATGGAAGGGGTCGAATCGAATACCCTTGGGATTGATTATACTCTGATTGGGATGAGGTGATTGTCATGTATATCGAAGATAAAAATTTAGTTTGTATTTAGACCATTACTACACTTTCGGGATCAGAATTATAATCTTGCACAATGAGTAGAAGTTTAGTTAAAGATTGTATGAATAATTTTAATCTTGCCCAATAGTTCTTATGACATCTTATGTATTTCTAGAAAGCCTCTTCATATTGCCTTACTCATCATAAATCTAATATATATAATTAGATGATAGAAGAAACGAGCTTTGTAACCATAATTATGCTAGAATATTATCATTTGAATGTTGCAATCGGAATTGTTCCCCAATCTTAACTTGTTTATATCTTAGGACTCGTAATCAAGTGGGTCCTCCCTCCCCCAAGTCCATGATTATTCCCCATATATTGCTTAAACTATTTTGATGTGCATTGGTAGTCTCGTTAGCAAAAATTTGTGCTTTTGCACGATGAACCAAGTCGGCATATGAGTGAACCGTATTATACATTAGTGATGAATAGAAAGACCCAGGACTGAGTCCTTCAAGAAAAACTCCTCTTAGTAATTCAGAATCCACCCCTAGTATCTGACGAGCTTCTAAGGATAATCTCTGGAAGTACTCCTTAAGTGATTAATCTTCATTTTGATGAATTCCTGAGAGATGAGAGGAATCTTTAATGATTCTTCGGTTCGCAATGAACTGTTCAACAAAAATCTTAACTAGTTCATCAAAAGTATAGATAGATCCCCATTGAAGAGAGTAGAACCAAGTGCAAGCTTGACCCTTGAGGGTGACTAGGAAGATCTGACAAAGTAGTGTATCAGGAGCTCGTTGGATGTGCATAGTAGTTCTGTAATGGTTAATGTATTCATATGGGTCGGCTACCCCATCATAAGAGTCGATGTTTGGAGGCTTGAAATATACTGGAATAGGATGTTGAAGAATTGCTTCAGCTAAAGGTGAAAACTTCTGATAGCCATGATGAGAGAGAAGATGATTTATATCTTTGAGATGAAATTCTTTTTGCATTAAACATTGTAATTTCACACATATAATATGACGGGTGAAATCAGCAGGGCAAGAATATGCCAAGCCATCCACAATTATTGGTGGGTTAAAGATCGGTTGAGCCGTAAGTGATGGATGAGTATAACTAGCAATGCCAAGGAGGTCAGTATCATGGTATCGTAGTGGAAGAACTTTAGCCTGATAACGAGAAGGCCCTGTGCAAGCATTTTAACCTCCCATGGCTAAAGATTGATCTTGGGAGAGATGCATTTGTTGCAGTAGTGACTGTCGTGTTTATCGTAAAAGTTGAATTATCTCATCTTGAGATTTTTCCATTCGGCGAGCATGATCTTCTAGAGAGGTTCCTATTACACCTTCACCGATAGGGTAACGCCTATCAAGGAGAAGTGAGGCAAAAGCTTGGTGTCCTTAGTTTAAGGATTTGTTTCAGGAGTGATGGGAGTTGGAGTGGGAGGCTCCGTTGTTGCAAGGATTGCATCTGTTGGCCATAATGCAGGTGTTCACAAATATTATGATTGTGGGATTCCTTTCCCACAGACGACGCCAAAGTGTTGTGTGCCAAAAAATCAGTTGCGGTGGAATAAAATTTCATGTCTTAGCTTTGTTGGAAAATCCAACACACAGACAGATAATTGAAAAGAGATTAGGAAACTCTAGAATTTTTATGTGAAAAAACCCCAGAAATAGGGGAAAAAACCACGGGGCCTAGCCTAGTAAAAATGCTCAATTATATACCTACTTTGGAGTACAGAGTTTAAGGGTCCATAAGTAGCATTTTTTCAAGTACCGCAAGAAGTCAGTGTGAAACCACTATTTATGAAGCTGTGATTTTATTTGAAAAACTCATTTTTAAATTTACTGTGCTGCAGCTGTTTGTGCAGAAATGACTAAAATGTCCCTATGAGTGCATGAGTTGAATATATTTAAACAGAATGAAAAAAATAAGATAACTAATACTTATACATAACCAAAAGTCAACTATATTACATTAACAGATTACACATCACTTAATAAATAACATTAATATTAAAATTATAAGTACAAAAATTACTGCGATCAACATATTTAGCCTACCCTCATGTTGATCTAATCTTTTTAAAAACAAATTTTCATTTCTGCCCTCCTAAAATGATCACTGCTTGATGTGTTGCCCTCAATTTCGTCAACCCACCTGAAATAATTGCAATAATCTCCTATTCTATTTCTTGGACACCTGAAAAATCTTCTCCCATAATTTTCTTCCATATGTGAACTGAATACATAACATTGCAAAGCACAGTTGCAATACATAACTCTAAACTCAGTAGAGCTCCTTGAACTCATATTTCCTGATAAAGTAAATTGTGTAAGCAATAAAAATATTAATATGAGGACTAGTGACATTACAAAATATTTTTAAAATTAAAATGAAATGACAAAATATTTATTTCCCCAAAAAGTGATAGATATTTCATTAACAAAAGTAGAAGGGTTACAATTATTAACAAAAAAGATAAAAATTTGGCTAACTAAAAGTACATAACCACTGCAAGGCTCCGCCATATACAAATACTTGCAAGAAGCTCAAAAAAGATATAAGCAAACGTAGAAAGATACATTAAAGTAAAATTATAACGGCTCAGGCTCAATCAAAGTCCATCCCAAGGAGCAACATTGTATGTGCGCATCCAAACTTCAAAAAGAAGGATTACAATCACATAAAATGCTACCAGCCTTAACGATATAAAGAATAACATCAATGCCATCATAGTCATTTCCTTCACATCAAGTTATTTTTCTGTTTTGGCATGGTTGCAAATGTCTGAGGTCATTTGATGTTCTTCATCCTTCAATGTGGCTTGCAAGTTATTTCTAGTATGGGTTTTGATTTGTGGATTTCAGAGCTTGAATGAAATCATGCACTGATATGTTTACATATGCCTTCCTTTGGCCTAACCAGAGTTTTGCTTGTGCTTTTTCTGGAACGGATGCTTGAAATTTATGGAAACATTATATTTATGCATATAATTTGCTCAAAGAGTTGCTTTTAAGTGGGTATCACTTGCCATGGTATCACCTTGCCAAAATGAATTGGATTCATCCTTTTTGATCTCTTATACCAAACGAAATTTCTGAACATATTATATTTAAAATGAATTTTTGCAATTCATGGAAAGATTATATTTAGAATGGATGCTTGCAATTTATGGAAACATTGTATTTAAGCATATAATTTGCTCAAATAGTTGCTTTTAAGTGGGTATCACCTACCATGGTATCACCTTGCCAAAATGAATATCTAGAACGTAGTAACTCAAATAAAATTATATATGAAATGACTTGTGTGTGTGGACTTTGTTCAAATTAATGTGACAACTTGTGTTTCCCTGTTCGTTTCTTTCTTTTTATTGTTGTGCAAGAGCTACTCAAGTAACTTATCATCTCCACTTGTGTGTGTGGGTAAGTTGCTCATTTAAGTTGTATCCACTTGTAGACCTATATCCTTTGCTTGTAGCTCCTTGTGACTTTACTTGCAAACTATTGTCACATTATAACTTCTACTGAGGCTGTCTTTATATTGTGACCTCCCTTGTAGTCTCTCATTCCATCTTGACTTTGCTGATTGTCCATCATCCCATTAGATGTTACTTCAACGTCTCGGTTTGGTTATGTGATAGCTTTTATGAGCATTGTCTAAGGTAAGTAGAGTTTGCAACAAAGATGAAAAAAAGCATTTCCAACAAAGATGAAAATAAAAAAAAGTATTTGAAGGCTTCATAATAGGTGTTAGCTTTTTGGAGTTGTGACAACCTATCTTCAGCCTCTAATAAGGTAACGATCTCCAAAAATGTGACACTCCATATTTAGATAATAGATCTATGTAGGAGTTAAGAGCCTTTATATACTAGCCACACTTGATGCTCTTTTAGCATGCATTAATGAAGCTCTTATTTGGGCTAGAAGTTTCATTGTTTCTTTAGAAGACGATTGAAGACGAACAATGCGAATGAAGATGATGCTTACCTTCACAACAAACCTTACGGAAGACGAATGAAGATGACAAAAAAGAGGTGGGAAACACATGTCGGAAATAGAAGAGCCTTGTGGACTCTCAGATTCGTCGATGCCCACAACTGGAAATAGAATGAGGAGATCGAACGAACAAGTCGACATCTGTAGAGCATGGCTGTGTCGACTAGAAAAAGCTTACCTTCTTGTCAGAACAATCCCGCGGAGGGGTAATTTGGATAAGATCATTTCACCCGCAGGACCGGGCATAACGCGTTCGAAGTTTCGTGCCTTCGAATTTCATGAAAATAAACGGTCCAATCGACGATCTGACCATGGACGAAACGCGTCTAAATGGGCCTAAGTCTTCCGACAAATAAATTACATGCATGAGAAATCTTGATGATGTGAATTCCATAATTATATTACAATAGCTATGTAGCGGTAGTTAAGTTGTAACGGTTGTTGGTGACAGTCGGCGACGGTAATAGGCGGCGATCGGCGACAACGATAGTGATGACGAACTTCGAACTTCTAGCTCTCTATCAACTTTCTCCCAAGTTCGCTTCGAACTCTTCTCTCCCTTTTCATGACAACAATGGGGTCCTATTTATAGGATTCTGAAGGGGCATTTTGGTCATTATAGCCAAAATTTCAAAACACTCAATCGGATGGTGTATATCGATTCATTTGATCATAGATATTTTTTTGGTGATTGACCATTCAAACGATTTTTGATTTGAGTGATCTTAGGCTCGTTGGATTCGTCTCGTCGAGCCGCTCGATTTGATTATAAGTACGTTAAATTTGAAAGTTATTTGATCATCTTGATTTTGCGCTTTCATATATTGCTTGAGCAGAGCTCATTTGCTCGATTGATTCTGAAGTATTGTTGAACCCGTCTAACATTTATCAGATACATGCTTTGAGATCCGTGCTTAATTTATAAATTTTAGAGAGATATATCACAACTAATAAGAAAAGTGTGTTGAATGTGGAACTACTATTTTGGAGTCAAACACCATCCATTAATGTACGTCGAGTGACGATTAATGATAAATATTTAAAATTAGGTGATGACAAGTGATTGAATTAATTATTCTCTCTAAAAAGGGTGAGAGTGAGTGATAGGTAAGCAAACATTATACGTTGATAGTTCAAATATGTTGAATAACAGTTGACAAGACATAAAAAAATTAGATAATTATAATTGATCAATTAGGTCATTCTTTTTATAAGAAGAAGCCAAAGAGAATGATAAGATAATCATTATACATCATCAGCAGACAAATATCATATTATAGTGGGCATCAATATTAGCTTATAATCAAGCAATGATGATGACATATGTCGATTGTAGGTAGGCATTAACATTGTTCTACAATTGTTATTGGAAAATAGTGTCTTACCTTAGTTCCAGAAGACAGTACACTTAGGAAATATTGGACATGCTAAATAAATATAAAATTATATTTTATACTCACAAGAGAAACTTCATACACAAGTAATTACTAATATAATATGCTAGTATAAGTAGAGTAGATAAATAATATTTCATTGAATCATTCAAACAATAATAACAGTTTTGGACACAAAATAATATCTAATGGAAGAGAAATTGAAAGAACAAATTGTAAAAAAATATAATTATCAGATCTAACAAAAAGCTAAATAAAATTAATTTATGAACATAAAAATATCAAGTTCATTTTACTAGAAAAAAATATGCTCTTGTGGTGAAGGTCATCCAAGTAACCTAGTAGAAACTACTATAAGGGGAATTTCAATGAATGAGGTTCACAAATTAAATATAGCAAGTAACTCCCATCTATTATTGTATAAATGACAAGATACAAGGACATGTATTTTGAACAATAAAATGATAGAATCAATAAACAATATAACAAAAGAAAATTGTATATTATGTTTGCATCAAGCAAAAACGGTTATTATAATGAGATTATCACAATCACAAATAATCTACGCCATTGATATGATTATGATAAGCCATATAATCTTTGACCCCTTCAATTGCTTCAAAAAGTTTCTAGTTATGTCACAAATTTATTATTTTAAGTCCATTTTTGATTTTGTTCAAGTTGTTATTGGTATCATTGTATTTGCCTCACTAAAATGATTTAACTATAATTATTAAAAATAATGTTAAGATGATCTGATAAACAATTTTTGAAAATTTTAGCTCAAAGTTACATAAAAATTTATTAATAAAATTTATGATAATGCATAAAAATCTATGAAAATGTGAAAAAAGTCTTCACTTAATGATTAGAAGAGAAGGTTATTTAATTTAATATCATACTTTAAAATTTATTAGTCATCATTTTATAAAGGAATTCAAAAGAAATAATAGTAATACTATCAAAGCCTTCAAAACCTAATGTTAAAGCCAAATTAATTGCGACTAACCCTTATCTTAAGCTGTTATTTTTGAATCGTTAATAATACAATTAAGATTTGATATATAATCAAATATTATTTATAACAATTATTTCTAACATTTGTTTTAAATTATATCTTAATCATATATTCGATTTGTACAGTCACAGTGTCAAAATTATAATAAATTTTTAGAATCGAATGTCACTTGTCAAAATTTGTAAAATATAATAAGTTTTTTTTTTAAAAAAAAAATTAATTCTTTA
Source organism: Cymbidium sinense (assembly GCA_021442155.1). Lineage (NCBI taxonomy): Eukaryota > Viridiplantae > Streptophyta > Magnoliopsida > Asparagales > Orchidaceae > Cymbidium > Cymbidium sinense. Next base: position 188,996,056 of record CM038221.1, read on the forward strand.
CAAATTAAAAAAATTCACAATTTATTGCAAAAGTAGTAACTACGGCCGCTACATATACACATCCGACATCGTCTCGGATATCGCCCCCTCGTGGATGCGCCGTATCACAGTTCACCTCTCGCCCGCCGATCTCAACGTCGTCGACGACGACGATAAACGGTGCTATGATGTCATGAACTCAAAGAAGACAAGTGGACCTAATCCCAATGGCAACCTTCAAGAAATGGATAAGTGAAAGAGATAGATCTCATTCCCGAAAAAAGAGATAGATCTCTACTTGCGGGCTGCTGTTCCTTATCTCGTCTTTCTTCGTTTATTCGGGCAGATTCCTTTTTGTTTCATTATTATATAAAGATGTCGTGCGTGCCATCTCTTACCCATTGTTGCAGTTATCGCCGCACCTCTACTGGAAACAAGTTTAAGACGGGTAGCCACGCGTCTTGCTCCATTTATTCCGGCGATTGCTTCGGGGCTCCTCCGAGGACGCGCGGCAATTTCGCAGGTAATTTTCTGCTTTTCCCTTCGTTTTAATGTTGGAATTAGGGTAAATATTCCTTATTATTATTATTGTTTATTTTTTGGTGGTCAAAAATGGGATTTGATTTGAAAACATGTTGATTTGAGAAGCTTCGTATGATATTGATTGTATTGCTAATGAAGGGTTTTTTCTTCTTTGATGAGGGGAAGACGAGTCTGTTGGTACCTGGGAAAGAAATGATGCAACGGTTGGTTTTGATTTGAATAATGGAATTTTTGGTTTAATTTATTTCCTTGTGAACAAACATGGATTGTGGGGTCTTGGTTTGTTTGAATATGCAGTTCTCAGCTAGTTAGTTGCATCGACTAATTTTCTTTACAGGGCTATAATTCCATCTCTGTATTGAATGCAGGAGGCAAAGTTTCGATGGAATAGACTAGATATTGATACATAGAGTATGATAAGTAGCGTTTATATTTCTGTTTTGATTTGGGACTTCATTAAGCACTTTTCCTTTTAGGATTATTGTTGGCCTATATCTTTTTAGTATTTGAGCCAAACATATTTCTTTTAAGAAAAGAAAAATAGGTCAAGATAGCCTTATCCAATTCCATAGATTGGGTTTCGATGGTTGACATGTAACATGGGATATGTTTTCACTTGGCATGAAAATTTTTGACACGTTATATGGATAGGTGTCTTGATATTTGTTCTATTATTAAAGATTGCATAGCAAATATTTTCAGAAATTTATATTTTATCTGCAAAATTTTTGTATGTTTTAGCGGAATTTATACTTCACCTTCTGTAATAATTGTTCTACTAATTACATGTAGATGTCTTAAATCTTCCTCTATTTCATCATACATTTTATAGTAAATTTCTTCATTGTATCATTATTTGCAAATTTAAATCACATAATTTCATATCATTTAAATATAGTAATAAGGCCACATGTCAAAATTTGAAGGCTATCATGACATGTATTGATTCAGGATATTCTAATCCATTATTTTTTTTTCCTTAAATGAATAATTGGTTGGCAAATATGGGTCATGAATATTCATCAAGAATCTGCATTAGCAAGCAATCAATCGCATGGCCCACATGATTTGGTATCTGGTTGTCTAAAAACAAATTCATACACTTGTAACTGCGGTTCCTTACTCAAAGTGATGAGATTTACCCCTGCAGGCCTGGGTACTATCTACTATAATGTGAGTTTTGGTTATCAAACAATGGGTACAATGCAAGGAGTAACTACAGCACCTTACAACATATCTAAGGGCAAGCATGGACCTGATCATCTCCTTGTTCTTGTGCATGGCATATTTGCGAGGTAATTTACTGTGTAGATGCACTTCATTGATCTGTGAAATTACCTCTTTGTAATCAATGCTTACTGTTGTCAAGAATCTTGTTATGGCTCTCAACCTTCATGAAGGCAAGTATGAGGTTGTTTATCTTCTGTATTTTGTAATACTTGTAGGCTGCCTTTCTTATCGATGGTATCAAAATGCCTTATTGGCAGTTTTTTATTAAGTTATTAGCCCGTCACCTTTATCTTGTTTTAGGACCTGGTGAACATTGTTGAAGGATGAGTTATTGCTAAACATTAGGACTTTGACCGTAGTGTGTACTTTTAACAAGCAATATTAGCTGTGTATACCATTTTTTTTTATAATTATCTCATTCTTTCAGCGTACATCACATGATTGAGCATTCAAGATCACCAACCCCACCTGTCCACCCACCCAATTTATATTTTGATAATTCTTAGTCAGTAGTGTGTGCATAAGTTTGTAGAGAAATTAACATATTATTTCATTAATCATAGCAAAGATCCACTTAATCTAGATTGAAGCTAATCCCAAGTAAATGAATAATTTTTCATGGCAATGGGTCTCCTTGTTCTTTTTACTATTAAATTTGATGATATATTATTGTTATTCCATGTGAATTCTCAATTAAATTGTAGTTATGTTAGTGGTGATGAATACAAACACTCAGTTGTTATAGATTAATGGCACAACCAAGTATGTTTGAAGTAACTAAGTCGGCAGCTTTGGCATAAGAAAATCTTCAAAAGATGCTTGACTAGATTAAGAAAATTGTAGGGCACCATGCAAGGTAGTTGAAGTTCAAAGAAATTTATGAGGCTATAAGAAGCGATAGGTTCAATTGATGTTTCATTGGAATTTTTTATGGAGAATTTAGATGTATGGCTATCAATACCTCTATGCATTTGTAGGCTTTTTCCTATTACATATATCTTCTAAATCTTTTCAAAATCACTTGCAATTTTTAGTTTTTTTCTCAAATTTGCATGAAAAAATATCCAATCCCAAAATGTTCATTATTAGTTTTAATTGGCAGTCTTTCTTGAAAATATTGCATGAAGAAATATTACTGGTGTATCTACCAAACCCTAATGCACATTTAAGCATGCAAAGTTTTTTGATAGACAAATCTTTCAAAGCTATTGATGAGTCAATTTCTAACTCTAATAAATCTTAAATTATTTTAACTATAGGTTATTACTCTTTGAATCACTTTGTTGTTCAAGATTTTTGTTAGTACATTAGACGTCATAATGTTGTGTTTTTAATGGTACGAGTCATTTGATTACAAGCATTTCTAAAGAAAATTAAATATTGGGATTTTTTATTTTCAGGTGTTTGATTTAAATGCAGAGTAATCTTTGAAGTTTTTGGAATTTCTTATGTAGTGCATTTTGAATGTATTTGAAATCTAGATGAGTTTCAAGTACATTGAAAAGGTGAAGTTTCACTTGTTGTTGACCACTAACTGTAGCCCATCGATCATCACTCATGTGTCACCACCTATTTTGCTTACCACCAATCATCATCACCATTACTGACTATTGCCTGTTACTTTGGCATTACTGCTGCCAAGCACTTCTCTCATCCTTAGTTGCCTTTGTATTTCAAATATTGGTTTTTCTTTGCATACAACCAAACAAAAAGAAATGTTCTAATTTTTTTTAAAGTAACTAAGCACCAACTAAGTATTTCAAACATTATTTTACATTACATTTCATTGTGAATAATTTGGATGTCACGACTCGGCCCGAGAGCTTGAAATATCAAGGCGAAAACAAACGGTCAGATAGATAAAAGAAAATCTTACCTAACATTTTCAATCTTAAACAAAATTTCACATGTTTCTCCAATCATATAAGAGCTACTACAATCCACAACGCAATTAATAATTTGTCTACACATATATACTAACAGAATTCATATGAATTACAATTTAAAACACAAATCAACATAACCGACATAAATATCTATTTTCTGAACTCTCTCTACAGTGATAAACATAACCTTCCCTTCTATCATCAATCTAGTCAGGATGGTTACCTGAAAAAAATAAACAACTAGCAATTGAATAAAATTTAGTAGGTGAATTATATTTTACACAGAAACAAGAAAGTAGAAATAGATGACGTGATTGTTATAACACGCATATAAGAAATTGCTCAAACAATCAAACATATAAGAGGTATGTATAAATGAACATTTCTTATGAGCTTTACTTTTTTCATTTATCAACCATTTTAGGAGTCACCGCCTAAACATTTACCAAAAGAAAATCTTTACCAAAACTCATCCAAAGGACAAGTAGTCATTATCATTTGCCAATTTCATTGGTTTTTTTTCGTGCACGAGTAAATTACATCTCCAACTAATACCATAAGGGGGTGAACCCCAAGTTCAACATACACATTCATAGCATACAATTTATACAACTATGCATATTGATTCATAATAATAAATCAGTTAACTCGTGAAACGACGGTGACATGTTAAGATTCTGTTATTCAATATAAGAAATAAAAATAAATCACATCATAGCAAGGAAAAGTCATATAATCATATAAAACGATTTCATCACGTGAAATAAATAAATTTTACTATAAACAAACATAATTACTCACTTTAATTTACGATTCTCTTAAATCTCCTTCCCTTTAACACTTCCTTAATCAGTTGATTAAAACATTAACTCGATCAATATTCATAACTACCTGTGTATATAGTGTTGAAACATAACTACATCTCTTATGATAATTTAGATTATGGTTTTACTAATATGCATGTAACGCAATCATTTGTAAGAAGTTTTATATATTTTCTTCTCACTTTTCTGAATTAATTAATTAAATTAATTTATTTTTCTTTTATTGCTCTCATAAAATTTATACTTATAAATACATAAGAAAGACTAATTTTGTATTATTATAAGCTATAATATGTGTTATTTTTATTTACATTTATGAGCTAAATATCGAATATTTAAGATTATATTTTATATGTAAATATTTAATGTTTAAATAATTGAATTTGATTTATACTAGAGAAAAATGAAATTATGCTTTCTTTCATTAATAAAATTAATAAGATTCACTACTTTTATCTCATTCATAATCTCAATTTAGATTTAGTCTTAAATTATTTTCAACATAAGTTTTGCAATAAATAAAATGTATTTATGTAGAGATATAATTAAAAATCTTAATTCTCTTAAACTTTATTATTCATCAAAACTTTTATCTTTCGCTTTTAATCTCTCTTTCCTAAATATTTCAAACTTGACTTAGATTTTTTATATGGATTTTTTCTGACGCCGCATAAGGATGATTTTCTTAGACTCCTCTTTTCCCTTTTGTAGTTGGTTTATGGTCCAGACCGCTGTAGAATCAAGGTTTCTCGGTTGTTTTGTTTGCTGACCTAAAATCGAGCCTTTTTTTTGACTTTTCACCAACCATTTTATTTTATTTTATTTTTCGGTGTTGATTTTTTATTATTATTATAATCTCTCTCTCGTATAAAAAATTGTCCTCGAAATTTAATGACAATAACATAAATAAACATACCTTTGATCAAACAGATGAGGGTAAAATTCTCGCATTTTCGATTCTTTTTCCTACGTAGCTTCTCGTTCTGATCCATATTTCTATAGTACACTGACAAATAAAATTTTCTTATTCCTGAGATGCTTAACATCATAATCTATAATTTTTTTTTGGCTCCTTCACAAATGTGAGATCAGGTTGAATATCAATAATATCAGCAATAATCTTGTTTTCATCATTATTTTTTCAGAATAAATAATAAACACAGACACTCTTTGCATGTGAGAAGGTAAAACCAGACTATAAGTCACTTTTTCAATTCTTTCTAAGATTTCATATGGACCAATATCCCGTGGGCTCAATTTTTCAACTTTGCCAAATTATTTTATACCTTTCATGGGGCTGACTTTAAGAAATACAAATTCTTCCACTTCAAACTTTACTGATCGATATTTAGCATCATAATATTTCCTCTGCTTATCTCAACAGTTTTAATATATCAATCAATCTGGATCTTTTCAAATGGCTTCATCCATGACCGCACTAATGATTCTTTTTTTCTCCACCCAACAAAGTGGTGTTCTCAGACTTCCTTCCATACACGCTTCATAGTGATATATATCAATACGCTTGAAAGCTATTATCAGAAAAGAAACTCAATCAAAGAAATGAATTTCAATTTTTTTCAAAATCGCGATAAGTCCAAGAAAAATCTTCAAGTATTTGAATTGTTCTTTCTGACTGACCATCAGTTTGAGGATGAAATGAGTATTGAAAGTAAGCTTCGTACTTAAATTTTCTTGAATTTTTCTCCACAGTCTAGATGTAATCGACCATTCCAATCGGACATTATAGATTTTGGCACATCATGTAATTTCACAATTTCATCAACATACTTTCTGTTTTCAAAGATCGATTGTTTAATAGATAAAGTGTTGATTTACCAACCTATCAATAAAATCAAATGACATCGCATCCACTTCTGCATCTGGTAAGCCAACCATAAAATTCATAAGTAATATCATCCCATTTTACTCGTATTTAAAGCATAAAAGTCCACTGACTGGATGTTCGCCTTAATCATCATTTCGATACTTATAGATAAATTCAACTACACTTCTTTTCATCCCTGGCCACCAAAATATTCCTTTAAAGTCTTGATATATTTTGTTACTTCCTGGATGAATTGTATAATTAGAATGATGTGCTTTATGTAAGATGTCTTTTTTCAAATCTCCAACATCTAGAATGCAAACTATGCCATAATACTTCAGTAATCCATCTCTATTAATTTCAAAACCTTCTATACGGCCTATTTTTATCAAATTTAAAATTTTCTAAAAGTCATCATCTTGAGATAAAGATCTCAGATTCGCTTCAAATTTGATGATAACCATTCGATTTAACAATAAAAGATGATTATCGTAGATTTAATAATTGAAATTTTCAATTTTTTAAATCTTTAATCAACTTCTCCGCTGAGATCAACCAATTAAGACTATTAGATATTTTTTACTTAAAGATCAAGAACTATTCGGCTTCTCACGATGATATCAATATCCAAATCATAATCCTTAATGAGTTCCAACCATCTCCTTTGCCTTAAATTTAGTTCCTTTTGAGTAAAAATATATTTTAAGTTTTGATGATTAATGAAAACTTCACACCTTACTCCATATAAATAATGTCTTCAAATTTTAAGTGCAAATACCACCCGCTAGCTTCTGCATCACGAGTTAAATAATTTTTTTTTATGATTTTTCAATCGCTTTCAAGATAAGCATCACTCTTCCATTCTGCGTACATCCCAAACCTCTTAATGATGATCACTATAAATTTGAAATCATTCGTCTCTGGAATAAGCACAATTTGGCAATTATTAAACAATTCTTCAATTTTTGAAGTTCTTCACATTGATCGACCATTCAAACTGATCGCTCGAAGTTCAGATAAATGACATGACAACATGAAAATTCTTCAACAAATTTTCTGTAATATCCCGTTAATCCTAAGAAATTTCGACTATGGATTGCAAGTTAGCCATCATCTATCTTCGACTTTACTCATCCATCAAACACCTTAACTACTAATTATGTGCCCCAAGAATATGATGCTATTTAACCAAAATTCACACTTTGAAAATTTTGCATTAATTTATTTCCTTTCAAAGTGTGCAAAATAATGTGAAGATGATTTTTATGAGCTGCTTCATTTTCGGATTAAATTAGAATATCATCTATGAATACAATCACAAATGAATTTAAAAGGGAAGATTCTATTCATGAGATTCATAAATAAAGATTGTTCAAAAAATGCATCACCACAAACTCATAATGCCCATACCTGCAGAATGCGTCTTTGGTATATCTTCTTTGATCCTAAGCTGATAATAATCCGATCTTAAATCAATCTTTGAAAATACCGTTCCTTCTTTGATCTAAAAGATCATCAATTCTTTCTTCAATGATAAGTTCTCTATAATCTATGCATACTTTAAGCTCTATATTTCTTCTTCACAAACAATACGAGCTCCCAGATGGAGAGTGATAAATTCTCTAACAATTCTCTAGAATGATTTTTCAACTTTTGTAATTCTTCGATCGATTCTATATTTTGCTACGGTTTGCACCTCAATTAATCAATAAAAATTTATCTCTAATCGAGGTAAACCTGATAAATCATTGAGAAAAATTTTTGGATACTTCTTTACTACCGGTATATCTTCTAACTTCTTTACCTCTTTAAGAACATCGCACTGAAGAAAATCTTCATACTTTACAAGATTTTTTGAACTTTCAAGCAAGACACCATCATAGCTAATACTCTCTTATGCCCTACAAATTTGAATTCTTCTTCTCCAGGAATATTGAAATTGACTATCTTTTTGCAACAATCTATTAACAACATGATGTTTAGATAGCCAATCCATTTCTAAAATCACATCAAATTCATATATCGACAGTGCTATTAAATCTGCATTCAAGCTTCTTTCACAGATATTCAGGTTCACACTGCAAAAGTTTCTAACATTCATATGAGACCTATTTGGCATTACAACTGAAAGTACTACAGACATTTTCATAACTTTCAATCTCAAAATTCTCATACATTCTTCAGATATAAATGAATGTGGTGTTCCAGTATCAAATAAAATTTTAATTGATTTACTTTGAATTAAGATGATACCTATAAATGAGTAGATATATAAAACAAATATATCTAACACAATATAAAATTTTAACAATGCTAATTTAAATAAAGACATACCAGAATGACATCGACGAAGTCTTTACTTCTTCATGCGAGTGCATAAACTCGCCAAGGTATTTTTAGTTTGAGATTTAAATTGAGCTGATTGCAAGAATCCTTTATTTACCAATTCCTCCTGGGAGGTCAACACTGTCCAAGATCCATCAAGATTTCTGACCCAAGATAAGATAAAATTTTGACATATGTCTTGGCTGATGACACCAATAGCAAGTATTTGTGCCTAAAAGACACTCTCCTTTATATATTCTTTCACATTTTGGGCATGTAGTAACACTGCTATTGCTAGCATTAGTATATGATTTAGGTTTCTTCTCGTTTGATTTTTCAGGTTGAACATTCTGCCCAGATTTTGATCTATTATCATTTCTCCTCTCTGAATATCTATCATCCTCTGGGTAGTTTGCAAATCCAATTTTATCATTCTAGTCCTCTCCACCAGTACAGCATAGTCATGAATACCAAGAGGAATTAAGGGTTGTCAGACTACATCCTTCAGTCTAGATAGAAACTTATGATATTTTTCTTCTGCATTTGGTATTAACTGAAGTGCATATCTTGAAAAGATCAGAACTCGCCTTCATCGTGATAATGGTCTCCTGCACTCAATCGATGAACTTGTCTTGTATTTGTCTTCTAGCTGAGAGAGGTACAAATTAATCTCTAAGCTTCATAAAATTCTCCCATGAAATAAGATTGCAAGACCTTTCTTCAAACTTCTCTTGCAATTGTCCTCACAACCATCTCTCTGCTTCGCCCTCAAAAGCAAAATAAGCTAAATCAATTCTTTTTTCTGAAGAGCATGACATACTTTCTAAAATTTTCTCTATCCACTTCAACTAATTTTCTGCTTTAACAGGTCCTCCTATTCTTGAGAAAAAAGGTGGCCTCATATCCTGAAATAATTTCAGGTATTTGTCCATAAGAATCCCACTTCCACTTTGAGTTTTTTTATCATTCAGTCGCTTCTATCATTAAATGCATCTATAGCTGAAGACCAAATTCTCAGGTTTAGCCAGGCTCTCTATTTTAACCCATAGTATCTTTTTAAATTGATTTCATAGGCCTGAGAATCACAAATTAATTATAACTGTTATGCATCAATCAATATAATTATATGCAAATCTCTTCATAAAATTTATCATCTTCTTAATGGCTCTTTGATTATAATCATACTTATGTCCCTAAATATAAAACTTGATACCACTTTCACACAACCCTGGAGCTTGGAATACCGCTGAATGTGCAATCGACGGAAAAAAAATCTTAACATTTTTAATCTTAAACAAAATTTCACATGTTTCTCCAATCATATAAGAGCCACTACAATCCACAATACAATTAACAATTTGTCTACACATATATACTAATAGAATTCATATGAAATATAATTTAAAATACAAATTAACATAACCAACATAAATACATATATCTTGAAGTCTCTCTACGGCGATAAACATAACCTTCCCCTTTATTATCCATCTAGATGGTTTTGAAAAAATAGATAAGAAGAATTGAATAAAATTCGAATTATATTTTACACTATAAGAAAATAATAAAGTAGAAATAAGATCCGACAGCTTTTGTTATAACACGTATATAAAAAAATTGCAATCAAACATATAAAAGGTATGTACAAATGAATATTTCTTATGAATTTTATTGTTTTTCATTTATCAACCATTTTAGGAGTCACTGTCTAAACTTTTACTAAAAGAAAATCTTAAACTCATCTAAAAGACAAGTAGCTATTATCATTTGCCAATTTGATTAGCCTTTTTCGACGAAATCATACCTAAAGATTATGAGTTTGAACTCCACTTTCAACATACACATTCATAAAGATACAATTTATACGTATAAATTTATACGAGATATCGATCAAGAATAATGTAAATGAATAAGACAATGTTTCAAAGATTCGCGATTCAATTAAGAATAAAAAATAATTCACAATTTACAGTACAGAAAAAAGTCATAATCATGTACAAATGCATTTCATCACAGGGAATAAATAAACTTTTACTATAAATATAATGACATAATTAACCACTTTAATTTGTAGCCTCCTTTTGAATCTCCTTCCCTTTAACACTTCTTTTCTTAATTGAAGTGCCTATGATTAGAAACATTAATTTGATTAATACTCATAACTATCTAAGTGTATACGGTATTGAAACATAACTATCTCTCTTATGATAATTTAGATTATGATTCTACTAATATGCATGTAACATAATCATTTGTAAGAAATTCTATATATTTTTGTCTTACTTTCTTGAATTAATTATTTAAATTAATTAATTTATTTTTTATTGTTCCCATAAAATCTGTACTTATAAATACATAAGAAAGACTAATTTTGTATTTAAGATTATATTTTATATGTAATATTTAATATTTAAATAATTGAATTTGATTTATACTATAAGAGAAAGTGAAATTATGCTATCTTTCTATTAATAAAATTAATAGTGTTCTTACTACCTCCATCTTATTCATAATCTCAATTTAGACGAGTCTTGCAATTATTTTCTACATAATTTTTGTCATAAATAAAATGTAAGCTATGTAGAGATATAATTGTAAAATCACACTTGTCAGTTTACGAACTTTATTGTTCCTCATCAAACTTTTATCTTTAGTTTCAATCTCTTTTCAATTTAATAATAATTATTTCAAACTTGATTAAGGGTTTTTTATATTACTTGGAGCATGATTAAATCAAAAGAAAATTTCAATTTATAATAAATAAACTCTTACCTTATATTATAAAATCTCGGTTTTTGCCCTAGATCCAAAAGCCCGTCGGCTTCTAATGTCACGCACACTCGGTTGGTCGCTCCTTTAGGCGTACGCAAGGGCTTACTCTTCTTCTTCGGTCGCCTGCACACGGAATGGATGATTCTAGGGCTTAGAGACTCGGTCAACGACTCGTGGTGGTTCGCGGCGGCTCGACAACAGCGATGGTGAAGTATATCGACTAGAGCATGCGAGTGCGGTTTCTCCTCTTGACCCTTTCTCTCTCCCTTTCTCGTGTTGCTTGGGTTCATTTTCGACAAACTGAAATCGAGCCTTCTCCCTTTTTTGACTTTTTCAATCCGCGGCCAACCGTTGCGGTGTTTGGATTTTATTTTATTTTATTTTATTTCCTTTTTTTTCGGTGCTGATTTTTTTTTATTATTAAAATTGGAATTCCAAATACTTGCAACCAATGGCCCCTTTATAAAAATAACCTTAGCTTGATGATATTCAACATTCATAAATTATCATAGAAAATGCAACTTATGGAAAGATACCACAATTACCACTACATTTGGGGTGATAACAAGGAAAACAATAGCAAAAATTATATTTATAAACTCAAAACCACATACATCTAAATTTACCCATGCTTAATAACTTGTTTGACCAATCTTTCAAAGTGCTTACTGTGAATGTTTTTTTTTATGTCAAAGACTGACGATGATCTCCAAAATATAATATTAAGCATTGATTGATTAGGGTACCAAATAAGTTTACTCAACAACAAGTCTTTATCCCACTAAGTGGGGTCGGCTACATGAATCCTTCGTCTCCATTGTGTCCTATTATATGTCAAATTCTCATTTAATTCAAGTATACTAAGGTCATTTTTTATATATCTTAACCAAGTCTTTTTAGGTCTACCTCTACTTTTCTTAACATAAGGCAAATCTAATGCATCTACTCTCCTCGTCATTAGGCGGTCGACGCTTTATGTTAAACCATTTATTCATTCTCTAATCTTATCGACACTTTACTAAACTTTTTCCCGAATATACTCATTTCGCATTTTATCTCTAAGAAAAGCCACTCGATAAGAAAAAATTGTAACTTGATAAAAAAGAGATATGTAAAGAACATCCACATCAAGATACACATTTAAAGTGGTTTGGTCGAGAATGATTCAATCTATATCTACTGAGGCAATGGAGTAATATTTTCTTACTAAAAAAAATATGATGTTAAGTACAAAGACTTTAGGATCTCTCTATTTTTACCTTGATCAAACTCTCTAATGACTATTTTTTTTTATATGTAGATTAAGAAAAGAAAAATGCTCTTTCAAATTGAATTTCTTAGGATGATCTCTAATCAGTATGACAACCTAATCTCTCACTAAATAAGTGTCATCTCTCCTCTCTACTCATATATTTATACTAGTTCACCTGATCAATAATTGTTGTTATACTATTTAATGACACCTTCACGCTTTTTAGACTAATCATCTCTTGAAAATATTCTAACTCTAGTATAATCATTGTCGAGGCGGCCTAACTGAATAAACTCAATGATGCCTCGTATTCATTGAGACTCCACGTATAAGTGCTAATCTATCGCGCATGAATAATGGATGAAATTGGGATCTTAGAATGACACTGAAGCGTTAGCACCATTCCCAAAGAGGTGAAACAATATTTAGGATTTTAATGAGCGAAACATGTAGATCCTAATTAGCCTACAGTACATCATGTCAAATTAAGATCTAATTAATAGCCGTCCTGATATCGCCATGTGTTCTTATCAAAATTTTGGGATTACAATTTCCCCCCTCCACCTTCGAAAGCTATAAATAAGGTTTCAGTGGTGGAGAATGACTTATCCCATAAATTTCTTCTGCTTTGTTACAAACTTTCTAATCCTTCGTTCTTTCTTAGCAATTGTAGATGGAACCTTGCCGATCATTAAGATCCATGATGAAGTGGACGAGGTCTTCTTCACCGGCGAGTGATCCCACAAGAAAGCACCTTGAGTTTCAGGCAATGACTATGGTGGAACCAATTCAAGTGGATGTCGGTGACACGTGGAGATGACACAGATCATCACTAGAGCAGCTTTAATGGAGGAGGAAGAAGGCGAAGGAAAATTAGTGTAGAAATAGGAAATTGGAAGAGGTATATATGTCTCTTTTCGGAGAGCCGAGGTGTGAAGAGCCTTCTCTAGCTGGCATTGAGATCAGGTAGAGTGGAAAGTGAGTTGGCCGGAGTTACCTCGGATGTACTTTAACCTGAATGACCTCATTGGTCCCAAGGGTGTTCTTTCGGCCGATGTAGAGCAACATTGTGGCTGATGGTTGTTGGGGTCGACGTTTCCACGATAAACCTCTAATGTGGGAGCCTTGAACTTTGGAAGGGTATTTCTTCAGAGAAGGGCAACGTGGGATTGATCATGACAACCTCAATGTCATCTTGAGGACTGCTTTTGAACCTTTCAATTCATCGGAGTGTCTTAGTGGATGTTCCTTCCTCGGCATGTAACTAGCCTTTTTGGGTTCTATTCCTCTCAAGAGGACAAGGAGTGTGACTAAATGCTAACGAACTTCGTCAAACTAAGCACTTATTCTTGTGTAGCAAATTCCTGAGGGGGCATTCTCCCTTGCTACCTCCCGGTCTTGGGTTGTATCCTGTTGGCTCGACTAGATGTTTGAACTAGGGCTATGTCTTTTACTTTCACTTAATAAAAGTTGTTGAACTGCCCAGAGACTGAGTCAAAAATTGTTTACAATTTTTTTAATGTCAAAGATTGAAGAGGATCTTGGAAGGTATTAAACCTTGATCAATTAAGGTTGTTATGCTAAATAAGTTATTCAATAAGAAAAGGCTGTAAAATGACATAAAAGAGGAATGCAAGGAACATCCACATCATGACACTAACATTTAGAGTGGTTCAATTGAGAATGATTCAACCTACATCCACTAAGATGAGGGAGTAATATTTTCTTACTAAAAAAATATGATGTTAAGTACAAGACTTTAGGATCTCTCTCTTTTAACCCCAAATATAAAATTTGGTAAACTCTCTAAGGAGCATCTTTTTTAGATGGAGATTAATAAAGGAAAAACACTCTTTTAGGAATAATTTCTTAGTATGCTCTAATCAGTATGATAGCCTGATCTCTTCCCAAAAAGATCCCATTCTCATCTCTACTCATATATTTATACTGGCTTGCCAGGTCAACAATTATTGTTATACTCTTTAATGACACCTTCATACTTTTTGGAATAATCATACCTTGAAAATATTCCAAATGTAGTATAATCATTGCTAAAATGTCTAGCTAACTGAATAAACCCAATGATGCTTCGTATCAATCAAGACTATGTATAAGTGTCAATCTATCGCACGTGAATAAGGGAGGAAAAAGGGATATCAGAATGCCACCGAAACATCTACATCGTTCCCAAAGAGGTGAAATAGTATTTAGAGCTTCATGAGCAAAATATATAGATTCTGATTAGCCGCCACATCATGTCAAATTAAGATCTAATCAGTAGCCGTCCTGATATCACTTTGTCAATATTTTGGAATTACACTTAATAATTCAATTCTTTAGCTCTAAAAAATCTCAAATTATTTCAAATTTAGGATATCACTTTTTGAATCTTTTTAGTTCATTCCTATTAAAGATCTCTAATGGTACATTACTACGTAATGATATCATAATGATATTTTTCGAATGTCATAAATTTGACCTAGCTTGATGATTTTTAGCATTCAAAAACTTGACATAGACAATACACCCTAAAAAGAAGTATGACTAATAGCACCATACTTGGAGATATCCCAAGGAAAATTATAACAAAATTATATTTCTTGAGCATTCACTCAAAGCCACATGCATCTAAAATACTATTTACTAAAATCAGTTTAGTTTTATGTAAACCTAAAACAATAGCATGATGAGGTGATGAAAGTCACAACCCCATTGTCAAGAATAGTAAAGTAAAATTCTAACCAAAAGATTTATCAAAGAAGGTAAACATATGCTTTAGAATGTATTTAATGCCATAACATTGTGTCCATTAAAAAAATGCCTAAAAGAACTATTTCACTCTTTTCAAGTGGGTATGCAACTTAACCTTATAGTCCGTCAGTCCGTGCGCTGTGTTTTTACATTGGCTACCACAAGTAATATGTCAAGAAATATTATTAGGTCATCAAACACCATCTCTAGTTATTACCAACTTAATGAAATATATAAATTAAAATAATTTTTAACTATAAAGATTTATCCCTCTTAAGCTCTTTTGGTACCAAAGTAGCTCTTGATTGTTTTCTAATTTATCAGGCACACTTAATGGGATTGCCTTACTCTTTAAAGAACCATTACTCTTTACCCAACATAAACTTTCTGGCTAGCCTTCCTTTATTCATAAATAAGGTGAGGTAAATGGATGGTTTTGTGGTAAATATTAAATTTATTGTTATTTTATTTATGCTAAAGCTTGTTTGTTGTAACCACCATTAAGGTTACATATTATATGCAATGGTGATGATCATTTTATTGATTGAGTTATTTGAAAACCCTATGCAAGTCATAGATGGTTTGTGGTGGGATTGTAGCAACTATACAACATTTAACGGGCATTTTTCTTTCAATGTTTCTATCATTGTGTATTGTCATCTAGCCTCCTGTAGTTTGTGATCTTCCTATCCTTCTATAGTAAAATTTGTGTTTGTTCATATAGCATTTCTTGTAGCAAAGTGTGGACGATGTCCCTACAACACTCATTTTATTCTTGAAGATATTGGTTCATCTCGACTCCTGAGTATCATCCTTGGTTTTGCATATGGAGGGATGACATGGACAAAAAGATGTTTTTATCGTATGAATCTATTATAGTCCTTTGGATCGAGTTTGTAGCCAAAGTGGGGATTTCAATGACTTACAACATCTAGAGGTTGTCAAATAAGAAATTCATTGCTTATAAATATCAATATATGCGATATGTAATGGAACTTCCCTCTTAATAACACTTCACTTCATTTTCAAGTGTGCTTGTAGATTTTGAGTTCAACTGCAGCGCCAGTGTGGCTTTTAATTTTCAATAAAAGTTATCTCTAACCAAGATGGGGACTTAATTTTGTATGTTAGGTGATCTCTTTTGTTTTCTTTTCTTCTATGCTACATTAGTTTTCATTAACGTGCTTGAATTTAGTTAAACTCATTACAATTAGACTTTTTTTAGGGTTTTGAATCTTAATCCATGTATATTTTTTTGGTATTTAAATATCTAGGTTTTTTATTTGTACAAGCATTAAATAATTATACGAGTGGGCTTGTCATATTTTCATTACATCAAAAGAAGCTTTGAAATTGTAAATTTATTGTCACGAAAATGTATCACCCATAGGACATGTAGTGGGTTGCTTCCTTTCATCATCCTTGTTGATGTGCAATATCATCTGGTTCCAGTAGCAACAACTTATATAGCTTGATAGTCACCACATTCAATTTCTGAAGAAATGTATATATGTTGACATTCCAGTTAAAATTGTCATTGGTTTACTTCTAAGTTGATAGCAAGTAGGAGAAAGTGTTGTTGAAATTTGAACTTCATGTAACCCTTTGATTAGACGATATAGTAAATAATCAGGATTTTAGTGATTTTCAAAATCTAGAGCCTGGCATCTTGGGAAGTATTATTTTTATAAATATTAAAATATGAGGGATGTAGTAGAGCTTTTAGTTTAATGAAATTTGAAAATTTTCAATTTTTGGTGTGCTTGTTGAATTTTGAGTTCAAGTGAGATTAGCAATTTCTAATGAAAGTTATCTCTTTGTACTAGTGCGTGGCATATATTTTTTTTGTTTGATGATCTATTGTTCTCGTCTTTTGTATATTTTATTATTAGTTTTTGCGAGTGTGCTTGAATTTAGTGAAATCCTTTATAATTGTGTTTCTTTTGTAGTGCAAATCTTAATTGACATGAATTTTTTATGGTCTTAAATTTTTCACTAAAGTTCCTTGATTTGAGTTATCATTAAATTATTGTTAGGCATGAATTTATTATATTGGGTTTAAGTAAAAAAAGATGAGTTCTTGTTTTAATTGGTGGTTATTGAAACTGTATGAATCTCTTTCATTGTATCATCTATTCACATTAGGAATTCTGGACCCTAATACATCTTGCATCATGGTTAGAATATTCACATTTTGCCTAGTTGCTATTAATTTTACAGAGCTTAGTGAGTATTCTTGTGATTTTGCATCAATTAATTGAAAATTTCTTGCCTGAAGGTCTTGCTGTTTATCATGTTATAAGATGAAGTTTGGATTTTCATATGTATCCAGCTTTTTTTGATCGTCTCTGGCACTATATTTTCTCCTTTCTAGTTTTTTTTTTTTCATTTTGTTTATATTTTATATAAAAGCAATGGTCACTGTACACTTTAATACTTTTCAAATGGAATTATTCTTATAATGTAGTCCAAATGACTGGACATATGCCGAGGCAGAGCTGAAAAGACGGTTGGGAAGCAAGTTTTTAATCTATGGTATGGCATGTGCATTGCTGTACTTCAGTTATTTTCTAGATTATTTAGAAATTATTAATCTTATTTCACTTGGATTTGCTTTTTTAGTGCATAGCATTTCAGTAGGTCATCATTATGATTTAATTTTTAATGTCCAGTTCCATTTCTTCTTAATTTCTGTGGTATTATTGTTCAGTTAGTTCTTCAAATACTTACATTAAAACCTTTGCTGGGATCGATGGAGCTGGAAGACGATTGGCAGATGAGGTAAGCAGTCAAATATCTACTTATTGTTATTTTCTTAACAAGTTTTTATTTTTATTTTGCCAAGTATTTATTAAACTTAATCTAATATTCAGCTATTTTGCATAGGTTCTTAGTATAGTGCAGAAAACAGAAAGTTTGAGAAAGATCTCCTTTTTAGCCCACTCATTGGGCGGATTATTTACAAGATATGCAGTTGCAGTGCTTCATTCATCTGATAATTTGAATAAGATTCAGCACAATAATGTTGTTGAGTCAAGTGATGGAAATCCAGATAAATTAGCTTGCATCTCTGCATCAGGTAAAATTGCGGGATTGGAGCCAATTAATTTTATTACTTTGGCAAGTCCACATCTTGGGGTTAGAGGGAGAAAACAGGTGAATTTTCTACGGATGTAAACATAAGCCAAATATAGTCTATCGATTTTATCTCTAGTTGTTCCATATCAAGCAAAGTGCTTTCTTTGTCATGTTTATACATTTAAAGCGAAGAGATTGACACATGCATTAGAGGGGAAGAAATAAACAGCTTGCGTTTTATTTTCAGCTTCCGTTCCTTCTGGGAGTTACTTTTTTGGAAAAATTGGCAGCACCTTTAGCTCCCATGGTTACAGGTCGAACTGGTAGCCAGTTGTTTCTTACTGATGGTGAACCAAAAAAGCCACCTCTTCTCCTAAGAATGACATCTGATTGCGAAGATCTTAAGTTTCTGTAGGTTTAAATGCAAAAAAAAAAAAGGTTTTTGATCAATTTATGGATACTGTGATATATCACTGAACTCAATCCTTGTTTCTTATTTATTTTCACTATTGCAGATCGTCACTTGCAGCTTTTAAAAGCCGTATTCTTTATGCCAATGTTTCATATGACCGTATCCTCATGCATCAATTATATCTTTTATGGCCTCTTAGTCATTTTTTTGTATGATGGGATTTAGCCTCAGCTTTATTTTGGTTTGCTCATCAATCTCAAGTTTTCTTAAGCATTATATAGACATGGTTGGTTGGCGTACTTCTTCAATAAGGAGGGAGACTGAGCTTGTTAAGGTATGTCAAACGAGTATATTGAGTTGATTAGGTTTCATTTTTCAGGTAGTGTTAAATAAGTTAACGTTTGTAGTTAAGTTCTGTATTTTGTTATTTGATCTCGAGAAGTTCTGGACATAATCCATACTTATTTTTTGGAAGGATGAGCCATGACTTCTCTGAAAGAAAAAGATACCATGTTAAGATTTGTCATAATTACCTTTTGTCTCATTCCAATTAGGTCTAGTCGACTTGTGAATCCTCCATCCATTCTTATCTGAGTGTTATAAGGTATATTTTGCACAAATCCTTTTTCGTAGTTTCCAATATTGCTAGCTCTAGTCTACCCATTTTTTATGTTAATCTTCCCGCATTAACTCTATCCATCATATTGGTGCATTATTTACTTTCTGTTTCATTTGCTGAAGCCACATTGGTATATTTTCAATCATCTTTTCTTTAATATTGTGCTACTTCAAAGCGCTCCGTAATGTATATTTTGTTATCCTTCTTAATTAAAAATGTTTTGCAAATGCTCATTATGTCTATTGTGACCCTTAAGTCCATATAACATAACATGTCTTATAAAAATTATTTTTGAGGCTGCCATGCTTTTCTCTTATAACATGTCACACTAAAACTTATTTTTGAATTGAGTCCCTAGGGCTAATTCTACAAAACATTTATTTGCCTTGGCAGCTTTGATAAGCTGTTGTATCTTCTAGTGATGTGCAATAATGTGGAACTCATTTACTCTATGAATGGCACAGAGATGCAATAATGTGGAACTCATTTACTTTATGAATGGGACAGAGACACTTGGTATGATTTGGGGTGTGCTTGAGTTCAATTCAGTCTTCTCTACTGTGTATGTTCTTAATGATCCCATCCATTTGGATTTATTTCTTTTCTCGACATTTATACTCACCTGAATCAAATCAGTTGTTTACCGAACAACATGAGTTTAGATTGAACTGATTTTAAAGATACAAGAGACGAGTTTGTGGCCTTCCTGTTAGCATCCCATGAAATCATCGCTCTCAATTTGCCTTTCAAGCCTTTGTTGACTGCTGGCCCTGGTACAGAGTTTTCGTAAATGATCATGTTCACCCAAAAATGGCAGTATTGCATCAAAATAGGTGACACTTTAGCCTGAATTTGGTAACAAATTCATTGAGCTGACCTTATTATAACATCATTTAGTATGACAATTGGCATCAAATTGTAGCGATAAGTACAATCACATCCATTTGTCAATGAAACAAATATATGGGACTCTATTTTCTCCTCCTTTTTTTTTTGGAAAGATTAAAAGCAGTCTTAAGAATTCTCCAGAGCAGTATGATAATCAGTATGGCAAGAGAAGATTATATCGAAATTGATCACTTTCTTCAGCACATTCTAGCCAAAGCATTCAGACATCAACTTATTTAAAAAGTTACCAAGTGAAAAGGCTAATAAGTGCAACTAATATGGTTAAAATGTTTGCATGGTATGTTAAAAGTCTCTTTTAAAGCAGTATGGTCTTGCAATTTATTAAGTCGTGACATTGAATTTTTAATTCATTGCAAGTAGCCGCCACGGAAATCTTTGGATGGCTACAAACACATTGTAAATGTGATGTATTGTCCCCCAATCTCATCAGATGGTCCTCACTTCCCTCCTGAAGCAGCTAAAGCAAAAGAGGCAGCCAAAAATGTGCCAAACACGCAAAATACGGCAGAATATCATGATTTCATGGAAGGTAAATGGTGATGAGAATATATCACTTTTTTTTTTTTACCTTAGTTCTCTTTATGAGCAATGCTTTTTAAATTATTTTATCAGAGGAAATGATACGTGGACTGCAAAGGGTAGGATGGAAGAAAGTTGATGTCAGTTTCACTCGACATGTTGGCCCTTCTTCGCTCATAATAACATCCATGTATGGTGAATCTTTCTGCTTAATTATGGGACTAGATCTTTTGTTTGCTTGAATTTTTTGTTTTTTTTATGATTCTGGCTTTTCTTTGATACAGGTGAAGAGTGAATGGCTTTACAATGCTGGTACTGGTGTTATTGCTCATGTTGCTGACAGTTTGAAGCTGCAGGAATCTCATTCTTTAATTGGTGCCAGTCTTTAGGATGATGTTTATAGAGTAAGTTGAATGGCTTTGAATTTAAAATTTTTGCCTTTTTTTCTGAACCTCGTTTCTATTTTATAAATCAAAATTAGCATGAAGGGAGAACTATTTTACATGGCTCATTCCTTTTTTTTTTTTTTTTTCTAATATTATTGGTATAATAGTCAGGAAAATATTGATAGTATCATTATGGTAGACATTTGAGTGGCGTATGAAATGAAATGCTAATCTGAAATAATATATTATGTGCTCATTAGCATTGTTTGCTAAACCTGTTTGGTCCCTGTAGGCTGACCTATTTACCCTACTCATTGTGAATTTGCATTTCGAGTTGAGTTTGAGTGAGTTGGATTTGACAAAATACAGATCGAATTGAAAGTGATCGATATTGAGTAAATTTTTGAACTGATTTTAGTTGAGTCTATTAATTTTATAATATATATATATATATATATATATATATATATATTCAGCTTTGAAATTTGAATGTCATATAGACTAATTGAAGAACCTTGCTGGCGATGGAGAGCTCGCAGAAGTTTGCCATGCCAAGAGATAAGCGCATCTCCTTGTAAGTTGGAGATTAAATGAAGGTTCCTAGAATAAGTTCGTCCAATTTCATAGGAGTTCAATGGCTCTGGATCGACCTTTAATGGACGACGCACTGACAAAGCAGCTTATCCATCTTGACTTAACAGTTCAAGTAATTTTATTTCATACAAATAAACACCAAAGGCAATGGCAATGTATAGACATATTTTTTTGCTTATATCTATTATTATCATTCTGTTGTACGAGTTTCAATATATTTCCTGCTTTCATCATTTTGTTTGTATGTTTGGCATTCTTGTAATTTTAATCTTGCAATTTTTTTTTTTTTTTGACATTCTAGTTAATTTAATGACATACTCATACGTATAGCACATACAAGCTTTGAACTCAAGATTTTTAGTTGAAAATTTGAACTCTTAATTATTAGGCTAAAATTATTTGCATATATTTATTTACAAGGAAAAAGTTGTCAACCCAAGTGCAAGATTAAAGTTCATGTCCAACGTAAAAATGACCTAAGTCAAATAGTCAATTTGAAATTGCTTCATTTATTAAATGAATAAAAAATCTTAATTAGATTACAACATAGGCTAAGCCCAAGTTTGATAAATATATATATATATATATATGTGCATAATATATGTATATGCAGGTAAATTAAGCTGATTTTATTTTAGGAGAATTTGTACATCATTATATATAGCACATAATTTTTATGCATTTACATATTTGAAACTTAAAATTAATATTTATAAAAATAATAATTTTTCTATATATAAAAAAGTATATGTTATTTTAAATAAAAAAATTAATAATATTTTTTAATGTCGTATTAAAGATTTGAATGTTATTTATATAAATAGAAAAATTTATATTTAGATATAAAAATATATAACAATTATATATATATATATATATATATTAAAGAATTTCGGGCATGATGGAATTGTTCGTAGAATGTTAAATATCTGGACGGTTATATTTAATGCTGTTTCGTCTGGACTAAGTTGCAAGTAATCAGCACATAAGGATGTGTTATTAACTACCGTTTAAAACACTAAAAATAAAATAAATCGATAAATATGCATATTAATGAAATATATAAGAACATGATTACGTACAAAAAATAGTCTATAAAATTTTAAAATTTCCATACAAGTACAGCGATTCCTTTAGGCCTCTGATACGAATTATCAATAACATAGGATTGATCTCAAAAACATGAATAAATGGATACAATATTTGAGCCCAATTGTGCTGTTTTTTAGGATGTTAAAATACCGCCTATGCACTCCCTTTGAATGATCCTACAATCAAAATTTTAGTTTCTCCCTGAAAATTTTGATATGTTAAAGTCTATTTAGCTCATGAAATTAAGTGCTTTGAGATGACACTTCTCATTTGTTGATCAAGATTTTGTTATAGGGGGTTATCTTTATCCCAATGTTACGCCATCATTGTTGGATGCTTGGCATAGATGTGGCCTTAACCAAATCAATAAGCACATGTGTTATCACTTCATAGAGAGGGGCGAATTTGCTCGCTCATGTTGGTTAGTCGATAAGAAAATAAGAGGTCGTCTGATGATGAGATGTTAAAGAGGAAAGAGAATAGAAGAACCACCAACTTGTAGGGAATAAAACATCAAAGATTTCTTGTGCTAGTGCCTTTTATTATTTTATATGGTTTTTAGTTATCCTAACTTTACTAATCAAGATTGAGTAGGTAGAAAATTAGTCCACTTAAATAGTCATAATATATTATCTTCACTGTCATGATCATCCAATCATATTTATCAATCATTAATCTAGGATGATATATTTTAAATCATCAAAATAGATTACAAAGTTTCTATTAGACTTCATAGAACTTTCAGATACAATAAGTGGTCTTTAATTTACATAATGAATATATTTTCTCTTATTTTACTTTTACAATTGTACATCAAATTTTAAGATATAGGATGAAATTTTGTAATTTGATTATGACATCATTTGCAATTTTTCATTGCATGAAATAATAATCAATCTATTATGTGATAGAAAAGTTCCACTTAAACTTAAGGGAAAATTTTATAAGATGGTGATAAGACCTGCAATGACTTATGGTGCGAGAATGTTGGCCAATAAAGAGAAACATAAGACTAAGTTAAGTGTTACGAGATGAGGATGCTCTGGGATGGTAGCTTTACCCTTAGAGATAGAATGCAAAATGAGTATGTTCGGGAAAAAGTTGGAGTAGCTCCAGTGGTAGATAAGATTAGGGAGAGTCACCTTAGATGGTTTGGCCACATAAAGCGTCGGCCATCTGATGACCCGATTAGGAGTGTAGATGTATTAGATTTGCCTTATGTTAAGAAAAGTAGAGGTAGACCTAAAAAGACTTGGTTAAGATGTATAAAAAATGATCTTAGTATACTTGAATTAAATGAGAATTTGACACATAATAGGACACAATGGAGATGAAGGATTCATGTAGCCGACCCCACCTAGTGGGATTAAGGCTTGTTGTTGTTGTTGTTGTTGTTGTTGTATGAAATAATAATCAATGTAATATCAGATGAGCTAAAAGCTCAATGGAATAAAAAAAAACTAATATAAGATTCAAAATATAAGAACAAAGTAATGACATGCATACTGGTCTTTCAAACTAATATAAGATATCATATGCATGACTTATGTAGTGCACTAATCCTTAAAAAAATTTCTCGTAAGTATAGGACAATCATTAGTAAGTATATCTATCTTTTATATGTTATATAATTAATATACTATGATATTCATTATTGTATGAAATTACTTGTCTTTTTATTTTATTTTTTTTCATTTTTTTACTATTTATAGTCTATGTCATGTGATGTATATAGGTTTTAGAGCATTCATAATATTGGGTGGTCATCTAGCTCGCCGGCTAACTATCCTTTTAGCCCTTATTTATAGTCTTTAAGACAAGATCATCATATACTACCTTTTAAATGAGAGAATCAAGAAACCCTTTTAGCCCTTATTGAAGCTTTTCTCATAGAGTGTTCTTCTTTTCCTATGTGAGTAATTATTGTTTATTGGCATATACCATATGACACCACTTTTCAAAAACTCACTTTTTCTTTTTAACATCCTTATCCATACCTTTTTAAATATTTAGCATAGCTATGCACCTATTAATAAGTACCATGCATCAAGATATGTCAAGAAAACATATAAAGGTCTATATTTCATTGTTTATTATGCATCATCTTATGAAATAATTCAACTCTTTCGAATTATAAATATCACAAAATTACTTAAAATAAGTTATTGTATAAAAAATATAATAAATTTGTTAGTAAAAATTAAGTGCTATTAATATTCTCAATATGAATAAAATTCTATAAATATTAGACCTATTAATTATTTACTTTTTATAATAGATATAGAGTATCTCATCTCTAATATATGATCTTCTTCGTGGTGAGCTTCCATATTTATATCTCTCTGTTGTCTTTTTATTTCATAAACAATTTAAATATAATCACTTGTTTAATTTATTATCAATTCTTAGATTATAATTTAAAATTAAATCAATTAATGTTATAATAATATTTTTTTAACTTGAAAGAATTTCTCCTTATTCAAATCTTTGAAGCCTACTAATTTCAAATCAAATTGATTTAAAAGGAAATATAAAAAATATGGATTTTTACCTACAAAATCAACTCGATTTCTGGAGAAAAAGAGAATAATAAAAAAATTTCACCTAAAGTTTTTGCTTTTCTCTTTTTCTTTCTTCTTCTTCTCTTTCTTTTCTTTTCTTCTCTTCCTCTTCTTCTCTTCTCCTTTTCTCATTCTTTCCCTTCTCCTCCTTCTTCCCTTTATTTTTCTCTATTTCCCCAACCCATAACCAACTAAACATGGAATGAAGAAGTGGATATCCATTGAATGATTAATATTATTAGAATATTCTATTAATTATGTAACTAATTAATATTATACTTTACTAATTATATATACGTCTAACTATCAAAATGATTGAATTAAATTATAGAATTTTATAAAAAAGCACTTGACCATTTTTGGGATATACAAAAAAATTTGTATGAATTCAAGAAGAAATTTTCATCTCACTTTCTGAAAATTTTGAGGTATTACAAATTTCCTCTCCTTATATCAATTTTTTCTCAAAGTTTATTTTCATAATAATAATTCAAATAGATAAGAAAATTTTGGTCACCATCTTGTTTTTTAAAATTATATCTCTTTTTGATTTATGCCTCTATTTAATATTTAAGCTTTTTAATATCAAATTATAATATTCTTTTAGGTTCCTCAATATCTCAGTGCTCTTAGGGCTATCAAAAAAGTTCATTGTTTGAGCTTCATTCGTTAAACTTAACACTAACATACATCATTCAAGCTTGATATATAAATAACGAATGATCATTTGTTCGATCGTGTTGATTAGCTTCGAAATAAAAAATATTATTATTACTATTATTATTATTATTATTATTATTATTATTATTATTATTATTATTATTATTATTATTATTATATATACATACGAACACATATACATATCACAAATATGAGCATGACTTAGTGATTAAAGTTTTTCTTATGCAAAATATTGGTCCATATTCGAATCCTCCCTCAAATAGATATTTCGAATTATTGCATTTCGAGCCAATTTTGAATATGAGCCGAACACAAACAAAATAATTTTCAAACGAGTCGAACACGAACAGTGAAATTTCGAGCCATTTTGAATACGAACAAAATAATTTTCAAACGAGCCGAAGCCGACTAAGGTTCGGCTCGCTCAAGCTCGACTGGTTTACACCCCTAGTTCTCTCTACACTTTAATTTCTTCATGTGGTATTTTTTTTTTAAAAATTTGCATTACATTAATGATCAATTTTCTTAGTATTAATCTATGAAAAATATTGTAAATATCTAATATAGTAGCTGGTAGTTACAACCTATAAACAACTTAACCAATCATCTCACCTTTTTGAAAATTTTGAGGTATTATGATTTTCCTCTCCTCATAAGATTTTGTTCACAAATTTTATTTTCTTAATAACAATTCAAATAGATAAGAGATTTTATGTGTCATATCTTATTTTATTTAGTTGTTTCTCTTTTTTATTTATCCCTTTATTAAATATTTATATATATAAGAGATCTATCTATTTTTAAATTTTTTAATACCAAATTCTAATAATCTTTTAGATTCCTTAATATAAATAAGATCTCTCTATACTTCAAATTCTTCATGTGGTATTCTTTGACTTGCATAAATGACCAATTTTCTTAGTATTAATACATGAAAATATTGTGAATATCTAATATAGCAGCTCGTAGTGCTAGCCTGTAAACAACTTTACCAATCTTCTCTATAATTTCAAATTATGTTATATATCAAATACAATCGCTGAGTAATTTCTAATAACTTAGGCTTAATTTAGGTTTTATTGAAATCATTAAAATCTTATTTAAACCTAAAATATATATATCCGATTAAGATGAAATTTTAGAAAAATGAAATTGACAAGGAACCTCACTTGCCATAAAACTTTTTAAGTAAAATAACTTATGTATTGGAAGTTATGAAATTTTCAAATCCTAGATTAATTTAAATCAAATAATAAATTTAAAAAATCACAAAAATTATAAAAATTAATGGAATTAATTCAAAATATTTTAAACAACATTAGAGGACCTTAGGAAAATTTTCTAACCCACTGAAGTTGAGAAATTCAATTAATCATATGTTTAGGGTTTAAAGAACCATTAAAAGAAACCTAAAAATTAACTAAACCCTAAGCTATTAAATTAATAAACTTATGATAACCCAAATAATCAATTGAAAAATAAGACTAATTAATTTATGGATTTCATGTTTAAATAGAAATTCATTAACATTGAAATCATTTTAAATCCACTTAACATTAAATGAATAATGATTATTACAATTAAATATAAATAATTAATCAAATCATCTAACTTAAATAACCTAAAAGTTTAAAATGACCTACATTAAGTATGGAACCTTAGTAGTTCATTGGTTTAGATTTCTTAGGTTACAATCAATAATTAAATAAAACTTTTTTTATAAGAAATTCAATTAAATAATGAACTCATAAACATAAAATATCCTTTAAAATTAATCTAAACAATAAATTAAGCAAATCAATAAAATAGAAATCCTAAATGATAAAATAAAAAGGAAATGGACTATTTAAATAGTGAAATCAACACCTTTAAAGCAAACTTAAATAATAAAAATTAATTTAAATCAAACTAATTTAGAACAACTTAGGTCAAATAAACACTAGCATTAGTGAATAAGGTCAATTAAATTAAATTTAAATGAATTAAACTAAAACATGTGAAATTAAATAATTATTTTCATCTTAAACCTTAATCAAATAAAAAAGATGTATATATAATTGAATATAAACATAAATTATGGAATCACATCCAATAATGTTCATCTTAAACAACCAACATAAAATTTAAATAAATTAAATTACTTACAATCAAATTAAAATAAATAATTATTAAATTAAAATCAATCAACCAAATGATCAAATTTTTACTTGAAATTTAGAAGACAATGTTAAATTCTAATTAAAATATATAATTAATTTTACTACGATATATTAATCAAATCAAATGAAATTTAAATGAAAAAAATAATAACATCTTTAAATTCTAACAACATTTAAAATTAATTAAACAATAAACTTAAACACCAAATTTAAAGAATTAGCTAAACTTTAAATCAAATTAAATCCAACTCATATAAATTACCTAAACAAACTCAAAAAGGGTTAATTAAGATACATAAGTTCTTAGTTTGACCCCTAGAATGGATCCTTATCTCAAGATAAAAATTTCATTATACTAAGATTAGGATGTTGAATGGAATGGGTTTTGCTCAAATCAGAATTTATTTTATTTTTCATTATTTAAAACTTAAATCCAACTTTAACACTGTTGACTTCATTTTTGGAGTTAGGATTGACTCATCTTATCTTAGACTTAGGAGTCTTCTAGACACTTGGAGTTCCCTGGTCATATGACACTTCTAGTGGTTAGGTGAACACTAAACCTAAGCCTAGAGACTCAAGGATGGCATGCCATAGATTTAGGCTATGTCTTAAGGACTAAAGAGACTTACCTGCTCTATGGCCTAAACTAAAACCCACGCCTATCCCCTTATCCAAAACTAAACCTCAATCCAATCTCAAACCAATCTAATCAAAATCCAATTGAATTTCATTTAATATCCAAGCTCCAAACCAAATGACTTAAACCTAAACTTATCCTAATCAAATCCTATGGACCAAATTTCTTCAATTAGGAAAAACCCAATTGATCTTCACGAAAGCACTCCGACCCTTCAAATCATCATTTTAAACTCTTCTAAAACCTACAATCAAACCAATCAACCAAATCAGTTTAATTAACCCAAGATAGCCCATTTGAACCCCAAAGTATCCAAAAGAGCCAAAAATCAATTAAACTTAAATCAATTGCAATCAAAGCCATCAATCAATCCTAAATCAATCATCAAACTCAACTCAACTTAATTCAATCCAAAACCAACTCAATTGACCCATTAGGTTCACTTGACCCAAAGTGACCTAAAGGACCCATTTGAACCAAACTCCAATCCAACCCAAATTGGATTGAACTAACCCATTCAAGACCTCCTACATTGATTATTGATCATCCTTGATTGATCGATTGCAATCAATTGGACCAAATCAAGTTAATTTGATCACTTGACCCAAGTTGACCCAATTTTCCTACATGAACCAAATTGAACCAAACTTCATTCCAAACTCAATTAATTGAAATTAATGATTCCTACCAACCTTAAAATGATCCTTGAATATGATTTGATCATCAATTGAGCCAAATCAAGTCCAATTGGTCTCTTGACCTAAGTAGACCCAATTTGACCTAAACGGCCAAATTGAGTAAACCCTAATCTAATCCAAATTTATTAAAACCAATGGCTCAAATCCATCACAAATTCATTATTGAACATGATCAAACCCTTGATTGAATCCAATTTGACCAAGTCAACCCAATTAGCTTATTTAACCCAAATTGACCTAAAAGGTCAAATTGGTCTAAATCATTCATAAATCTAAATTGATTGAAATCAATACCTACAATCATCTTCAAATCATCAATTGAACCTAAATTAACACCTAGAAAAAGCTAATTTGGTTAATTTGATCAAATTGGTCAACTTAGCCCATTTGACCCATATGAACTCATATGAGTCAAATTCAAATCCACTCTCAATTAACTCAAACCAATTAAACCTAAACATCTCAAATCATCATTTGAACTTGGCTCAACCCTTGGTTTGACCCAATTTGACCAATTGGTCAAACTAACCCAACTAGACCCAATTTGACCTACATTGGTTAAATTGAGCCAAACCCAACCAAACTCACTCCAAACCCAATTAAACTTAGCATGACCCATCCTTGGGTCACCGTGGGTCAGCCCAAAGCAAATCCAACCCATTTCAAACCCGAATTATCCTAATACTCATTGGGTAAAGATCTCAAAATGGGACAAAACTCACATTTGGATGGTCTTACCTACCCCTTTGCACTTGTCATCCCCCCATAGCTTAGTTTGGATCTCTTATCTACTGGATAACCTAACCCAAAGCTGGTTGGGTCAGCCATGGGTCAAAGGGAGTGAGCTATCCCTTCCACTCTCATTGACACATCTAGGAGAAGGAGGACAAGCCTTGGCAGCCCACCTCAGGCCTTCACTCACTCAAGCCGCTCCACCTCAGCCAACCACTAACATCCCTGGCCATCAGCACCGACCAGACGTCTACCAAAGGCAAAGATCATTCGTACATCTAATTTGAGGGGGCGGAGAGTATACTCCTCCCCATCTCATTTGAACACACACCAAGCCATTCTCAGAGCTAGAGTGAGTCAAGACGGCCTTCCCGAGTGCATTTCCAAGATCCTCTGAGCTTCTCATCACTAGCAATGCTAAACCCATGCAAAACTGAGGCTCATCTCTGTTCAACCTCACTTAAACTCTACCAATTCCTAATTAACTTCACCCACACATTGCCCAAGCTCTAACGATCAAGAATGAATTGATTTCTGATCAATTTGAACACCGGAGACCATCCCTGGACTAACTTCGGTGAGGATTCCGACGACGCTTGGTCTATAGAGCCACCGTCGAGGAAGCATCACACAAGCTTCTCAACAGGGCTTCATCTCTTCAAGATGAAGTTACCTCG
Organism: Cymbidium sinense; assembly: GCA_021442155.1. Taxonomy (NCBI): domain Eukaryota; kingdom Viridiplantae; phylum Streptophyta; class Magnoliopsida; order Asparagales; family Orchidaceae; genus Cymbidium; species Cymbidium sinense. The sequence continues at coordinate 189,027,203 of CM038221.1, forward strand.
ATCGATAGACTAACGATCTTGAGCTCCAGAGGTAAACTCTGACAAACCGTAGAAAAATCCAATAGGAGTTGGTCTTTTGTGAAGGAAATTGTATTCTCATGCATTTCCAACTGTAGGATTCCTCTAGATTTTCCTCTTGAATCTTTTGGAGTCGATTTCGATGCCTCACAAGCTTCGACAAGCTCAAATTGAGCAAAGGAGGGTGGATGGTGTCCGTCTTCCGTTGCTTCGGGTGACGAAGGGTCATCCACCGTCCATTCCGCATGATTGGAACAAAAAAATTATGATTTAATCCCCTAAAAATTCAATTTAATTCCTTTAAGAATGACGAGATTAATCCCCACCATACGATCTGAGATCGAACGGCGGGACAAAAATTCATCCGCCACCGTTGACTCAGTCACCGAGTCGGATCATTTAAGTGGCCAATCCCATGCCGCCACATGGAAAATGCCTCCACGCCAACTCCCGCATGGTGCCGACAGGATTAGGGATTAATTATGGATTAAAATGTGTTTAATTACTCAGAAACTTTATAAAATCATAACTAATTGTAGAAAAAAATCCAAATAATACAAATAAACCCATTTTGAAAAGGTTAAATAGTGGAGAATTTAATAAAAATAATTCAATTAAGTTTTGAATAGTGAACATGGCTTAATTAAGATTTGAATGTTTTCTTAATTATCTTAATTAAGCTTTAATTACTTGGGCAATTAATCTCAAAATTGACATGTTAATTTAATGGAATGATCTCTGCCTCCTATGATTTTTTTGGGATTTATTGGCTAGGTAATTAGGAGAATTTAAAATTCAAACCCTAATTATCCTCTTAAGTGATTTGATGATTATTTCAAATCTCAAATAGTAAAAATTAAATAATTAATATTTATTAATCACTAATTGACAGTGTGATGATGAGGAAGAGTGATGAGGACCTTTTTCCTAATTGCTTTTCCAAGTAAATTTCATTAAAAAGAGTTAATTAAATTATGGGTTAATTAAGAGATTAATTAAGCAATCATTAACAAAAATTAATCAAATTGAAATGGTGATAACTTCAAATAATCTAATTTCAATTCAAGGGTTCCTCTTTATGTGTTCAATAACATAAAGACCCTTAAGGAAATTATGGTTAATCCATGGGTGTGGGAAAATAAAAAAGTACTTAATTAGATTCCTTAATCTAATTAACACTTAAGTATGAGCCTATTGCATAAGGTCCTTTAGAAGCATTGCAATTTTAATTTCTCATTTGCATATGATTTGAGGCTCATGAATAAGTGGTCAATTAAATTAAAGAAGCATAGAAAAGAGTAATTAAAAGAATTGCTTAATGATCCAAACTTAATTAATTCATAAAATTTAACTAATTACCTCTTCTTAAACACATTAAATCATGAACATGGGATGGGATAAAAAAATAACAAATGTTTCCTCTTCTTTAATTTCAATTAAAATCTAAAATCAAATTTAATAAGAGGCTTTGGTTTTCTTTAAATGATTTTATCTAATTTGATTGCCCTTAGGAATTAATTTAGTTGAATGAATTATGTGGAAATATTTGGCTATTCAATCATCATAAATTGTATGTCATATGGTAACCATTCATGATTTCAAAATCAAATGATCAATGAATTTATTTATATAAAATTGTATGTGTTGGACTTAATCTTATTATATGTGCTATTATCACTAATAAATCAAAATTATTTTCAAAATATAAATTGATAATAACATTTGGAGTGAGATGAATATATATATATATATATGTATATATATATATATATATATATTATATATATATATATAGCTTAAGCATGTTAAGGTATTGCTTTCTATCCTATATTCATGTATTGATTCACATATGTATGGATGATAGTAAGTATATAGTATGGATATCCCGAGAATACAAGGCTTTAAGTAGCCCCACAAAGGTCATTTGATTATCTCACTTTTCTGGTTAACAAAGGCATGTACTTATTTAACTTCATTTTTATGTGTACTTATACTAGAATCTAGATAGAGCTCTACTTTATATGTGTAAATAATTCAACCAAAATATAATCTTTTGCATGATTTCCATTTCTATGATTGTGTATACATCCATATGTATTTAAGATAGCAAGTATATAGTTTGGACATCCCGAGAATATGAGGCTTTAAGTAGCCCCAAGAAAGTCATTTGATCATCTCACTTTCCTGGTTTAAATAATGACACATACTTGCTTACATCTTTTATATATGTGTGTGTGTATTTAATTAAAGAATAAAAGTTCTCTTTTTTACTAAAAACAAATGCATTCATAATCATCTAAGTATGCCAAAATATATTGCATGAATAGGTATACTAAGTGTTAAATCATATGCATGTTATGGCTTTGAAAAAAAATGGTGTAACATGTTCTATGTGATGGTAATTCAACCACATTAGTCTTACGATGCCTTTCATGTTGTATAGGATTCTTTAAGATTAACCCAAACCTACGACTAATAAAAATATTTAATAAATCATTTATCAAAAGAAACTAAATCATAAAAAATGTGCTTTTAGACAAAAAACTTAAGATAGGGATGAAGGAGGTTAAGCCTCATTCTTCTCTTTACAGCACTTAGGTGCTAAGTAAAAATAAAACAAAACAAAATAAAAATTAAAATTTGCAAATCTTTTAAACAACTTAAAATGAAACCATCTATAATGTTAAGTTAAATATATTTCCAAATTTAGAAAATCATAATTCAAAAGCCTAGCTAAGACATACCACACTAAACTTAAACACACACATTAAAATGCTAAGTGACAACTTCTAGGTTTAGGTTAGGACGGTGTATGTAATGATGTTGTGCTTATTTTATAATGTGTTTTAATATTTTGGATGTTAGAATGGATGTAGGAGGCCATTGATAGCTAATAGTATTTTCTATAGGAGATTGTGCTTAAGAAGCTGTTAAATATAAATATAAATATTTTGCTTGTAGGTTGCTTAAGCCCCTAAGCATAATCCACATTAGGACTGGTGGGCTTAGTTACCCATGTGTAGGGTACTAAGTCCAAATTCTGTAATATAACTATTTGGATTTGTATGTATGTTTAGCTAATATCTATTTTATAGGTGTAGTTAGATTTACTTTTCATAAAAATATAATTTTATAATAGAAATCAAAATTAGTGCTATGGGTGTAGGATGAGCAGTGGTCAGAAGGCATAGTCCTGGGCTGTGAAGCCTTAGAGCAAAGAAAATAAAAAGAAAGAAGGAAGAAGAAGAAATCAAGAATGAAGACCCCATAACATGTATTCAATTTTAAATTGTAATATTTTTTTGTAATCCAGTTGTATAAAAGTGGCTCGGCTACTTTTCTCTTTTGGTGTAGATGGTGCACGCATCGATCATTTATTATTTTATGCAATAAATGCATGAATGGTTGATGTTTAGATTATTAATAAATTATCTTTCATAGTTTCTTAACTTGATGTTTGTATGTGTATTGGCAGATGCGGTAGGCTCTTAGGATAAAATTCTTTTTTCTACCTAATTAACAACTTATAATTAAATTTTAAAATAACTTTCAACCTTACTTTAAAGCTTAAGCTATAATCAATATAAGTAAAATATCTAGTAACCCCTTAACTAAATATTGTATGTCCAACATCATGTATATCATCTTATATCACTCTTATAAAAATATGGGCCTCCATTCTTGCACTTTAGGGATTGCTTGACCTATGAGAGCGCTCCCTTTTGGTGGAGATTCACCCTATCTCTTTCTAATTTGGCCAATAACTAAATTTCATCATGAATTTAAGCATAAAGTACCCTAAACTCTTTGTCCAAAATATTGTGACAAAATGATAAAAAATTTATAAAATTTGCATTTAGACCAAGTCATATGCTCATGCTAATCATGATCTAGTCTTTCGGGAGTAATTTTAGGACTCTATTCTTTTTCTATATTAAATAACAAGCCTAACTATCTTGCAATTGCATAAGACCGGCCTACATGGATTTGAATCATATGAGGTGTTAGCTGACGGTCACTCCAGGCAGTTGTAAGTCTAGAAGAGTCAAACCAGTTTATTCTCTCTTGTGGAGGTAGACCCTTATGTCCCCCTTCCACTTAGATTTAGGATGTGCTCTAGCTTGTGCTAAAGCACCATAGATTTAGGATCGGAGGTTGCTTATTTCTTTTGGGCTATGAGCATAAATCCTCACATCTTAGGCATTTCTACTATCTTGTGTTGATGGACTATCATTCTAATAAAATTTTAACTCAAACAAAATAAATCCTTTCTCATTCAAACATATAAAGTCTCACCATAAGATAGATTGGAGTACCCACTAGGCTTCTTAGTATCATGAGCACCTTATAATTATCTTCTTTTGAACTTTAAAATAAGTCTTTCAATTGAATAATCCTATTTGATCTTTCAAAAATACCAATCCTTTGATAATCTTAACCTTGAAATCTTTAAATATAATTGATTGACTACTTTAATTGAGAGTGTTCTTAGAAAACCCCATTCCTATGTGTAATTACTGGAGGCTTGCCTTAGAACAAGAACCCAACATAAAATAAATCCTACTTTACTTTTCATATAAAATAGGAGAAAGATCTCTAGTATATGTGAAGACCTATCATGCCTTAGGACTCTTTTAGATGATTAGGTCCATTATAGGGTGATATTTTTATCTTTGAGATAGTACATCATCATACAATGTCATGCGATCACTTGATAAATTTCGATCTACGTGGTGTCCACAATGACTACGAATAAAACATCACAAACATAAAATTAAATCTTAAACTAGAATGAAATCTAAAATCAGTTAGATTATTTAAGTGGAAACCACCTTATGGTAAATTGAACAAACCTGAATTTCAAATTCAAATTTAAACTTGAAAGGCCTAGTACAGTCATATCACACAAGCCCTTCTTGCACATAGGGGTGTAAATGAGTCGAGCTTGAGCGAGATGAACCTTTGTTTATGTTCAACTCATTTGAAAGTTACTCTATTCATGTTCGGCTCGTGTTCGAAAGGGCTCAAAATTTTAATGTTTGTGTTTAGCTCGAATTGTTCAAAATGGCTCAAAATTTTAGTATTTGTGTTCAGCTCGAATTGTTCAAAATGACTCGTATAAGCTCGAAAAGGCTCAAAAATTAATAATCCAAAAAATTTGTAAGAGAGAGGATTTGAACCCGGACCATTCTTTTGCATGACAAAAGTTCCAACCATTAAGCCATGCTTGTAGTTGTGATATATATAATATAAAATAAAATAATATTTTATTTTATTTCAAGCTAAAATGAGCTGAACATGATCAAACAAAGGATTGTTCATGTTCAGCTCATTTAAAAATTGAGCTTAAAATATTTTTTTTGTGTTTGGCTCGTTTACTTCGAGCAAGGCGAACTTGTCATGAACACGAGCTTTTGTAACTTTCACCGGAGATTATTAGGTCACCGACCCTAGATTTAGGTTAGGCTGATGATCTGTGATATGAAATGATATTTTTCTTGTTTTATGGTATAATATTTTAGATTGGTAATTTGGAATTGTTTGCTCGTTAGTCTAGATTCTAGGGCTTTTTTTAGGCTAATATTATTTTTTATAGGGGACTATGTTTAAATGGATTGACATAATAAATATAAAATAAAGGTTATTTGATTATAGGTGTAGCTTAAGTCTCTAAGCATAGCACAATATGACAAGTGGGCTTGACAACTACTGATACTAAGCCCTTTTGTTTAAAATATTAACCGTTGATGTCTTGTATATATTTCCTGATATTTGTTTTGTAGGGATTAGAAATTTATTTCAAATTTTAAAATGTAATTTGAGCATAGAATTATGTTAGGATCTATGAGGTCTAAGAATAGTCAGAGCCGACTTTACCTATCGGTGGTCGCTTGTGAAGCTCGTGGAGATCCCTAAAGAAGGTGACGATCCTAGATAAAGACTCCCATAGATCGAGACTTTTAATTCTAGGCCGGGTTGTATAAGGGTAGAGCTCGATTGCCCTTTTTTTTTCAAGAGCTCAGCTACCCGTTAGACTTTCTGAACCAGTGAGCATATTATTCGTTACTCTTGAATTAGGCATTTCACCCATTGCACAGAAAGGGACATCTGCCCTATGAGGATTGTTCGCTCAAGAAAAACATCATTTATAAACCTCTGCTCTGTCTTTCTAAGATGTTTGGGAGTTCATTTTTCATGAGGTAGATTGAGATATATATATATATATATATATATATATATATATATATATATATATATATATATATATATATATATATATATATATATATATATATATATATTCAAGTAGATTTCTCTAACATTATGTTAAAGTTTATTTAGATGCAGTTTTATTTCTTATGAACACAAGCATTCATAGTTAATTACCCCTCTTACTGTAATAAACGAGCACTCTTGATTAATGTTGAAAATATACATATCTTTTCGATATGAATCGGTGTTTATAGGTATGATGTGAATGACCATCTAAAGAAAATTGGAGGGTAGTCCCGATCAACATCCCATGATTCCATCATCCTAGGACTATCATTATTCCAATCCACCAACATCATGGGTTATTAACCGTAATGTCTAGAGAGTCTTATTAATAGCCATGGGTTACCTCTTCTTAGATATACCGAGTAGACTGAAAGTGTTGTGTAGGTGTTTAGTAAATTAAGGGTAAACTAAATTTATGAGTTTATTCAATAATTCAACGAAGTCTACATTGTAGACATATGAAGGGCTTACATCCATCAGAATGTTGTTAGGGTGCTCGCATGATGAACAAATAGATTGGACTTACATCACTTAAAAAGACATTATGGTGTTCGTATGATAAACATATAGATTGGAGTGCTTCTCTTGGAAGGCTCGATAAGTTTTTAGATGGTCACATAAAAAACATATAGATTGTGCTTACATCCCTTAGGAATTTCGTTATGGTATTTGCATGGCGAATAGAAATGTGTGTGATTTGATTTTTTTAGGGAATATTGCCTCATTGTTGTATAAGCAGTGCTAGGGATTCAATGCCATGGTGTCAAAAAGTTGGCACTTCGGTACCTAAAGCTCAGCGCCTCGACTTGAGTGAGCCAACACCCCAGCACCATCAAGGAAAAATTACAAGTCTCAAAACCCGGATAGGGCAGCTTGATCTTTGTAAAACCCATAGTGTTTGCTATAGAGAATAACATAAATGGGTTGATTATTTTACTAGCACCAAGGCACTATCAAAGTGGCACTATGACGCCAGTCAAAAAGTCATTCAAAGGCCAACAAGCTAACAAGTGCATTTAATAGAAAAGGAAAAAAAAAACTTTTGACTAGCATTGGGGCACTATCAAACGTCGCATTGCTTAGAAATGTTGTGGCACTCCATCAAAGTGCACTTTTGGTTTGATTGATTACAAAATTAATGGTAATAAATATTAATAAATTCTCTTTTTGACTAGCACGGTAACCGTCTCAACTGGCTGACCAACACCTAGGCATTGTATGGGGTGCCACAGTGCTGGTCATAAACCTCAGTAACCAAGAGGTGAGTGCCTTGATGTTGTAGAGGCAGCATCATTGCGCTAAGTCTAGTCTATAAGTAGAACCCCTATGAAGTCAAAATCTTCACTCTAAAGCCTTTATCCTCTCATTCATTCTTACATCTTAGCTTTTTCTTAATCCTAGATTAGCAAACATGCTACTCAAGTCTATCTAGAAGGGCAAGAAGAGAGCATCCTATAACGACGCTAATAAATTTGTCAATAAGGACATTAAGGTAAGGTACCAACACACGCTCCTCAACAAGCTCCTCATCCCGGAGGGGAGCTTCTACAACCTGGGTGGGAACGTGGAGAGGGTTATTGGTGAGCGAGGTTGGGAGAAGCTGGCCTACAATAATGCTATCTACATTGTCCCTATAGTGAGAGAGTTCTACACCAACGTGAAGGATTACCAAGACAACCAAATTCTTGTATGGGGCAAAATGTGTTCATTTTGATAGTGCTTCTATTAATGTATACTAGAATCAATAAAATTTTTCATATGATAAGTATCTTTTCTACTACAATGATCATTCTAATTTTAATGAAATCACTTTCCTCACTGTTAGAAATTCAATGTCCAGTTGAAACGGTGACAGAAAAAGATTATTAATTTTTCTATCGTCCACCTAATAGCCAAGACTAAAGCTTGACACTATTTTATTTCCACCAAGTTGATGCTCACTGGTAATATCAGTGAGATAACTAAGGATAAAGCTATTTTGAATTATGCAATTTAAAAAGACTTTATCATAGATGTAGAAAAGATTATTTACAACTCAATTTATAATATGCTTAAGTGAAGTACTACCCTAGGGTACGGACACCCCTCTCTTATTTATTTTTATGTGATGCGGTTGATGTGTCAGGGGACCCGGATGAAGAAGTTTTATACAAAGGACTCCCTTGATGAAAAAAAATGATTGAAGGGTTTGGATCAAGATTGGAAGTAAGAGAGAGTTTACGTGCTCCTCAATCCATATCCAAATCTTCCGATACATTAATTGAGTGACTCTAAGATATTGGCAAAGAAGTCTCAGAATTAAGGAAAAGGGTGAATGAAAGTAGCTGACGGTAATAGGAACTGGAGAAAAATTTTGATTATCATATGGGTATCGGTCTTCGTACATGAATGAGTTCGACTCAACACTTGTTCAAATGTTTGAGAATTACACTTTAGCACTTATAGAATTTATTTTATGTACCAACCTTATATTTGAACCTAAAGTCGAGGAAGAGGAGGAAAATTATTATAACTATTAGGATAGTCTTTTCTCCTCTTTTTTATATGGGTACTTTTTATTCTTATTCTTTTTATACAATTGTAATAAATTTTTGTTTCGACTCATTTCTGTAATAAAACTTTATTTTTGCAATAAAACTTTTATGTTATATTCTTTGTGTATTGATCAGCTATTTCTTGGGCTTAATTATGATTTGAGTACTCATTATAAGTTAGAAATTTAATTGAATAAAATTCATAATTTAAAAGAAAAGTAAGTTGAAAAGGAAACGCCTCGACTCCGAAATGTCGGTGTTTTGGTGATAGCCCTTTAGTGTGGGAATCTAACACCTCTGCACAAGATGGTGGGTACTTAAGCTTAAAATTATAGAAGGCAGCGCCTAGGCATTGTAGAAGTAGTGTTGTGACATTATTATGGCATCTTAGTGCTTTCATAACAACACACCAGTGCTACAAGAGGACACATTAATCTTATGAAGTAAGAAGGTAGTACTGTGGCATCATAGTTTGGTGTCACGGTGTTGGTAGCAGTGACTCGGCACCATATAACATCGTTGCAACATTACAAATTGGATATTTTAACTTTGAAACTAGAGAGCTCAATGCTACATTGCTAAGATTTAGTATCACAATGCTAATTGCAACGCCTTGGGGCAATAAAGTAGCGTTGTGGCACTACGAAATGAAGTGCCAACATCCCAAAGCTCAATCTTTGCATCTGAGTCGAAGTCCCTATTCTTGATGGTTTCTTAAGGAATTCAACGATTATTTTTCAGAAATTTCAGTAGTGTAAAGACTTAGAAGTGCTAAATTTTATAATTTTTTAGTGCAAAAGCACCCTTCTCCCTTATTTTAGATCCAAGATCAATAGAGGGAGGATTTTCATCTCACGCTAGAACCAAGTTCGACGGTGACCTTAATACTTTAAGGTTCTTAAGATTTGGGTTTTTGGCAATATATGAAATTTTGCATTTAATGTGATCACATTTTTCTCCCTTGCTTTGTATCTAAGATCGATGGAGGGAGGATCTTCATTTTATTTTGAATTCAAGATTAATGGTAGAAGTCTTGGAATTGCATAGAAACCTTCAGCCTTGTATCTTGTGAGAGAAGAAGAACATGCAGTCGAAGGGAACTTGTAGTAGAGTCTGCAACACAGAGAGAGGGAAGGACAGTTGCAAGCAAAGCCAGAATAACAAGAAGTGAAGAAGAAGATCAGCCCTCCTCTTCCTATAAGGGTTGGATCTCAACTGTTCCCACTCTCCAAATAACTACACTCACTCCTTCAAAACTGGTCCCACTCTCCCCTCGAGTGGTTATCGCTGAGGGGAATGACTATTGGTGGGAGTGGTTGGTGTTTTCAAGCTTTTCAACTTAAACTGGTCTTTGGGTTTAAGGCATTGCAGCATTCGAGTCAGGATGATCACTAATTTTTTTTTATATTAGTATGAGCCAACTCCTAGGCACTGAGTCTATGGCACTGGAGTTGGTATTTTTTTCATTATTTATTATATATTTTTTCGATTACAAATAAGGATGACCACCCTTCCTAGGAAAGTGTGCCTATTTGTATTGATTTAGCCCATGACCATTCTCTAATTTCATTTCATTGTAGACATAAAATAGCATATTCAAGCCTTAAAATAAAATTATGAGTCAAATTATATAAAACACAAAAATTATTGTATTAGTTAAGTTCATAACATGACAATTATGATTATGGAGTTTAGGGAGCGAGTTTAGGTTCTTAGCCTCTTTTCTAAATACAACAACTTAGCCAACTTGCATACAAAAGATTGGAATCATGGATTTAAATTTGTTTAGGTGGTATTAGCTGACAATCCTTATATGATGGTAGTAAGTCCAAAAGTGTCAGAGACAAGTTCATTTTTTTTATGTAAGAAAAAGAACTAAGAACTCTTAGGAATTAAATTAGGTCAAGCTTTTGACTTATGTTAGAAGTATTTTTATACTTAGGTTCTAAAGCATCCCATTGGAATAACATTTTAATTACTAGGCATTTCTATAATTTTTTGCTGCCAGAATCTAAGCCATATACTTCTAATAAAATGCCAATTCAAAATTCTATTAAAATCAATTTCAAAGATATAAAGCCTAATTATAGGATAACTAAATATCTATTGGGCATTTGATCGCTCTGAAAGAACACCGTGGAGGATGCACTCTACCATCTTTGTATGGGATGGGGGTAGGAACATGTTCTTTAGTGAGGCAGATTGATATATATATATATATATATATATATATATATATATATATATATATATATATATATATATATATATATATATATATATATATATATATATATATATATATATATATATATATATTCAATCAAATTTCCCTTAACATTTTGTTAGGATTTATTTAGATCTGGGTTCATCATATGCATGCAACCTCCATAATTAATTACCCCTCTTATCACAACAAGAGAGAACTCTCAATTAAGGATGGAAATAGACATATCTTAGTGATATGTGATGGTGTATTAGAAGTGTGTGGGGGCATAAATGACTATCATGTGTGATTTGCATAGCGAATAAAAAGATTGGGCTTACAACCCTTTGGAATGCAAAAATGTAATTTAAAATATTCGCTTAATCAAAGATACGAGTATTTATTACATAGTATATAGCAAATAATAATGGTGAAGAAATTATATAACATAAAGCATTATGGTGTTTATTTTTTGAATGTGTTGGGGGGTGGGGGGGGACACCATGTAGATCATACTGGGTACTTATTGAAGTGATCAGGTATGATATACTATCTCAAAAGATAGAGGAATCACCCTTCAATGGACCTAATAACCTAATAAGGACTCCTAAGGCATGATGGGTCTTTGAATGTACCAGAGATTTTTCCCCTGCTTTACATGGATGAATAAAGCATGGTTTATATAAATTGGGTTCTAAAGTTCCACATGGAGGCAAGCCTCTATAGTTAATTACATCTTAGAGAATGAAATTCCCTAAGAATACTCTCGATTAAAGTAGAAAATTATCATCTCCAAAGATTTCAAGTTAAACTATCAAATCATTAGTGATATTTGAAAAATCAAATGAGAAAGTTCAAGGAGAAGACTTATTTTTGGAATCCAAAGGGAGGAAGTATGAAATGCTCATGATACTAGGAAGAATAGTGAGCATTCCAATCTATCATAATGGGCTTTATATATTTGAAAGTAAAGAGATTTATTTATTTGAGTTGAATTTTATTACTTGTAGCTTCTCTCTAAGGTTGAAGAAATGCTTAAGAGGTGAGGATTTATGCTTGTAGCCTAAAGGAAACAGTTACCTCAAATCCTAAATCTAGGGAGCTTTAGCAAGAGCTAAAGTGTGACATAAATCTAAGCGACAGGTGGACATAAGGGTTTACCTCCATAAGAGAGAGTAACCAGTCTAACTTTTGGACTTATAACCTCTTAGAATGACCACCAACTAACTCCTCCTATGATTTTAAAATCATGTAGTCCAGTCTTATGAATTACAAGATAATTAAGATAATTATTTAATTGGAAAGAGACTAAAGTCCTAAACCCACTCCCTAAGAGACTAGAGCATGAGTGGTATGAGCATATGACTTAATCTATAAATGCAAAATATTTTCAAATTTTATTTTATTTTTGACACATCATTTAGAAAAAGGCTTTAGGATTTTCATATGCCTAAATGCATGATGAAGTAGATTATTGGCCAGATCAAAAAAAGAGAGGGTGAAGCTTCGTCATTAGGGGTTACTCTCATAGGTCAAGTGGTCCCTATTATGTAAGGATGGAGGCTCTCATTTTACACAAGTGACTCAAGATGATATGTATGATGTGAGACATACAACCATACAGTTAAGGGGTTACTAAATCTTTTAATTATCTTAGTTATGTCCTAAGATTTATGGTGAGGTTATGAGTTATTTAAAATTTAATTATGAATGATTAGTTAGGTAGAAAACTTTTTTTTATCCTAAGAGCCTACCATATTTAAGCCACACATTAAAGCATCAAACATAAAGAAACTATGACGAACATGCCATCCTAGTGCATAACTTAAATAAATCATTATCAATTTTATAAACTAAAGTAAAAGAATAAGTGATCGGTGTCGTACAACTCGAAAAAGAAAATATGTGTAGTCAAGATCTACCCTTACACAACCCGAAATATGAAAGAATAATTACAATTAAAATGAATACATGTTATGGGGGTCTTCATTCTTCACTCTTCCATCTTCATCCTTTCCTCCTTCATTGATTTGGATGTGATTGCTTCAAAGTCATCATAGGGCACCCTAGGACAAAGCCTTTTGGCCACTGCTCATCCTAATCCCCCATAGCACTAATCCTAATTTCTATTGCAAAATTATATTTATATATGTAAAGATAAATCTAACTACACCTACAAAATAAAGGTTATCTAAACATACATATAATCTTAAGCAGTTATATATATAATTTGGACATAGCACCCTACACATGAGTAACCAAGCCCACTTGTCCTAATTTGGATTATGCTTAGGAGTTTAAGCAACCTGCAAAGAGAGCATTCATATTTATTTTTAAGCATCCCCTTAAGCACAATCTCCTACAGAAAATATGATTAGGCTAAGAGGGGCCTAACATCTAGTATACGAAGCATACACCCTAACATATAGTCTAAAATAATACATCATAAAATAAATCATACATAATATCATACACCATCCTAACATAGAGCTAAAAGTGGTGACTTAATTCTAAGGTGTGTGTTAAAGTATGATGTGGTATGTCTTAACTATACATTAGAGTTATATTTTTCTAAGTTTGAGAAAAATTCAATTTAACATGATGGTGGGTTTCATTTGAAGTTGTTTAATTAATTTATAAATTTTAATTTATATTTTATTTTGTTTCATATGATCTACACTTAACAACTAAGTATTATACAGAGAGGAAAGAGGATTGTGCTCTTTCATCCCTACCTTAGCCCACTTTCTGAAGCATATTAATTTTATTTAGTTCTCTTTTGTGAATGATCCTAAGTTTATGTTAACTTTAAATAATCCTATTCAATATGAGAGGTATCTTAAGAATAATCTAATTGAATGAGTATCACATGAAGTATACTAAGTCATTCCTTTCCATCACAAGTAACATGCATATGATTTAATCCTAAGTGTATACATACAACATATTTTATCAGACTTGAATGATCGATGTATGTGTATGTTTGGAGTTTATATGTTTATTTTGATTGAATTATATGAACAAACAAATTAAAGCTTTACATAAATTCTAATACCAAAATACATAAGGATGGAATCACATAAGTATGCGTCATTGTTAACCAAGGGAGTGAGATAATCTAATGACCTCCTTGGGGCTAACTAAAGCCTCATATTCCCGAGATGTCCAGACTATATACTTATTAACGTTCCAAACCTAGGTAAATTTATACATGAATAAGGAAAAAAGAGCACTAATTTATATATAACTTATGCTAATGACTTAGATGAATGTGGATGCATGCATCTTTCATAGAAAAAGAGGATCTTCATGTTTTGATTAAGCACACATACACATGTATAAAAGATGTGAGCAAGTGCATACCATTGTTAACTAGGAAAGTGAGGTAATCAAATGACCTCCTTAGAGCTAAATAAAGTCTCATAATTCAGGATGTCCAGACTAAACACTTATTATCTTAAATACATATGAATGTGTACACAACTATCAAGATGAAAACCATGCAAAGATTGTATTTTTTTTTAATTAAATCATTTAGGCATATGAATTAAGGCTCTATCTAAATTCTAATATTAAAATACATAAAAATGAAACCAAATGACAACGTGTCCTTATTAAACCAGGAAAGTGTGGTAATCAAATGACTATGACCTCTTTGGGGTGTTTAAATATACCCATTGTTCAAACTCTGTAAATCTATAGATGAATTATGAGAAAGAGAGATTTATTTAATATGCTTAAGCTATAAGCACATGCAAATCCTATGCATATTCATAACTATCAACACTCTAAGTATTGTAATTGATTTACAAGCTTTGACAAATAGCTTTGAATTTATTAGTGATAATAGCCACACATATATTTAATTAAGTCAACATATGTAAGCTTACATAAAAGAAATTCATTTGATTTATTTACATTTTAAAATATGAAAGCATGAAATCAAATGGTATACAACATCTAATGTGATTGGAAAGGAATAACTAAGTACACACACATGGTTCATTCAACTAAATTAATTCTTAAGGACAATCACGTCAAATAAAGTCATTTAAAAAAAAACTAAAGTTTCTTTATTAGTTTATGATTTGAGATTTTGATTAAGTTTAAAGAGGAGAAGAATTACTTGTTGTTTTAATCCCATCCCCACATTGGTAATTTGATTTGGTTTAAGGAAAAGTAATTAGGTGAATTTTATGAATTAATTAAGTTGAATCTTTAATTAAATCAATTAATTACCTTTACTTATACTTCTTTAATTTGATTAACCACTTAATTATGAGCCACAAATGATATGAACATGTGAGAAAATAAAATTGCAATGCTCATACAAGGACCTAATGCAAATGGCTCATATTTAAGAGTTAATTAAATCAAAGAATCTAATTAAGTATTTTTATGATTTTCCCACACTTATGAGTTAATCATAATTTTGTTAATGTCTTTATGTTATTAAACACATAAAGAGAAACCCTTAATTTTATTGTTAATTATCAGATGTGATTATGATTTTTATTTGATTAATTAAGCCACTTCAATTAACTAATTAATTCTTAATTAATGTCATTTTAATTAGTTTTCTCTTTAAAGAGAAGTAGACTTAGGAAGAGAGGTTAGGAGGGAGGTCCTAACCCCATTCCCCTTGCCCATTCATTGTTCAATAGTGATTAGTGTGCTCAATTAATTAACTTTTACTATTTAGGATGTTAATTAATTAATTAAACTAATTAAGAGAGTGATTGAGGTATAAATAGTCAATTACCCTAATTAGCAATAAATTTCAAGAAAATCTAGTCATCCCACTAACACACAAAGTTTGGGATTAATTACTCAAGTAATTAAGGAGTAATTAGGCTAATTAAGTTTTTAATTAAACCTTAATTAGGCCTAGTTACTGTTCAAAATCAATTAAAACTAATATTAAATAATTATCCTCTGAAATACCTTCAAAATAATTATTTATTTATAACTTTTTGGATTTTTTTATAGTTTATTATAAATTTTTGAAGTTTCAGCCATTAAAATTAATTAATTAAGCCTAATCTCATTGGTGTCATGTGGACCACTGGCATGGCGCGCTTTCCACGTGGCATTGCAGGATTGGCTACCTAAAGTCATTTGACTCAGCTCCTACATGGCTGGCGACGGATGCACTTTTCATCTCCGCCGTCCGATCTAAGATTGGATGGTGCATATCAAACCTGCTATTCTTAAGAGTTTAAAATTGAATCAATCTAGTGAATAATCACAACCGTCCTTTCCAATAATGTGGAATGGAATGATTGATCCATCATCTCCGGCGAGAGGCTTGCCTTCATCACGATTCAAGCTCACTTGGATCGAGAATCAACCCACACTTTCACAAGGTAGATTTGAATGCATCTATTGGCTGGATTTGCATGACATACAACTTTTCTTCAAAAAGTTCTAAATAATTTTCACCAAGAGGTCGATTTCATGGAATTATCTCATTGGAGCTTGAGACTGGTGGTGAAATCGATTGAGAAAGCTTTATCTAGTAGAGACAAAGCCCTACTGACCAGCACACGTGAGAATTCCTTGTCGTTCACTCAGAAGGCTATGAACCAATGATTTGGAGGCCAACATTGATCGAACTTGCACCTCTAGTGACCTTGGAGCTTAGGAGATATTTCGTTCTTATTCAACAGAGTGTGGGGAAGGTGTGTGTTGAGTTAATTTGAATTTGGTGGAGGTTTGAGGGAGTTGGGTCTAGTGGAAGGCTATCCTATTTTGAGATAGTGAAGTCCAGCAATGGGGAAGCTTGGGATGCTTAGGGAAAGCTCTGGGGATTTTGAAATGGCTTCTAGGATCTCTCTTAGAGTGTGTGTCATGATTTTGGGTTGAAATGAAGAGGGTATATTCCCCCTCCCTTAGATCGGACATACGAGATTGAAACCCAAATTTTAGCCGTCAGCCGAGTGGTCATGGTGGCTCGACTCCATTGGCCAAAGACCTTGGTGGGTGGCTCAAGGTGGTTGCTCCTTCCATGGATCCAATGGGTTTCGGCTAGTGAGGGGATGCAAGTTAACTCACCACCCCTTGGGCCATGGCCAAACTAGCCCATTTGGGTCGATCTAGGTGAGTAGGTTAGGTCCCCATTTGGGTGTGAAGAGGTTGTCACATGGAAAGGAGGGGAGTTGACTTGCCATTTTGGGAAAAATCCCACGTAGGGAGAAAAATCTAATGGGTATTGCTTTGGATTTGATTCGGGTTATTTTGGTGACCTGGGTCAATTTGGATGGGTTGGATCAGGTCCCATTGGGTTTGGGCTTGGTCAATTTGTCAATTTGGATAGGGTCGATTGGTCAAATTGGGTCAAACCAAGACTTGGGTCAAGTTCAAATGATAATTTGAAGTGCTTAGTTTGAGTCAATTTGATTTTGCTCATTCATGTCAAATGGGTCAAGTTTGACCAATTGGGGTGGGTTGGATTATGGGTTTATTCATGTTCAATTGTTTAATTGAAGATGGTTGTAGGCTTTGGTTTGAATTAATTTAGATTGATTTGGATTTAGGCCAATTTGACCCTTTAGGTCAATTTGGGCTAAATGGTTAGGTTGACCAATTGGTCAAATTGGGTTCAATTATGGCTTTTGTCAAGTTCAAAAATCAATTTGGAATGAACTTGAGCCATTAATTTAAATCAATTTAGGTTATATCATGATTTGACCCAATTTAGTCTTTTAGATCAAATTAGGTCAACTTGGGTCAAAAAGATCAATTGGGTTATATTTGGCTCAATTGGAGGTCAAGTCATATTCAATCATTAATCATAGGTTGGTGTGAATCAGTGGTTTCAATCAGTTTGGCTTAGGTTGAGATTTGGCTAGTTTGGTTCATGCAGGTTAAGGGTGTTGACTTAGTCAAATGACCAAGTTGACTTGGTTTGACCCAATTGATGACAATTGATCAACCTAGGGTGATCAACAATCACCATAAGAGATTTTGGTAAACTTGATTCAATCCAATTTGGGTTTGATTAGAATTTGGCTCAAATAAGTCTTTTAGGTCACTTTGAGTCAAGTGAGCCCGTTGGGTTTAGTTAAGTCGATTTTGGGTTGATTTCGGTTAGTTGAATTTATATATGGTTCTAGGATTGATATATTGCTTTGATTGCAATTGACTTGGGTTCAAATGGGTTTTGGTTCATTTGGATATTTCAAGTCAAATATTAGGTTTGGTTTGATTTGATGATTATAGATTTCATTTATATTTGGGATGATGATTGAAGGAATAATTAATTCATGGAACAATCAATTGATTTTTTTTTTGGATTCAATGGATTTTTGGCGATGTCCATAAGATTGAATTAAAGGGCTTAGGTTTGGATTTGATTTGATTTGGCTTTGGATTTAGGACATATGAAGTTGAGTTTGATTATAGATTTCAGTAAATTGATTGAAGGGTTGAATTAATCTTTGAGAAAATCAATTGAATTTGGATGAGTTTGGATTTGATTAAGGCTAAGTTCATGGAATAAAATCATAGGGCTTAAAAAGGGTTGATTTGATTTGATATTTGGTTTGGAATTGGATGATTTGAATTTGATTTTATATTTGGCATGGGTTGATTGGAGAGTTGAATTGGAGATTTGGTTTAGACCAAAGGGGTAGGCATAGATTGGGTTTAGGCCATAGGGTAGGTTTGTCTAGCTAAGTCCCAAGACATAGCCTAATCCTATGATTAACCCTTCTAAGTCTCTAAGCTTAGGTTAAGTGTCCACCTAATTGTTAGAAGTATCTTATGACTAAGGAAGTGTTAGTTTCTAGAAGTCTCCAAAATATAAGAAGAGGAGATTGAATCCTCACTCCAAAAATGAGGTCAACAAGCATATATTTGGGGGAATGATGATACACCGGATCAAGATCACATGGTTCCATCATTCCGAGTTATCATGGTCCCTGATCTAATTAGTCAGGAAAATTATTCCTGATTGAAGAATCCTTATCAACAGTCATGAGTTATATTGTCCAAGGTGTTCTTATAGACCTGGGGTGATATTTATCTAAAAAGATTAATTTAAGTTAACCTTAAATAATATAAGGCTTTTTGCCTATTTAACATATTCCATGATTCATAGGTTAAGGTGCAAAGTCATTAAGGAACATATGGGCTATTGTTATGGCTGAAATATAGTGGAGTTGTATAAAAGCTAAGCCACCCAGTTAGAAGGTTCTAGTAATGTATGCATTTCTTGTGGTACAATTTGACAGCATAGCCACACAGACAAAGGATACGGGTCACATCCATGCTGGCATGAGATTATTTGAGTATGAATATTAATATATTTATTTTACATAGACTCTTTCACGAGCAAATATTTTCTTAGCTTATCATCTCTGATAAATAATGATGAATGGATGGAAGAATATTTGCTTTAAGTTATATTTAATGATGAACTTCATTCAATTTAAACGTATATCTCTTATGGATGAATTTTATAATCGATACGGCTATCATTGAGGAAAGATTAGGTTTTAATAATCAGGACCCAATCATAGGACCCAACGGGGGAATTATCCCACGTAGCATCCTCAAACACTAAAGTTAGATTTTTTTATGCATATGTCGGGGCACATGTGAGAAATTCAAGCTTATTTTAACCTGCAAAGCATCCTCAGGCAGTAGATTTAGGAAATTGTTATTATACTGAGGCCTATGTGGGTTATTTGAGCTTATTTTAGAAATATCCCTTAGCACTATATCTCTAGCATTGTGGCTCTACATGGTCAGCGTCATGGAATTGATGTCACCAACCATGTTGACCACTTTACTAGCACCTTAGTGCTGATAATGTAGCATCCATGTGCCAGTCAAAAGTCAATTTATGATAATAGGCAGACATTTAGGCTATTTAATGACATTAAACAAACTTTTTGACTGGTGTTGTGGCGCTGTGTCGGAGCACCGCGATGCTACATCAATGTGATCTATCATTTTCCATTCAAAAATTTATGGTAATTAATGTCCCTTTTGACCAGCATAGTAACCACCTTGATCCATCCGACCAACACCGTAGCACTACATGTGAGTGCCTCAGTGTTGGGTTGTTGTTTTAGAAATCGACAGGTTAGCGTCAGCTAAGATAGATAAATAAACTAGGTCAAATTTTACTCTACATTCTCTTTAGAGGCTTTCCTTAGATTTTTCTCTCCCTGTCTTTCTTTTAATTTATACTTTCTCTTCGACCATACCAGTAAAATATTTTGGTAAGGGCAAGAAGAGGCGGTTAAGACACTAACAAATGTCTAGAGGGAGGAGAGGTACCACCATGCCCTCATACACAAGTATTAGATTCCGAAGAGGAGCTTCTACAATCCAAGTGGGTGCGTGAAGAGCATCAATACTGAGTGAGGCTAGGAGAAATTAGCCTATGATAATAAATCTGGTTTCATCCCCTTGGTGCGAGAGTTCTTTGTCAACGTGAAGGAGCACTAGAAAAATCAATTTTCATCCAGGAAAAACTAGTAAGTTTTACTAGTACTGTGATTAGTGCATAATACGATCTACCAAGCATAGATTATGATCAATCTTTTTTTTTATTATAATGATCATCTCGACTTCGATGAAATCCTTGATTTTCTCATTATTAAAAAATCCAATACCCAGTGGAAAAGGCGGGAGAAAAAATGATTATTTGTCCTTCCACTAGCCTCACTATTGAGGCTAAAGCTTGGCATTACTTTATTTCTTCCAAGCATATGTCCGCTGGGAATATCAGTGATGTAACTAGGGATAAGGTCATTTTGAATTTTACAATTCAAAAGGGCCTTACTATGATTGTAGGGAAGATTATTTATAATTATATATGTAATATACTTGAGGGTAGTACTGCAATAGGATTTGGTCATCCTTCTCTTATTTATGCTTTGTGTGTTAAGGTGAGCATGGCAAGGGATCTTGATGTGTAAGTCTTTACATAAATGGCTCCCCTGACCAAAAAGAACATTTAGGGGGTTTGGTTCGATGATTGAGGTGAGGGAAAGCTCATGCTCCCCTAGGTCTTAGATTAAACTCTACAAAATCCTAAATGAGCAACTCCAAGAACTTGGAGGACAAGTCTCAAACTTAAGGAAAAAGGTCAATGAGACCAGTCAATGCCAGTAAGAACTGGAGAGAAAATTTGACCATCACATGGATCAGCAGTAGCAATAGTTTTCATACATGGCCAAGTTTAATACCTTGCTTGTCCACATGTTTGAAAACTTTAGTTTCTATGCAGGTCCTGGTGAGGCTTCTTTTCTTGGGGCACCTCATTATCAGCCCTATGTTAGTTTCTATGCAGGTGCTAGTGAGTCAGAGGAAGAAGAGGAGGAGGAGGAGGAGGAGGAGAATGACCAAGATTAATAGTTTTCCTCCTCTTTTTTTTAATAATTTATGTAACTCCTCCCCTTTTTTATATTAATGAATACATCATTTTTTAATGTATTTACATTTATCTGTGTGTACTTTTTCTTATCATTTGAGGTGCTCCAGGATTAAAATAATAAAAATTTTTCACTTAAAAAATTACATCAAAGGGGTGGCAACTCGGCACCCTTATGAAGCAGGTATAGGCTTAGAACCCGAGGATACATCACCTTGGTGCCCATTATGTAGTGTCGCCACACTCCGCAGAGATTCCTTTCATTCCTTGACTCGAGCGAGTGGCACCTTAACATTCATTATGCAGCACCACGATGCTCTGTAGAGATTCATTTAGTTAATCTACTCGAATGAGCATCGCCTCAATGCTCATTATGTAGTGCCATGACGGTCTATAGAGATGCATTTTGTTCTTCTACCCAAGCGGGCGATGCCTCAGCTCTCATTAGGCAGCACCGCGGTGCTCATTTTGTTCCTCTACCTAAGTGGCCAGCACCTCAGCGCTTATTAGGCATTGCCACGACATGATGTAGAGATTCATTTTGTTCCTCTACCCGAGCAGGTGATGCCTCAGCGCCATGACACTGTTATAGACATAGCTTAAGTGTACTTTTTTTGCTAGAAGGTTCAAAAAAAATTCTAAAATTTTATAGCACTGCGATGCTTACTATACGGTGCTGAGGTGCCAATGGTATTTTTTAATATGGACAAAACAAAAGAAGGTAACATCACAACGCTCATGATACATCATCAAGGCACTGTTCATTTAATTCTTATAATTAAAAATTTTGCTGGCATAACTCATTTGCAATGTTAAATTTTTTATAGGTTTAATGCAAGACACTCTTCTCCCTTATACCTGATCTAAGATCAACAGAGGGAGAGTTTTGTTACACATCATAACTAAGTTCAATGGCAGAACATATTCTAAGGCATGGTGCCTCGGCGCTTGGAAAATAGCTTTGTAGCATTAAATAAAGTGCGAGAAACTAAAGAAGTCAGCGCCATATAGTTATCATCAACAGGCAGAGCGACAGGGTTATATTTCTTCGGAGCATGGCGCCTCGACACTAGGATCTGGTGCTGTGAGTCAGGAATTCACTTTTTAGAGAGAAATTCTTACATAGTCTACTGATTTTTATAAAAATTTTGGTAGAATGACATTTTAGCAATGCTAGATTATCGCATTTCAATGTCATTCTCTCTTGTTCCAGATCTAAGATCAATGGAGTGACGTTTCTTTTTTTCTCGAGCCGGAACTAAGTTTAACAGTGAAGATTATTTGATAAAAACTAGTGCAGAAAAAGGAAGATCGGGTAAAAGAATTCAATAAATATTATTATAGCAAATTCTTTACCCAGAGTGGACGAGAGATCACTTTTGAAAAGGTGAGAATTAATCTTACAGTAGATGTGGGTTCCTAAAAGCAACAATCCACCAAAAAACCTAAGAAATAGAAGTAGAATTGGAGAGTGGAAAGATAAGAAAAGGAAGGGAGCAGCATTCCCCCCCTTTTATAGAGTTATTTTCACTAGTGGGATAGTTATTTGTCTCATAACCATTCTCCCCATTCCCCTGGGTGGTTTTTCATTCATGGGGTGGGAAGGGCAGTTTTTCTTGCTTCTTTAAATAGCAGATCGTGCTCGTAGCACCTCGGCATTTTCATGTTAGCACCACAGCGCTAAGCCATTAACTTGTCAACTAAATAAATCAGTTAACTATTATAGCACCGCGGTGCCAAGATCACAACGTCACGACATTATAATCAGAATTTTCAATTTTTTTATTTTTGATGCAAATAAAATTATCCCCCCAACGAATGTGTCATGTCAATTGGAAATGATACATTAGCTGTATATTTATTTATTTATTAAATAATAAATAGAGAGAAATCATGTGCTTTAATAATTTTTTATTCATCATGTAAAATAATGATATAACAAGAGTTCAGCCACAAATGATTAGTCTGGATTTCTCTAATATAGACACAAGTCGCATGAGCTTGTTGACCTCACTTTTGGAGTGAGGACTCAATATCCTTTCCTTAGATTTAGAAGTCTTCTAGACACTAGATTCTCCTTAGTCATAAGACACTTCTAGCATTTAGGTGAACACTTAACCTAAGCCTAGAGATTTAGAAGGGTTAATCATAGGATTAGAGTATGCCTTAGGATTAGGAAAATTTACCAAGCCTATAGCCTAACTAAATCCATACTTGCTTCTCAAACTAAACCAAACACCAAACTCAATTCATCCCAAATCTTAACCAAATTCAAATTCAAATGACTCAAACTAAATCAAATCAATCCTTCCTAAGCCATATGATTTAATCCCATGGACTTAGTCAAAATTGCCTTCAATCCAAATCAAACTCAATTGATTTTCTTGTGGATCAATTATTTCCCAAATCATCATCCTAAATATAAATCAAATCTACAATCAATTGAACCAAACCCAAAATCAATTCAATCAAACCTAACCTAACCTATTTTACTTGAAATATCCAAATGAACCAAAATCCATTTGAACCCAAATCAATTGCAACCAAAGATATAAATCAAACCTAAATCCATATATAAATCCAACTAAGCTCAATTCAACCCAAAATTGATTCAACTAAGTCCAATTAGTCCAGTTGACCCAAAGTGACCAATTTTACCTATTTGAACCAAATTCCAATCCTACCTAAATTGAATTGAACAAAGCCTACCAAAACCTCCTATAATGATCATGAATCATCCTTGATTGATCAATTATCATCAATTGGGTTAAACCAAGTCAACTTACTCATTTGACCAAGCCAACCCAATTATCCTACATGAACCAAAACTAGCCAAATCTTATCCTAAGCTAAATTAATTGAAACCAATGACTCATACCAACCTATAATCAATGATTGAACATGACTTGACCATCAATTGAGCCAACCAAACTCAATTGGCCCACTTGACCCAAGTTGACCTAATTTGACCTAAAAGACCAAATTGGGTCAAATAAAAATATAACCCAAATTGATTGCAACCAATGACTCAAGTTCATTCCAAATTGATTGTTGAACTTGACCAAAACCATACTTGAACCCAATTTGGCCAATTGAAGCCAATTGACCCATTTAGCCCAAATTGACCTAAAGGGTCAAATTGGCCTAAATTAAATTCAAATCCAAATTAATTCAAACCAAAACTACAATCATCTTACCCATTTTTGGCAAGTCAACTCTCCCTCCTTTCACTTGGAAGCCATCTAATGCCCCGAATAGCACATAACCTACATGCCTAGCCCGACCCAAGTGGGCTAGGTCGGTCATGGACCAAAGGGAGGTGAGTTAACTCACCACCCCACCTTAGCTGAACCCATTGGATTTAAGGAAGAGGGAGGCTGCCTTGAGCCACCAACCAAATCATTCCACATGGGCTTGATCCTGACCCTTCTGGTGCCCAGACGGCAGCTGACTGGCCGAAATCTAGGCTTCAATTCGAGCTGCCCAATCCAAGGGAGGTGGAATATACCCCCCTCATTTTAACTCAATTGACACACTTGAGCCATCAGAGAGCTTCTAAGAGCATTTTTGAAATCCCCAGAGCATTCTTCAAGCTTCCCAAGCCTCTCCATTATCAGATTCCCTCAAACTGAAATAGGGCAAGGCATCATCCAACCCAACTCTATCAAACCTCAATCGAACTCAAATTAACTACATACACACCTTCCCCTACCTCCATCGAGCAAGAACAAAACTCCTCCTGAGCTTCATGACTACCAGAGAAGCTACTTCGATTAGCATCCCTCTGCAAATCAATGGCTCGTGATCCACATAGCCAACCACAAGGAACCATCATGTGTGCTGCTCAGCAGGGCCTCGCCTTGTACAGGTGAAGCTTCCTAAAGTATTGTATTGCTAGTCTTGAGCTACGACGAGGTAATTTCTATTAAACCAAGCTTGGGTCAAAATTTTCTAGGCCTTTTCGAAGGAAATTTATATGTCATGCAATTTTGACCGTTGGATCCCTTCGGATCTTTCTTGTGAAGGTGTGGATTCATTTTGGAGGTCATCCGAGCTCAGGTGAGCTCAGATCAAGTGAGGAAAGGTGAATGACATCCGTCTCTCATCGCTTGAGAGATGATAGATCATATGTAGCCCATTCCATGTGATTGGAATGGATGGCCATGATTAATACATTAGATCTGATCTTATTTTATCCCTTAAGAAAGGAGGGTTTAATCTCCATCGTTCGATCTTAGACGGTGATGAAGCTGTCCGTGCAACTTGTGATCACGCGTTTATGTAGGTCCACGATGTCATGTGGAAAGAGCGCCATATCAGCGATCCGCGTGGCGCTGACGGGATTAGGCTTAATTAATTTTATTTAATGGCTGAATCTTTGAAAATTCATAACAAATTATAGAAAAATAAAAAATAAAAAATAGAAATAAATACTCATTTTAAAGGTAAAATAGAGGCGATTTAATTAAATTTAATTCCAATTAATTTTGAATAGTGATTAAAGCTTAATTAAGATTTAAATAAAACTTAATTAACTTAATTAAGCTCTAATTACTTAAATAATTAACCTCAAACTTTGTGTGTTAGTTTAATGAGATGACCTCTGCCTCCCATAATTTTTTTGAGATTTATTGCTTGGTTAATTAAGGGAATTGATCATTTAAGCCCTAAATACTCCCTTAATCCACTTAATGGCTAATTAACACCCTAAATAGTAACAAATTAATTAATTAAGCTGACTAATCACTATCTAATAATGAATGGACAAGGGGAGTGGGGTTAGGACCTCTTTCATAGCTTCTTTTCCTAAGTCCACTTCTTTTTGAAAGATAGTTAATTAATATAAATTATTAATCAAGAGTTAATTAATTAATTAAGTAGCTTAATTAGTTAAATTCATAACATGATTATATCAGATAATTAACATTAAAATTAAGGGTTCCTCTTTATGTGTTTAATAGCATAAAGATTCTTTAAAGAAATATGATTAGCCCACAAGTGTGGGAAAATCATAAAAGTACTTAATTAGGTTCTTTTATTTAATGAACCCTTAATTATGAGCCATTTGCATTAGGTCCTTGTAGGAGCATTGCAATTTATTTACTCACATGTTCATGTTATTTGTGGCTCATAATTAAGTGGTTAATCAAATTAAAGAAGCATAAGTAAGGGTAATTAATTGATTTAATTAAGGATCCAACTTAATTTATTCATAAAATCCACTTATTTTTCTTTCCTTAAACAAACTAAGTTCACCAACATGGGCATGGGATCAAAACAACAAATAATTCTTCTCCTCTTTAAACTTAATCAAAATCTTAAATCATAAATTAATAAAGAAACTTTGGTTTTCTTTAAATGACTTTATTTGATGTGATTGTCCTCAGGAATTAATTTAGTCGAATGAACCATGTGTTTATACTTAGTTATTCCTTTCCAATCACATTAGATGTTGTATATTAATTGATTTCATGCATTCATCCTTTTAAATAAAAATGAATCAAATAAATTTTCTTTATGTAAGCTTGCATGTGTTAGCTTAACTTAATATATGTGTGGCTATTATCACTAATAAATTCAAATCTACTTTCCAAATGTTTATAAATTGAAAATAATATGTGGAATGATAGTAGTTATGAATACATATAGGATTTGCAGGTGTTTATAGCTTAAGAATATTAAATAAAGCTCTATTTCTCATAATTCATCTATAGATTTACATGTGTTTGAATAACAATGAGTATATAGTATGGACATCCTGGGAATACGAAGCTTTAAGTAGCCCCAAGGAGGTCATTTGATTACCTCACTTCCCTAGTTTAACAATGACACGTACTAATTTAGTTTCATTCCTATGTATTTGGTATTATAATTTGGATTATAATTCATATGCTTAAATAATTCAATCAAATAAAAAAATACAACTTTGTATAATTCTCCTTTCTTTTGGTTATTTATACATACATATATATATATATATATATATATATATATATATATATATATATATATATGAGCAAGTATAGAGGACATCTTAGAATACGAGGCTTTAGCTAGCCCTAAGGAGGTCATTTGATTACCTCACTTCCCTGGTCAACAATGGCACGTACTTGCTTATATCTTTTATGCATACATGTGTGTATTTAGTTAAGGAATTAGGATCCTCCCTTTCTATTAAAATGCATTCATTCACATTCACCTAAGTCATTAGCAAATGTTATATAAATTAGTGCTCTCTTTTCCTTATTCATGTATAGATTTAAATTGGTTTGGAATGGTAATAAGTATATAGTCTGGACATCTCAGGAATACAAGGATTTAGTTTTCCCCAAGGAGGTCATTTGATTATCTCACTTTCTTGGTTAACAATAACACATACTTATGTGATTCCATCCTTATGTATTTTGGTATTAGAATTTGGATAGAGCTTCAATTTATAAGTTTATATATATATCAATTAAAAAGAAAATATAAATTTCAAACATTCATCATCATTTAAGTGTGCTAAAACATATTGCATGTATAGATATGCTAAGTATTAAATCATATGCATGTTACATGTGATGGAAAGGAATGACTTAGTATACTTCATGTGATAGTAATTCAATTGGATTAACCTTAAGAAGTCTTTCATATTGGATAAAGTCACTTAAAGTTAACCTAAACTTAGGATTAATTAACAAATCATTTAATAAACCATTCGTCAAAGAAAACTGAATCAAATTAATATGCTTTAGAAATTGGCTTAAGGCAGGGATGAAAGAGGGCAATCCTCTTCTTTCTCTTTATAACACTTAGTTGCTAAGTGTAAAAAAAAGTAAATTAAAATTAAAATTCACAAATCAATTAAACAACTTCAAATGAAACCCACCATCATGTCAACTTAAACAATTTCCAAACTGAGAAAAATAAACTCTAATGCTTAGTTAAGACATACCACGCGAGACCTTAACACACACATTAGAATTAAGTCACCACTACTAGTTCTATGTTAGGATGGTGTATGATGTGATGTATATTTTGTTTTGTGATGTATTATTTTAGACTAGATGTTAGGGTGTATGCTTCATAGATTGGATGTTAATCCACTCTTAGCCTAATCCTTTTTTCTATTAGAGATTGTGCTTAAGGGGACGCTTAAAAATAAATTTAAATGCTCTCTTTGTAGGTTGCTTAAACCCCTAAGCATAATCCAAGTTAAGACAGGTGGGCTTGGTTACCCATGTACAAGGTGCTTAGTCCAAATTATACATATAACTGCTTGGAATTGAATGTATGTTCAACTACCATCTATTTTGTAGGCATAATTAGATTTATTTTTCCTATATAAATATAATTTTGAAATAAGAATTAGGATTAGTGCTATGGGGGATTAGGATGAGCAGTGGCTAGAAGGCTTTATCTTGGGAGGCCTTATGATACCATTAAAGCATAAGCAAATCAGAAATGGAGATATGAAGAATGATGACCCCCATAGCTTGTATTCAATTTAATTGTAATTCTTCTTTTATATTATAGGTTGTATAAGGGTAGAGTTCGACTACCTATCTTTTCTTTTTCGAGTTGTACGATGGTTCCCGACTGCACTGACCTTTTATTCTTTTGTGTTAGTTTATAAAATTAATTGATGATTTATTTAAATTACACATTTAATTTCATTCAAATCAATTAACTCCCAAGGACAATCAAACTAAATAAGATTATTTAAAATAAACCAAAGTTCTTTAATGTCCTTTCATTTTCATGTTTGATTTAATTTAAGGAAATGTAAAAGATGTTTGCTAATCTTAATCCCATCCCCCATGTCTGAGTTAATTTAGTTTAATGAAGAATAATTAGATTGATTTTATGTATTAATTAGGTTAGGGTATGGATTAAGTCAATTAATTTATAAATCATCAATTAAGATGATTTGCTTAAATTACGCATTAGGATGGCAATTGTAATTATTCTTTTATATTATGGGTCTTTATGATGAGGTTATGATTTGTTTAAATTTTTCAATCCAATTAATCACTCATAACTAAATTTTAAATAATTCATAACCTCATCATAAAGACTAGGCTATTATCAAGATAATTAAAAGATTTAGCAACCCCTTAGCTGAATGTTGTATGTCTCACATCATTCATGCATCCTCTACCAGTCTTGTAAAAATGAGAGCCTCCGTCCTTACACAATAGGGACCACTTAACCTATGTGAACAACCCCTGATGATGGAGCTTCACCTTTTATCTTTTTATTTGGCCAAAAACTTATTTCATCATGCATTTAAGCATATGAAAATCCCAAAGCCTTTGTCTAAATGATGTGTTAAAAATGAAATAAAATTGAAAATTTTTTGAATTTGTAGATTAAGTCATATGCTCATACCACTCATACTCTAGTCTCCTAGGGAGTGGGTTTAGGACTTTAGTCTCATTCTAATTAAATAACTACCCTAGCTATCTTGCAATTCATAAGACCAGACTACATGATTTTAAAATTATAGGAGGAGTTAGTTGGCTGCCACTCCAAGCAATTGTAAACTCAGAAGTCAGATGATTTATCCTCTCTTATAAAGGTAAACCCTTATGTCCACTTATCATTTACATTTAGGTCGTGCTTTAGCTTGTGCTAAAGCTCACTTGATTTAGGATGTGAGGTAGCTGTTTCCTCTGAGCTATAAGCATAAATTCTCATCTCTTAGGCATTTCCACAACCTTATGTTGGTGGATTATAAGCCCTATCAAACTAATAAAAATTCAACTCAAATGAATAAAATCTCTTCACTTTCAAATATATAAAGCCTCACCATATGTTAGATTGGAATGCTCACTAGGCTTCTTAGTATCATGAGTATTCCCTACTCATTTCCTTTGGATTCCAAAAATAAGTCTTCTCCTTGAACTTTTACAATTGACCTTCCAAATACAATCAATCCTTTGATAGTCTAACCTTGAAATCTTTGGAGTGATAATTGTCTACTTTAATGGAGAGTATTCTTACGGAATTTCATTCCCTATGATGTAATTAACTATGAAGGCTTACCTTCATAAGGAACTTAAGAATGCAGCTTAATATAAACCCTACTTTATTCATTTATGTAAAGTAGGAGAAAAATCTCTGGTATATTCGAAGACCCTTCATGTCATAAGAGTCCTTATTAAGTGATTAAGTCTATTATAGGGTGATGCCTCTATCTTTCAAGATAGTACATCATACCTCAATATCATACCCGATCACTTCAATAAGTACCTCATACGATCTGCGTGGTATCCCCCCCCCACCCCACCCCTCCTAAAATAAACACCACGAGCTTTATAGGCCATAGTATATTGCCTTTCTCATGCTTCATGGAAATGTTGAGCGGCAGCATCTTGATCATGGTCCAACAAGGATATGACCTACTCAAGTCTAGTTACTTGAGCATCTGTCTGTGAGCAAACCTCATATATGGCCATAATAGCCTGCATGATTATAGCTCTTCTCTCGAGTAGATATTTCCTCCTTAGCTATTATTCTTATAATTCAGTTGATATATCAAGAAGCTTAAAATGTGCTCTAGAAAGCTCTCTCTGGTAGTTTCTCAAGGCTTTGAGGCTATGCTCCAGGTCTTGACAAACTAGACAGACTTGGTATGAGG
The DNA here is from genome assembly GCA_021442155.1 of Cymbidium sinense. Taxonomy (NCBI): domain Eukaryota; kingdom Viridiplantae; phylum Streptophyta; class Magnoliopsida; order Asparagales; family Orchidaceae; genus Cymbidium; species Cymbidium sinense. The sequence goes on from CM038221.1 coordinate 189,058,252, forward strand.
TAGCACTGAATGAGGTTTTTGCAGTGGTATTGCTATCTGACAAAACCTCCTCATAGGTAGTGCATCATGAGAATATACCGAACTCAACATCTCTGCATAGTGATTCTGAAAGTTGTAGTTTTCCTACTTTGGGATCTAGGGCAATGGCATAATCCAATAAAGAGTTTGGCTCTACATAGAAGTTATGAAGCTTAGGCAAGACCTCTTTGTCAATGCTCAGCAGTAGATGACGTAGTGCCATTACTATATGAGATAGGCTCTTAGAAGAGCCACACTATAATAGACATGAATGCCTATGAAGTATCCTAGAGATAAAACATGATATCTCAAGGCCAGATGGTTTTCTTTTTGAATAGTGTAGTTAGGACTAGGTGTAGGATGGCTCACTACACAAGAGTCAGCATTGTAGAAATCACACTGTGTGGTACTCAATAATATCCAAGTTGAGTTGGATAAGAGTAGTTCATGACTAGTTATTTATGTGATGGATTCCTCTAGAGATAAAACTTCTCTATTATGTAGATGATCATCATTAATAGGCTAAGTAGAGGCTGAGGAAGGTGCATTAGCATCTTTTGAAAGTATCGATGTGCCATTTCTCCCTATCTGCCATACTGGTGGCTGGATAGCTATTGGTAGCTTGACTTCTGTTGGCGGATCAACTACTATTGGTGGGATGGGAATATATGTGAAATCATTAATCCCTGGTGTTCCATGCCCTAATCAGTTGATGAAAGACTATGAATATTTATATCTTCTCTGTCCTGAGTAGATGAAGTCTTTTGTCATCGCTTTCTAGTGTCACTCTACTCCTTTGATGATCTTTTGGGAGCCTGAGTTGTGTGTCAAGAGAAATGTAAATCTTGAGATGGTTTAGCTCTCCTCAGTCTACGATTATTTATACAAAAAATTAACTCCAAGAAAAAAGAGAAGGTATGGTATATTGATAATAGCCATAAGTGACTAATCTCACGTAAGCTCTGCAGCTAAGCTTTGAACCAGTCCCTAGGTGAAGTATGAAATTTCATGCTATAATAGTTTCCACTAGGTGAACAGACAGTGGTAGTGTCCCTAGGGAGTGAGTATCTGACACATTCAGTATATATGGCAATCCATATATGAATGTGGCGAATGTGAACTCGTACTGCCTAGCCACTCTATTAGGATTGTATCCCTCTAACATCACAGACTCATGGCGATGATAGTAAAGCTAAGCTAGTCTCAGCTCGATGAGGTATTTAGTTATACATCTATGTCCTAGATTCACCAATAGTAAAGTTGCCCCCCTATCAGTGAGAGAATCCATAAATCTCTATCCCAAACTTTAAGCAAATAAGCTATGAAAGGCTGATTTATGGATGATCTGAAAGTTATCTGTCATGCGTAATGGAGCAAACATGAATGTTTGGATCTGATCTCTGTCTAGAAAGATTGTAGCCCTGCTCAACTGCATTATCAGAGGGAAATGTTGTTCTTCAAAATACGAGGGTGTTTCAGGACAACTGAATTCTCCCGAAATATGAGCATGAATCCACCCATGTAGATAATGTCAAGAGGCATCCACATCATATTGTCATGAATCAATCATGATGCTAAATCTACCCAATCCATAGTACAAGTAAGCTAATACAATAGGCGCCAACATTATCCTTCAGCCATGAGCGAGTAAACTGGCCATAGGGAGAGTAGAAGGATGAAAATTTCTATTATGGTCTGGGAACACAAAGTAGCATAACTAGGTTGCAATGAAGGATACTAGAGATAACTCTTCATCAATGCCTCATGCTAAAATATGTCAGGAATTCATTCTACCCTTTAGTTTAAATTAAGCACTATCAGACCTCTCAAAAGAGTGAAATCCCATATCAAATGGATCATATAGTCATGGAAAATGAGACAAGCATACTACCAGCTGTAGGAAGCTCTCAAAACATGTATCTAAAGTGATCTTTCCTCATCATCTGTGGCCTGCTCTCTTCTCCCAGTGTAGCTCCTAGTAATGAGCTAGAGCATGATGGAGGCATGTCAAGTATATATAACCACCCCTCCTATGCTGACCATCTGACTGATGTTGAAAATGCTCATGATCTAGAGGAATGCATTTTTCATAAGGAGTGCCCATGATAGGGAGGCCCATTATATCCTGTATATCAGCCATCATGACTATCATCTCATGTGGTCCAATCCAACACGTATCAGTAGCCCTATCCCAATATTTTGTGTCACTCTAGATCTAGGTAAAAGTTAGGCGGCTATAATCAAAGAGAGATGTGTAGACTGCATGATATATGCTAGCTTTTATAAAAATATCGCCATGCATCTGCAAGTGACGATGCGCCTAGTATATATAGCCACTAACTGCTATCAAGGGTGTATCAAATAATAATTTTGGACCCCAGTCTTCTACTTAATGATTCAGTATGCGGTAACCCAATAATTAAACTATACCTACAGAGGGGTCTATATCTTTAGCTAGTCGAAGGATATCTTATCTCTAAAACTAATAGGGTCTATGACTCACTCTAGAGGAATGTCATGGCTATGCCTCAATCTGATATTGGTCACCCAGTCAATTGGATCATGACCTACCAACAAGTTTGATTTAGATGTTAAAATGCATGATGATCAGTGAACAAATCCCCAAAGATATCTCTATCTAGCAACATATCCTGATGCAATGAAAGTTGCTCATAAAATTTGACTATGCCATGTGGACCATGGGCCTCAATAATGGCCCATATCTACTCCTCAGTAGGCTCTATAAGTAGTATATCACTTGGCCATCTCCAGGAAAACATTGTAGTTGATCTGTAGCTAATCTGAATAAGAGAAGCATGTAAATTTCATAGGCATTATGAAAAATAATAATATCTGGATTTATAAAAGAGTTGTTCTTGTTTGCTTTGATTCAATCTTCTCTTATTTCAAAGATTTTAAATTTATATTCAATTTTAAATTTTTTTGAACACACGAAATCCAAATTTATGTTTAGACTCATCCCTTTTTAGATATAATTATATCTAAGGTTTGGAATTTAGACCTAGCACATTCTTGCCATGATGGATCCAATTTAAATATAGATCTGGTCATTTTGGACATAATGGATCTGATCCAACCCTTTTGACATAATGGATCTAATTTAAATATAGATCTAGTCCTTTGGGACATGATGTATTTGAGAGCCCCTTTAGGCATAATGGATCTAATTTAAATATAGATCTGATTCTTTTATACATGATGGATCTGATCTTACCCCTTATATCTGATTTAAATACATATCTTATCCTTTTGGAAGTGATGGATTTGATCCGGGCCCTTTGGGCATGATGGATCTTAATTTATATATAGATCTAGTCCTTTTAGACATGATGGACCTCATACGGCCCCTTTAGGCATGATAGATCTTAGTTTAAAAATAGATTCAATCTTCTAGATATGATAGATCTAATTTAAATATAGATCATTTTTTATTTGAAAAATTTTCTCCTCGATAGGGCGCTTTCTTGCATTACAAAGCTTATAAAATTTCCCCTATTTACATGGTACTTTTTTTTAGATGGGTAATTTTCTTGCCACATTTTCAATTCGTACTATCTCTTCAATTATGCATCTTAGATTTGATTTTGATTTTTTTCATTTGTTATGTATAATATCTCTTGAGATATTGGCCATTTATAGGAGGCATGGGTCTCATCCTTTTTGCATCAACGAGTTAATAAACTCCCCCTTCATATACTTTTTCAATAATATATGGTCCTTCCCAATTTGGGTCAAAATTTTCACTAGTTCATTGATATAGAATGATAGGCCTTTAGTACCATGGCTTTAGAGCTTCGGGCAAACCAGGGCATCATGGGCTCGAGTCATTTTTGCTCTATATATTTTTAGACTATGCTGAGCCTGCATTTATAATTCATCAAGAGCCACTAGCTCTTTGAGTCATATCCAAATACTTTCTTCCATTATAAGTTTATTTGGAACAGCCATACAAAGTGATAGTATCTTCACTTCAAGAGACAGTATCGCTTATGCTCTGAACACTAAGGAGTACGGTGTTGCTTGTGTAGCAGTTTTATATGTGGTATGCTATGCCCATAATGCTTATATTAATTTGTCATGCTATTCCTTTTTTATTTTTAGAGAGAATTTTCTTGAAAAGCTTAATCAACATCTTATTGAATGCTTCTATAAGACCATTGGCTTTGGGGTTGTATATTGAAGAGTACAATCTATCTATCTTGTATTTCTCGATGAAGCGATAGACTTTGGTATTCTTGAAGACAGTATCATTATTGGATATAATTCTTTGAGGTACTCCAAATCGGTGGATGATATAATCTTGAAAGAACTTCACTACATTATTTCCTCTAACTTCTTTTAAGGGATCACTTCTATCCATTTGGAGAAATAATCAATTGTAGCTAGAATGAAATGATGTCCCCCAGGAGATGGAGGATCTATTAGGCCAATTATATTATTCCCCCAACTTTCAAATGGCCATGATGCCACTATTAGATGTAACACATTGGGTGGTCGATGCACATGTTTGCATATATTTGACATTGATGACATCATTTGGAATGTTCCATGCTGTCTTGCATTATATTGGGCAAATAATACCCATTCATTTAACTTTGATTTTCATTTTAGGACCAGATTTGTGTGCATTGCATAATCCTTCATGGACTTCAGCCATTACTATTTTGTCTTCATCTGGTCCTAGGCATCGCAACCACATTTGGTCAAATGAGCGCTGGTATAATACATCATTCACAAGAGCATATCATAATGGTTTTTTTGAGATCTAATGATTCATTGACTTTTCTTTTGGAAATCCACCTCCTTTAAGATAAGTGATAAATTATTTTCTACAATCCTCTTCTTTTGTTATTGTAGAGATTTCTTGGCTTTGTTTAGGTTCAAAAGCCAATAGAAGGGTTGGTGTCAATGCTAGCCTCCTTTGGACTATTATGGTAATTAGCTCCTCCATTGGGTCTATCATTTCCATAGCTAACTTAGCTAAACCGTCAGCTTTACCATTGTCTCGACGTGGTACTCTTGTAATTATTATTTTAGGGATTTGCTTGAGGAGCTCTAGAACATGTTTTTAATAAAGTGCCAATTTATGCTTGCTTATCTTAAATGTTCTAATTATCTGTCATATTATGAGTTACGAATCTCCATAAACATGAAGTTTCTTAATCTTCATGTTAATTGTTAGTTCTAGGTGCATAATTAATGCTTCATATTCGGCCCCATTATTGGTTTGAGGTTCCATTAAGCTGCATGAATATTGGAGAATACCACCTTGCAGTGTCACAAATACTAATCCAATCCTGACATATACTATAGGAAAACCTTATAGCTTAGCTAGCTTTATTGATGAAGCTCATCAAAGTAGAGTTCCCATTCTGATGGTTGCTCCCATTTTGATGGTTGTTGAGCTTCTTCCACTTCGAAGATTTGTTCATCAGACAATTCACTATTGAGTAGAGAATCTGTTGGTGAGGAATGAGAAGCTAGGAAGTCAGCAAGAGCTTATCCTTTTATAGTTTTTTATGAGAAATAAGCAATATTAAATTGAAGTAACATAACTACCCACTTAGCTAAATGACCCATCAAAGTTGATCCAGTCAATAAAAATTTTATAGGGTTGACTTTGGATATCAATGTTATATTATGTGATAACATATAGTGTCGCATTTCTGAGTTACAAATACCAATTGTAAACACTTCTTCTCAATAGGAGAATATCTTATTTCAGCTCCTATTAGATGTTGAATTATGTAATATAGGACATTTTCCTCTCCTTCTTTATTATTTTGAGCTAGTAGAGCTCCTAATGATTCTTTTAGGGATGCTATATTCAATATCAGCAGCTTCTCTCTATTATTGGTGCTACTAAAATTGAGGGATTCAATAGATATTATTTTAGGCTGTCAAACTCTTCTTGACAAGCATCATCTCATACAAAAGGTGTATCCTTTTTCATCAATCTGGTGAAAGGTTGGCATCTCCCTGATAAGTTAGAGATGAACCTTTCGATGTAAGCCAATTTATCTTGTAATGGATGTAACTTCTTCAATATTTTAGGTGATGGAATTTTCCTTATCACCTTTCGTTTAGAAGGATCAATTTCAATCCCTCTATGATGTACAATAAAGCCTAAGAATTTTCTAGAAGTTACACCAAAAGCACATTTTAGCATGTTCATCTTCAAGTTGAAACTCTGAATTCTTTTGAATATAACTCTGAGATCATGTATATGCTCGATTTGATCTTTTCTCTTTATGACCAAATCACTGACATAACATTTTACATATATATATGTATAAGGTCATCGAAGATATAAGTCATTGCCCTTTGGTATGTAGTGTCGGCTTTCTTTAGGTAAAATAGAATTTCCTTATAGCAATATATATCTATTGGTGTGCAAAAGGATGTATGTTTTTCATCTTCCAGGGCCATCTTTATTTGATTATAGCCCGATGAACCATCCGTGAAGGAGAACATATCATAGTTTGATGTGTTATTAACCATGAGTTCTACATAAGGTAATGAGAAGTCATCTTTTGGGCATGCTATGTTTAAGTCTCAGAAGTCAATGCAAATATGAATTTGTCCATTCTTCTTCATAACTGGGACAATATTGGTAATCCAGTCAGCATATTTTTCTTCTCAAATTAATCCTAATTTGATGAGCTTTTTAGTTTAGAGGTAACTTGTTGTTTGATTTCTAATCTCATTCACCGTGATGCTTGTTTTACAGGTGGGACATCTGGCTTGATGGCATGTTTATTACGGTCACATATGATGATAGGCCTAACATTTCACTGTAGTTCCATGCGAAGCAATTTTTACACTCATAGAGTAGTTCTTTTATTTCCCCTAACCTTTCTGGTGTGAGGCTAATATTAACCAAAGTTAGCTTAGGTTCTTTCTCAATGCTCGGGTTGATTTTTTGGAGTTCGTCAACGATAGCTTGATTGTGTTTCTCAAATTTCTTTTGGGTCTCTTTGAGGTCAATGATTAGATCTTCTTCAAGTATGTCATTATTTTTGAATGAAGCATCAGTTAGTTCATATGTATTTTCTACAAGGACTTCTTTTTTATAGGATATGACATAGCATAAGCTCACTAAGGGGGATACTGAAGCAATATATCCTAATCCCCACGTAGTAAATTTTTCATCCCCTTGCTAGAGCTTCTTAACAATTGAGCCTGAACGCTTGATTGTGTAGGCTAAATATTATTCTTGACTAGCTTTGTTAGAGCCGACGAGTAGTACCGAGGGATCAAAATATCTTCTCTCTCAAAATCATCTTCATCGAATAATATTTGTGTGGGATTAAGAGTTTGTTTTTATACTTTGTATAAAAGAATCCCACATTCATCATATCCTTTCTTAGGAGGAACATGGAATATTTTCATTTATTTTTGTTAAGGCTTTTATATGTACCTTTGTCACTATAATTTTCTTTATAGTCTTAGTGGAGCTTTGAGATTTAGGCAACCTTATTAGAGAAACATAAGTTTTCTCTAATTGTTTTGTCACTCCATTAGTGCTAGCTTCTTCTATCATCTAGCTAATTGAGGCTTTCCTATGTTGATAAAATACTAATTCATCTTCATCATCCTTAGTATCGTTGCCAAGGAGGTGGACTATCCTGTGCTGTTTTAATTCATTGGTATTTTTACCTTTGAATTATCACCTTTCAACATTAACCTTATAGGTGGAGTTGTTTTCTTCTAGGATTTTACTTCTCCTACCTTTTTAAAAATGAAACACTTATCATCATCATAAATCTTAATCTCGTGTATCAAGAATGGACTCCTGTCACATTCAATTTAGTATTCTTCACCATTTTGTGTGTATTTCATATAGTGATGGAGAGTTGAAGGTACTATGCCATATTCATGAATCCACAACCTACCAAGAAATGATTTGTAGGCAACTTGGGCTCCGATCACATGAAATTTAGCTTCTATGTGCAATTTTTTGAAGCGTATAGATAGACCATAGGATCTCAAAGTTTGTTGTCTTTGTTCATTAAACCTTTGTAGAAATATTGTCCCTTTATCAAAATAGCGAGAATATAAAGCTAGCGCTCATAGTGTTTTAGTCGTTATAAGATTGACTGAAGCACCAGGATCCATCAGTATCCTTTTTATGCAGACAGAGTTACTTTTAATTATAACATAAAGTGGGTGATTATTATCAGTCATCCCTAATAATAGGTCATTCTCATTGAATAAGATGGTTACTGGTTTCTAGGAGATTAAATCTCCCTTCATCTTCGCTTTCACTAAGAACACTTTGTACTATTCTGGGCTTTATAAAACCTTGATTAATGTCTCATGTATATCCTTAGATAACATGAGAGCATCATAAATGCTTAGCAAGGCAGGAAGCTTGCAAAAGTGTGCTAGAACATTATAGTGTACCCTTATCTTGGTAGACTATAGAGGTTTAGCCGATGGTGGAGGTAAGACAGTTTCATCGAGTTAGCTTTGCCTTGGTCACTAGCTTTCTATTGTGAAGGTAGAGAAAAACTTTTCCAGCTCCTTAGCTCGACTTGTGTCACTTCTTCTGTCTAATCCCCTTTATTAGAAGAATTCTATGAATTTTATGTTCCTTTAGAGTTTTCAAGGTTCTCAGTGCTTTCTGAATTATTATCCAACTTAGAATATAATTTCTTCAAGCATGACCTGGCCCTCCTTTTTATATATTTCTCTCTAGGAAAGCATAGTTATCCCTCAGAGTCGGTTGAAGTTACAATCATATTTCTGATGTGATATGTTTCTGTCAAAACTTGTTCTTCAGAGTTTTTTGCACCAAGTTTTAAATGGGCCATGTATTCTTACAGCTTAATAGGCTTTCAAGGAGATTGTTCGTACTCCTCTGAAGAGTCAATCATTTTATATGTTTTAGATTTTGACTTTCTTGATTTCCTTTTTTTTCTTCAACTTAGAGGTGTTGACCTCACTTTTGGAGTGAGCTCTCATTCCCTCTTCTTAGACTTAGGAGTCTTCTAGACACTAAGACTTCCTTAGTCATAAGGCACTTCTAGCACTTAGGTGAACACTTAACCTAAGCCTAGAGACTAGAAGGGTTAACCATAAGATTTGGCTATGCCTTAAGACTTAGGGAGATCCACCTACCCTATAGCCTAAACCCAATCCATGTTCACCTTCTTAAGCCATAACCAAACCTCAAATTCAATTCAAATACAAATCCAAATCCAAATCAAATAATTAAAATCTAAGCCCAAATTCCAAGCCAAATGATTAAAACTCATGATCAAATCCAAACTCAAAATCAACCCAAGCCCTATAATTTTATCTTATGGACTTAACCTTAGCCAAATTCAAATCAATCCAAAATCAATTAATTTTCTCTTAATCAATTTATATCTTCAATCATCTTCCTAAATATATATCAAATTCACTTTCAAATGATCAAAACTAAATCAAACTAAATCAAATCATACTAAATCCTGGCCAAGCCCCATGACCTACCTTCTTGAGCTTAGCCAAACCTTAACCAAAATCAATCCAAACTCAATTGATTTTCTCATAAATCAATCATATCTTCAATCATCTTTCAAAATATAAATGAAATATACATTTAAATTATCAAAACTAAATCAAACTAAATCAAAATCATAACCTAAGCCATACTCCATGGACTTAGCCAAATTCCTTCATTCCAAAACTCAAATTCAATTGATTTTCTCATGAATCAATCATATCTTCAATCATATTCACAAATATAAATGAAATCTACAATCATCATGCCAAACCAAAATCAACCCAAGTCAAACCCAACTTAACCCTTTTAACTTGAAATATTCAAATGAACTAAAACCCATTTGAACCCAAACCAATTATAATTGAATTTATATATCAATCCCAAATCCATATATAAACTTAACCAGCTCAAACTCAACCCAAAATCAAGCCAACTAAACCTAATTGGTCCACTTGACCCAAAGTGGCCAATTTGACCTATTTGAACCGAGTTCTAATTCTACCCAAATTAGATTGAACCAAACCCACCAAAGCCTCATATCATGATTGTTGATCACCATAGGATAATCAATTATCATTAATTGGGTTAAACTAAGTCAACTTATTCATTTGACCAAGTCAACCTCTTAATCCATGTGAACCCAAACTAGCTAAATTATAACCTAAGCCAAATCCATTGAAACTAATGATTCATACCGACCTAAAATTAATATTTGAACATGACTTGACCTTCAATTAAGATAAACCAAACCCTCTTGACCCAATTTGACATAAATGGCCAAAATGGGTCAAATATTGATACAATCCAAATTGATTACAACCAATGGCTCAAATTCATTCCAAATTGATTGTTGAACTTAATCAAGGCCTTAATTAAGCCCAATTTACCCAGCAGACCCAAATGACTTATTGAACCTAACTTGACCTAAAGGGTCAATCAAATTCAAATTAAATTTAACCAAAGCCTACAACATATTCCAAATGATCAACCAAACCCAAACCAAGCCATGACTTTTGGTGGGTCAAATTGGTCAACTTGACACATTTGACCCAAATAAACTCAAGTGAGCCAAAATCAAATCTAAGCCAAACTAAATCAAACCAATGACACCAATACACTCCAATTGATCATACAAACTTGACCCAACCCACCCAATTTGGCCAATTGGTCAACATAACCAGATTGGAGCCAATTTGACATAAATGAGTCAAATTAAGCCAAATCAAACCAAATGAACTCCAAATGACTTAAAATTTGGCCCAACCTACTTTTGACTCATTTCAAATATGCGCAAATCAAATCTCATGCCAAATGACCATTCTACCCTTGGGCTACGGGTATACATGAGACAAATCACCATGTAAGTGGCCATTTCCATTTCTGGGCCACTCGACACCCTCTCAATGGTCCATCTAGGCACTAAAGACATTGACCAACTTGACCTAAGAGTTGGTTGGGTCAGCCATGACCCATGGGAGGTGAAATCACCTCACCTCCCCCATTAGAGTATTTGAAACACTAAGGACACCCACTACCCTCCTTGGTAGCCACCTCCACACCTTCACCCAACCAAATCGGGCCACCTCATCCACTCCTAGCCACCCATGACCCTCTGAGGTAGCCAGATAGCCACTAGGAGCCAAATCTGATCGGGTCATCCGATCAAGGGAAAGAGGGGGTATACTCCCTCCAATTCATTTCAAACCAAGCACTTGAGCATAGTGAGAGCCCTAGCATCCTCAAAAGAGTTTTCCAGAGCTTTTCCAAAGCCCCCAAGCCTCCCTATTCTCAGTTTCCTTGAAGTTAAAACATGGCATCCTCCCCTTGATTCCCATTTGCTCAAACCGGAACCAAAGTGCAAATAACTTTGCACACACCATCCTTGGAGCTATTCGAGCAAGAATGAAACATCCCCCAAGCTTCGTGATAATTGGAGGGAGGACTTCAATTAACACCGGCCTCCCATGCTTTGGGTATTGATCTTCTGAGCCATTCACCTCAAATTGGAGCTTGTGTTGATCAGTAGGGTTTCATCTCTATTAGACGAAGCTTCCTCAATTGAGATTTCCACCAGTCTTAAGCTCCGGTGAGGTATGCCATTAAAACTGAGCTTTGGGTGAAAATGAATCAGAGCTTTTTGAAGAAAACTTGCACGTCATGTGGTCTTAGCCATTGGATCCCCTTGGATCTTTCATGCGAAGGTGTGGAATCCATTTGGAGTCAATCCGAGCTTGGGTGAGCTAGAATCACACGAGCGATGGCGGACGGACTCTGTTCTCTCTCACTCTCGTGACAATAGATCACGCATCATCCATTCTGCGTGATCAGTACATACGGTCGTGATTAGATCTAATATATCAATTCAATTTAATCCTATTGAGCAATGGGATTAATCGTGGTCATCCGAGTTTAGATCGATGGTACGAGCGCATCTGTGCAGCATGCAGCGACCATAAATTTAAATAACCAATCCTGCGGCGTCACGTGAAAAGTGCACCGCATCAGCGTGCCACGTGGTGCCGACTGGATTAAGAGTTAATTAGGCCTAAATAATGTGTTTTAATTGCTGAAATTTGCAAAAATTATAATTAATTGTAGATAAATAAAAAAATATATAAATAAACACTCATTTTAAAGGTATTTCAAAGGGGAATTTATTAAAATATTCTTAATTAATTTTGGACTGTTACTAGGGATTAATTAAGGTTTAATTAAAAATTAATTAACTTAATTACCTTTTAATTACTTTAGTAATTAATCTCAAACTTTGTAGGTTAATTCAATGGGATGATCTCTACCTCTCATAATTTTCTTGGGATTTATTGCTTAATCAATTATGGAAATTAACTAATTAAGCCCTAATTACTATATTAAGTTAATTAATAATTAATTAATCTCATGAACATTAATAAATTAATTAATTAAGTAGTTAATTATTGTTTAACAGTGAATAAAACTATAGGATGAGGTTGAGGCTTCCTCCTTAGCCCATTTCCCTTAGGTTCATTCCATTAATCAAACTAATTAAGGCTTAATTAATTACTTAAATTATTTAATTGATTAAATTAAAATATTAATTAATTACTTAAATTATTTAATTGATTAAATTAAAATATTAATCATGTTATACTTTAATTAATTAAGTCTTGGGTAGACCCTTGGTGTTCAACAACCTAAAATCTAAGGAAATTATAATTAGCCCACATGTGTGGGAGAATTATAAGAGTACTTAATTTCCTTAGCTTAATTATTTGTGTATTGCATTAGGCCCCTTTCCTTTCTTAGGATCATTGCTAATTTTATTTCCAATGCATGTACATATCATGTTGGCTCATAATTATTTGGGTAATTATGTTAAGGTAACATAGGAAAGGGTTAATTAATGGATTTAATGCATATTATAACTTAATTAACCCATAAAAATCAACTTAATTGCATGTCATTAAACCAATTGAATTAATAGACATGGGATGGGGTTAGGACCAGCAAACTCTTTCTTATATCCTTAAATCAAATCAAAATATGAAATTAAAAAAATGCCATTAAGAAAGCTTTGGTTTACTTTAAATAGTTTTATTTGATATGATTGTCCTTATGAGTTAATTTGATTGAATGAGATCATGTGTTTATGTTTATTTATTCCTTTTCAATCAAGCTAAATATTGTATATCATTTGAAATCATACATTCATATTTTCAAAATCAATTAAGTCAAATGGTTTCCTTTTATGTGAAGCTTGTATGTGTTGAATTAATTTTATAATATGTGTGGCTATTATCACTAGTAAATTCAAGCTATTTCTCAAAAGTTTATAAATCAATTACACTGATTAGAGTGATAGTAGTTATGAATGCATTTAGGTTTGCATGTGCTTATAGCTTAGGTATGTGAAGTAAAGCTTTATTTTTCTTAGTTCATATGTAGTTTTATGTGTGTTTGAATGCTACTAAGTATATAGTCTGGGCATCTCGGGAATATGAGGCTTTAGCTAGCCCCAAGGAGGACATTTGATTACCTCACTTGCCTGGTGTTGACCTCATTTTTGGGATGAGCTCTCAACCCCTCCATCTTAGACATAGGACTTCTCATAGACTTTAAGAGTTCCTTAGTCTTAAGACACTTCTAGTGATTAGGTGAATACTCAACCTATCCCTAGAGACTTAGAAGAGTTAGCCATAAGAATAGGTCATGCCTTAGGGGTGTTAGAAAAATTTTCCTATGCTTGAACCAAATTCTTACTTCCCCTTCAAAGTCTCAAATCAAAAGATTGATTTTCTCCAACTCATATCAACTCCAACTCTAACTCAAACCTTGAACCAATTCAATGGATTTTCTCAAATCATGAATCAATCCCAAATAATTGAAACCTATGATTGAAGCCCATGATTGGATTCTAAACTCCAAAATATTTCTCAAGTCATTTGATTCCCTCTCATGGACTTAGCTCAAATCAAATCTAAATCAATTCAAATTCAAGGAATTTTCTCATAACCCATTTATATTCTCATTTAAATTCACAAATATAAATGAAATATAAATTCAAATACCAAAAATAAATTCAAAAAAAAATCAAATCCAAATTTGACCAAAATCCAGCCTAAGTCTTTCAAGTCAAAATCTTGAACTTAGCCAAATCAAATTCAAATCAAGCCAAACCCTTGATTTTTCTTCATGATTCAATCAATCCTACAATCATGAATCCAAATATAAACATAAAATTTATACATCAATCCAAAAATAAATTCAAAACTCAAACTCAAATTCAATCAAAATTCAACCTAAGACTTCCAAGTCAAATTCTTGAACTTAGCCAAATCAATTTTAAATCAAGCCAAAACCTTGATTTTTCTTCATGATTCAATCAATCCTTCAATCATGAATCCAAATATAAACATAAACTCCAATCATCAAACCAAAACTAAATTCAAAAATTAAACCCAAGTCAAACTCATGTTCATCCTTTTTGAACTTGAAATTATCAAATGAATCAAAAACCCATTTTACTTCAAACCACTTGCAAATGGATTTATATTTCAATCATAAGTCCATATGTGAGTTCAATCAAACTTGATTCAAGCATTGATAAAGTAAAGTGACGTACTTAGGCTCACTTGACCCAAAGTGACCTAAAGTACCCCTTTTGAGCCAAATTATAATCCTACCCAAATTGGATTGAATTAAACCCACCTAAGCCTTACATTGTGAGCAACAATCATCATAAGATGATCAATCACTCAAACTCGGTCAAACCAAGTCAAACCTAAGTGTTTACCAAGTCAACACTTAGCCAAAATGAAACTTAAACTAGCCAAAATCCACCATACACCTGTGTCTAATTGATTGTCCAAAATAAAAATAAAATATAATAAAATTTGCATTATATTTAAGTCATTAAAGCATGCCCTACATGATGTAGTCTCTTAGGGAGTGTGTTTAAGGACTTAATCTCTTTCTAAATAAATAATAGCTTAGCTATCTTGCAAAAACATTTGACTTGCCTACATATTTTAAAATTGTAGGAGGAGTTAGTTGGCAGCCACCCACAGGCGGTTATAAGTCTAATAGTTAGGTGGTTTATCTTCTCTTGTGGAGGTAAATCAAATACCCATTTTTACCTTAGATTTAGGTCATGATTTTGGCCCTCGCCAAAGCTCCATAGATTTAGGTTCAATGATTGCTACTTCCCTTTGCTGGCTACGAGCATAAATCCTCACCTCTTAGGCATTTTCGTGACCTTGTATCATGGAATTATAAGCCCTAGCTTTCTAAGAAAAATTCAACTCAAATAAATCAATTCAATTTCAAAAATGTAAAACCCCACCATAAGATAGTTTGGGGTTCTTACTAGGCTTCTTAGTATCTTAAGCACCCCCTACTTGTTTTCATTTGGCTTCGATAAGAACTCCCTCCTCTTGATCAATCTCACTTGACTCTCTAAAAATAAACTAATCAATTGATAGTCCTACCTTTCAAAATTTTTGAAGATAATAATCATTTACTTTAATCGAGAGTATTCCAAAGGAATC
Source organism: Cymbidium sinense (assembly GCA_021442155.1). Taxonomy (NCBI): domain Eukaryota; kingdom Viridiplantae; phylum Streptophyta; class Magnoliopsida; order Asparagales; family Orchidaceae; genus Cymbidium; species Cymbidium sinense. The sequence continues at coordinate 189,073,810 of CM038221.1, forward strand.
CTATTCCTTAGGATGTAATTAACTATGGTATGAGGGAACTTAACACAATTTAAAATAAACCCTACTTTACTTTTTCATATAAAGTAGGGGAAGAATCTTTGGTACATTCCAAAGACTCATAGTCCTTAGGAGTCCTTATTGAGGTAATTAGGTCCATTATAGGGTGGTGACTTCTATCTCTCAAGATAGTACACATTTCCTCAATGTCATACTCGATCACCTATTGACCTCATTTTTAGAATGAGCTCTTAACCCCTCCATCTTAGGCATATGATTTCTCTTAGACTTTAAGAGTCCCTTAGTCTTAAGACACATCTGGTGATTAGGTGAACACTCAACCTAGCCCTAGAGACTTAAAAGAGTTAGCCATAGGAATAGGCCATGCCTTAGGGGTGTTAGGAAATTTGCCTACCTTATAGCTTGAACCAATCCTCACTTCCTCCCTTCAAGTCAAACTCAAATCAATTATAGCTTAATTGATTTTCTCCAAACTCAAATCAATTCCACATGATTGAAATCCATGATTGAAACCCATGATTGAAATCCAAATCAAATTCCAAAATCTTTCCTAAGTCACTTTGATTTCCCTCTTATGGACTTAGCCAAAATCAATTCAAACTCATGAAATTTTCTCATAACTTTTTTATATTCTCATTTATATTCATGTATGTAAATGAAATATAAATTCAAATCAATCAAACTAAACCCAAAATCAAATCCAAAAATCCATAATCAAATTTCAAATCTTTCCCTCATTTGATCCCCTCTTATGAACTTAGCTCAAGTCAACTTCAAATCACTTCAAATTCATGAAATTTTCTCATAACCCATTTATATTCACATATATAAATGAAATATAAATTCAAATATCCAAAACCAAATCCAAAAATCAAACTCAAATCTATTCAAAATTCAACCTAAGCCTTTAAGTCAAAATCTTGATCTTAGCAAAATCAATTTCAAATCAAGCCAAATCCTTGATTTTTTTTCTTCATGATTCAATCAATCCTTTAATCATGAATCCAAATATAAACTCAAACTTCAATTACTTAACCAAACTCACTTCAATCACTTAACCAAACTCACTTCAAAAATCAAACCCAAGTCAAACTCATGTTCACCCTTTGAACTTGAAATTGTCAAATGAATCAAAACCCATTTGACTTCAAACCACTTGCAAATGGATCTATATTTCAATCATAAGTCTATATGTGAGTTCAATCAAACTCAAATCAAGCTTTGACCAAGCTATTTGACCTACTTAGGCTCACTTGAGCCAAAGTGACCTAAAGTAACCCTTATGAGCCAAATTCTAATCATAATCAAATTGGATTGAACTAAGCCCATCTAAGTCTCTCATCATGATCAACAATCATCATGAGATAATCAATCACCCAAATTGGGTCAAACCAAGTCAAACCTAAGGGTTGACCAAGTCAACACTTAGCAAAAATAAAACCCGACATAGATAAAATTCACCATAGGCCAAATTGATTGAAGCCATTAATCTAAGTTCATTCATGATCAATGGACTTGACCAAGTCAACATTTGAGCCTAACCTACAAATTGACCACTTGACCCAAGTTGACCAAACTTGAAGTGAAAATCGTCAAAACTTGATCTTAGCCAAATTGATTGAACCAATGGGTTAAGTTCATTCCAAATCACTTGTTGAACTGAAATTGTAAATTGACCTTGAACCCAACTTGACCTAAAGGGTCATTTTGAGCCAAAATCAAACTTAACCAAAATTGGTTGGAAACAAAGATACCAATCCACTTCACATAACCAACCAAACATAAACCAACCCATGACCTAACCCAAATAGGTAAAATGGGTCAAATTGGTCAACTTGACCCATTTGAGCAAAATAAAATCAAATGAACCAAAACCAAATCTAAACCAAATTGAACTAAACCAAAAATGCCAAAACACTTCAAATGGTCATATGAACTTGACCCAACCCTTGGTTTGACCCATTTTGACCTAAATGGGTCAACATGAGCCAAATCATATCAAAACAACTCTAAATTCTATGAAACTTGGCCTAACCCATTTTTCAAACAGAACAAACATATTCAAATTGAAACCTAAGCCAAATGACCTATTTACCCCTAGGTCAAAGGGTAAATTTTGGCCAAATCCTCTCCATAACCACTTGGCACCTTCTTAATGGATCAAGTGAACACTAGGAAGTGTGGTGCACCCAACCCAATGGGTTTGGGTCAGCCCAACCTAGCCTAAGGCTAAAACATACCACCTCCTTCAAATTGAGCACATGGAATCCCTCCTCCACTCAACTAAAGCACATGGCCGCCTCACCCACTCCTTCTCTGACCAAAATCGAATGCAAGGACATCCTAAATGGCCTAACAAACCCATGGCATAAGCTCAATTGGATCAAAATGGCAAGTAAAGGCACAATCGTCCGATCCTTCAAGGGGGAGATATACTACCCCTAATTCAATTCAATCTTCACTCTCTCATACTCGATTGAGCTAAGGGAAGCTAAAGGAGGCTTTGCCAAGTGATCCCAAGCTTCTTAGAGTGAAATCAAATTTTCCATTCTCGATTTTCATAACTTGAAAATAGGGGAGCTCCACTCAAAATCAAATTTAGCCTACACTCAATATCAATCAAATTCCCTTTGCAAGCTCCATTAGTGAGCCTAATCAAACTTGCCCATGCTCTTTCCCAAGTTTCAAAGGCAAGGGAAGACCATCCTTGATCAAGACCGAGCTCAAGGAAAGGAGGAGTTGGCCCATAGGAGGATCTATAAAATCTCAGAGCCTCCAAACTTCAACAAAGCTTCGTTTCCACCAGACGAAGCTTCTCCAAGGGAATCGAGTACCGGTGATCACCTCCGGTGAGGTTAGCCATTAAACTAAGCTTAAGTTCAATATGATTTGGCCCTTTGTGAAGTACAATATCACCCCATGAGATGTTAGCTATTAGATGTGATCACCTTTGCATGTTGATGGTGTGGGTTGAGTTTCAATCCAATCCAAGCTCAATCGAGCTCAGATCTTCTTCTAGAAGATGGACGATGGCCATTCCTCATAGAGAAGAATAGGGAAGGATCACGAGCCATCCATCCGCACATTTTGGATGGACAACCATGATTAAAACACCTAGGATCTCACGTTTCACCCCTTAAGAACCACGGATCTAACCTCGATCATCCTTGATCGGATGGGTGAGAAAGCGTTGTCGCGACACGATTTACGATGTGATAACTTTTAATATCAATCCCATTGCCATTAGCGCATGGGATCAATGTAATGATTTAACATTTATTAAATCCTTGGTAACTTCTAAATTTATCTAAGCCTAGAAACATCATAAAAATATGAAATAAATTGTATTGGATAGATAATTGAACATAAAATATTCTGAAAATAATTTTAAGATATTTTGAATAGTTCTTTTCCCTGGATTTGGGTTTTATTAGGAATGTCATTTTGTTAATTACCCCCTAATTACTCCACTGATTAATCCCAAACTTCTTGTGCATAATTAGTGGGATAATTTCTACCTCCCCTAATTTTCTTGGGATTTATTGTTAGCTTAATTAGAGAAATTGTTAGTTCAATCCTTAATCACTCCCTTAATGTAATTAAGCTTAATTAAGAGTATCAATAGTGGTTTAACCCTCTAATTGAGTCAATTAAGTTTTGATTAAGTGAATATGAGGTTTAAAGAATAATTTTGGGATACTCTTCTTAAGATATTCCTTAAACTCCCCTTTTTTCTTCCTTAATCCAACCTTAATTAAGGGTTAATTCACTAATTATCCCCTTAATGAATTTCATAAAATTCTAAAACTTTCCAAAACTCAATTAATCTATCTTGGATAGATTCTTAGGTGTTCAAAAGCCTAAGTACAATTAAGAAAATCAAAATCTAATTCACATGTCTAACAGGGGTTACGAAATTACTTAAGTTAAACTCCTTAGTTTAATTAATCATTAATCATGAGCCAAATTTTTTCTTCCCCATTACAAATTTAAATTCCTTGTGAGATTTTATGTCATATCATTAGCTCATAATTATTTGATTAAGTATGCTAAGGTATAGGTAAGAGATAATTAACACACTTAATCCATACCTTAACCTAAATAAAATATAAAAAATCACTTAATGATCCTAAGAACAAACTAAATCAACAAACATATATGAAAATAGGTTAAGAATAGCAAACTCACCTCACATTTATCAAATTGAATCAAACTCAAAACAAAATAAAACCTTCCTTAAAAATAGCTTGATTTGCTTTAAGCTTTCTTATTTCATAAGATTATCTTTAGGAATTAATTAGGGTGAATGTATTTTGATGATTTCATCACTTTAGTTCTTTCCTAACATGCTAAATGTGCATGTCATATGAATTTCATGCATTCATACTTTTCAAAAATCAAATTAAAGATGAATACTTTCTTTATGTCAAATTGCATGTTTTGGCTAAAGTAAAAATATGAATGACTATTATCACTATTAAATCCAAAATTATTTTCAAAATCTATAAATCAAAACACCTAAAACTGAAAGTGTGGTACTTATAATTATCTTATAAGCTTGCATGTGGATATAAATATGAAGATGTGCATAGTGTAGCTTTCCTTCTCTTTCCTTTTAGTATAGTTTTGAATAGGATTTGGCAAAGTGTATAGTTCATTTGAAAAGAACACAACACTTGACTAACCTCATTCCTATTCATTTCTATGTTATTACTTAAGCAAAACATCCACACTTGTACATAAAAATTGCATAATCAAAATAAACAAACAAATATAAACTTTTTGCATCTTTCTTTTTCCATTCATTTCTTTTGTACATGTGTTTGTATTTAAGGAAAGTGGTATATTAGTCTGGACAACTCTGGGGTTACGAGGCTTTAAGTAAACCTAAGTAGGTTTTATACCTTACACCCCTGGTTAATAATGGCGTTGTACTCACTTATACCTTTCATACATACTCATGTGCATGTGAATAATGGATAAAAGAGACCCCTCTTTTCTACTTAATGAAAATCATGCATCATAAAGCATTTCAATTTTCTTAAGTAACATTTCTTAGCATTCTTCATAAAGTTTGCTAAATATTTCCACTTGTATGTATAGATATGCTTATGATGTATCCATATGCATGTTATACATGTTGGGAAAGAAATGAAGTGATGTGTATTTTGTGATTTTGTTTCACTTTACTTAATCTTAAAATGCATTTCTTATTGGATGGGATTTTTTAAAGAAAATCTAAACAATTTGGAATCTACTGGTAATTACCTAAGGGGGCTTGCCTCCATAGAGAACTTAATGAACCTAGTAAAAAGATAAACCCTGCATTACTTTATCATGTAAAGTAGAAGAAGAATCTCAGGTACATCATCCCGTAGACCCATAAGTCCATAGGAGCCCTTATTTTGGTGATTAGGTCCATTATAGGGTGGTGACTTCTATCTCTTGAGATAGTACGCCTTTCCCTCAATATCGTACCTGACCACCCTAATAAGTACACTTGCGACTCTATATGGTGTCCATCTAAAGAAAGAAGCAATCATCATCATATTGAATTTTCCCTCTCTTCTTTTCCTTTTATTGTTTTTCTTTTTGTCTTCATCTTTCTTTCCAAGAGGGATGATGATAAGAAAAGAGAACCCAAGAGGAAGAGGGGAAGATTGATTGATGATGGTGAATGCCAACCAAATTAATAAATTTTCCACCCACATCACCCTAATAAGAACATTTGCGGATCTGCGTGGCATCCCAACAAGGTGTATTTTTATATATATTTCTATTTTTTATTTATCCTTTTTTTCCCTAAGAAGAAAAGGGGATAGATGAAGGCAAAGATATATATAAAAGTTTTCACCACACCTAGTTTAACAATGGCACGTACTTATTTGATTTCATTTACATGTATTTCTACATTAGAATTTGGATAGGATCTTGTTTCACATACATAAATATTTCATTTAAATAAAAATGTAATTTTTGCATAGTTTTCTTTTTTTATTTGCTAATATATTCATGTGTAGTGAGATAGCAAAGTATATAGTCTAGACATCCAGGGAATACGAGCCTTTAGCTAGCCCTAAGGAGGTCATTTGATTATCTTACTTCCCTGGTTAACAAAGGCACGTACTAGCTTATTTCTCTTTACATGTGTATGTATTTGTGGCTAAAAGATTAAAATCCCTCTTTTCTACTAAAAATGCATGCATTCATAATTGACTAAGTGTTTGAATTAATTATTCATATGATTTGGAGCTTTCTTTCTCATATTCATGTATATAAATTTACATATGTTTGAATGTAAATGGGTATATAGTTTGGACATCCAGGGAATACGAGGCTTTAGCTAGCCCCAAGGAGGGCATTTGATTACCTCAGTTCCCTAGTTAATAATGACATGTACTTATTTAATTTCATCCCTATGTATTTTTGTATAATAACTTAAATAAAGCTTTAAACTGATATGATTAAATAATTCAATCACATAAAAGAATACAAACTTTAAATACACATATATATATTCATCATATAAATGTGCTAAAATATGTTGCATGTATAGATACACTTAGGATTAAAAATCATATGCATATTACATGTGATGGAAAGGAATAAGTTAATACATGCCAAGTGAAAGTAATTTAATTAGATTAATCATAAGATGCCTTTTATATTGAACAGAGTTATTTAAAGTGAACTTAAACTTAGGATTAATTTAAAAATATGTAATAAGTCATTCACTAAAGAGAACTAAATCAAATTAATATACTTTAGAAAATAACTTAAGGTAGGTATGGAAGAGGGCAATCCTCTTCCTTCTCTTCATAACACTTAGTTGCTATGTATAATCAAATGAAATAAAAGAAAAAAAACAAATTAAAATTCTTAAATCAATTAAATAGCTTCAAGTGAAATCAACCCTTCATGATAATTTGAATATGTTCTACACTTAGAAAAGTGTAACTCTAATGTCTTAGTTGAGACACACAACACAAGCTTTAACACACACATTAGAACTAAGTCACAACTTCTAGTCCTAAGTTAGGATGGTGCATGATGTGATGTATATTTTATTTTGTGATATATTATTTAGACTGGATGTTAGGGTGTATGCTTTGTAGACTAGATGTTAGGCCGATATTAGCCTAATTATATTTTCTACAGGGGATTATGCTTAAGAGGGTGCTTAAAATAAATATGAATGCTCTCTTTACAGGTTGCTTAAACCCCTAAGCATAATCCAAGTTAGGATAGGTGGGCTTGGTTACCCATGTGCAAGGTGCTAAGTCCAAATTATAAATATAACAACTTGGGTTGTCTGTATGTTTAGCTAACACTTATTTTGCAGGTGTAGTTAGATTTACTTTTCCTATTTTCAATGTAATTTTGTACTAGGAATTAGGGTTAATGCTATGGGGGGTTAGGATGAGCAGTGGCCAAAAAGCTTTATCCTGGGGTGCTATAATACCTTTGAAGCAAACACATCCAAATCAAAGAAGCAAGGAGGAAAGAAATGAAGACATGAAGACCCCCTATAGCATTCATTCATTATAAATTGTAATTTTTCTTTTATGTTTCAAGGTGTATAAGGGTAGAGCTCGACTACCAATCTTTTCTTTTTTGAGTTGTACGATGACACCTGACTGCACTGGCCTGTTATTCTTTTATGATAATTTATAAAATTGATTGATGTTATGTTTAAATTATGCATTAGGATTGCATCTTTTCTATAGTTTATTAAATGAATGATGCTTTAATGTGTGGCCTAGATGCGATTAGGCTCTTAGAAAAAAATTATTTTTTCTATCCTAATTAATCATTCATAACTAAATTTTAAATAATTCATAATCTCACCATAAAGCCTAGGCATTAAATAAGATAATTAAAAGATTTAGCAACTCTTTAGCTGAATGGTTGAATATTTCACATCATGCATGCATGTTGTCTCTCTCTTGAAAATAGTGGATTTTCATCCTTGCACAATGGGGGAATGCTTGACCTGTGAGGGCATCCCTTGTGGTGGAAAACACCCCTTCTTGCTGATTTAACCAATAACTCCATTTCATCATACATATAGGCATCAAAATCCTAAATCCTTTGTCAAAATGAAGTGTCAAAATTGAAATAAAATTTGAGAAGATTTTGCATTAGATTAAGTCATTTTTTATACCACTGATGCTCTAGTCTCTTAAAGAATGGGTTTAAGGACTTTAATATCTTTCTAAATAAATAAAAGCCCAGTTATCTTGCAAATCTATAAGGACATACAAATAAATAAAAGTCATGCTTTCCCTAGATTTAGGATTTGAGGTTGGTATTTTTTTCAAGCTACAAGCATAAATTCTCACATCTTAGGCATTTTCACAACCTTGTGTTGATGGATTATAAGCCCTAGCAATCTAATAAAAGTCAACTCAAACAAGATAATTCTTTTCACTTTCAAAATTATAAAGCCTAACCATATGATAGATTGGAATGCTCACTAGACTTCTTAGTATCATGAGCATTTCCTACTTCCTCCATTTGGATTCCAAAAATAAGTCTTCTCCTTGGACTTTCCCATTTGATTTTCCAAATATAATCAATCTTTTGATAATCTAGCCTTGAAATCTTTTGAGAAGATAATTGTCTACTCTAATCAAGAGTATTCTTAAGGAATTCCATTCTCTAGGATGTAATTAACTATGGAGGTTTGCCTCCATAGAAAACTTTAGAACTTCAGTTTAGCTTTATTCATCCATGTAAAACTAAAAATCTCTATATTAAGACTCATCATGCCTTAGAGTCCTTATTAGGTGATTAGGTCTATGAAGGGTGATGTCTCTATCTTTTGAGATAGTATATCATATCTCAATGTCATACTCGATCATTTCAATGAGCACCCCCAACAATCTTGTGACCCCCTCACATCCAAAATAAACACCAGACCATAGATTTTTTGGCATTCAGGATGGGGATTGTTCCTCTCTCCATATTTAGTAGATAATTATTATCTTCAAGCATCGATAGTGGACTTATATTTTATATATATAAGACCAAGACTATCTTTCTTTTTGTTGGTACTTAGCTTATTTCTTCTTTATGCAAAGCTAGCCCACATCCTTTAGGTTTTAGGACCTCACTCCATGTAGGTCTTGAAACCCCCTATTGGGTCCCCCAATAGGTAAAAATAAATTAACTAGTGAAAGGAGATGACTAAACTTAGAACCTCTTTACCACTATCTTGGTGTGGTAAGTTTCATGCCATATTCAAGAAAGTTTCAATAAAATTCAAACTAAACAAGTAAATTCTTTTGCAAAATTTTCCAAAAGCACTTTTTCTAAATAAAACTATTTTGAAATGCACTCCACATAACATAAAGTTTGCAAAATATAAAACTTTCAAATGTTTTTTTTTAATAATAAAGACAATCAAACTTCATTTAACATGCTTAAATTTGTTAAACAAGGATCCTTTTTCAAAAATCAAAATAAAACATGCATCATCAAAACCTTTTTTTATAAGCACATTTTTCAAAATAAAATTAACTAATCAACCAACTCCATTTAATATACCCAAATTTTTTAAATGAGAGTTCTTCAAAATATTTCAAAAAATTAACCAACTCCACTTAACATACCTAAATATGTTAAATGGAGTTCCATTTTCAAAATCAAAATAAAACCAAAAATCAACATGTCATTGAACCTCACTTAACATACCAAAATTTGTTAAGTGAGAGTTCCTCTTTTCAAAAGCAACATCACACACAAAATCAAATTATATTTGAACTCCATTTGACATACCCAAATTTTTCGAATGAGAGTTCCACTTTTCAAGATAAAAATAAATTGAATTCTATTTAACATACCAACATTTGTTAAGTAGAGTTCCCCTTTTTCAAAATCATGAAAATCAAAACACATTTGAATTCCATTTGACTTACCCAAATTTGTCAAATAGGAATTCCATCATCAAACAACTCATAAAGTAAATTAAACTCTATTTAGCATACCCACATTTGTTAAATAAGAGTTTCTCTTATTCAAATCAAAATAAAATAAAAATACCAAACACACTTGAAACCTACTTAACATGCCTAAATTTGTTAAGTAAGGGTTTCATTTTCAAATGAAGACAAAATATCAAACACATTTGGAATCTACTTAACATACCTAAATTTGTTAAGTAAGGATTCCACTTTTAAATCAAAATCAAATCAAACATATCAAACATATGAATAGCAACCCTCACAAACAAAATGTTTTCAAAGATTTTCAAACATACACTTGAATCTCATTTAGCATACCTAAATTTGCTAAGTGAAGATTCTAAAATAAAATACTCAAAAATAAGATAAATGAAAAATTCATCTCTAAAGTCTCCCCAAATGAACGAACCCTATCCAACATACCCAAATTTGTTGAATATGGGTTCTAAATCAAAATCAAATTTTATGGCAAAGTCTCTCCTCAGTTTCTAAAATCTCTCCAATTCAATGAACCCTGCTTACATTCCTGAATTTGTTAAGTGTGAGTTCAAATTCCAAAATGAAGAATCAATGACTAAAGGCAGCTACTAAAGCATGGGTCTGATCTAGTTCTATTTTCAACAAATGCAGAGATAGTAGCTCAACCCTTCGTTCACTTTTTCAGTCAGTCTTCCATCATGTCTTTTGGAAATATGATCTTCTCCTGCCCTTCTGGTAGGGATTTGGCCTTGGATCAAGCCATACTCACCAACACCATCATGCATATCATTTAGTTTGGGCGTGGCTTCGAGGTTGTTCAAGTCACCTGTGAGGGCCAGCCCTCACTACTGTCAGCAGAGAGGAGGTGGTAGGACAGAAGCCATTCCTTCATTTTGACATCACATTAGATTCTGAGTTTTCCTCGCTGAAGAGGAAGGCCATTGAGATTCCCATGACAGTGCCAGTATCAGTTCATCTGTTTTGGTGCTAGTTTTAGTTTCAGTGCCAGTGCCTGCAATAATAGTTATTACAGTGCCCATCATTTAGTTAGTTGTCACCCCCACTGTAGTCCTAGTGAGGGCCAGCACCTCCTCACTGGTTCCTCTCATTCTGAAGGGTAAGACTATCTTGGCCTCTATGGTGAATTTTTATTCTTATCTTCATCTACAAATGAATTAAATGAAGACAAACATAAAACTCTTCTTTTTGGACACCACGTAGATTCGCAGATATTTTTATTAGGGTGATTAGGTATGACATTAAGGAATGATGTACTATCTCATGAGAAGTCACCATCTACAACTTCACCTTAATAAGGACTCCTAAGGATAATGGGTCTTCAGATGTACTAGAGATTCTTCCTCTACTTTACATGGAAAAGTAAAGCAGGGTTTATTTTAAATCAGGTTCATTAAGTTCCCTATGGAGGCAAGCCCACATGGTTAATTACATCTTGAGGAATGAGATTCCTTAAGAATACTCTCAATTAAGGTAAATAATCGTTGTCTCCAAAGATTTCAAAGATAGGAGTATCAATCAATTGGTTATTTTTGTAAGATCAAATGGTATTGATCAAAAGAATGGAGTTATTATCGAAATTAAAATGAGATAAGTCACGATGCTAGGAAACTTAACGAGCATCCCAAACTATCCTATGGTTGGGCTTTATATTTTTGGATTTGAAGAGAATTATTTGTTTGAGTTGAATTTTTGTTAGAAATCTAGGACTTACAATTCCATGATACAAGATCATAGAAATGCCTAAGAGGTGAGGATTTATGCTTGTAGCCTGTAAAAGGAAACAACAACCTTGGATCCTAAATCTAGGGAGCTTTGGTGAGGGTTAAAGCACTGCCTAAATCTAAGGCGAAAATGGGTATGTGGTTTACCTCCATAAGAGAGGATAAATCACCCGACTATTGGACTTACAACCTTGGGGTGGCCAACTAACTCCTCCTGATTTTAAATACATGGCAAGTATTATGCTTTTGCAAGATAGCTAATGTTGTTTATTTAGAAAGAATACTAAGTCCTTAAACTCACTTCCTAAGAAACTAGATCATGTAGGACATGAATAAATGACTTAATCTAATATAAATTTTGTTAAGTTTTATTTTTATTTTTGGACAATTAATTTGACACAGGCTATGGGATTCATATGTCTAATGCATGAGAAATTGGTTATGGGCCAAAATTAACAAGAAGGAGGTGTGTTTTCACCATGGCTTTCAAAGGTCAAGCCAAGTACCCTGGAAAAGGTGGAAGCCCTCCATAAGCAAGAGTGAAGCAAGATGATTTTTATGCATGATGTGAAACATACAACATATAGCTAAGGGGCTGCTAAATCTTTTATCTTGATTTATAATATAGGCTTTATGTGAGGCTATGAGTTATTTAATTTTTAATTTTGAGTTGATTAATTGGATAAAATTTTTTTTTTCCTAGGAGCCTAATCGCATCCAGGCCATTCATCAAATAATGAAGAAATTAGAAAAAATATGTCAACTTAATGCACAAGCTAAACAAACATCAAATAATTTTATAAAGCTAGCAGAAAAGAATAAAAGGCCTTTGTGGTTGGGCTCCACTACACAAACTTGAAAAGAAATTGGGTAGTTGAGCTCTACCCTTATACAACCTAGATTACAAATGAATAATTACAATTTAGAAGGAAGTTATGTTATGGGAGTCTTCATTCTTCATTCTTCATTTCTTCTTTCTTCATATTTTGCTTTGCTTCTTTCTTTTCTTCCTTTTGGCTTGGTTGGAATGTCATTGCTCCAAAGGCTTCACATTGTGCATAAGACATAGTCTTATGACCAATGTTCATCCTAATCTCCCATAACATTCATTCCAAATCCTAATTTCAAAAATTACATGAAATTGGGAAAAATAAATCTAACTAAAATCTGCAAAATAGAGATTAGCTAAACACACCACACATCCAAGCATGTATATGAATAAATTGGACTTAGAACCCCACATATGGGTAACCAAATTCACCTAGCCTATTTTTGGATTATGCTTAGGGGTATAAGCAACCTGCATAGCAAAAGTAATTATATTTTTATTACAGCTTAAACAATCCCACAAAGTCATTGATGAGACTAAGATCTTCCTATCATCCGCTACGCATACACCCTAACATCCAGTCTAAAATATTACATCATAAAACAAAATCAAGCATCAAACCATGCACTGCCCTAACATAGAGCTAGAAATGGTGACTTAGCCTAATGTGTGTGCCTTTTAAGGCTTGTGTGGCATGTCTTAGCTAGGCTTTAAGGTTAAAATTTTCTAAGTATGAGAGGATTAAACTTAGAGGGTGGTTTCATTTTAAGTGGTTTAGTTGATTTGTCAATTTTATTTCATGATTTGATTAGGTTTGAATGAACCTACATTTAATTATGAAAGGTTGTAAAGAGAAGAAAAGAGAGGATAACTTCTCTTTCATCCGTACCTTAAGTAGTTTCTAAGATAGATTCATTAGTGATTTTTATTTAGTGAATGTTCTATTATGTATTTTAATTAATCCTAAGTTTAGATTTGCTCTAAATAAACCTATTCAATAAGAAAAGCATTTTAAGATTAATTAAGGTGAATTACTATCACATGACACACAACCCTTTATTTCCTTTCAACATGTATACCATGCATATGAATGATTCCTAAGCATACCTATATATGCAAATGAAAACTTTAGCACACTTTGATGATGGATTCTAAGGAATGTTGTTTAGAAAAATTTTGGATATTTTATGAATGCATGATTTGTTCAAGTAGAAAAGAGGGACTCTTTTATCCATTAATCAAATGCACATTTACATGTATGTATGAAAGACATAAGTGAGTACGATGCTATTATTTTCTACACCAAGGATATAAGGTATAAGACCTTCTTAGGGCTACTTAAAGCCTCACAACCCTGGGATGTCCAGAATAATATACCACTTTTCTTAAATACATGTGCATATACAAAACCAAATAAATAGAAGAAGAATCATGCAAAAAGGTTTATGTTTGTTTGTTTGACTTGGTTATGCAATTTACATGTGTAGATGTGAAGATACTTCTTATGTTATAAAATAGAAGTGGATAATAATGGATTTAAGCAAGTGTTATGTTCTTTTCAAATTAACTATACACTTTGCAAATCTTATTCAAATCTATATTAAGAGGAAAGAAGAAAAACACATAACACATTTTATTTTATAATCACATGCAAGCTTATAAGTACATATAAGTAGCATACCTTCATTTATAATATTTGATATATAGATTTTGATATATAGATTTTGATTTAATAATGATAATAGGCACTCATATTCTTACTTAAGCCAAAACATGCAATTTGACAAAAAGGAAATATTTCATTTATTTTAATTTTTCAAATGATATGAAAGCAAGATTTCATATGGCATACGACATTTATCATGCTTGGAAAGAAATAAAGTGATGTAAGCATGTAACTTCATTCACCCTAATTAATTCCTGAAGGAAATCCTATGAAATAAGATTATTTAAAGTGAATCAAAATTCTTTAAAGAGATTTTTATTTTATTCTTAAATTTGAATTTGATTTAAGAAAAGTGAGAAGAGTTTGTTGGCCCTAACCCATTTCCCTCATGTGTGAATTGATTTAGTTTAATTTTTAGAACAATTAAGTTGATTTTACATTTTGTTTAGGTTAAGGTGTGAATTAAGTCCATTAATTACCCCTTACCTACACCACTTTAACATAATTAATCGAGCAATTATGAATCAACATATGATATGCAACCACATTGAATTTAAATCAGCAATGCACCTAAGAAAGAAAGGGGCCTAATACAATTGGCTCATAATTATTTATTAATTAAACTAAAGCATTTAATTAAGTACTTTCATAACCTTCCCACACATGTGAGTTTGGTATGATTTCCTTAAAAGCCACTTAGGTTATTGAACATCTAAGTATCTACCCAAGAATTAAGATTATTGAGTTCTGGAATGACTTAATTTTGAATTTTGACTAATTGAATTTATTAATGAAGTGATTAAGCCATAAATTACAACTTGATTAAATGTTTTCCAAATGGAGTGAACTTAGGGAGAAGAGACTGAAATAGGAATCCTAATCTCATTCCCTAAGTCCCTTCAATATTTTATAGTGATTAGCGAGCCTAATTAATGGATTCATCACTATTTAATAGATTAATTAATCACTTAATTAATTAAGGGAGTGATTAAGAATGAATCAAGTAATTACCCTAATTAAATTAGTAATAAATTTCAAGAAAATTAGGGGAGGCAGAAGTCATCCCACTAAACATACCTAAGAAGTTTAGAATTAATTAGTGAAATAATTAGGGAGTAATTAACATAATTATATTCCTAATAAAACCCAAATTAAGTGAAACTTACTGTTCAAAATCAATCAAAATTAATTTTTTTATTATTCCCCCTTTAATTATCTTTAAAATGCACTTGAGTTTGCATTTTTTTTAGGATTTTCTACATTGAGTTATGAATTTATGAATTTTTTATGATTATTGAGCAATTAAAAAGCCTAATTATATAACTAATCTCATCGACACCACGTGGATCACTAACGTGGCGCATGCTTTCCATGTGGCATGATAGAATTGGTTATTTAAGTTGTCAAATCACATGTCAAGTCAATCGACGGTGCTATGCACTTTCTCCTTGGCCATCCGATTTCATAGATCTAAAGGATTAATCAGTGGATATAGTGTGTTTTAATTATGACTATCCATCTAAAACATGCGGGATGGACGGTCCATGATTCATCCATGCCCTCGCCTGCAGGAGACGGAGACCGTCCAACCTCCATGGCTTGATCCAAGCTCACTTGAGCTCGAATTGGGCTAGGATTTAATCCACACCAGTAAGAAGTAAGGAGAAGCACATCCAATGGTTGAAATTCAATGGGATTACACTTCCCTTCATAAAGGACCAAAGATTTTCTAACTTAAGCTCAATTTTGAGGCATACCTCATCGGAGGCTATCACCTGTGCTTCCAACCATTGACGTAGCTTCATCTAGTGGAGACAAAGCCCTGTTGAATGTTTGAAGTTTCAATTTGTAGTGGATATTCCAATCGACCAAAGCTTGCTTCAATGGCTTGACCCAATGCATATAAAGGTTTGAAGGTTTGAAGGTTTGGTTTGGTTTGATTTTGCCTTAATTTGACCTTTTAGGTCAAGTTGGGTTCATAGTCAATTGGGATAGGTTGGGTCTAGTTGGATAATTGAGGCTTTGGTCAAGTTCAACAAGTGATTTAGAATGAATTTGACCCATTTGTTGCAATCAATTTGGCTTAGATCAAGATTTGATAAATTTTAACTTTTTTAGGTCAACTTGGGTCAAGTGGCCAATTGGGCTAGGTTAGGCTCAAATGATGGCTTGATCATGTTCAATTATTGATTTTGGATTAGTCTAGATCAATGGTTTTAATCAATTTGGCATATGGTGGATTTTGACTAGTTTAGATTTCATTTGTGTTAAGTGTTGACTTGGTCAAAGGCTAGGTTTGACTTGGTTTGACCTAATTTGTGTGATTGATCATCCTAAGATGATATTTTCTCACAATATGAGGCTTAGATGGGCTTAGTTCAATCTAATTTGGATAAGATTAGAAATTGGCTAAAAATGGTATTTTAGGTCACTTTGGGTCAAGTAAGCCTAAGTGGGTCAATTGACAGGATCAAGGATTGATTCAAGTATTCTTGAACTCACATATAGACTTATGATTGAGATTTAAATCCATTTACAAGTGGTTTGGAGTCAAATGGATTCTGATTCATTTGACAATTTCCAGTTCAAAGGGTGAACATAAGTTTGATTTAGGTTTGAGTTCTAAATTAGTTTTTGTTTGATGATTAAAGTTTATAATTGAATTTGGTTTATGATTAAAGGATTGATTGTTTGAAGAGAAAAATCCAAGGATTTGGATTGATTTGAAGATGATTTGACTTAGTTCAAGAATTTGACTTGAAAGGGTATAGGTTGGTTTTAGGTTAGATTTGGGTTTGAGTTTTGAATTTGGTTTTGATTATTTGAATTTATATTTCATTTATATTTATGAATATAAATGAGAATATAAATGGGTTGTGAGAAAATTCTTTTGAATTAGAAGTGATTTGGATTGTTGGGATTGATTTGAATGATTTGAGAAAAGTCATTAAGTTGAAAATTGATTTGAATTTTGATTTGGAATTGATTGAGTTTGAAGTTGATTTGAAAGAAGAAAGTAAGGATTGGGTTTAATCTATAAGGTAAGCAAGTTTTCCTAATATCCCTAAGGCATAACTTATTCCTATGGCTAACTCTTCTAAGTCTCTAGAATTAAGTTAAGTGTTCACATAATCACTAGAAGTGTCTTAAGACTAAGAAACTCTTAATGTCTAGAGGAGTCCTATGTGTAAGATGGAGAAGTTCAGAGTTCACTCAAAAAAGGAGATCAACAGTTACCATTTACAAGATTCCTCAAGGAGGAAATGGCATAGCATATGCTTTAGCCAAACTTGCCAAGGAGTTGGCATGTCCGGAAGAAGAGTCCATATCAATAAAAGTCCAAAATAAAAAAGACTTATCCCTTATTGATACCGAACTCATCGAAAAGTACTCTTTTGAAGGGGAGATTGTCGTTGCCCAAAAGGATGATGAGTTGGATTGGAGGTAACCATTTATATATTACCTAAAGAAAGACAAACTACCTCAAGAGAAGTCACTTGCACATAAGATGAAGCAAAGAGCACTTTCCTACGCTCTCGTGGATGGCACCTTATACCAGTGATCCTTCGATCATATGTGGTTACATTATTTAGAAAACCATGAAGCCTGTAAGATCATGACCAAGGTACACTCAGGATTATGTGGAGCTCATCAATCCAGTCCAAAGATGAAAGCCAAGATCAATAGACTAGGATGTACTGGCCATCGAAGATCATAGATTGCATGGACGTAACTAGGCGATTCCACCAATGTCAAGTACACGGTGTGGTCCTACACCAATCACCCAACATTCTACATCCAACATTAGCCTTATGGCAATTCGAGTGTTGGCATACCAACATAGTGCATCCGATTGACCCTCCTTCCAAAGGTCATCGATTCATCCTAGCTGCTACCGATTACTTTTCCAAATGGGCAGAGGCGATCCCACTCAAAGAGATCACATCTCAGCATATGCTCTAGTTTTTCAGAAACCATATCGTGTATAGGTTTGGGGTGCCTCAATGAGTTATATCTGATAATGGTACTGCATTCAAGAGCACCAAAATCAATAGCTTTGCCCGGAGACACATCATAGATTGGAGATATTCTACCATCTACTACCTGAGGTCAAATGGCTTGGTAGAAGCTTTCAACAAAACTCTCATCTAAATATTAAAGAAGACGCTCGATGATAATAAGTGATAGTGCATGAGCAATTAGTTGAAGCTTTGTGGGCCTACCGCACCACATATAGAACTCCAACTCAGTCTACTTCCTTTCTCCTTAGTATATGGGTCTAAAGTCATTTTACCTTTAGAAGTCCAACTCCCATCACTACGGATAGCTGTAGGTAGCAAGATCACAATGGAGAAAAATGTCAAATTGTGGTTAGAAGAGCTCAAAGGTTTAGAGAAGAGATGCCTATGGGCATGCCAGAACCTCAAGTTTTATAAAGCTAAAATGATTCAAGCTCTCAGCAATTTGGTCCGTCCTAGAGCTTTTCAAGTAGGAGAGCATGTTACTGATTATTGCTCATCACAAAATTGGAGATAAGTTTGAACCCACTTAGGAAAGCCCTTTTGTCATGGAGAAGGTCTACCAAGGAGGATCTTATCAACTTATTAATTATAAAGAAGAGCACCTGATGCTTCCAATCAATGGGCTTTACTTAAAGAAATACTATACATAATTTCATGTTTGGAAATCTTTATCATCAATAAAAATTCCTCTTCTTTGAAGCATTTTGTTTGTTTGCGAATACACCACAATGTGTATTGGGTAGGTGTAAAGAACCCGAGCGGCATCCTATCCTTCATTAACACAACACAAATATAAACTACACACAAAAATATAAAATAAACACATATCTTTTATCTCGGGCTACTTCAAGTTGGGATAACGCCCCCAACGACACTCACTCAATAGCTGCTCTAGGTCGGGCTGACATGCTATCCTGCTACCCTGCTAGTGTGACACCCTACTGCACGGCTGATAAGATACTCTCATATTGGCTTTGTTCAAGAGGATGTAAGTCTGCTACACTTTCCTCTTGAACTAGCCTTCATGTACTAACTAAGTCGAGTATAATTGAGGATTAGGATAAGTCCCCGAATGGCTCCTTTCCTCTAGACTACTTCAAATCTAGGTCTAGTCCTTCTTCGTGACTCTCTACTTAGTAGTTGCCCTTAGGTCTGGACTTTGGCATGGTCACCCGGTTGTTCCATGCTTTGGAAGATGTAAGTATCTTCGCTTTCTTCCTTGCAGTCTTTCACGACGAGCGATAGACTATCCTAGTGATTAGTTTTGCTTTAAGGAGATATGAGTCTACAAGCCTTCTTCCTAGACTAATCATCGCACACCAACGAGCACGTTTGGTTGGCTGGTGTTCGCTATGCTAATAGCGACCCACTAGGTGGATACATAACTCATGATAGATGTAAGTCTACTACACTTTCTCCCTGAATTGGCCACCATACACCTGCAGACTTTCTTCTTTACAGGATCCAGGATAACCCCCCTAGTGGCACCTCTCCTGTAGGCACTCTATTTGGATCATGTCCTTTGTGACCCCATTTAGACACTACCCGGGTTACTCTAGGATTGGACAGTCTCCCTTTTCTAGTGACCACCCCTATGGTTGGAGATTTTATTTTGCGAGTGCACAGATTCTCCCTTGCTCTAGCAAATCTGATATAGGTCAAGGTCGACATAGCCCCTTCTCAGTGTGGTCCCTCGCACACTAACATGATCCATGAAAATATAAAACAAATAAAATATATATTCACTTGTGAATTAGGAGAACACATGCAGTGGCACCCTTCCCTAGCAGGCATCCTATCTTTAAGGCGATGTCAGCAACTCTCTATGAGAATCGTCTGACTACTCTTGAGTTGAGATAAGTACCCAGCGACACTCTCTCAGTAGTCGTCCTTAGGTCAAGTTCAACTTATTGTTCCACCAACAGGCTACCTCGGTGGTCATTCTTTGCTATAGAATATGTAAGTCTACTACGCATTCTTTCCCATAGTTGCACCCACGAATCCGTCGAAGTTTAATCTATTGTACCACAGTCACCCGAGTTGTTCCCTATTTTGAAAGATGTAAGTCTACTATGCTTTCTTCTTAGTATAGCCATTGCACACGGAAAGACACCCCCTATGTCGAATAGTCCTACCCTTCGGCCGATAGGCTACCCTTTTGGATCGGTAAATCTAAGATAGGCTCACTAGCATCTTAGTGGATCTGGTCCACACATTAATCCAAATTAAAATACCCAATCTGATTCTCCCCTAATGGAGTTAAATCACACATTTCTCCCCAGTGGAGCCCCAAATCATATATACCCAATTAAATCAAATAAATTATAACCAACCTCCCTAGTGCAGCCAAATTAAACTCATCTCTCCATAGCAGAGCTAATCAAATAAATCAAAGAAATCCAACCAAACTTTTATCCTTAGTGGATCCATCCCCAAATGAATCCATGAAATCAAACTCTTATCCCCAATAGATAGCTCAAATCTACTTTCTTAAGGGAAGGTTCATATTTTCAATCCCTAGTGGATTCGAGCCCATATCCCTAGTGGATATGCCTCCATATCAATTAAGATAAAATAAATTGAAGTTAATTCAATCTTGATCCCTAGTGGATTATAGATTCTTATCCCTAGTGGATCTCCTTCCCACAAATCATATTCACAATCAAACTCAAATCCATATCCCCAACAGATAGCTCGAACCTGCTTCCCTAGTGGAAGGTTCATGTACTCAATACCTAGGGATTCCTTCTGGCGCTCTTATGCCCTCAGCATAAGTTGAGTTGCATTGCACTAAGATCATGATTCTATCTACCTTTTGGATTTAGGTATAGATCATTTCCATTAGTACTTACAATCTTTCGGACGTTGTTGATCATCTCAGTCAATGCCAATACATACGGTGTGCCTTGTTAGTTACACCACACCTATTAGGAGTCCTTTTGTTGCCTAGAGACTTAGAAGGGTTAACCATAGGATTAGGCTATGCCTAGGACTTAGGCAGATCAACCTACCCTATAGCCTAAACCCAATCCATGTTCACCTTCTTAAGCCATAACAAAATCTCAAATTCAATTCAAATACCAAATGCAAATTCAAATCCAAATCTAAACCAAACCCAAATCAAATGATTAAAATCTAAACCCAAACTCCAAACCAAATGATTGAAACGCATGGTCAAATTTAAACTCAAAATCAACCTAAGCCCTATGATTTTATCTTATGGACTTAGCCTTAGCCAAATTCAAATCAATCCAAAATCAATTTATATTCTCTTAATTAATTTATATCTTATATCATCTTCCTAAATTTAAATCAAATTCACTTTCAAATGATCAAAATTAAATCAAACTAAATTAAATCATTCCAAATCCTAGCCAAGCCCCATGACCTACCTACTTGAGCTTAGCTAAATGTTAACCCAAATCAATCCAAACTCAATTAATTTTCTCATAAATCAATCATACCTTCAATAATCTTTCTAAATATAAATGAAATATACATTTAAATCATCAAAACTAAAACAAACTAAATCAAAATCTAAACCTATGCCATATGAATCAACTCCATAGACTTAGCCAAATTCTTTCATTTCAAAACCCAAATTCAATTGATTTTCTCATGAATCAATCACATCTTTAATCATATTCACAACTATAAATGAAATCTACAATCATCATGCCAAACCAAAATCAACCTAAGTCAAACCCACTTAACCCTTTTGACTTGAAATATTAAATGAACCAAAACTCATTTGAACTCAAACTAATTGCAATTGAAATCTCAAATCCATATATAAACTCAACTAGCTCAAACTCAACCCAAAATCAAGCCAACTAAACCTAATTGGTCCACTTGACCCAAAATGGCCAATTTGAACTATTTGAACTGAATTCCAATCCTACCCAAATTAGATTGAACCAAACCCACCAAAGCCTCATATCATGGTTGTTGATCACCATAGGATGATCAATTGTCATAAATTGGGTCAAACCAAGTCTACTTGGTCATTTGACCAAGTCAACCTCTTAACCCATGTGAACCCAAACTAGCCAAATTGTAACCTAAGCTAAATTCATTGAAACCAATGTTTCATACCAACCCAAAATCAATATTTAAATATGACTTGACCTCCCTCTTGACCCCATGTTGACCCAATTTGACCTAAATGGCCAAAATGGGTCAAATCTTGAGACAATCCAAATTGATTACAACAATGGCTCAAGTTCATTACTAATTGATTATTGAACTTGACCAAGGCCTCAATTAAGCTCAATTGACCCACCATACCTAAATAACCTATTGAACCTAACTTGACCTAAAGGGTCAAACCAATCTAAAATCCAATCAAATCCAAAATAAACTCAACCAAAGCCTACAACATATACCTAATGATCAACTAAATCCAAACTAAGCCATGACCTAAGCTAATTTGGCTAAATGGGTCAAATTGGTTAACTTGACCCAATTAACCCAAATGAACTCCAATTGATCATATGAACTTAACCCAACCCTTAGTTTGACCTAATTTGACCAATTGGTCAACCTAATCTGATTTGACCCAATTTGACCTAAATAAATTAAATTGAGCCAAATCAAACCAAATGAACTCCAAATGACTTGAAATTTGGCCCAACCTACTTTTGACTCATTTCAAATTTGCCCAAATCAAATCTCATGTCAAATGACCATCCTACCCTTAAGCTTGGGGTATCACGAGATAAATCACCCATGTAAGTGGTTATTTCCATTCCTTGGCCACTTTGCACCCTCCTAGTGATCCACCTAAGCACTAAGGATACTACCCAACTTGACCCAAGAGTTGGTTGGGTCGGCCATGACCCATGAGAGGTGAAATCACCACAATCCCTCATTAGAGCATTTGAAACACCAAGGACACCCACTACCCTCCTTGGTAGCCACCTCCACACCTTCACCTACCCAAACTGAGCCACCTCATCCACTTCCTACCACCCTTGACTAGGACCCAAATTTGATCGGGCGTCTGATCAAGGGAAGGAGGGGATATACCCCCCTCCAATTCATTCCAAATCGAGCACTTGAGCATAATGAGAACTCTAACATCCTTAAGAGAGTTTTCCAGAGCATTTCCAAAGCCCCTCTTGTTTCTTTACAGGCATCCTCCCTTGATTTCCATTTTCAAACCACAACCAAAGTGCAATTTACGTACCATCCTTGAGCTAGTCCAAAAGAACAAAACATCCCCAAGCTCATCAGGGTGGACTTTTCTCAACACCGGCCTCCCACACTTCAGGTATTGATCTTCCGAGCCATCCACCTCAAGTTGGAGCTTATGCTAATCAGCAAGCCTTTATCTCTACTAGAAGAAGCTTCTTCAATTAATATTTTCACCGATCTTAAGCTCTGGTGATGTATGCCATTAAAATTGAGCTTTAGGTGAAAATGAGTTAGAGCTTTTTGAAGAAAACTTGCACGCCATATGATCTTAGCTGTTGGATCCCCTTGGATCCTTCGCATGAAGGTGTGGGATCCATTTGGAGATAATCCAATCTCAGGTGAGCTTGAATCATGTGAATGATGGCTGACAGACTTCGTTCTCCCTCGCTCATGTGATGATAGATCACGCACCGTCTGTTCCGCTTGATCAGAACAGACAGTTGTGATTATATATAGATTAGGTCCATTGAAGGGTGATGTCTCTATCTTTTGAGATAGTATATCATATCTCAATATCGTACCCGATTATTTCAATAAGTATCCCCTACAATCTACGTGGTGTCCCCCCCCCCACATCCAAAAATAAATTATCACAAGAGGCTTTAACAAAGAAGCCTGACCTATTTTTGTCTACTTATCTTTATTATACATAATTACTGCCTATTAGGGAAGAACCTCCTTGGATCCACTTTGGACTCCAGATAATTCTTCCATTAAATGCCTTCTATAGTCGTAATGATGTTGATCATCCAATTAGTCTTTTTGGAGATGAAGGTTTCCCAACCACCTTCTTCTTCTTCTTGCTTTTGAGGGGCTTTGTCCTTATCATCGGTCATACTTTGAGGTCCATCTGGCTCAATGATTTTACCTTTTATATTAGGGACTGGGTGAGCTGAGATAACTTTCATCATTTCCTTTTTGGGATGTATCAGTACAATATCTAACAAGCTGAGTTCTCCATTCTGATAACTTTTCTCTACCTTATCTTTAAAGACAAAATAGTCTTTGATTTGGTGGCTTATAAGCCTATAAAATGGACAATAGTTGGGATCATCAACTTTATCCACTTGGTCTAGTTATCATGGCTCTGGTAATTGTAGTCCCAACTTTAAGGAATGTTTGAAGATCTTAGCAGTACAGTTTATTTTGAATGAGTGCTGCTTAGATATCTTTTCTTGAAGGGTTAACCATTTCTTCTTATCTTCAGTCAGCTTTGCCGCTGGTCATGGAGCTATCGCTGGTCGTGAGGTTTTCGCACTTACATTCCCCTTTTTATCAATCATTAAGGTGAATGTTGTGTTTATGTCATTCTTTTTCATGTCATTCAACCTTGGTTGTTTACCTTTTCCAAAGGAATTATTATAATTGGTGTTGAGTCCTTTTTCCTTAGGTAACCTCTCAAATTTGGCCGCACAATCTAACAGTTTTTGGAACGTGTTAATTGTGGTCATGGCTAGATATGGAGCCATTTGATCATCAATATTTTCCATGAGGAATTCTACTGCATGTTTCTCTATGAGTTGTTGGTCACATTTCATACTCAAGTTCCTCAATCTAGTGATGTATTTCATGACACTCTCATCTCTCATCTTTTCTAAGGAGAGATCTATTATTGTTACATTTTTGGTTACTCCAACAAATCTCTTAACAAAGAGTGTCTCCCATTCAGTAAATATTTTTATTGAGTCATTGGGCAACTCAACATGCCACTCGAAGGTCATATTGGTGAGACTGCTAACAAAATATTGTAACAGTAGGGCATCATTTCTGCCATTATTTCAACATGTGGCTTTAAACTGGCTAAATGTTTTCACAGATTTTTTGTGCCTGTGAATGCATTGAATTTTGGCACAACATACCCTTTAGGGTATCATATTTGGCTAGGTATGGTCCACCTTTCCCAACTAGCTGCTCAACAATTTTTGAAGTGATAACTGCTTTGACCTTCTTACTTATATAGTCTTCCGCTCGAGATTTAGTTAAAATATCTGCTTCTTGATGAATATTTACTGTAGCCTCTCCTGGGACTTCTTGCCATTGTGTTGAAACTGTTGGCAAGTTGGACATAGTATTTTGTATACCTGTAGTTTCAGTTGCCGGGTTGCTCATTTCTGGAGGATCCTTTGGAGGCATTTGTTGTGTTATAGTCATAATTAGATTAAGCTGACCAATTAGCTCTTTCATTAACCCATTCATTTCATTAAGTCAGACATTAAGCTGACTGATCTCTTGAACTCTTTGTTGTAGTTGAGAGCCCATTTGTCATTGTAATCATGTTACAATAATAGCTAGCTCTTTTGTCACTTCAACCTCTACTCAGGCTTCAACTTCAGGTTGTTGGTGATTAGGGTTCTCTTGGTGTCCTCCTTCATCTTATTATTCAAGCACCACATTTCTATTTTGCAAATGTGTGTCGATGGCCATACAAATAATTTTGACCTCCATGTAATTGATATCGTCGTAGCTGTGGAGGTCTAGGAATGATTATTCTTCATTAGTTGGGAAATCTTCATCTTCCTAGAAGAGTCAGTTGTCTTCCTTATCATCTACTGGCTGACTTTTATCAAACCAACATTTCCAATTGATGATTAGTGAATCTACTCCTTCGTGATCTAGCAGAGTGAGCTTGCAATCAATGATTTAAGGTTCTTTTAATACCCAAATTGATTGGGATCTCTTGGTATATGTCCCAAATCTCACACCCTGGTGTTCACCAGATGTATATAGTTGTCGATACTTTCCAATAATGGATCTCTGAGAATGTATCCTAGATGTCACACCTTGGTGCTCACCATGTATAGGTTGTGATTGTCAAGACCTTCTTACAACTGGATGCTTAGTGTCTTTGTGTCTGAGGGCTTGTTATCGGTGTTCACCGACTATGGTGCTCACAAGCTTGGAGTCTTATTGAAAATGAGTACAATATTTTTGAATATTCCTACCTCTTTTGAGGTTGGAGTTCGTAAAGTTGGCGATCTAGCTCACCAACTTTTTTATTCTTCTCTGAAGGTTTTTATTTTTGACCGCCTTCAACAACAACAACAAGCCTTGATCCCATTAGGTGGGGTCGGGTACATGAATCCTTCATCTCCATTGTGTCCTATTATGTGTCAAATTCTCATTTAAATCAAGTATACTAAGATCATTTTTTATACATCTTAACCAAGTCTTTTTAGGTCTACCTCTACCTTTCTTAACATAAGGCAAATCTAATGCATCCACTCTCCTAATCGAGTCATCTGACGATGCTTTATGTGGCCAAACCATCTAAGACTCTCCCTAATCTTATATACCACTGAGCTACTCCAACTTTTCCCAAATATACTCATTTTGCATTCTATCTCTAAGAGTAAAGCCACTCATCTACCTAAGAATCCTCATCTCTGAACACTTAACTTAGTCTTATGCTTCTCCAACATTCTCGCACTATAAGTCATGGGTCTTACCACCATCTTATAAAATTTTCCTTAAGTTTAAGTGAAACTTTTCTATCACATAATAGGCCGATGCATTTCTCCACTTCAACCATCCAACTTGAATTCTACTCCATCTATTTCACCATCATTTTGACAATAGAGCCTAAACATCTGAAATGCTCACTCTTATTAATGACTTGTTCACCTAATGTCACAACACTACCACTAGAACTTCTACAACTAAAATTACACTCCATATATTTTTAGATCTACTTAAATGAAAACCTTTAGACTCTAGAGTTGACCCCATAATTCAAGTTTCTTTGGACTCCCTCTAGTCTTATTAACAAGAAGAATGTCATCAAAAAAAAAGCATACACTAAGGTACATCTTCTTATAAATGCCTAGTAAGAACATCCATAACTAAAGTAAAAAAGATAAGGGCTTAAATCTGATCCTTGATGTAATCCAACTTAAATAGAAAATATTTTGTCAATCCTCTTTGTGTTTGGATGCAAGTACTTTAATATATATCCTTAATGACTTGAATATAACCAATATTAACTTCTTTCTATTCTAGAACTCTCCAAAGAACATCTCTTGAAACTTTATCATAAGCTTTCTAAATCAATAAATATCATATGGATCCTCCTTACTTTCTTTATGCTTCTCCATCAAACCCCTTAACAAATGTATAGCATCCATAATAGATCTACCTAGCATGAAACAAACCGATTGTGAGAAACTTCGTGTCACATCGTAACCTATGCTCAATTACTCTCTCCATAATTTTAATGTATGGCACATTAACTTAATTCCTCTATAATTTGCACACTCTTGTGCATCACCTTTATTCTTAAATATAGAACCAACAAACTCTTTCTCCACTCATCTGACATCTTTTTAGTCTTTAAAATGACATTAAAAAGATTTGTAAGCCAAGAAATTCCTTGATCTCCTAAACATTTCCACACTTCTATTGGAATATTATCCGATCCTACTGCTTTTCCACATTTCATTTTCTTTAAAGCTTCACTAACTTCAGATTTACTAATACGACGATAAAAATAAAATTCTTATTTTTGTTTATGGTATTAAGGTTGTTAAAATTAATCGTACTTTTAGATCCTTCATTGAAAAGTTTATCAAAATATCTCATCCACCTATTTTCAATATCATTTTCTAAAAAAGTATTTTATTATTTTCATCTTTAATACACCTCACTTGAACTATGTCTTTACTTCTCCTATCTCTTTGGTTGGCTAACTTATACATACATCTTTCACCTTCTTTGGTATCTAATCTATTATATAAATCACTAAAACTAAATTTTTTGCATCATATATTGCTTTCTTAGAATCTCTACAGCCACTTTACATCTAAACTAAGTTTTATAACAATACTTCTTATTTTTTATCTTTTCTTGCACACTGACTCCACCACCAACTATTCTTATTAAAAGAAGTTTTTCTTTTGATTCTCACAACTTTAGCAACTTGCTTAATTTCACTTGCTATTTTTTCCCACATAATGTTAGCTTCCTCATGAACATCCCAAATTCTAATCTTTGTAGCTTGCTCTTAAAAATATTTTTATTTGTGTTCTTTAAGTGTTCCCATCTAATTCTAGGACAATAATTTGGTTTATTTTTCCTCTTACAACCTTTCATCTTAAAATTTAAAACTAACAATCGATGTTGCGTACTTAGATTTTTCACTTGGAATGACCTTACAATCTTTACAATCTAAACGATCTATTTTTCTTATAATCAATCCGTGTTTTACTAGATCCATTTTTATAAGTAATAATATGTTAATCTCTTTTCTTAAATAAAGTGTTAGTAACTACAAAATCATAAGCTAAAGCAAAATCTAATATAGTCCTACCTTCTTCATTAGTCACTCTAAATCTAACATTTCCATTTAAATCTCCTCCAATAAATACTTTTTCTTCAAGAGGTATCTTTTGTATTAATATCTCTAATTCATTCCAAAAATTTTCTTTTGCGCTTACCTCCAAACCTACTTGAGGAGCATAGACACTTATAACATTGATAATCTTAGTATCAACAATAATCTTTAAAGCTATAATTCTATCTCCACATCTATTAATATTTATAACATTATCCTTCAAACTTTTATCTATAATCACACATACACCATTTCTAGTTCAACTTTTACCTGAATACCAAAGTTTAAAATCTAAACTAGCAATCTCCTTGGATTTCTCCCCAACCCATTTAGTTTCTTGAACACATAAAATATTTATCTTTCTATGAACCATAATATCTATTAATTCCATTAATTTACCTATAAGAGTATATTCCAAGAGCCTAACCTAATTCTAGTTTCATGGACTAACTTCTTTGCGCATGTCCATAATGTGGGAACCTTGCTTTAACACGCACGCCGTCATGACTCTAACACATTTTTCATTGTATTCAAACCATCTGATTAGTCACTTTCGGGGCCTTCCATTAACACAATGATTTAAAGGATTCATGTCATGATTATTTCGACAAGTTTTACGCTGGCTATCGACTACCTGATGCAACCCTCCACTTTTCACATCCGGACTTGAGATCGGCAATGGTAGTGTTAAATTTTAATATTGAAAGGAATTGAATTCCTTCTTACATGGTTGATTTTGCAGACCAAGATGTATATTCTAAAAGGATTTCTTCATAGCTCCCCCTGAGCTATTTCTTTTAACCCATCTAAGTGAATCAAAGTTATTGCTGGTGGGCACATTCACTTCCACCAGTGGGTCATATTGTTGTTTAACATGCACAGACAATCCAGTGGCTCTACGAATAGCATTATATTTTTGCGTGCCCTCGTGGATGTTTTAGTGCCTGGGATAGATGCTTTGTAGTCACGTGTGCCTAGGGAAAAGGTAGCATTATGCAGAATAGTAAATTCCCCTGGTACATTGCTAAGCAGGTTAACTATGATGGATTTCAACTTGGGCCTAGTGGCCAACTTGTCCTCAGTAGAGGTAGTTGTCATTGCCGTTCACAATCTCTCAAAGACAGAGGTTTTCCTTATGCTCAGGGCTTTGGGGTTGGGAGTGTTTGAGATGAACACATTTGGACGCTTCCCCTTGGTGAATGTCTTTAGCATTTCGGTGCCCTTGATCGCAGGCTTGGAGATAAGTCTAGCTTGAAAAAAAACTTGACAACCTTCGAGATCGTTCCAAATTGGAGAGTAGCTCTAACTGAACCAGCATTGATTACTGCTTAAGGGAATCTTAGTTTAGATCCCTCACCGAGCTTTACAATCATCAAATTCTTGATATTTTCAATTGAGAAACCTGGTCATAGATCTTAAAACTTTAAAAAAATTATAATGCTTTATCTATGATGACACCGTATATTTCCAACTAGAGATGAAAAAAGAAGTAATCCTGGATAGAGTTGCCAGAAATTTGATCGCTCTGAAAGAACATCATGGAGGATGCACTAATAGTGGAAAATATCAAGAATTTGATATAACTAAACCTCAAATTCAACTCATCATCCAAACCAAATGATTGAAGCTTATAATCAAATCAACCCAAACTTAATTGATTTTCTCCTATATCAAATCTACAATCAAATCAATTTGCCAAAATCTACAATCAAATCAAATCTAAACTCCAAATCCCTCTTAAGCCATGTGATATAACTCCATGAACTTAGCCAAATCCCCATGCAAATCAAACCCAAGTCAATTGATTTTCTCATAAATCAGTCATATCTTCAATCATCTTCCCAAAAATAAATCAAATCTACATCCAACTGATCAAAACTAAATCAAACTAAATCAAAAATCCAAGCTAAAGTCCTTTGAACCAAATCCATAGACTTAGCCAAAAATCTATTCAATTCAAACCAAAACCAATTCATTTTTTCATGAATCAATCATTCTTTCAAACATCATCTCAAATATAAATAAAATCTACAATCATCAAGCCAAATCAAAATCAACCCAAGTCAAACCTAACCAATTTGACTTGAAATTCTCAAATGAACCAAAATGCATTCAAGTCCAAATCATTTGCAATCAAATTTATAAATGCATCCTAAATCCACATATAAACTAAACTAAACCCAAACCAAACCAAAATCAAACCAACTAAGCCAAATTGGTCCACTTGACCCAAAATGGCCAATTTGACCTATTTGAGCTAAGTTTTAATCCTACCTAAATTGGATTGAACCAAGTCCATCAAAACCTCCCATCATGATTGATGATCACTTTAGGATCATCAATTGTCATCAATTGGGTCAAACCAAGTCAACTTGGTCATTTGACCAAGTCAACCCCTTTACCCATATGAACCCATACTAGCCAAAATTCATCATACAACAAACCAATTGAAACATTAATTCACACCAACCTATGATCAACAATTGAACATGACTTGACCACCAATTGAGTCAAACCCAACTTAATTGGTCATTTGACCCAAATTGCTAAAAGACCAAAATAAGTCAAATCATGATCTAACCCAAATTGATTGTAACTAATAGCTCAAGTTCATTCCAAATTGATTATTGAACTTGACCAAAGCCATAATTAAGCCCAATTTGACCAATTGGACCCAATTGACCTACTTAGCCCAAATTGACCTAAAGGGTCAATTTGGCCTAAATCTGAATTAAATTCAAATTAATTCAAACCAAAGCCTGCAATCATCTTTAGTTAACCAATTGAACATGACTCAACCCATAACCCAAGCCAATTTAGCCAATTTGGTCAAATTGGTCAACTTGACCCATTTAACCTACATGAATCCAAATGAGCCAAAATCAAACATAAGCCAAATTGATTGAAACAAATTGAACAAAAACACTTCAAGTCATCATTTGAACTTGACCCAAGCTTTGGTTTGACCCAATTTGACCAATTGGTCAACCTAACCCAACCTAGCCCAATTTGTCCTATAAGGGTCAAATTGAGCCAAACCCCTTTGAACCAAGCCATGACCACTTGAAATATGATCCAACCTGACCCAAACCCATCTTGGGTCAGCCCAAAACTAACCAAAATCTAAATTGAGCTCAACCTAAGACAAATCTCCCTTGGATTTGCCTCCCACATGGGTTTTTAGCCAAAAATAGCAACTCCCATTCCATGTGCCAGCCATCACACACCCCAAATGGGGTCTGACCTAGCCACCTAGCCCAGCCCATGTGGGCTAGGTCAGGCTTAAACCAAAGGGAGGTGAGTTAACTCACCTCCCTCACAAACTAAAATCCATTGGATCCTAACTTGAGGGCTGTTGCCTTGAGCCACCTCCCAAGCCTTCCACCAACCGAATCGAACCACATAGAGGTAGCACCGACCTCTCCAATGCCCTGATAGTAGCTAATCGGCCAAAATTGAGGAGCTCAATTGGGTTATTCGATCTGAGTGAGGCCCCTCATTTTCACTCAAATTGATGACACACACTTTCGAAATCCCCCTAGAGCCATTTCAAAACTCCTAAAGCTTCCTCAGAGCATCCCACGCCATCCAAAGCTCGGATTTCACTATTCTGAAATAGGGCATCCATTTTTTCATCCCAACTCTACAAAACCTCAATTAAATCCTAATTCCCCTTGCACGCACCTTCCCTACACCTCGTCGAGCAAGAATGAATCATTCCCCAAGCTTTACGATCACTAAAGCTCGGAGTTCTTTCACCACCGAGCTCCAAATCGACAAAACTTGATCCACCGAGTGAACGAGGGGAAATTGGTTGGCGTACTGCTCAACAGGGTCTCATCTCTACTAGAGGAAGCTTCCTCAATCAGATTCTCTATCGATCTTGAGCTCCGATGAGGTAATTCTACTAAAATCAAGATTTTGTAAAAATTCATTTGAGCTTTGCGAAGGAAATTTCTATCTCATGTGATTTTGATCATTGGATCCCCTTTAGTCAACATCATGAAGGTGTGGGATCCTTTTGGAGTTGATCCGAGCTCGAGTAAGCTTGGATCGAGCAAGTAATGGCGGACAGACTCCATCCTTCATCGCTCGCATGATGACAGATCACACCCCATCCATTTCACGTGATTGGAACAGATGGTCGTGATTAGATCTCGTTAGATTATCTTATTTACTCCTTAAGAGCCATGAGTTTAATCCTGATTATTTGATCTTAGATCAAACATCGGAGATTAAAATTGCGTCCACCATACCGTGATGTCGGATGCGGTTAATATCAATCATACGGAAAGCGCATTGAGCCATGTGGCACCGATGGGATTAGGATTTAATTAGGTTTAATAATCTATTTTTAATGGCTAAAACTTCTAATTTTCATAATAAATCATAGAAAGATCATAAAAATTCAAATAAATACTCATTTTAAAGGTATTTCAGAGGAGAATTATTTAAAATTAATTCTAATTGATTTTAAACAGTAATTAAGGTTTAATTTGAGTTTAATTAAAAATATAAATAGCTTAATTACTCTTTAATTACTCAAATGATTAATTGTAAACTTTTTCAGATTATTTAGTGTGATGACCTCTGTCTCCCATAATTTTCTTAAGATTTATTGCTTGGGTAATTAGGAAAATTGCTCATTCTAGCCTTAATTATTCTCTTAATCAATTAAATGATTAATTAACCCCTAATCAGTAAATTAATTAATTAATTAATTGAGCATGTTAATCACTGTTGAACAGTGAATGGACTAATGGAATAAGGTCAGGACCTCTTTCCCAGCCTCTTCCCTAAGTTTATGTCATTTTAAAAATCAAATCAATTAAAGACTTAATTATTTAATTAAATAGTTTAATTAACTAAATTCAAATCACAATCACATCAGATCTAATTAATTAAATCATGGGTAGATCTTTAGGTGTTTAATAACTTAAAGGAGTTTAATGAAATTATGGTTAATCCACATGAATGGAGAAACCATAAGAGTAATTAATTAAGTCCTTTAATCTAATTAACTATTAATCATGATCCAATTATATTAGTCTCTTTTATTTCTTGGGATCATTGCAAGTTTATTTTTTATGCATATCATGTTGACTCATAATTATTGGGTTAATTACTTTATGGTTACATATGTAAGGGTAATTAATTGATTTGATTAAGGATATAATTTAATTAATTTATAAAATTCACCTAATTACCTCTTCTTAAACCAAATCATATTA
This sequence comes from Cymbidium sinense, assembly GCA_021442155.1. Classification (NCBI taxonomy): domain Eukaryota; kingdom Viridiplantae; phylum Streptophyta; class Magnoliopsida; order Asparagales; family Orchidaceae; genus Cymbidium; species Cymbidium sinense. The sequence goes on from CM038221.1 coordinate 189,107,784, forward strand.
CCAATGTGGGAATGGGATTAGATAATAAATGAGTGCTCTCCTCCTCTTTAAATCAAATCAAAAACCAAAAACTAAATTGATAAAGGAACTTTGGTTTTCTTTAAATGAATTTATGTAGTGTGATTGTCCTTAGGAAGTAGTTTAATTGAATGAATCATGTGTTGCTATTTATTTCTTCCTCTCCAAGCACATTAAATATTACATGTCATTTGATTTCATGCATCCATCTCTTTTCAAAAATTAATTGAATTAAATGAGATTTTCTTTATGTAAGTTTGGATGTGTTGATTCAATTTAATATGTGTGGTTATTATCACTATTAAATTTAAATATATTTTCTAAAAGTTTACAAATGAAAAATAACATGCGTGATGATGATAGTTATAAATATATAGGAGGTGTATGTGTTTATAGTTTAAGTGTATGAGGTGAAGCCCCTTTCCTTCATTCATATATAAGTTTATATAAGCTTGAATGGTAGTGGATATATAGTTTGGACATCCCGAGAATACAAAGCTTTAAGTAGCCCCAAGGAGGTAATTTGATTACCTCACTTCCCTGGTTAACAAAGGTACGTATCCACTTGATTTCATTCTCATGTATTTTAACATTAGAATTTAGATAGAGATTTAAATCATATAGATAAATAATTAAATTAAATAAAATATAACCTTTGCATGATTCTCATCCTCTTAATCATGAATACATGTGTATGTATTTAAGAAAAATGGGTATATAGTATGGACATCCTTGGAGTACGAGGTTTTAAGTAGCCCCAAAGAGGTCATTTGATTACCTTACTTCCCTGGTTAATAAAGGTACATACTTATTTATGTCTTTTATACATGCATTCATAATTATTTAAACGATTGAATTATCTAGTCATGTGATTTGGAGCCCTCTTTCTTATATTCATATATGCAAATTTATATAAGCTTGAATGATAATGGGTATATAGTTTGGACATCCCGAGAATATGAGGCTTTAAGTAGACCTAAGGAGGTCATTTGATTACCTCACTTCCCTGGTTAACAACAACACATACCTATATAATTTCACTCTTATGTATTTTTGTATAGGAATTTAGATAGAGCTTTAAATTTACATATGCTAAAATAATTCAATCAAATGAAAAGTTAAACTTGAAATACACATACATTCATCATTTAAGTGTGCAAAAATATGTTGCATGTATAAATACACTTAGGATTAAATCATATGCATGATATTTGTGATGGAAAGTGATAATTTAATATATGTCATATGATAGTAATTCAAATAGATTAATCTTAAGAAGCCTTTCATATTAAATAAGGTTATTTAAAGCAAACCTAAACTTATGATTAATTTAAAATATGTAATAAGCCAATCACTAAAGAAAACTAAATCAAATTAACATGCTTTAGATATGGCTTAAGGTAGGGATGAAAGAGGGTAATCATCTTCCTTCTCTCTATAACACTTAGTTGTCAAGTGTAAATCAAATGAAATAAAAGAAAACATAAATCAAAATTCACAAATCAATTAAATGACTTAAAGTAAAACCAACCTTCATGAGAATTTGAACATTCTCTACACTTAAAAAATACAACTTCAATGCCTTAGTAAGACACACCACATAAGCCTTAACACACATATTAGAAATTAAGTCACGGCTTCTAGCTCTATGTTAGGATGATGCATGATGTGATGTATGTTTTATTTTGTGATGTATTATTTTAGACTAGATGTTAGGGTGTATGCTTAGTAGACTGGATGTTAGGGCATTCTTCTCTTATTCATATTTTACACAAAAAATTATGCTTAAGGGGATGCTTAAAATAAATATGAATGTTCTCTTTGTAGGTTTCTTAAACCTCCAAGCATAATCCAAGTTAGGACATGTAGGCTTAGTTACCCATGTGCAGGGTGCTAAGTCCAAATTATAAATATAACTGCTTAGGTTTTATGTATGTTTAGTTAACACGTGTTTTGTAGGTGTAGTTACATTTACTTTTCCTATTTTTAATGTATTTTTATATTAAGAATTAGGATTAGTGCTATGGGGGATTAGGATGAGTAGTGGCTAGAAGGCTTTGCTTGGGGTGCCCTGTGATGCCTCTGAAGTAAGCACATCCAAATCAAAGAAGGAGTGAACCAAGTCAAGAGAAGGAAGGATGAAGATATGAAGAAATGAAGGAATGAAGACCCCCATAGCATTTAATACAATTGTAATTATTATTTTATATTCTGGGTTGTATAAGAGATACCCATATTTTCTCTTTTGGGTTTCTGTGATATGACTACAGGGCCTCTTATTCTTTTACGGTAGTTATAAAATTGGCTGACGTTATATTTAAATTGCACATTAGAATAACATGCTTCTTCATAGTTTCTTATATTTGATGCCTCAATGTGTGGCCTAGATGCGTTAGGCTCTTAGGATAAAAATAAATTTTCTACCCAACTAATCAGTCATAATTAAAATCTAAATAACTCATAATCTTACCATAAAATTTAGGCTATAATCAAGATAATTAAAAGATTTAGCAACCCCTTAGCTGAATGTTGTATGTCTCACAACATGCATGAATCTTGAATCACTCTTGCAAAATGAGGGCCTCCATCCTTACATGCATAGGGACCGCTTGACCTGTTAGAGAAACCCCTAGTGACGGAGCTTCACCCTTTTTCTCTCTTAATTTGGCTAATAATCCCTTTCATCATAAATTTAGGCATATAAAAATCTTAAAGCCTTTATCAAAAAGATGTGTCAAAATGAAAGTAAAACTTAAAAGATTTTACATTTATAGATTAAGTCATATGCTCATACCACTCATACTCTAGTCTCTTAGGGAGTGGGTTTAAGACTTTAGTCTCTTTCCAAATTAAATAACTACCCTAACTATCTTGCAATTCATATAGACCAGACTACATGGTTTTAAAATCATAGGAAGAGTTAGTTGGCAGCCACTCTAGGTGGTTATAAGTCTAGAAGTCAGACGGTTCATCCTCTCTTGAGGAGATAAACCTTTATGTCTACCTGTCTCTTAGATTTAGGTTGTGTTCTAACTTATGTTAGAACTCCCTAGATTTAGGATCCGAGGTAGCTATTTCCTTCGGGCTATAAGAATAAATCATCACCTCTTAGGAATCTCTACATCCTTGTGTTGGTGGATTATAAGCCATATCAATCTAATAAAATTCAACTCTAACAAATAAATCTTTTCACTTTCAAACATATAAAGCCCAATCATAGGATAGACTAGAATGCTCACTAGGCTTCCTAGTATCATGAGCATTTTTTACTTATTCCCTTTGGCTTCCACAAAATAAGTCTTCTCCTTGAACTTTCCCATTTGATTTTCCAAATATAACTAATCCTTCGATAGTCAAGCCTTGAAATCTTTAAAGATGCTAATTATCTACTTTAATCGAGAGTATTCTTAGGGAATTTCATTTCCTAAGATGTAATTAACTAGGCTTGCCTCCATGGGAACTTAGAACCTAGTTTATTATAAACCACCTTTATTCATCGATATAAAGCGGAGAAAAATCTCTAGTATATTGAAGACCATCATGCCTTAGGAGTCATTAGGTGATTAGGTTCATTGAAGGTGATGCAATTATCTTTCAAGATAGTACATCATACCTCAATGTCATGATCACTTCAATAAGTACCCTATGATCTCGTGGTGCACACATCCAGAAAATAAACACTACACTTACATCCCTTTGGAATGCAAAAATGTAATTTAAATTATTTGCTTAATCAAAGATACAAGTATTTACTACATAGTATATAGCGAGTAATGAGTGAAAATATTATATAACTTAAAGTATATATTAGGCGGAATGATAATATGCCCAACCAAGGTCTCATGGTTTCGTCATCTCGGGCTATCGTGATTCATGATCTACTTAGTCAGGAAAATTGTTCCTGACCAAAGAATCCTTATCAGCAGTCATGGGTTGTGTCATCCAATGTGTTCTTGTAGGCCTGGGGTGATATTTATCTAAAGAGATAAATTTAAGTTAGCCTTAGCTAACATAAGGCTTTTTGCCTATTAAACATATTTCATGATTCATAGCTTAAGAAATAAAGTCAATAAGGAACATATGGGCTGTTGTTGTGGCCGAAATATAATGGAGCTATATAGATGCCAAGCCACCCAGTCAAAGGGTTTTAGTCATGTTCACATTTCTTGTGATACAATTTGATGGCATAGCCACGCAGATAGATGATACCGGCTACGTCCTTACTGGCATGAGATTATTTGAGTATGAGCATAAATATATTTATTTAACATAGGCTCTTTTGTGAGTAATGGTTTTCTTAACTTATCATCCTTGATAAATAATGATGGATGGATGGATGATTGTTTGCTTTAAGTTATATTAAATGATGAACTTCATTTTATTTAAACATATATCCCCTCCAGATGAATTTTACAATCAGTACGATCATCATCAGGGAAAGATTAGGTTTTGATAATTAGGACCCAATCATAAAATCCAACTGGGGAATTATCCCGCACAACATCCTCAGACATTAGAGTTAGGATTTTTATGCATATGTGAGGGAACATGTGAGAAATTCAATCTTATTTTAACCCGCAAAGCATCCTCAGGCAATTGTTATTATGTCAAGGCCCATGCGAGTTATTCAAGCTTATTTCAAGAATAGCGCCTTGGTGCTACAAATATGGCGCCTCAACTTTATAGCTATAGCGTCGTGATACTTATGTCATCAACTATGTTGACCACTTTACTAGTGCCTCAGCGCTGATAATGTAGCATCGTTGCACTGGTTAAAAGTCAATTTACGATGACTGATAAATGTTCAGGCTATTTAATGGCATAGTATAAACTTTTTGACTGGCATCGTGGCACTGTGTCGGAGCATCATGGCACTACATCAATGTGATGCGTCATTTTCTATTTAAAGATTTATGATAATTAATGACCCTTTTGACCGGCATAGTAACTGCATTGACCATTCAACCAGCACCGCGACACTACATGTGAGTGTCGTAGCGCTGGGCTGTTATTTTAGAAATCGAGAGGTAAGCAAACTGGCCTTAGGCCAGGCTTATAAATAGAACCCTTGGGCAACCGAAATTTTCACTATGCATTCCCTTTATAGCCTTTCTTTAGACTATTCTCTCCCTCTCTTTCTTTTAATTTTTACTTTCTCTTCCACCATGCTGGTAAAATAAATTGGTAAAGGTAAGAAGAGGGCGGTCGTCAGCAACACTAATAGATTTGTTAGTCTGGAGGCCGAGGAGAGGTACCACCATGCCCTCATACACAAGTATTTGATCCCAAAGAGGACCTTCTACAATCCGAGTGGGCGCGTGAAGAGCATCAATATCGAGCGAGGCTGGAAGAAATTAACCTATGAAAATAAATTTGTTGTCATCCCCGTGGTATGGGAGTTCTTTGACAATGTGAAGGAGAACCAGAATAATCAATTTTAGTCCAAGAAAACTAGTAATTTTTGCCAGTACTATCATTAACACATATTGTGGTATACCAAACGTAGATTACGATTAGTATTTTTTTATTATAATGATCATCTTGACTTTGATGAAATCCTTAATTTCCTCACTATTACAAATTTCAATACCCAGTGGAAATGGTAGGAGAAAAAAATTATCAAATTTTCTTCCACTGGCCTCACTATTGAGGCTAAAGCTTGGCATTATTGTATTTCTGCCAAGCTAATGCCCACTGAGAATATCAATGAGGTAACTAGGGATAGAGTCATTTTGAATTTTGTAATTCAAAAAGGAAGGAAAGATTATTTATAATTCTATATGTAATATGCTTGAGGGTAGTACTACAATAGGCTTGGTCATCCTTCTCTTATTTATGCTTTGTGTGTTAAGGTGAGCGTGGTATGGGATCTTGACAAGGAAGTCTTTATACAAAAGGCTCCCCTGACCAAAAAGGTCATTAAGGGGTTTGGTTCAACGACTGAGGTGGGAGAAAGCTCACGCTCCCCTCAATCTCGAGCCAAACTCTGTAAACTCCTAAATGAGCAACTCCAAGAAATTGGATGATAAGTCTCAAACCTAAAGAAAAAGGTCAATAAGACTAGTTGGTGCCAGCAAAAATATGAGAGGAAATTTAACCATCACATGGATCAGTAGTAGCAAAAGTTTTCATACATTGCCAAGTTTAATGCCTCGCTTATGAACATGTTTAAAAGCTGTGGTTTTTATGCGGGTCCTAGTGAGACTTCTTTTTCTACAATGCTTCATTATCAACCCTATGGTAATGCCCCGCCAAAGTCGAAAGTATGACAAGGACTATTAGTTGCCCCTCTCTCTCTCTCTCTCTCTCTTTTTGTATTTCTTGTCTTTCTTTTTTTTATAATTTATGGAACCCCTCCCTTTTTTTATATCAATGAACACATCATTTTTTATGTATTTACATTTCTCTATATGTACATTTTGTTATCATTTGGGAAGCTCTAAGATTAAAATAATAAATTTTTTTTACTTAAAATATTACATCGGAGACGTCGCATCGCAGCGCAATTATTGTAGTGCCTCAATGTCCTTATGAAGTAGGTATAGGCTTAGAACCCGAGGATGTAGTGCCTCGATGCCTGTTATGTAGCACCGCTATGCTCTGCAGAGATTAATTCCATTCCTCTACCCAAGCGAGTGGCGCCTTGACGCTCATTATGCAACATCGCGACACTCTGTAGAGATTCATTTAATTATTGTACCCGAGTGAGCGGCACCTTGGCGCTCATTATACAGCACTGCGATGCTCTGTAGAAATTTATTTTGTCCTTCTACCTGAGTGGGCGGCGCCTCAGCCCTCGTTAGGAAGCATCGCGGTGCTCATTTTGTTCCTCTACCTGAGCGAGCAGTGCTTCAGCACTCGTTAGGCAACGCCGTGATGCTATGTAGAGATTCATTTTGTTTCTCTACCCGAGCAGGCAGCACCTCGACACTCATATATCAGTCCCACAACATTGTTATAGGCAAAACTCAAGTGTACATTTTTTGCTAAAAGGTCCCAAAAATGGATAAAATGTTACAGCGACGCGACACTTAGTATACAGAGTCGAGGTGCTAATGGTATTTTTAAATATGGACAGAACAAAAGACAAGTAGCATTGCGATGCTAGTGATATAGCACTAAGGCACTGTTCATTTAATTCATATATTTGAAAATTTTGATGGCATAACACCTTAGCAATGCTAGATTTTTTACATGTTTAGTATAGGCACTTTTCTCCCTTATGCTGGATCTAAAATCAATGGAGTGGCAACTGCATCAGAAGAACACGGCAAAGAAAGTATATTCTATATTGAAAGTATGGTGCCTCGCACCCGATCTAGTGCGAATGGAATGCACTTTTAGAGAGAAATTCTTACAAAACCGGGGATTGTCATAATGATATTTTTAATGTAGATTCTGATCTTTTAAAGATTAATAAAGGAAGGTTCTTTTCTTTTCTTTCTCCCAATTTTTTGATAAAAACTACTGCAGAAAAAGGAAGAACGAGTAAAAGAATTCAAGAAATATTATTACAATAAATTTTTTACTTAAAGTGGACAGGAGGTGCTTTCATAAAGGCGAGAGTCGATCTTGTAGCAAATGTGGGTTCCCGGAAGTAAGAATCCATTAGAAAAACCTGAGAAATCGAACTAGAACTGGAGAGAAGCAATTTTTCCCTCTTTTTATAGAGTTCTTTCCACAAGTGGGGTAGTTATCTACCCATAATCGATCCCCTGGGCAATTTTTAGTTCATGGGGGAGGGAAGGACAGATTTTCTTGCTTCTTTATATTGCAAATCGTGCTTGCAGCGCCTCGACATTGTCATTTTAGCACCGTAGTGCTAGGCCATTGACTTATCAATCAAATAGATCAGTTAACAGTTATAGCACCACGATGCCAATATCACAGCGCCACGACACTATAATAAAAATTTTCATTTTCTTTGCATTTTTGATGCAAATAACATCCCAGTATCTATAGGCATTTCCTACTAATTCCCAATTGTCTTCCAAAAAGAACTCTTTCTTTTTGGAGTGTTCCCCTTTGAATTTCTGAATTAACTATCCTTTTAAGATAAGCTTTAAAATTTGTAAAGATAAAGATCATTGAGAGTATTCTTAAAAAGAATTCCCTTTCATCTGAGATGTAATTAACTATAGGGGCTTGCCCTTATAGGGAATTACAAATTATTCAATAAATAAACATTGTTTTATTTTTTTCATGTAGTTTAAGAAAAAAATCGTTGGAATATTGAAGGCTCATTAGCTTTAGGAGTCCTTATTAAGTAATCAAACTCATTATATTATGATATATTTATCTTTTAAGATAATATATTTCTCTCTTAATGATGTATTTGATTACCTTAATAAGTATCCCAAAATATATGTGCTGTCATAAAATTTTTTCCACACTAAAGATTCATGGATTTGAGCGAATTAAGGATGATTATCCAGCATGCCCTGATTTTCACTTGGTTTATCTTGAACACTTACAGAAACCTTTAACTTACAAAAAACATACTCAATCATAAATGGATATTTATATAAGAGGAAACAATTATGTATTCTTAGATCTTCCCTTATGAAATTTCTCATTACTGAACCACATTATGGAAGAATAGTTGGTCATTTTGGAAAAGATAAAACTATATATTTAATAGAGAATGGATTTTACTAGCCTTCACTAAAATGAGATGTTCAAAAACTTATAGCCCAATGCATAACTTTTAAAAGACCAAATAAAGGTTGGAACAATATACTACATTGCCTGTTCTATATAGGCCTTGGGAAGATTTATCAATAGATTTTATTTTAGGATGACCTAAGATGACTCAAGGGAATGATAATATTTTTGTAGTAGTTGATAGATTCTAAAAAATGGCTCACTTCTTACCTTACTCCAAGACAAATGATGCTTCTCACACAGCAAAATTATTTTTTAAGGAAATCGTAGGAATCAATGTTCTCCCTTCTACCATTATTTTTGTTAAAGATGTTAGATTTGTATCTTACTCTTGAAAAATATTATGGAAATTATTAGGTACAAAATTAAAATTTTCTTCTATATTTCATCTACAAATAGATGGACAAACAAAAATGATCGATTACACTTTATGTAACTTGCTTAGAAGTTTAGTAGACAAAAATTTAGAAAATTGGGATTTACATTGGCCAACATCTAGATTTGCTTATAATAGTACTATCTCTAGAACTACAAATAAATCATCTTTCAAAATAGTTTATGGTCAAAATCTTAGACGCCCAATTGATATAGCAAACCTACCATCCCATGCATTTTCAAAGCCTCCATGATGATATAAGAAATCAAATTATTATAAATACTGAAAATTATGCTTCTAAGGTAAATCATGCTTATTGTAATGATTTGCCTACTAATATGTTCATTCATCTAATTATTAATATTTAAGATATTCTAGCATATAAAGGAGTTATTAAACCTCCACCTATTCATCTTGCCTCTTTAGCAGGAGGTATAGCTACTCACTTATAGAACACATTGCCATCACATACGTTCCTAAAAGTTGATTATATTATTACTGAGGAAGCATCCATAGACTCTACTGATGATCATAGATTTTTAGTTTGTCAGAAAAATAGACCACCAGCAGAAGATTTATGGTTGGCCCACGCTGACTTGAAGATGGAAACCCCTCAACTTTTAGAAGACTACTTGGAGTTTAACTCTATAGAGTAGAGTTCCAATGGGCCTAGAAAGTTGATGTAGAACATCATGTGAATCAAGAAAGTAAAGCTCAAGGTCAATTTACTAGATCTCAAGCTAAATCTCAACATCATGTGGATCAAGAAATCAGAGCTCAAGATCCATTTAATAGATTTCAAGCAAAAGCTTAAAATAATTCAAGAAAAAAAGGATGTTTAGCTCGCTAGCCCAATAATGCCCATTTTATGATTTCATTCTTTAGAATCATGTAATTTTTTATTTCTTTCTAAAACTCCAAGTTTGAAACTTTGAATTTAAAATTCAAAGCATGACATGTGAGATAGTTGAATCCACATAAAATAATAGCATATGAAATTGGTGAATGTCATAATATAATAAAGTAGCTTAATGACTCACATTAATGTTTTCACCCACCTTTCCCTCTATATTTTAATTTTTTTTTCTTTTGAAAAATGATTGTAATGGCTATAAATAGCCTCATTTGTTAGAATAAAAGGAGTTCTTTTAGCAATTATATATTATTTAGGTTATTCTTATGGTTTCAGAGCTTGATGGCCAAACTTTGACAATCCTTGTTGGGAATGCTAGTTATCTAATATACCTTTATTTTCTTACCTCCAATACCCAATGTGACTTATTTTAATCTTTCTCATACTTCTTAACATCATCTCCAACTATTGATTAAGCCTTCTACTCTCCTCCATAAGCCCACACCTTCATTCCATCCAATAATATCTCTACCTCACTGATTACAACTTAACCCCGGTATTTACACCATAATAATCTATTAATGCCTATAATTTTTAATCAGCTACTCCAAATCATAAATATATATCCTACCTTAAACCTTCATAAGTATTTTTAGCAATTTACCTCACATAAATGTTATTTCTTAAAGTTATATTAGTCTAATGTAGCTGAAATTGGACTAGTTTAGATATTATCACTATCATATTGTCCTACACCATTCATATCACACCAAATTTTAAAATATATTTTTAAATATAAATCTAAAGATCTAAGGCCATTTAATTCCCTCAATCTCACCAAAAAAAAGGACACCCACCTACATCAAGAATTCAATGAAATTAAAAGCTTTTATTTGTGTTAAGTATTTTGGGAGTAATGAGAACTTAATTAAAAATCTCATTTTTGAAATTATTCAAAAAAAATTAGTCTAAATGCTTTGAAACTTTTAGGGTATATTTTACATGTCAAATATCTAGCTCTATGTTTTTTTCTCAAAATTTTTAGATATGTATTTTATGGATTATTAGGTTATTAAGGTTAAAATGTAAATTGCCTAATTAATTAATTTAAAATTATAACATTTATTCCTTGAAGTTCTAAATCATTATATAAATAGAGAGGAATCACAATAAAATGCTAATTTTCTTAGATCATCATTAAACTCAGTAATCATCATAATTATGCTTAATTAAGCCCATTAATCAATTAGCTAATTAAACTATGAGCTAGAAATTTCATAAGTCATCCAAGTGAAGTCCAAATGACTTGAAAATTTTACAAATGATTCTAGGGATCAATAAAGACCATTAGGAATACTTTTATAAAATTTTGGTTTAATGTTATATATTTTGTAATTATAACCAAGATACTAACTTAAATAATACTTAAAATTATAAAATATATTAACAAATATAAAATAATTTTATAATTTACCGAAGATGTCCTTCTTAATATCATAATCTAGAGAATATTTTTCGTTATTTATTCTATTATTTTAATGTTATTTACATTTTTTAAGAAATAATTAAATAAAATATATTAAATACTAAATAATTTTAAAATTTTATCAAATTCTCATTGGATGTTTGTGAGTTTCCCTTTGATCTTAGAAAATACTTTCATGAGGTTTGGAGTTGGTTAAAATTAATCTCTAAACTAAAATTTATTTACCTTAATATAAAATATACATTAATTTCCATCTTATTTAGAAATTCATAATAAAGAAAATAAAATAAAATAAACTTTAAAATTTTCATATAATTCCTCATGAATAGGGAAGACCTAAGAAAAATAAAACTAACCTATTTTGATTATTAAAATATTTTTTATAATTTAGATACTTAATTAATTAAATAAATCATAAAAAATCAACATGAATTCAAAATTCTATGAAATTTGTATGGGAATATTAGGACCTCATTTCTAACAATCCTACTAGGTTTCAAGATTTTATAAAGTATATATTTAATTTAAATATTTTTTAGAATATAAAATAATATAATAATTATAGAAAATCCAAATTAACATAAAAAGCATGTGGCATGCAAAAGAACGGCTTAAGTAATTAAAGCATGAGATAAAATATTAAGGATTTTGTGGGTAATGTATGCAAGCATGAAGAAAAAATTATAGAAGTATCCATCAATAAACAAATCAAACCAACTTTAAATGCAAAAGAAACACAACAAAAATTTGAAGATTAAAATGGTAATGAACCAATAACTTAATAGGGTTAAAACAACATAGACTATTGTTCACTCCTTTTTTATATAGAGATTTGGTGGTGTAATAAGGAGGTGCATTAGATTAATAGCAAAAAATAAATATGCTTTTAAATGAGATAACAAATAAATACCACTAAGTTTTGCAATTTATTTTAAAAATAAAAAGACATATACAATGGCTAAAGTGAGAGACAAATGATCTGCAAACTTTAATTAAGTAAAGATAATAGGATCTTGATTAAAAATAAAGATATCATGGAAGAATGAAAATGCTACTTTGAGAAATTACTACATGAGAATGTTATTGAAGAATTTATTTTGTAAGAGGATCTTATTAATTGATTTTTAAAAAATAATGTTAACTCTAAAGGATTTGAAAAAAGATAAGACATGAGATATCTATTGAGATTTGAAGAGTTATGATACATACTGAAGTGATTTTTGAAGAGTTATGAGACATATTGCAGTGATTTGGATAATAATTTTTTTCAATATATTTTTGAAGAATGTGATGCAAAATGGTTAGAAAAAAAAAAACATTTTGGAACCAATATTAAGGAATAAAAGTATTGTTCAATGTTATGCTAACCATAGATAAATAAAAATTATAAGGCACATAACAAAGCTATAACTGAGGAATTGAATATACAAGTCTCATGTGCATTAAATCGAACACATAACATTTGGGATTGGGTTGGTGGAGTTAACATACGATGTTGATAGTGGTGGATGTGAGACATATGGATAAAACTATGTGGTTTGAATAGGATTTACAGAGTGGTGGTTTTATGTAAGAAATGATGGTTGTCGTAACTGTTGGAGACTTTGTTTGTGTAGGAGGTCCTAAAGTGATCATTTTTCTTAAAAAAAAAAGGAAAAAATAGACCAAGAAGGAGGATCATCACCATTATAAGATGCCATGCATTATAAAAAATTAAAAAAATAATATAATTAAAATAATATTATATTATAGTATTTTTTTAAATAAATGGTAATAATAATAACTAATAACTTGGTTGAATTTTGACATCTCTTTCTAATAAGTAATCTCTATTATTATTATTATTTTTATTTCTACATCTCAATTTAATCTTATTTACTAGTAATCAATTTATCTTTTCTTTTATTCTTTTAAGATAATATGCATAATACACTTGTATTGCTAAAATAGGATAACTAATTTTTTTTGGTTTTTTAATATCATAGAGTTTATTCAATCATGTGCTTTGATTGGGAATGTGGTAAAACCAATCATAGTTGAAAGGAAACAAGTTTTTTGGGGCATTTGCATACATACCACATCATTCTTATAAATTTACATATCTAACACCTAATCTTTATAATTTACATAAATAATACTTAAATCTCTAATATTACATCAAAAATATCATCATCATTAACTTTTTAAAGTGAAATATATCTTTTCATGTATAAAAAAGTATTGTATTTATAAATATCAAACTTTAGGTGTTAGATATGTAAATTCATAAACCTTGTGTGGTATGTATGCAAATCTTCCTAGTTTTTTTATGCTCCTTAAGTTATTATAGTGGTATTATTTTTTATAGAATTCCATAGTAGTTGTTCCCATTATTTATATGTAAATATATTAAATAGATACACCATAATTATCTATTTTTTTTTTCTACCATCACTAAAACTAATGTGAAATAGGATACTTCTAAGTAAAACTATCAACCATGTTTTAACTACACCTATTAGTCTCTCAACATGATTATGCAACTCTTAAATTTCAATCACATTTTAGGGATCATGAACCTATATCACTATATTATGAAATGTTTAATTTTAAAAATATATATTATTTTTATTTTAATTCTATATCTCAATTCAATCTTTTATACTATTAATTAATCAATTTTATCTCTTATTCTTCTAAGATACTTCTTATAATACAATTGACTTGTCTATTTTTCAAACAGGGATCAAACTTTATACACCTTCTTTATCATAGCAATACCATATAACTTATGAACTATTGTACCTGAACTTAAATCAGATCAAACCAATCATAGTTTAAAAATAAACAATTTTTTTATACTTCTTAGGACATTTTAGTTTTATTATGTCTTATAGTTTTCCAAAGTAGTTGGCCTCATTATCTATATGCATATTTCTTTGAATACAAATGCCATAATTATCTATTTTTCTATATACTTTAAATACTAATCTATATAATTAGCATATCATCTAATAATATTAATATTAATAATAATAATAATAATATATTATTATTATTATTATTATTATTATTATTATTATCTATTTTGCTACTTTAGCATGCATAAAAGTATTGCTAAACATTAAATCTACAAAATTTGACCCTATGCTTTTTGGTATTATTGACAAGGCACCTATTTCAAACTATGAAGGCTTCTTATTTAACATGCAACAAGATTTCTTTTTTTAAGTTCAATAAGGCCATATTGTATTGTACCATATAGAGGTCTTCCACAAATCATCATAGAGGAAAGCTATCTTAATATCCATTTATTTAATATATATATATATATATATATATATATATATATATTGTTGCTATAATGCTCAATATAAGATGAATAATTATTATTTTAATGACTTGTACAAGTTTTCAGTAGATTTTTGACTGATTTTTCGTCGCTAATGTCAACGTGAACCATCATAGGGGCTTCTGGCGGACAAGAAAATTTCCGACGGTGGGTTTTCCAGCTGATTTCCGGTGGAAACCCGCCGTCGGAAATTTCTGGTAGAATTTTTGCCAAAAAATCTATTAGGAAATTTCCAATACTCGGACGGGTTTTTTCACGAGTTTATTCATCGATTCTTCATAAAAGTATTTCAGACAAATTTGCCATCAGAAATCTGTTAGAAATGCTTTTTTTCGTTGAATTTTCTTACTGAAATGCATTTTCAACTAAGGTTCTACCGGCGAGATAAAACCGATCAAAAATCTATATTTCTGACAGATTTTTTGCTGGAAATTGACAATTTTTTGTAGTGCTTCCCATTACAAGTTGATGACAGGAGTAGATTCATGGTGGAGGCACTTGGGCACAAAGAAGTTTAATTAAAGTATTGCTAAAAATAAATTTATGAATATTAATAACAACAAGATTATTGACATTGATATTATTAATAATAAAATATTATAAATTTAATAATATTTAATTATTGAAAGTATTAATAAAAATAAGAAAATCTATCTATTATTAATATTTTTTAAATAATCTTTTCTTTTTTTTTTTTAAAATGATTATCATTAATTTCAAGAGAATAATTTGCTCAAAATAAGCATAATATTGAGTGTCAAGTGGAGAAATTATATGTGACGTGTATGAGAGAGAAAATTATGATAATTAAATTAATTTAAAATGACATTAAAAGCTTTTAGAATTTGAATAGTAGATATTCTTAAGTGTAAGGTTTTCAACCATGCATATTTTATCATTTAATATTGGTGTAGGTGAGTTTGCATAAGAACTATGCTACATAATACATTTAGGGTTCATTTTGTAATAAGTTCTCCATCATACTCATTTTGTATATCTCATGCCTTACTTGAGTTGAACACAATTGATCATACAAATCATATATTTGAGACATTATGATTGACTTTATTAAATTGATCTAGACATATGTGACTAGTTGCTATTGATTTGACTTAGCCATCTAAGGAGAGCAGTCATAGGGCAATTTGTTTGTCCTAAGTCACTTGAAAGTTGACAAAGACTTGGTGATATTTTTCAATTTATATTTTAGAGTTTAAAATATACTTCATGCTCTATACCCTAAACCCTTTGGTCATTAGATTAGTTTACGTGCTAATAGTCATATTAGAGCCATCTTTTAACCACATTTGTCATTATAATATTGACTAAATATCCATCAAATAGTCTTAATAATCATAATACTATGATCATGGAATAATAATCTTATAACTAACTTTGATGTATTATATCCTTATTCAAAACTTATTCGAACTATTGATCACACAATCTTCAGGCTTTCATCAATCATGTTAAGCTACCTCTAAAGAATGATCAAATAAAGTTCAATCAAGAGTTTGAATGAGATCTTAATAAGTTCAAAAAAGTTAGTAATGTATCAAAATTAGCTCAAATATTTCTAAACTGTGGTTTGAAAAAAGTTGTGAAGACTCATTAAATAAGTCATTCATCTTGGTCAATTGTGATGGTTCAATCATGATTGAATTTGATTTGTTCATTATCCAAGATTGCTCGCTAATTATTAAATATGATTTGAAGATGACTTTAGGATTTACTCCTTCAAGTTGTTATACTATGTATACATGTATCTGATCTAATCATGTCATTTAAAAGGCATTATTCGGTTCAGGTCATATTTATAATTGAGGGGTAAGAGAAACTATTTAGAAAATTTGTGGCTTATGACTTCATTGCCTAGATTAAAAGATATACCCTAGGCAATTTTTTAGAGCACTAGAAATACAGTTCTTGATAGTATAATTCATCAATTAGTACTAAGAATGATTAGTTATAAGAAGACCAATGAGTACTCCATTGTATTCAACAATAGAGGGAAGAATATGACATTTATGATCATAGAGTTTGCTTTAGTAATTGGGTTGAGTTTTTAATGTTTTTCAAATGATGTTGATTTCAAAAGAATGATAAATAATAGGTTATTTGAGAGCTACTTCAGTGAGGACAATAATTAAAAGAATGTATCCCTTAAAATTTCTATCATAAAGTGCATTGCCAAAGATGATTTATAGAAGCTTAAGTTATGATTCTTTGTATATGGTGTACTCCTTAATCATAATAAAAATAACACTAATTTTAATAAAATGGTTCTTATTATTGAAGCTGAGGATGCATTTTTTTAGATATCCTTAAGGTAAGATGTCATGGGAGAAAACATTATGAAGGCTAAAAAAAAGGCATAGTGCACTATGAGGCACATTTATAAAAAAGAATGCCTAATTTAGTATATGTAACTAAATATAAAGTGTCACTACAATACAGAGTATATAAAGCCATCCAAATGTGGAGAAGAGATGTGCTAAGTTTTTCTAAGTGAGAGTAGCAATGATACTAAGATGAAAAAGTAACAAGGTACTCATGAGCAAAGATTTCTTTTTGTCATGGCTTACAACTAAAGGTGTAAGTGTTAATTTTTTATGATTTTAGAATATAAAGATTTGATGACAAGATTTCTTTTTTATGATTTTTAAGGAGTTGTCCATCTTAGGTTATTGTGTAGAATTGATGAGGTGGACTTTATAAGTTCATCAAATATACTTCCACTTAGCATAGCATAGTTAAGATTCTAAAGGAAAAAAATAAAATAAAATACCTCTATTTTTTGACAAGAAAGCAAAAGAGATAATGGAAGTACATCAACCACAAGTCAATTCATTCCATTCTAGAAAATGATGAAGTAACTTTCTGTTATTATTCTATAGTTGAGAGGCAACCAAATAAGACTATAAAATACTTAAATAATGTTAGAGAATAACCAAAGAAGATTAAAGCTTATATCAAATGCTACAATTAATGTCATATAAATTTTATAAATTGGGAACATTAAGAGAGGGGGTTTGAGAAGGATAGTACTTGCCATTGACCAAGCTTTTAATGAGGTACTGCAGCAGAAGGTAGAGGAGTCAAGAGATTAACCTCATGACATTAAATATATCTATAGAGAGAGGTGAGATTCAAGGGATCATCACCCTCTAATTGCATATATAAATAATGAGGTGGTTAATGCATCCATTCAAATTAAAAGAAAAAAGAGTGACATAAAGAATATAAGTTTAGGAGCTAAAAGAATGAGAAGTATTTTATCGAGAATAGATCCATTCAGGAAGAGGAACAAAATTATGAATATATGCACCATTGATTCACTCTACTCACTTGATGAGAAGTAATTTTCCTCCTTTAAAGCTTGGAAGTCAAAATTAGTTGACAACTTCAAGGAGAGGGAGATAAGAGTGAACAATGGGAGTGCATAGTGATTTTAGGAGTCAAACACTCCAACTACATGATTAGATAGCAAAGTGACAATTCTTTTGGCTTATTGAGGGTATGTTACCTTTATTTAAATAAACTTTATTATAATTTTAAATTTTATTAGTTAATAGTATATTGATTCTTTATGTTAGTTAATATGAGAGCTAGTTTAATATAAAGTCCAATTACTCAAATCAAATTGCTATAAATTATATAAATTTCTCAAAATATTGATGGCATTTAGGAGACTCAAATCAAGGGTGGAGGCAGTTCTTTTTTCAAAATGATTAAATAGTATAGTAATTAAATAATAATATAAATAATATATATAATTAATGTTTTTATAAAATAATATAAATAACTAGTAAGATCATATCACTAGATTTATAAGAGAAAAATCTAAGATGATAAGAATATAAAAAAGTTATAGATTTTTATTTTAATTAATTAAGTAATTTATTGAGAAAAAAGATTAATTAGGATATTTTATAATAAAAGTAACATAAAATTATAAAGACAAAATTTTTAAAATAGGCACATTCTTAATCTTAATTAGCAATTTAAGCATCAAAATTTTTTTTTATGAAAATAATGTCTAATGACGACGCCCGAGGAACGTCAGGTCCGTCAAACGGACGACTGACACGGATTTTTTTGTTTTTTGTTTTTTTACTTTCGGTAGAGAGAGAGAGAGAGAGAGAGTTGCACGAGAGAGAGAGAGAGAGGAGAGAAGAGGGAGAGAGATTATATATATATATATATATATATATATATATATATATATATATAAATTAATTAAATAAATAAATAAGTATATATATATGCATCAATAATTAAATAATTAAATAAATAAATAAATAAAAAAATAAATAAATAAATTTTTTTATTTGCATGTTTTTTATATGCATTAATTAAATAAATAAATAAATAAATAATTAATAAATATATATATATATATATATATATATATATATATATATATAAATAATTTTAATGCATATATATTTCACGTGATTAAAGATGAATTATTATTTATTTATTTATATATTTATAGATTTTATATTTTCTATTATTATTATTATTTTAGATTTTTTATACTTTTATATTTTATATTATTTTATATTATTTATATTTTTATATTATTTATATTTTATTATTTTATATTTTTTATTTTTTATATTTTTTTGTTATTATTATTATTATTTTATATTTTTATATTTTATTTTATATTTTATATATTTTTATATTTTTTATATTTTATATTTATTATTTTTAATGCATAAATATAATATTTTTTTTATATTTTATATTTTTTAATGCATATATATTTCACGATTAAAGATGAATTATTATTTATTTTACTTATTTCTTTTTTTTCTTTTTTAATTTATAAATCTTCATAATTTTAATAACTTTTATATAGTATTTTCTTATAATTTTATTAAAATTATGAAGATTTATAAATTAAAAAAAGAAAAAAAAGAAAAAAGTCTAAAATAATAATAATAATAAAAAATATAAAAAATATAAATATATAAAAAAATAAATAATAATTCATCTTTAGTCACGTGAAATATATATGTATTAAAAATTATTATTTATATATATATATATATATATTAAAATTATATATATATAGTTAATTAATTATTTATTAAAAATTATTTATTTATTTATTTATTTAATTATTAATGCATATAAAAATACGCAAATAAAAAAATTTTTATTTTTCTGTTTTTGTATTTATTAAAAATTTATTTAATTATTTAATTATTTAATTATTAATACATATATATATATACTTATTTAATTAATTAATTAATTAATTATTTATTTATTTATATATTCTGTCTTCTCTCGGTACAACTCTCTCTCTCTCTCTGCTATCCAAAGCAAAAAAAAAAAAAAAATAATTGCGTCAGTCGTCCATCAAACGGACGACTAGACCTATTTTCATAAAAAAAAAAAATTTTGATGCCTAAATTACTAATTAAATTAAGAATATGTCAATTTTAAAAAATTTGTCAATTATAAATTGATGATGAATAAAATTTTAAATTAAAAAAAGAGTGAAAATGAACAAAAGTTAAAAACAGTTCCGCCAATGCTCAAATCTATAGATCCAGTCCGAGGACGAATCCGGTCTACTCGATCCGAATCGCACTCGCTTTCATCCAACGGCTACGAGCAGACTGTCTATATAAGAAATTTCGCCCCATATTTGTTTATCCATAAATAACCACTCGGCCCACCATCTTATACAAGAGCTTTGTAAAGGTAAAGTTATAAAGGTGATAACTGGCCCTAAAATTCTGCTTTGAGATATCTGCTACAATCCACATAGCAAGTTTACACCTCTTAAAGCAAATCGTAGGGATATTAAACTAGTAGTTTATTTTTTAAAGAACGATAATTGTATGAATTTCTTTTAACAATCATTTGACATAAATTCGGCTCGCCCCGTTTCTCTCCACCGCTCACCAACCTCTCTGCTCAAAATTTCGTCTTGGTTCGCTGTCGAACACCTCGAGTCAGCGAAAAGAACCCTAGATCCGGAGTGGAGAACAAGCGAGGGTGAGTCAAGGAGAAAGAGGATAGAAAGGCAAGGGAAGTGAACGGATCGGGATCTGTCATGGCATCGCAGAAAGAGCGTGAGAACCATGTCTATGTCGCCAAGCTTGCCGAGCAAGCCGAGCGCTACGATGGTAAGGGCTTCCTGCTTGATTTTCGTTCTTGGTGCTAGATTAAGTATTAACCTCTGATCTGATCTCCTAGTTTTTGCTTTTCATTCTGGCTGCAGAGATGGTGGATGCAATGAAGAAGGTGGCGAAGCTTGGCGTGGAACTTACGGTGGAGGAGCGTAATCTGCTTTCTGTCGGGTACAAGAATGTGATCGGGGCGAGGAGGGCGTCCTGGAGGATCCTGTCTTCGATCGAGCAAAAGGAGGAGGCCAAGGGGAACGAGCAGCATGTGAAGAAGATTAGGGAGTATAGGCACAAGGTGGAGTTGGAGCTCTCTAGCATCTGCAGTGACATAATGTCTGTAATTGATGAACATCTAATTCCTTCGACTTCGGCTGGGGAATCCTCCGTCTTCTACCAAAAGATGTAAGTTAGATCCTGATCTGCACGCTGCTATCCTTTGGATTTGGGTATTAGTGTGGTTTTTGGCTTGATTTTTAGTTTTACTGTGTATCAGGAAAGGTGATTATTATCGCTACCTTGCTGAGTTCAAAGCTGGAATTGATAAGAAAGAAGCTGCTGAACAGTCGTTGAAAGCTTATCAGGTTTGGTTTCAATGTTTTTGCTGCGTCTGTGGTCTTAGGCGTTAATGCCATTTTTTTCTTTATTTATCTATCGTAGGAAGTAAATTCTTCTTTTTTTTAGCTCTACAGGGTTGCATTTAGCACATTATAGGCTTGAGTTTTTTTTTCTTCGTTTGTATCGATGACATCTGTATGCTTCATCGTTTCTTAGTCTCGAAGTTAACCATGCGGAAGAATCTTTGGTGCTTGTGTTCCTGTAAATGAGGCTGGGCAACAGTATGGACGGATTTATTGAATAAAGTGTTGGGATTTAAGTGGAAATACCATACAGAGGAGTAAATGACAAGAAAAAAAATGAAAATAGAAGACGTGATGCATTGAAAGAAATAAATGAAAGATTTAGAAACAATATCCTTAAGTTTTAAAATTTGTCTTTTTAAGAAACACCAAAAAAACAGAAGAAAATTTTATTTAGCATACATAACGTTGAATCTTAGTTCATCCCAAGGATCACTATTTCTAAAGTAAGGTCATCTATGATACAATGTAACAAGCTACTAAACATGATGGAAAATGAGTTTAATAATCTTGGAAAAGAATGAAAATGGCAGTGAGTTCTAAATGGCATGCGGAAGAATCTTTGGTGCTCGAGTTCCTGTAAGTGATTGAGGCTGGGCAACAGTGTGGACGATTTATTGAATAAAGTGTTGGGATTTAAGTGGAAATACCATACAGAGGAGTAAATGACAAGAAAAAATGAAAATAGAAGATGCGATGCATTGAAAGAAATAAATGAAAGATTTAGAAACAATATCCTTAAGTTTTAAAATTTGTCTTTTTAAGAAACAACAAAAAAAAAAAAAAAAATTTAGCATACATAACATTGAAATCTTAGTTCATCCCAAGGATCACTATTTCTAAAGTAAGGTCATCTATGATACAATGTAACAAGCTACTAAACTTGATGGAAAATGAGTTTAATAATCTTGGAAAAGAATGAAAAATGGCAGTGAGTTCTAAATGCCATAGAGGGAACTCAAATAGCCCAAAAAAGTGATGATAATGTTCGTACTAATCTCTAAAGCTGCTTATTGCCATGAATTCCCCCAGATTGCAAACACTTCAAAATGTGGGAATGGAATATATCAAGAAGATTGTGACATAGCTAGTCATTTATGACACATCGTACCGCTATATGGCAATTTTGCTCCACAGGTTCATCTTGAAGAAGTTATGTAAGAATTGGTGTTGTTGCTTCTCTTGGAAATATCTTAACCCCACTTGCAAAAATATAAATCAATTAGGTAACATTATCCTCAACATGTAAAGTAGGATCATTATACGTTTCCATAAGTAAATCTGATGCAAGCACATTATGTCCTAGCAATCTATTTATCTGGTAAGGTTTTATGCCTTTTTCTTGTGGGTTGGAGCAGAACCCATGTAGAATAAATATGAGGCTAATTTTTATTTTCTTGACCATAAGCAATAATAGAATCATCCATAGAACTATACTCTGGTTAAAAATCATGACTATATGTAAGATTTGGTTGTGTTGTGCAGACAAGTAGTTCATGCACACTAGCTATAGCTATGCACAGTTCAGGCAGATGAGTAATGAATAATGTAGGAGAATATCATGAGTGAAGGAATGAAAAAATTCTAAAACTTTTTGGGGGTAAACAATGGAGAATGATGAATGAAGGAATGAAATTCCTACAAAATGTATGAATGACAAACAATGGAGAACTCCATTTGATGGAAATACTGAGAAAAATTAAAAAATGTATTTTGTAAGATTCCACGATTTTTTCTTATGATGCTTCCTTGCAAATTTATCAAGATTAGGGATATATTCAGATTGTGGGTTTTATAATGAAATGTTGATGATGATTATGTTTCATGTTTAAACTGAAGCTTAAGTAAATATTGTAATCAGTTTGAAATTTCTCTTTGTGTGATACCCATGTTTCTTTTTTTCATTTAGGTTCAATTTTGAATATATATTGTAGTTTAGAATGTTTGAATTATTTTTAATCTTGGAGATAAACATAATATGTAGGTTCTGGAATTGACTACGATGTAGGTTCAGATTCATTGTCAGATAGAGCCATTTTATATTTAATAAACTTCGTTTAAATATGATTGAATATTTGATGAATTTTAATAGATTTCACATGGTATGTTATCTTTCTTAAGATCAAATTGGCCAATACAACATACTACTATTAGTTCTTTTTTAGCAAGTTTTAAATGTGCTTTTGGGGATTTTCCATTAGAGAGAGTAGGTAAGCCTGCATCCTACAGCCTTCCAAGCATGAGGATAACCAAAATGTTTTGCATGCTTAGATTCCTTATGTTAAGTCTCATGTGTTACTTTAAGATTGCTGCAGGCAAATTCATATGTGATATCTTGTCTAGTTGGCTATGGTGCTGGATATGCTGATCATGCAATCTCTTGTGAGATGCCTAGTGAATAATTCTTAGAACACTTTTCAATACTTCATCACATAATGAATGTTTTCTTTACTTTCTAAAATTGATTATGCAACTAATCCTTATTGTAGAGAAATTATCGGTTTTTTTTTTAAATTTTTTTTCATATTAGCTCATCATAATTCAAGTTATGGTCAATTTGCTACCAAAAAAAATTCAGTAGAGTCTATCATATTTTTAATTAATTCATTCTTGGAGGCTAGTCATACTGCAATTCCTTAAAAAGTTTTTTAACTCATCATTTATATCTAACAAGGCATTAGAATTATGCTCCCAAGTGGGGACCTTAACCACAATTGCATAATCCCTTTAATTTTCATGTTGGTTTTGGTCATTATTTAAAATTGCTCAAGTAATGCCTTTAGATGAAGCGAGCTTCAGGGTGAGGCACATACAAAGAACTTTGAAGTTTATGCTTTATAGTATGAGAAATAGTTGCGCACTTCAATTGTTTGAGATATGCAATGAGGAATGCCTTTGTTTTGGGATTTAGAAGTTGTTGGGATTTTTTTATTTAATAATCCAAATGCCCAAATGGCATTATAAACTACAAGTGGAAGAGCTTAGCATTGGACCTTTTTGATGAAGAAACAATAAAAGCAAAAGGTCGGCAAGAAAGTAATTGGAAAGGTTAGTATGAAATTTAATATAATATAAATTATAAACTATCAATATGGTCATTATTTAGATAATATTCTCATTGAATTTTAGTGATTTAGGAAATTGAAGATTATTGAGTTTGAAGATGATGAAGAAGAGTGGGAGGATGTTGATAAAAGTGAGGATGATGGTGGAGGGAGAGCAATCAACTATGATGGTGATTTTATGAAGACCCTCAAAGTGATGACAATAAAAGTGAATTTTTGAGTTTGGAGTTTCAAGTCATAATTAGTTTGTTTAAGCCCATGTTTCTTGTTTATTTTAGATTTTTTATTTATGTTTATTTGTTTGTTTATCTTAGGCATTGAGTACTTGCATGACTTTTTATGACATGTTTCTTATTGATGTTTTTTTGGCATTTTTGGTTTACTCAAATATTTTATGGAAGAAATAAGCCCAAATTTTTATGATATTATTTATTATTGAGTTTTGAAGAAGATTACTCTCATTTTGTTAATTTTTATGTTTTCAAATAGTTCAATAGTTTAATATTGAGGCTTACACCTTAAAATGTCTTTATGGTCTTTGATTTGTTTTTTAGAATTTTTTGTGGTTGGAAGTTACTTTTTATAACTAGATATGTTAATATGTGATAGTTGTAATAAAGTTGTTGTTTGTCTTTTTTAAGAAAGATAATATTTATAATAGCCATAACAACTTTTTGAAAAAGTTATTATATCTATAATAGCTTTACAACTAGCTTTACCTGCAATCACCTCAAACAAATTTTTAGGCTCATGCCTTGTCTCATGAAAAGAAACTGCCTCAATACTTGTTACAAAATTTTAAACTATGATTTTGGTAACATAAAAAATATTTATTTACATGATTTATCCAATTTAGAATTATGAATATCTAGGAATTGTTAGATCCAAAATTCATAGTGGACATCGTAACCCAAGTATAGTTTGGGAGTGCAATTGATTCGATAATTTCTTAAATAAGGTGTCAAATTAATTCATTTGCCTCTAAAATTTTTTTATTTTTGTCCTAATATATTTGACCATAAAATTGATGTTGGTTTCTCCATTGAACTGGACATTAACTACATCCTACTCAGTACCACACGACTAATAGAGCTAGGGGGAAGGGGCATACGAATGGATTTCATTTTTTACATATTCTTTGATAAACTATTACAAGAAATATTTGAACAAACTTTTCATTGGGAAGGTTAGCCTAGAGTTCGCTCCCTCAAATTTTTGTGTCTATGAATTGAACCTATGCTCTTGTTGCTTGATCCATTATTTATACAAAAGATCCAAGGTTGCTGCCATAAGATTTTGATTACTAAGGGGTAGTCGGGTACTAATTGTGGCCACTCGTGTAGTTGCCATGAAGGTGGCTCTTTTTGGTTGAGCGTTGTAATAAGAAGTTGGTTAGTGGATATTGTTGTTGTTATTGTTTGATTTGCATGACTTCTGAGCATTGTATCATTGGGTATGATTGCTAGGCACCATAGATCGAGTATCATTGGAGATGAAGGTTTTTTATGACTTATTTTGTTTGACTAAACCTCTATGAGTTCTTATTTGTTATTTGGGCATGTTGCCATATGTGCTTTTGATGAATTGCTACTAGCGACGTGTGGCTTCAAAGTGGTTCAAGCTACATAAGAGGCTTGGTTCAAGCATAGTTTGCTTAGTTTATGTGATTAAAACAGACTTATATGGGTGCACAATAATGATGCTATGATGGTTCAATATTATACACAATCTATTTTATGGTTGAGGTTGAAATGTTGAATTTGGCTTTATGTAATAAAGATGGAAGTAGCATTGAAATGTAAATTGTCTACAGTGATATGAATCTTATAAGAAGGTAAGCTGTTAAGAAACATATAGATGCCTAATTTTTTTGATCTATTAACTTAGAACATAAGTGGCAAGTAAATGGTGAATTTAATAATGATTTGAGTTCATATCATGTCATTGGAAAAAAATGCATCCTCTCTAGTCATTAATTGATACTTTCATGTGTAGAATAAAACAATTAAACCATGTGCTAGAATTCAATTTATTGTAGTTGAGTTCCTTATGATCATATTTTTAAGGATGAATCTGTTAGTTAATGCAATTTTATTCAAATTCTTAAATTAACATCAAGTACCTTTTTTTCCTTTCTTGCACATCCAAATCTGTAAGGTGAAACTTTGTTTTGGTGGAGGCATGATTTGAACTCAAAACTTTTGCAACAACTTTCATGGCTCTTATCAACCAAACTAATGGACACTCACAACTTAATATCTAGTACTTTAATTTTAGAATGCAACTAAACTTTGACGCAAAATTAATGTCATTGTAAAAGGAATTTGTTAAGAAAAAGAATAGCTATTAAAATAATAACATGATATATATATATATATAAGGACTTGAGTTAAGTTTCTCTTGTCTTTCTCTTCTCTCTTTATTGTTATTCATAAAATGTAAGAAGATTTTGAAAGTTGTTTAGGTCGAACAACACTATTTATTAGGTTTAAAATATTCATTTATAAGTAAGGGCTAAGTAATGAAGGCGAGTGGTAATGAAAAGATAAAAAGATTGTGTAACACAACCATGCTTGCCAAATTATTTCGAAATGCTTTGTTTCAAAAATTGTAACATTGCTTCACATAGAAGGGGTGTAAGATTGTCTTGGAGAAATTTTTCCTAGTTGCAAATCAATTTTTCTTTCTTGAAAACTAAGCTCAAAATGACTAGGAACTATTGTAGCACTACATTTTGTACTCTAATTATCATGATTGTACTAAGTTAATTTTATACTAAATAGCTAGTAAAACATGAATGTTATAATAAAAGTTAAATGTATGAAGGATTTCAAGCTTAATCCACTGATTATTTGATATAGAGGTGGCTTGAATTGGGGCATATAATGATGAAGACTGTCTATTACCCTTGAACCAATTTGATGGCTTGTAATAGTCAACTTCTATATTTGGAGGTGAGACTCAGTGGTCCTAAATCAAAATATTCATATTCTTATATGTCAACACCTTGTTGCATTTCATGGATGCATTACATGGAACTATTCTATCTAGTAGGATGTGAGTTTTGACATGTAAGATTATTTACAGTTCCAAGTATTAGAGGCTCACTGGTGCTTGTCACCCCCTATTCTTGGCTTTGACATTTTGTTTTGCTATTATCGGAGTTAGCTTTTCTTGGGCTATTGGCATCATGGAGCTTGTAGATATAATTAGGCTAGGGATCAGTTGTGTCACTTGAGTTGCCATGGACTTTTTATTAATTGGTGGAATGCTTCATGTGACCAACCTTCATTGTTAGTTCATTTCTTGCCAAAATTTAATTGTGATCATCAAAATTTGGTTTAAATATTTTTTTTAATTTTATTATTATTATAATAATATTATTATTGTTATTACCATCATCGTCATTATTAATATTAATTTTATCTTAGCATTTTCTTTTTTGATTCATGTCCAGTGCGAATGAGAAAGGTCAAAGGTTGATGTGAGCTTGAGAGTCAATGGTAATGCTCACACCAAATTTAAAGAAATGAATAACATTTGAATTTTGCTAATGTTAGGGCATTCCTAGCTAGGGGTGTGCGTTTGGTTGATTTGGATGATAAATTTTTAAAACCGATTGATTTTGGATTCCCAAAAAAACATGACCAAATGGAAAATAAAATGTAAAACCAAACAAACCAATAATAATTTGGTTTGGTTATTTTGGTTTGGTTTTGGATAAAGCGAAATTGTTCATTTTAAAATTATTTGCATAAATTTTATTGTATAATAAAACAAAATAATATAAATATAATCAAAATTAAATTTATTGACTAAAAAATATTTAAAACTTATTTTTTCTTAACGATGTTTTGAACTTAAAAGTTAAACCATATTACCATATTATGAGGCCAAAATATTTTAGAAAATTGGATAATGGTCAAAAAAGCTACTAAGATTCAAATAAATAAAAGTAAGTGTATAATAGATAGCTATATATAAATTAATAATATCATATTACATATAATTACTTTGGTTTATTTGGTTCCATCCAAAATTTTGTTTAACAAACCGATCCAAAAAATCAAAAACCAAAGTTTGCATTAATTTAAACCAAAATCCAAATTATTAAGTTCAAAACCGAACCAAATTACTCAAAAATTTTGGTTCGGTTTGGTTTTTTGGTTAAAACCAAATAATGCACACCCCTATTCCTAGCAAGCGACATGACCTAACCTAATTGTGATGTGAAGTAGGCAAGTGTGGGCTAGGGCGTTACCCTTAAATAGCACACTATAACTTAACATGATTATGGTGAAAACATAAGCTGTTAGGATGTTACCCTTAAATGATATTCTTATAGTGAAAAAGAAGCAATGGTTGACTACGTGTAAAACTATGATTAGATATTCAAGTGAACTTTCGTTGAATAAAATAAATGATTCCATGATAAGAAAATTGTATACAAGTAACTAAATGGAAAGAAGAAAAAAATCTAAGGATGTCGAGGAATGTTAGAAGTTACTATGCGTTGGGAAATGTTAGCAATTAGAATGGAACAGCTAGTAGTAGATAAAGAGTGGAAATATAAAATTGTTGAGGTAAATAGGTTAGTTATAGGGTGTTTGATTTTATGATAATTATCAATAAGGAAATTTTGAATGTGGCCATTGCTTATTTTCTTTAAATTGAATTAGACAATAATTTTAAAAAATAAATTTTTTTGAAGAAATGGATGAAGTACTGTAAGGTAGTATGTTACCTTAAATAATGCTTCTTTGGTGTGTTTAAAATTAAGTTTAAACTTTGCGAAATGGAATTTGGGGACTTTGAAGGAAAAAATAATAGAATTGATGGATATTATGATAAGGACCATACTGAATATTACTTGTTTAAGGAAAAAATAATAGAATTGATGGATATTATGATAAGGACCATACTGAATATTACTTGTTTACAAGTTAGTAAATGGTAATGAGAAAAGTCTATGAATATTGGGAAATGTTACTAAATGTTGAAAATGTTAACAATTGGAGAGGAGTTGAGTTTGTAGTGGATAAGGAGTCAAATATAAATTTGTTGAGGTTAGTGTTAACGTGACTGTTGTTATGATTATTATTTACAAGTATATTATGAATGTGATCAGCATTATGCTCTTTAAATTATGTTGGAAAAGCTAATTTAAAACAAGAAAATTCTGGAAGAAATGGATGAGGTTGTTATGGATATATAATTTAATCGTATACAAAAATAATCAAAAGTAGTTATGGCACTATGATAAAGTGGTGGAATTTGAAAGGTGAAAATTTATTAATCTTTTAAGATACATTGTTAAGAGAGGTAAATTGAAATTCTTTAATCAAGCCAAACCTGATGTTGGATAAATGTCTAGTTCTATTAAGAGAATTGAAGGATAAATTGTAAAAGAGTCTAAAAATATATCATATATTGATAAGGAGACTTGATGTAGTGATGAGGTATAAGGATTATTAAGTAAAAATTGTGATTTTAAAAAAGTGGTAAAAATTGAATGTTATTAAGGATTATAATGATTTTAAGAAACTTAGAAGTCTTGCAAAAAGGATAGTGAGTAAAATAAATGCTATATTTTTTAATAATTTATATAAAAGATTTGTTATTAGGGAAGTTAAAAAAATACATATATATATACATGCGTACACACACATATATATGAATATATGCATGTGCGTATAAATACTAAAGTAAGAGATAAGAGATGTAGAAATTTTGATGAGATCTGATGCATTAAAAGTGAAGATAATTTGATTTTGGGTTAATGTGAATAAATTAAGTAAATATGAAAATGCCTTTTTAAGAACTTATTAAATGAAAGATTGAAGGAAGGAACTATATTGAAATAACATAACAAACAATATATTGAAGTATATTTTATATTGATGTAAATATTTAAGTGGCACAACAAGCACGATGTTCTCACAACCAGGAAGTAGGTCCTAATAAGATACCTTCTATGATTTGGAGAGTTATGAGGATATTACAATAAGTTGGTTAACAAATCTTTTTAATAAAAAGAATTGAAGGTCAAGAGGATGATAAATGCTTGGGGTAGAAGCATTTTGTACCAACAGTTAAGAAAAATGATAATGTGTTTATCATTGTGCATAAAGGAATCAAACTTATGAGTTGTATAATGAAATTGTGTGAGTATTTGATTACGGACTTAGAATAATTACACCAATTTTGGAGAACCCATTTGATTTTATACCATGAAGATATATCATGAAAGTGATTTTTGTGTTAAGACAATTAATGTAGAAGCATAGAGAATCAATAATATTCACATGATTTTTCTTATTTTAAGAAGACATATGATTGAGTATTATAAGAATTGATTTAGTGTGCTTTAAGTTTGAGATGCATGTGTTAAAGATATGTTGATATTATTCTTGATACATTTGATGGAGTGCTATTTAGCATTAGAAGTAATTCTAAGTTCTAAGATGTGCATGATCTTAGTCTTTGGTTTACTAATTTTAAGTTTTTTATCTTCTAAACATTGTCTCTACAATTTTAATTTTTTACTTTAGTAAACACCTCTCCAATTAGAATTATCTTATTTGTAAAAATCTTATACCAAAACACCTTTTTTTGAATATTTTTATAACTTTATAAGCAATATGAGAAGACATGGATTTGATGCCCCAATTTTTTTAAACCTCTTATAATTGAAAACTTCTGGGTCCCTCTACAATTACTTTTAATTCTAGTTAATGTTTAATCATACTTATCTTTAATAAAGTCAACATACTTTTGATACACCTTTTTGTCTTAATGCACATCAAATCAATTCTTGTGATCAAGAAAAAATTTATGAGATTTTTTTTATTTCTAGGTTTCCCTATTAATTGTTTTTAACACAAAAAAATACCTCCATGATAAATCTTTTCGACTTTAAATCATATTGGTTCTCCGATAGTTATATGAATTTTCTTACCTATATTCAATTTCTCTGTTATAGCTTTGTTATAGGATTTATAACTTTGATTTCTCTATGGTTAGCATAATGCTGAACAAAACTTTTGTTTTTTAATATTGGTTCCAAAATGCTTTTCTTTTTTTTATAGTAATTTTACATCTTAGTCTTTATAGTGTATTGAAAAGATTTATTAATCAATCACCGCAACATGGCTCATAACTCTTCAAAAATCACTGCACTATGTCTCATAACTTGTCAAATCTCAATAGATCTCTTATATGGTCCGAAAGCGTTACCATTATGCATGTCCTTGAAGTTAACACTACTTTTTTTAGTTCAATTTATAAGATGTTCTTAAAAAATAAATTCTTTCTTATAAAATTCTTATGTAGTAATTTCTCGAAGTAGCATTTACATTCTTTCTTGTTATTTTTATTTTTAATCAAGATCATATTATGTTTATTTTTAATGCATTTAACTTAATTAAAGTCCGTATCATTTATCTCTCACTTTAATCATTCTATATATGTCCTTTTCTTTTTTGCGCCATGCATATTATATAAATAATAAAAATTAAGTTTTAGCTTTTACCTTACCAATTGTTTGCAAGACTTCTAGTTTTTAAAATAAATTGTAAACCTCAGTAGTATTTATTTATTTTATCTCATTTAAAAGCAGATTTATTTTTGTTAATAATCTAATGCACCTCCTAATTACACCACCGAATCTCCTTATCAATGAGCTTGGTTCATTGCCATTTTAATAACCATTTTAATCTTCAAATTTTTGTGGTGTTTCTTTTGCATTTAAAGTTGGTTTGAATTGTTTGCTGATGGCTGCTTCTATAATATTTTTTTTTTCATGTTTGCCTATATTACCCAGAAAATGCTAAAAAATATATTTCACGCTTGTGCTGTTCTTTTGCATGCCACATGTTTTGTAGTATTTTTTTAGTTCTGCATCCGAACTTGATACAGACAACACCATACTTAGAGATCTACATAGCATGCATCTGATTGTAAGTTGCATCCATAATCACTTTATGAGGAAATTTGTATTTGGGTATCATTTAGACAATATAATGATTTCTTTGGCTTTCCTATTCTGTTGATTTTGATGCAAGCCAAGGTCATACGAATCGTGAACTTAAAAATCTTAGGCATCATATTGATCTTTTGGAAACTAAACAACTAAGATATCCACAAACTCTGAGGGCACAAACCACGATATTGCTTTTGTTAACCGAGAGGAATTTCTTGATTGTAAGAAGAAAATAACTGTTAACTTTGAGGCGGTGAAGATAGTGATCCACACGTCCTAAAGTTCTTGCAGAGGTTGTTAGAGTGCAACACAGGTTGGTCCATAGCAATCCATATCTTTTTGCATGTGGTTAGCTCTTAAAGGTTACCTTTGTTTCTTCATTTGTTTTCTTGGATAAATTATCGTATTTTGGGCTTGCATGTTTTGGATACCCATGGTTGCTCTGGTGGGAGAGAGAATATTGGTATGGCTCGAATGTTTTTTTCAGGCCAAGGGTTGAGTGTGATGTGGCATTTGTAGTGGCACATTGTCACATTGGCTGCTGTTGTGCATTGTTGCATTGTCGTGGCATAAAATTTTGAGATATTTGAGTGAAGATTGTTATTTATTTTCTTTAGTTAATATTTTGGATCATTTTAAGTGATATTAGTTGGTTTATGAGTTTTGGTAGTTGTATCTTGGTCAGGGTTTTTCTAAGGAAACATTGCTTTCTTATGGTAGAGAAACACCATTCCATGGATGGTACAGTCCAAAGTACCATGTGTTAAACATTCAATCTTGGTCCCGTAATAAAACACGAGTTTGGTGTCCAAGCTCATCATGAGTTATTTTGGGGCAACAGTTATGATACGCTACACACATTTATGGTTGTTTTGGCTTATTTTGGTAATCTTTTGGGCTTTTTAATTAGACTAATAACATTGCACATGTATTAAGTGCAGCTGGCTTAAAGTTCATGATATTATTTTTGAGTTGTATTACATTTTTATTCTAGGTAGTGGTGTTTTATATTTATTAAGTTGAAAAAAACATTAATAATTTTTTAAGATTATAACAATAAATGCTATAATAATAAATGTTAGGCTTATTTGCATCTTAAACTTAAAAAATAATTATCAAATGGTTACTGGGGTGAAAAAATTTAACATATTTTTTGACATGCAATATATATAATTTTTAATATTTATATTGTTTTGAAAAACATAAAAATTCTTTTAGCTAGAAGAATTCATAATGTGCTTTCACAAAAATTTTGGACGCAAAAAATAAATAATGGTAAATGTTAATGATGTTTAAAAATATCAATATATTTTTTTATGTGCAATACATATGCATGTATGTAGAGAGTAGAGACTAGATAAAATAGAAAATTATTTGTTAAAATAGTAATCTAGTTGTTTGTATTATATATGATCATTATAATTTAGAATAATGAAAGGATATGTTTTTCATTTTTAAATTAAGGGTTGAGATTCTCTGCTTGTGTAATGGGAATGCTTTTTTCAATAATAACTAGTATGCACGTGCGCGAAGTGCACGGATTCAGGGTTTTTAATGAGTTTTTTAAATAAAATGTATTAAAATATTTAAAATATCATGAGCTATACTTGTTCAGATGTCTAAACGTGCTATCCGCCGTTTTGCAGGCAGCTTCCAGTGCTGCTGAGGCAGATCTTTCTCCTACTCACCCAATTAGATTGGGATTGGCATTGAACTTCTCCGTCTTTTATTATGAAATAATGAACTCTCCTGAAAGGTTGGTGTATCAACGTGTTAGGCTTTGTAATCTTGACCAGGAGTACCAATCTGAATAAATTATAACGTGCATACAGGGCTTGTCATCTCGCTAAACAAGCTTTTGATGAAGCTATTTCTGAGCTTGACACATTGAGTGAAGAATCATATAAAGACAGCACTTTGATCATGCAACTTCTGAGGGATAACCTCACCTTGTGGACTTCGGACATAGCAGAAGATGGGGGTAAGTGTTAGTGCATTTTATTATTTTATTGTGAGCACCTTTCTATTCACAGATTTTAATTTTGTCAGAGTCTGTTAGAAACTGATTTTTTTGCATGTTAGTTATTTGGAACTCATGCTTATATTTAAATTTTTTTTTCAGGGAAATAAATTCTTATTAACTTGTCCCATTTTTCCTGTGTTATCATACATTCCTTTTTCTGATAATGAAGTTAAAGATCAAAGTGCTCCCTCAACTATTTGTGAGAGATCATTTGAGTTAATCTCTAGATTTTTTTTTTTAATTCGGGACCAAAATCATCTCTTTGTTTAAATTAATAGAAATTGAAGTTAATGATGTTAGAATTGAGGGTATCTTAGGAACATATATTTTCTTCTTGAATTTTTTGAGTAATTTTTTTGACCTGATGTAAGTAAGTTGATTAATAAATATTTTAATTTCACATTTTTTTTTAATTCCCTTGTAAAGAGTTATATTAGTTCTTCATTTTTTGTTACAATGAAATCAATATAGCGAAAAGGCGAAATAAAACTATGTATTTCAAAAAATTCACTTACAATTTTCATGATCTCAGTACACCCATATTGTATACAAAGTTTGTTACTGTGCATGAGGATATAATTTAAGTGCGAAATTAGATTCACTAAAAAATTATGAAGAAAAAATATTTTCCTAAAATACTCATTTTTAACACAATTAACTTCAATTTTCATTGGTTGAGACTGTGGACTATTTGTTCCCGTTTAAAGAGTTTTGGGGCTAGATCGGACTTTTTACATGATTTGATAGTAAAATTGCCCCTCAGAAATAATTTGGGGATCATTTTGGTCGTTTTCTTTTTGACCACGCTATTCATTTTTTTTGTGTGCTTGAGTTTTCTTCATTTGTTTAATGCAATACTCAATCGCATTGTTTCTATGGAAGTACTTAATGACCAATCATTGGTTTTTGAAAACTGACTTTTTTTTTTATCTTCACGTTTTACGTTAGATTTAAGATGTCTAATATTTGTTGAAACGTGTTTAGGCAACGTTCGACATTCTGTGGTGCATTTTGGAAGTTGTAAACTTTTATAAAATGTTTTTTCTTTTCTTTTCTTCTTTTGATATGTTGTTCTATGAATTGAGCGGATGCCTTACGAGAGTTAATTTTTACATGTTTATTACCTGGCACCCGTGGTTCTATTTTTTTTATTGATCTTTCCTGAGTTACCGTGCAGTCTTATTTTGAAACTGCTACATGCAGCTCGAGTTTTCTTCAGCTGTCTCATACAAACTTTATCTCAAACTTGCTTTAGAAGTGCATATGGTCAATCATTGACTGTTGAAGTTTTATTTTTTGCTTTATTCATCTCCTTGTTTACGTCAAACTTAAGATCTAGAATCCTTGTTGCCCATGTTTGACAGGCAACGTTTGACACCGTGGTGCATCTTGGAAGTTGTATATTTTTATGTGGCATGTTTTCTCTCCTTTTTTTAACATGTTTCTTGAATTGAGTGCGTGTTTTTTGAGAGTTTGAGCATGTTCTTTCTTGAGTATTAAGGAACTTCTTGTCATACTTGATGTCGAAGGTTCTTTTTTTCTTGATAAGGGAATCAACGATTTAGCATGTATTAATTAGGTAAGTTTCTGAAGCTACATGTTTTATAGCATTTCATGTATGCTATTTTTAAGCATAAAACAATCTCTCAAATCTGCTTCTTACTCTTTTATGAAATCAAATACACATGAGATTGCTTTACTTTGAGCATTGAAGCGAAAAAGAAACACACGCACACACACATTACATTGGGCTTGGTGCTTTGGAAATATGGGTTGGTATGTGGACATTGGTCCATTTTGAAGTTACACATTAGTAGATTAGCAAAAACCTCATCAATTGGCAACACCCTTGTTAAGCATTCGTCTGAGCCATTTTATGTGTATTTTACATAAAAAACATTTCTGCTCATGGGAGCAGAAAAGTTTATATCTTTGCTAATCTCAGGAATTTAAATTTATTGTAATGATTATTCTTGGATTGATGAAATGCATTTTTATATTTTCTTGTGAACAATGTAACAAAGGATTGTTGCGGACTACTAGCAGAATACTTGAAGTTGTGTGAATTAGTAGAAAAGTTTGTTAGTTTTTCCATTTTGAGGAAATATTTGTTTTAAAGATTCTTTCTGTGTTGGTGAAATACATTTTTCAAATTGTTTGTAACCATTGTAACTATGGATTGACCCCTCTCCCCATTCTCCAGTATTTGTGTGAGTATTTGCAGAGTAATGCACACACGGATATGCATACAATTTTGAAAATAATAATAATAAGAAATAATAATAAAATAAAAAACCATGGGGGTTGTGGTTATCATTATCATATTGGAAAATTGGACTTGACAACAACGATGCTCTTTGGGATGGTGGCCATTATTACAAGGATTACCCCCCTTCCTATTTGTAAATATATTAGACATATGATGTAGGTATTGGATTGTAATGGTAAAATTCACCCCTCATAATAAGATATTTTATACATTCCTCCAACCCAATACTTGTTTCTTCTCTTATATCTCCATGCAAGTGTCTTCTCCCAATTTCTGCCTTTTTTCTTTTTCTCAATTGTGTCCTTGACTCACTCCTACCTCCTTGCAAACTCATTCCTCATGTCTCCTGAAGTGTATATGGGGAATTTTGGCTCTTATGCACATCTTTCTCGACAAATTTGTGAGCTTACATGATTTTGTGTAGCAATTCCTAAAATGTTCATATGTGCATTTATTGTAGTGGTGGGAATGAAAAGGCTTGTTCAAGTGTCTAGAGCACCACCTATGCATATCTTTGTTGATGTAGTGGAGAATTTGACTTTAATCGAGATGTTCCATCCACCACCCACATACAATTTTTTGGCTTGGTGAGAAAGTCCAACATTTTTTAGCGCACTCTCTTTATAATGGGTGATATAGAAGCATTGTTGAAATGTACTGGAAAAATTTACTTAAATAGTTGAACTAAAATAAATTTGGGATGAAAATGACACAATAAAAATTAAAATGGAGTGTGAAAAGTGAAAAAGAAAGACAAAATAAACACATAAAAATGTGCTACAAGTCATTAATAAGAATAAAAAGGAATAAAAAAAGGCCATATTGTATTTTGCTTGCTTACCATTGAAAACATACCCAAACTCCCTCCCACTTTGCCATTCATAACAAGTTTGAATTTTATGCAAAGAATTTATTTATAATTAGAAAACTTCCTCTAGTAGAACGACATTGGTATGAGTGCACAAGAAACACAAATAAGTAACTAATGTTTTAATGAATCTTTAAAACATAATGTCAAAATGAACATCTGGAACTCACCAATGCATTAGCCAATTCATTAGTGCACTCACCAAATCATCATTATACTCGAAGTCACTAGTGCACTCATTAACCCATCAATGTACTCACATGTGCACTCACTAACCTTTTAGAGTACTCGCATGTGCAATCTCCAACTCACTACCCATGTGTATGTGCATTTATTAGTGCCCTTATGCATAGGTGTTCCTTAACTCATCAGTATACATGCTCATGGAAATTCAACCACTCATGTATGTCCAATATTTTAAAAATCGGATCGCGGAATTTAACTAGTTTGACTGTGAACCACACTCATGGTTGGTTTGATTGGTCTAAAAACTGGCATTCGCATTGAATTTACCAAAATCAAATTGAATTGCTAGTTCTACCGGTGAACTGTCCCCAATTTTAAAAAAGGGGGATTTACATACATATAGGGTTGTCAAAAAAGCTCGTTGTTTGCGAACAACTCGTGTTCAGTTCGTTAAGTAGTTGTGTTTGACTCGTTCGTTAATCAAGCGAGCCGAATACGGACAAATATTTCAAGCTCGATTTATAAAACGAGTCAAACATGAACAATCTTTCGTTTGATCATGTTTGACTCGATTTAGCTTGAAATATATATATATATATATATATATATATATAGTTGTAAGTATGGTTTAGTGGCTAGAGTTTTTGTTATGCAAAAGTTGGCCCAGGTTCAAATTCTCTTATAGATTTTTCTGATTATTGCATTTGATTTGAATAATTTTCAAACGAAATAACAGATTAATTTCGTTCGACATTTACACCCCTACATACATAACTGAAAATATATTATAATTATTTATAAATATATCACCCTATTAATGGAAGTTAGCCTTCTCATTGAACTTTCTATGATCTTGTTGCTGACATCAACGCTTTCTTCTAGCAAGCTCCACATGCGATTTTCCAACGGACTTTGCCGGAGTTCGCAGGCACTTCAGGCCTAATTAATCTTCTGCCACCTTTGACATAATCAATTATTACCTGCGACTATATCTATTAGACCACTTCTTGAGGGATTGTGGATGGAAGCAGTAAGAGGACCACAACCTTTGTGGAATTTGCAAATGGGAAAAGGCAAAAGTGGCTTGAAGATTTTTCATGATAAGAAAGGAACTTTTAGGGCCGCAGGGAAGTAGATTCTGGTGGAGTGATGAGAGGACTTGGTGAGTCGTATGATCGTTGATAAGGTTGTCATCCTTTTACTCGGAATGCTTTATAGGTGGTGGTCGTCCACAAGGTAGGAAAAGAGTGGGTAATGAAGGCTTTTGACCACCAACGATTTGAGGAACCAGTGATGGGGGCGAGAGCCATTAGGGGTTTTCGGACTTTAGGTTCACTTGTCGGCAAATTTTGATAGCCTTATCTAAATTTAGTCAATTCAATATTGAGGATTTACATACATGGCACTCAAAACTTATTCTTGCCTCGTCATCATTGGGTGTCGTGGCTTTTTAACGGCGTTTGGGGTGAGGTTATTTTTGATGTATTTTAGATGTTTTGAATGATATATTTGTAAATTAAAAAGTTTGGCTGTTGAATATGTAATATAATAAGTTTTAAGTGCTCTATATGTAAACCCCTTTAAAAAATTAGTAGGTTCAATTAATAATTATATTAAATTATTTAAATATATTAAATAATTATATTTAAATATTAACTCAACAAAATATGTTATTAGAATATTTTTTATAAAAATCTTGCAAAAAATATTTTTATTATTATAGTAAGCTTGCACTAAATTAATCATAATATATCCATTAAACCATCACTTGTTATAAGCACATACTTTGGAGCTCAACTTCTCAGGATAAAGAGTGCAACACTAAATCCCCTTTATGATGTGAGATTAAAAAAATTGAATACAGTGAAACTTTTTTAGTTAGGCTTTAGGATTGAGAAATTTAGATTATATTATGTGGGCTTTATTAATATTAAATGTACTTTTAAATATAAGTATAATATTTTAATTTTTAATTTTATATTTTTATTATAAATTATATTTTATAATATAAATAGTTTTTTAGAATATAAAATTTTGTAATAACATTTTTAAATATTATATATATTAGCTATATTTTCAATGTTTTAAAAATGATTTTTTATATTATAACTTTTATATTTTTATTATAAAATAGAATTTTTTATAAAATATATTCTTATTATAAATTATGCTTATACTTATAAATTTATATTATATTTTTTTATTTTAAATATATTTATTACATATATTTAGATTTATAATACAAATATAATTATATCTTATTGAACTTTATATTGATCTTAAAACTTTTATTAGAAATATTATTTATGTATTTGTCCTATTTATTTTTTGGGGGATTTACATACATGCCACACAATTCTTTTGTATTTACATATTTAACACTTAATCTTCAATTTTACATAGATAATACCCCAATCTTTAATATCATATCAAAAATATCATCATCCACTCATTTTTTATAAGTAAAATGCATTTTTTTAAGCATAAGAAAGTGTTAGGTAAGTAAATATATAATTTTAGGTGCTATATATATAAATGCATAAGAATTATGTTGTATGTATGTAATTCTTCCTTATTTTTTATATATTTATATTATTTTTTTATTTAATTAGATTAATATTTAATAATTTAATATTTATTATATCACCCGATTCAATTTTATTCAACTCTGGTTGAACCAGTGAATTTTGAATCTCTTCTTCTGATTCAATATTCGATCCGATTTTTATAACTTTGAGTATGCCAAATCAGCTGCGTGCTTATATGCTAAATCGTAATTTGTCTTTGAGCATTCAACTACTCTTGAGTGCGCTCATATGCTTGACCATGCATTCTTGGTTCTGCTCGTACTAACTCTCTAATTTATTCTTGTGCGTTTAGTTATTCGCTTATGTACACTTGGTTATTACATCACCTACTATTCCTTTTTTTAATCTAATTCACCAATTTGCTATTGTTTACTCGTGCATACTTAGTTATTGGAAGATGCGAATTTGATTAAATGCTTATGCGCAAATTTAATCAAATTTAAGTAAATAAATCAATTCAAACCTCTCAAATCCTTTTGTTTTCGTAAAGATGTCGCTATAAATCTCAATCCTTCAATCAACTTCAAATCAAGAACCAAATCATTTAATCCAAATTAAAACAACATTTTGCATTGTGCTAGGTTTCATATAGGACAAAGTTATAAGAATCATTGTTAAGTCTTTCTCAATTCAAGGTTGTAAGCTTCAATCTGATAGGTGAGTTGACAAAGTGCATGCTAGTTCACACTTCTGAAACACAAGCATTACCTTAAATCAAATTGGCCAAAAGTAGCCCAAATTTACAAATCTTAAATTCTTTCAATTTCTCAACCAAATTGAGATGTGTCCTTAAATTGTCCAAAAGTTATCTAAATTCACCCTCTTAAACTCGGCATGTTTCTGCCATAGTGTAACAAATTCTCAAATTGGCTTAATATCATTCAAGTGACAAATCTCATACTCCTTGGATCATTTCTATTAAATAAAGTATGAGTCTTTAAATTAGCCAAATGTTGCTCAAATTCATGATCTTAAAACTTTTGATTTGTTCATACCAAATTATTGTAAGTGCTCTTCAAGTTTGCGTAAGGACTTTAAGTTTATCATATCGCTTCATCGATAAATCATTAAATCCTAAAATATTTAGGCAGAGTCCATACCAAACTCATAGACTTTAGACTTTGGGGCATCTATAATAAGTACAGAGATGCAAATTTACTTAAATACTTGATCTACTTGTGTTATTTGATTAGAAAAAAACTTATGGTTATTAATCAAACTCTCTAGACAACATAGCTTTTTAGCCCTTTATCATTGGTAGATTGGGTTCACTAGGTTGATCCAAGATTATAGATTCATGAGATCTTAATTAAGTTGATAATGCATTCTTATCTATTCCTTTATATATACATTTACTTCTAACCACTAATATAGAGTGCGTCAATATGTTAAATGAGTGTGTCCTTGAGCATCATACTTGAGATGTAATTAATGAGATTCCATCATGTTCTAACATAAAAGTTTTGACAACTTTCTAATGAAAAAGCTAACGCAATTGTAGGAGTTTTGAGGAATCCTAATGATGGTCAATTTACCCAACTTATGGTGCTTTTGGCACGGCGGTGGCGATGCGGTGCAGTGCCCACCGTACCGTTGTGTCGTTTGGGGCACTGCGGTCCGCCTACGTTTTGAAGAATCTGTGGCCAAAAAATTATGTTTTTGAACAAGACCTAGCTCCTCATAGTGGCGGTCAGAAGGTTGTGATTTGACTCTTTGAAAATAAATAAAAAAATTTGGTACTGGTTCTTAAGCTTATAACACCTTCACATTCTTTTTTTTGCATTGCTATCCCAAACAAACTCTTACACATGCACTTCAATAATATATTTAGCAAATGTGTGATTATTTGAACAAACATGAGCCTCATGTAATAGAATTCTACATGAGGCTCCTAAAATGTCTAAGAGTCAAATTATTATAGCTCACCAAAGTTTTGAAAGATGAGCAATAACCCAAAATTTGTAATGCTTTAATTAGCCAAATTGGAAAAGCACAAGTTTCTCACAACTTAAAGGCTAAGGCTGAAGTGATTACAAAGGTAGAATTCAATACATGCGAGGTGTTGACAATCTCTTGTCCTCAACATGCCATATGAGTGGTTGAAGTGAGATGGTAAATTGCTTTATAAGTTCGATGATAGGGTTGCATAGTTCCAAGCTTTTTTTGATTTGATTGGTTCAAGAAGCCATATTTGAGACCTCAATAATTTGATTAGCTTAAGAAGAATCAAGGAAATGTCCTTAACTTAAAAAAGCTTTAAATTGAGTTGGGTATTGTTGATGAAATTTTGTTAAAGCCAAATCACTAATTCTACTACCCTACAGAACTTCATGAGCATAAAGCAAATGACCAAAGGAATGTGTCTCCTTCGACAACTTTGATAAAGCACATAGCATGTGATTGGAAGAGTCATTACAAAATTCACTAAATTTGTAGTTTATTATATATTAAAGCATGATTCATTGGACTGACAGCCTTTTGTCATTAACTTGATATAAGCCCTAAGTCATTGATGTGTTTTTCAACTAGTCAATCAGAGCACAATGAATCATCATTAATATGACCTTTTTTTTTTTAATTTTTTTTTGTTTTTTTTTATCATTAATATGACCTTATTTATCTTTTTGAAGCCAAATTGAGTTTATCCTTCAAAGCTCATTAATGCAATGTGTGTGGTAGAAAATCTATATCCAAGTCTCATAAGGTTTGCTTCTTGGATTCATCATCAAGTTCACTCCACACAATGCATGCGATCAATGAGAGCCTCTAATGGTTCAATATAAACTATCACAACCCAATCACAAACCCACATATTTGGCACCCAATATTGGGGTTAAATCAACCTCTATATAAAGGAAATTGTTAAGCTTCAATAGGTTTTTACAATAAGATGCCAAGCTATGAGAAGATCAGTTTTCAACAACACATGCCAACCTAATGAAGCTTTGTTCTGTCCTAGCATTGGTAATTAGATGTTATTCTCATAAATTCATATAATTAGAACCCACCCTAACATGGCATTTAGGTAACTTCTTAGAGATTCATAAACAAGATTCACTTTATGTGTGTATTTATATTTATTTGAGACATTTGTTGACTTCAATATTTATGTTGCAATTGACATCACAGTGACTCATTGTCTACGAATTGACCTAATCTACATTCTTAAGATGGCGTCCATTCGCTTTTGAGAGCAAATATTGGCAGAGGCATCACATTTTGTATGGAAGATGTCTATTTTGCTTGAAGTTTTGATGGAATAAAGTTGTCATGTGTTATGAAAGAGAGGGAAGAGAACTTACTAAGAGCATGCACATAATTATGCTTTTTAATTAAAGATAATTGTTAAATAAATATTCAATTAAAATAATACAACATAAAATTTATCAAAATTCACTTTAAAAATTAACCCATAATTCAATGCAAAATTAACTTAAAAATCAAATCAAGATCAAAATATAGTAGTAATAATAAATAATAATATATTATAGATACATATAAATGCACAAAAATGTTCACACACAAAAAATCATCAAAATTCAAATAAAAAAATTAAAAACCCCACTTTCCACACAATCTTTCCTTTATCTCATAAGTGCTTGTTTCACTCATCTTTTCCACTTCCTTGCTACTTTTTCTCTTTTTCTTCTTTTTCTTCCTCACTCTTCCTCTCCATATAGCTTCTCTAATCCTTCTTTTTTCTCATACTGGCTTTCTTATTTTTTGCTTATTTGTTACTCGCTTATACACTCTTTATCTATTATCTTCTCCTTTGCAAAACCTTATCATTGAGTGTGATGTTATTAAGCATGTTTATTACTCAAATCAATAAAATAAATTATTATAAAACAACTTGATTGTCTTGGCTAAATTTCAACCACATATACCAACTACGGGTACTTCATAAATCAACAAATTGTAAGAAGTTATTGTCTTACGGGGGACACTTGATCCTAATCCCTATGAGCAGCTAAAGGCTCTAGTGGCCTAATGTAATACATCAATGTGCATGATATATATCAGTATTGAAAATTCAATTGTGGGTTGTGCTAAGATATTTGATCAAGCATTTGCATAAACCCTTTGTAGCAAGTAGTGTATTGATTTGAAACTTGTAGTTTTAGGCCATATATTGGATGATATTATGATATTATTGATTTTAGTTCTTTTGGGTTATAAATATAACTCTTGAGATATTCAAT
Source organism: Cymbidium sinense (assembly GCA_021442155.1). NCBI lineage: Eukaryota > Viridiplantae > Streptophyta > Magnoliopsida > Asparagales > Orchidaceae > Cymbidium > Cymbidium sinense. The sequence continues at coordinate 189,152,481 of CM038221.1, forward strand.
TTTACATGAATGCTAAATGAAATGTTAGGAAACACACTTATTTCTGGGAGCAAGTATGAGTATTCATACAGTAATTGCACAAGAGATCAAGCACCACATAAAGAGAACATTAAAACTACTTGATTTGACATAAGTAAGCTTATACCCACGAGAGAGAAGAGATGATCTAATTCATTAACAATGAAGCCACCATCATATTGTATATTCAAAAGATGATTATAGGTATTTTTTAAAACTTAACTATACTCTCCCTCGATAAAGGAAAAGTGTCTCATAAGGTAAGAGCAAGAATTTGACAGAAATAACAAAGAATCAAGAGAAAGGGTTTTGTAGAGATGATACTTTAAACTTCCTAAAATGAATTTTTTGTGGTTTCTATCTATTTCTCCTTTTCTTCTCTCTTCTCAATTCCTTTTCAAATCTTTCATTAAAAAAATATTACAAATTGTCTTATTCTTCCATACAAATTATCTTTCAATGCATCAACTTATAGTCTTAACCCAATGCAAAGCTACTTGATCAAAATCATCTAACCCATTTTAGCTACTGAATCAAGTAGCTAAACATCATGTGATTCATGTATGATATTAAGTTAATTTTTTAATAATTATTATCCTTAATATTATGACAAAATATGAATCTTCTTTTGTGTTGCTCTCCTCGTCATACCAAACAAAGTCTTAAAGGGCTCAGTATTGCATAATCTCACTAGATTTAAATGTTGTTTGAACTGCATACGGAGTGACCTATGTAGCACATGTTATACTTCAAATTGTACCACTAAACTTGATAGTGCATTTGCTATTGAATTTTTTTTACCTTTGAAGCAATCATTTCCTTCCTTTTAATGCTACAATGGTATTTTTAACATTTGGATAGACAACACAACAAAAGATTTATTCTCTTGATAACTTGTGCCTCTGTTTATTCTAGAATCTTTTTTATAGTTAATACGCTAAGCCTTTTTTTTCTTATTTAAATTACGATACTTGGTGAAGGTTGTATTTAACACATCAACATTGATGTTACATTTATCAACAAAAGAGTTCATCAAGTCTATTTACCTTTAGGACAACCAAAATGGCCCTTACAAATTGTAAATGCATCAACAACATTATAATATATTCTGCAACATTAGGGGTACTTAAGAATATAATATCTTTTTTTCTGAAATATGGTATATATTTGAATCTATCCAATGAGACAATCATACTATCATGTGTCTTAAACCTCACTTACTGGAATTTTTAGTATTGAAAACAACTCCATTTCTCATGTAAATATAGCCAAGAATTTAACTCATGCAACCGCTTTTGGGATTTACATTACTTAAATTCAAATATCTAAAAATAATTTTTGAATTTGATTTACATCCGTTCAAACAGCCACATTATTTTAAATACACTATATTTCTTTTACATTGAATTTCTTTTATAACACATTCCCTTTTTAGCCAATAAACAACCCCTTAGTCCATAATCTACTTCTCTATGCATTTGTCTCCATCTGATACTAAAAGAGCTTTTCCAATCTTAGAGCTAGACCAATTTACAATTGTACTTGCATCTACTAACACTGCTCTTTGTTTTTCAAAGCATGACAAACTCTCTATAAGTGTCAACTTTTTTTATAAGAAAAGTGAAGTCCTTAAACTTAATATGAGACTCATTCTTGATATGATTTTAAGGGAACCCATTCTCATAAGATCTCCACCCATGACTTATAATAAATCTTTAGCTACTCTGTCATATCTTTCAAGCTTAACAATCACATTCTTTAAAAGAAGTTAATTGTTGCATTCTTTAAACTTATTAGTTCATATTCATACAACACGGTGTCTCAAAAATGTGCTTATAAGAAGGTAACACAATAACATCAAAGTTTAACCTTTTCAATTTTTTTCAAATCTCTAATGATAAAATTAAACTTCTTTAAGTGTGTTTTAGTAGATGTACCTTACATGCTAAGCAAGTATAGGTTTTGTTGTTGAGAGAGTTTGTTGGGAATACTCTTGGTCACGTACAGTGGGTTGAGGTTAAGCCACAAAACTTCATGGTTGTTTCTTTTAAGATTTTTTGTTTCATTTTTTTTTAAACATAGTTGAATTATTGAGAGAACTTTCTCATTTGCCTCTAGCTTGTTTTTACTCATGATTCCATGCATCCTAGTACCCCATGAATGCCTCATTAGTCCTTATTGGATTAAAACACCATGCATTTTAGTTTTCCTAGCCCAAACTTTTTGAGCTATCAAATTTTTTTTTTCGAACTTTATGGTTATTTTTTTCTTAGACATCTCTTTTATATTTGTTCTTAAGAAATTATTACATCCAATTGAACTAATTAAAATTGTTAGTGTAGGAGTAAGTATGATGAACAACAAACTATATAATAAGCCGAACACTTCAAAAGAACACCAAAATTAAGTTGATTCATTGTAAGGTTACTTCGAGGAGTGAGAAGCAAGAATTCTATCCACTAACATAGAACCCATAATTATGATGTTCCATGATAAAATAGCAATTATTAGCTCTCCCTAAAATTTGGATATACCACTCACTCAACAAAAAAGCTCTAAATCTCACAAGATGAGAGAAATAACTTATTAGATATCAAAGATATATTTTTAAATCAATTCTAAAAAAATATTCACTTTTAGAATTTCATCAAATAAGTTATCATATTTTTGTCGAGATGAAATGTTGAATTATCAAAAATAATTTTCTTGTGATATCCTTTGTTTCTTCTCGATATTTTTTTACATGCAAATTTCTTTAACATCCCAAATTTTAATTTGGTAGCTTAAAAATATTTTATTTGATTCTTAAATCTATCTAATTGTTAATTAATTTATTTTTCTTTTTTACAACATTTCATCTTAAAATCTAAACTAATATTTACTTTAAAATTTCACTTGGAATTAATCTTACAATTTTACAATCTAAATGACTATTTTTCTTATCGAAAATAATCAATCTTTTTAGATCCATTTTATAAGTAATAATATTTCATCTTTTTCTAAATAAAGAAAATTCTCATAAATAAGCCAAAAATTTAATATAGTCACCTTTTCTTTTATTTTTCAAAATCAACCACCATGAATCTTTTTTAAAATTTTACCTTCTCAACACGTCTATTTAAATTAATAAATATTTTTCTTCAAGTATTTTTGTATTAATCCTCTAATTCATTCAAAAAATTTTTCTTGAGTACCTCCAAACCTACTTATATAGACACTTATAACATTGATAATCAAGACAACAATAATCTTAAATTTATAATTCTATCTTCACATCTATTAATACTTATATAACATTATCCTTCAAACTTATCTATAATCACACCACACTATTTCTGTCAATTTTACAATCCAAAGTTTAAAACCTAAACTATCAATCTCCTTTTTCTCACCAACCCTTTAATTTAACACATAAAATATTTATCTTTCATAAACCATAATATCTATTAATTCCATTAATTTGAGAGTACCTATATTAAAGATCAACCTAATTCTAGTTTTCATGACTAACTTTTTGATGTCATAATGTGGGAACCTGCTTATTTTAACACTACCTAAACCGCATGTCTAGACATTAAGATTCAAGTTATACAACCTGCCGTTTTCCTGTGATTCTAGCATTAACACAATGATTTAAAGGATTCATGTCATTATTTTTTACAAATTTTTTTGACTACCCAATTTAACCCTCCATTTTTTTTTCCACTTACTAATTTGTTCTTAGATGATGTGGATGAGTGGCTTTATTAGAGATAGAATGCAAAATGAGTATGTTCAAAAAGTTGGAGTAAAGATTGATTGTGAGAGCATTTATGGTTTAACATAGAAGCGTCACCAAATAATGAATGATAAAATAGCATTAGATTTGCTTTCAAAAGAAAAGTAGAACAAAAAAGACTCTAAGATGTATAAAAAATGATTAAGATATAATTAAATAATTTAAATAATTCATCAAATAATTATTCATAGAATGAAATGTTGAATTTTGTCAAAATTGTTGTTTCTTGTGATATCCTTTGTTTCTTCTCTTCCATGTTTTCTCTTATCCTGATCCTTCTCGACTCTTTTAAAAAATTCAGGATTTTCTTATGTTTTCATACCAATTAAGTTTGTGGGCATTAACTTGTAATGCTACCTACCCAATTCAAAGTTTATTTAATATTGCAAAATTATTTAACCTATTTTAAAGTTTTCACACAAAAATCTTGATACCTACCTTTCATTGTGATTCATTCATTATATCAAGTCAATATCTTATAAATCATCTAACTCATTTTAAAGCATTCACATAAGAAGTTTGAAACCTACCTAATCATGTGATTCATATATAATATTGAGTCAATACTTGTGTATTATTGGATGTGGATTCTTCACATATTCTGCAAAATTTGACAATGATTTACAGATGATGGCATAAAGCTTGAATCTTCAAAATAATGTTTCATATCATTGTTATTTCCTTTAATTTATTTGTGATTGGTTTGTATTGAGTTCTTGTTATGTTTTTTACATAATGAGTTATGCATTTGTGGTTTGAATTTTGATCATATTGGATTTCTATATTTATTCTTAGATATCACATGGATTTTTTTTATTTTGATAATTTTTATGTTATCTTTTGGGATGAACTAAGTGTGTTTTTCTAAATTCACATCAAAAGAGACTTATATTTGAATAAATTAAATGTTAACTTTTTTTTTGTGTGTTTTTTGTACATCTCATCTCAGGTTTGGATTAGTGAACCCTATATCCTATGCCTATGACAATTAGTATCACCAATTCATAATCTTATAGGTCAAATGAGATAAAGGTTGGACTATAGTTGCTTTCAACCTTCCTTGCCAACAAAAGCCAAAAGGTCATCATGTAGTGTAGGCCTACACTCAACACGTGAATATTGAGTTGGTATTATTCCATAAATTCAAGTCAATTCGCTATAGTAGTTAAAACTAAAGATAACTTCCTAACGACTTAAAAAGCAATGATTGGGCTAAAATAATTGACCTAGTAAGATCTCAACTTCAATTGAGATAATTCCTAATTTTGAAGGTGAGTCCAGTTATCAAAAAATCATAATAGAAAGGGTTCAACTTCAAAATTGGTTCAAGCCTATTCTCAATGAGTGGAACGATCATTACAAATCATAACAACGGGAAAAATCTAATAGAATTCTCTAATGGACTCGTATTTTTCTGAGAAATTTGTAAATCAATTTGATGTGTATATAATATTTTTGTTGAAAGATTGACAATAAATAGAAGCAACATAGCTTGGATATAACTTGTGTAAAAGGATATTTCACTTAAAATCTTCATTATTTCTACTCTGTAACGATTCAACCAATATTACCAAAAATTATTTTGAGAATTTTTGGTATTCTGGCGTCTTTCCTGTGAACCTAGCTATGGTTGACTATGCAATTGGGTTGTTGGGTCTCCCTTCAATTTGAAGGGTGGTTCAGGATTGAGTTTATAAAAAAAATTATTAAGTGGATTGTTTGGTTGCGCAATTATTCTTAATGCACTGTTAACGGAATTCCTTACATGTAACTAAACACAAAAACAAACTCTGCATTTTATCACAAGCAACCGAACACAAGTATTATAAATACATGATTTTACTTTACATTGTATGTAGCATGCTTCAGAATTCCAAATACTTGCAGATCAACAAACCCTAAATGAATACGGTGTACATGACAATATCAATTGATGCAGGGGAGAGGGGAATGTAAAACTGTAACGTAAATTTTATGCATTTATGATGATCCTATGCAATTTAATGCTATAGAGATGCAAGATATAATATACATGGATTTGCAAGGCTGCTTATCACATTACAATTAGTTACTATAATAATGTAATACATATAAAAGATCCCTTTGAAAATAATGATACTTCTCTCACATTTAAAATTTTAAATCATAAGTGGTGAGATCATGAAATCAAATAACTGTAGTTGAAATCATAAATCATATCGAAATCCTTAAATATATATGAAATTTGGATATTATCAATCTCATCAATGATAAACTGAGAAGTAGAAGGGAATAGAGGTTGAGATGATGATAACATAAAGAAGAGTCAATCAAATTTAGGACAGAATCGACCAGGATGCCATGATTATCTTTCAAGTTTTACATTTGAGAGCAAGGGAAATTTCACGTCAAAGGAAGATTGCTCCTTTTTATCTTTGCATTCATTAGTCAATGTTATTTGCATGAGAACGGGCTTATTTATAATAGGAGTATAAATGAAATAAGAAAAACTTTATAAAATTTGGAATAAAATATGTTATTATTATTTGTTATCACGAGCCTTCAAGATTGCAATGTATTTTTTTCATTATCACATCTCCCTCTCTTTCTCTCTCTCTCGTTACTGCCAATTGGAGCACAACTTGTGTAGGATTATTGTTTCGAGCATGAATATTGCTCAGAACGTCAGCTTTATATACTCCAAGTGAGTGGGCTTACTCCTACCAAGTCTAGTACATCTTATAATAAAAATGTCATGGCTTAACTCAACGAAGTTGGGTTTCTGGCGACATCTGTAATTCTTAAACTTCAACGCTTCATATTAATTTGCATGCCATAACATTTCAAATGATTTTTAAGATAGTGCATTAACTTTTACTCATAACATTTAAATAATTTTTAGAAGGCTGTTAATGTTATATTTATTTATTGAACTTAAGAGTTGCCATCATTTTTTGCTTCACCTTGAATAAGTCTTTTGCATTCTACTATACATTCTAGAGAGACAACAAACAACAACAACAAGCTTTTATCCCACTAAGTGGGGTCGGTTGCATGAATTCTTCGTCTTCATTGTGTCCTATTACGTATCAAATTCTCATTTAATTCAAGTATACTAAGGTCATTTTTTATACATATTAACCATGTCTTTTTAGGTCTACCCCTATCATTTTAACATAAGGCAAATCTAATGCATCCACTCTCCTAACCGGGTCATTGGATGGCCAACGCTTTATGTGGCCAAACCATATAAAGAGACTCTCTCTAATTTTATCTGCCACTGGAGCTACTCCAACTTTTTCCCGAAGATACTCATTTCACATTTTATCTCTAAGAATAAAGCCACTCATCCACCTGAGCATCCTCATCTCTGCAACACTAACTTAGTCTCATACTTCTCTTTTATTGGTCAATATTCTGTATCATAAATCATTGCAGGTCTTACCACCATCTTATTAAATTTTTCCTTAAGTTTAAGTGATACTTTTCTATCACAATAGGCCAGATGCATTCCTCCACTTCAACCATCCAACTTGAATTCTACTAATAACATCTCCCTCTATTTCACCATCATTTTGAACAATAGAGCTTACATTATCTAAATCACTTACTCTTTTTAAAGACTTGTTTATCTAATGGCACAACACTACCACTATAACTTCTACAACTAAATTACATTCCGTATATTCAGTTTTAGATCTACTTAAATGAAAACCTTTAGACTCTAAGATTGACCTCTATAATTCATGTTTCTCTTGGATTCCCTCTTTAGTCTTATCAACTAGAAGAATGTCATCAGCAAAAAGCATACACCAAGGTACATCTTCCTATAAATGCCTAGTAAGAACATCCATAATTAAAGCAAAAAGATAAGGTCTTAAAGCTGATCCTTGATGTAATCCAACTGAAATAAGAAAATATTTTGTCAATCCTCCTTGTGTTTGGACACAAGTAACAGTTATAGTATACATATCCTTAATGACTTAAATATAATCAATATTAACTCTTTTCTTTTCTAGAACTCTCCAAAGAATATCTCTTGAAACTTTATCATATGCTTTCTCTAATTTAATAAATATCATATGTAGATCCTCCTTGCTTTCTCTATACTTCTCCATCAAACCTCTTAACAAATGTATAGCATCCATAGTAGATCTACTTGGCATGAAACCAAACTGATTGTGAGAAACTTTTGTATGACATCGTAACATATGCTCAATTACTCTCTCCCATAATTTTAATGTATGATACATTAATTTAATTCCTCTATAATTTGCATACTCTTGTGCATCACCTTTATTCTTAAATATAGGAACCAACAAACTCTTTCTCCACTCATCCAACATCTTTTTAGTCTTTAGAATAACATTAAAAAAGATTTGTAAGCCAAGAAATTCCTTGATCTCCTAAATATTTCCACACTTCTATTGGAATATCATCAGGTCATATTGTTTTTCCACATTTTATTTTTTTTAAAGCTTATCTAATTTCAGATTTACTAATGCGATGATAAAAATAAAATTCTCTATTTTTATTTAGAGTATTAAAGTTGTTAAAATCAATTGTATTTTCAGATCCTTCATTGAAAAATTTATCAAAATACCTCATTCACCTATTTTCAATATCTTTTTCCAAAAAAAAAACACTTGATGATTTTCAACTTAATATACCTCACTTGAGCGAGATCTTTACTTATCCTATCTCTTTGGTTAGCTAACTTATATATACATCTTTCATCTTTTTTGATATTTAATATATTGTATAAATTATTACAAGCTAAATTTTTTTGCATCATATATGCTTTCTTAACAAATATATACATTCAGAGAGAGAATCAAAAAATTTAATCCAATGACAACTTGAACATTTTCAAGTTACATTTTCTCATCCATGACAACACAGTTCGCATAAACAATTTTACCACCTCGAATAGGTCCACAATGAGAATATTTTTATCCTGTTCTCCTAAGTTTTATTGATGTTCTTTTTATTGTGTTCTTCTAGCAGCTGTTTATAGCTGTGGCTAAAATCTTTTAGGTTTTGTTTGAATCCAAGATGAAGGAAACAAATTGAAATCCCAACAATTTATTTGGCTGCCTGATTATAAATCTTCAACTATTAGTATAATATTTTCATCATTTCTTTTTTCCTTCATTCTTTGTTTTTTCCACTCAAAATCTTGGTATCCAAAACACAGCCTTAAAGATATGCCAGATAATATCAAACTATTTCTTTCTTGATGGCTAGCAGCCTCTAAAGATGCTATTATCCTCTAAATGCAGCTGATGAAGCATCAAAAGACGGCAGCACGAAAGCTACTGCTGGCGACGATGCAGAGGTCAGTGTACTCTCACATTTTCATAACGCGTTCAGTAATATTCTAAACTCCGCCATTTTTCTATGCTTAAACTGTTCATTTTTTCTAATGCAGTGAATTTGGAACTAGAAGCCATGCCTAAGGTTAAGAAATTTCCTCCTTGGTATTATTGTTTTAGATGAGTTTTCCAAGGCTTTCTTTTCATTTTTATTTGCTAGGCTTGAACATGCTCTTCTTCTGTTTGCGGACAATTTCTTTTGTATGCGTCTCTCCCAACCGCTATCCTTTTACTAAGCCGCCCACTATAAATTAATTTGATGCCTCCAGTGTTTATCAAACCTTAAAGTCTGAGTTATATTATCTGTCTTGTGTGTGTGTGTGTGTGTTTGAAAGAATATTCTGTTAGTCGTCGAATAGCATGACTACTGAATTATTTTATGGTGGTTAGTGTCTTTTATTCTGATGTTTCTCACCAAAGACCACTATTTTATTTCACATCATTATTCTGGAGCTGCAATTTATTATTATTTTGTTTTATTATATTTTGATTAAATCGTGAATATGCATGCTCATGTTTCATGCCCTCATCAACTTATTTTTATCTTATTAAGGCGACAAAAATAAGTATTTTCTCTCTCGTAGTGTTATTATAGAGAACTTTATACAATTAGCTTTTACAGTTTTGTGATGCGATTTGTGATAAGTGAGATTATACATGTGTTTGAGAAAAAAAATGCTACCGTATGTATTATTTTGTTTTCTCTCTCCCTCTCTTTTCTCTCTCGTAGTGTTATTGTAATATGATTTTCTTGTGCTTATTAGTGAAAAAGTTACACCGGCTTATTACTGTTATTACCTGCTCAAGTGATTGAACTTGAATTTCAGTGATTAGGAAGTGTTTAAATTTTGTTTTTGATATTTCAAATTGTATGTTGAGGTCTCTCGGGTAGTAAATACGCTGAATATAAATTTTTTGGGGTTTTGTTGAGTTTCAGAATGAGTAAAAGATTTGAAGTTAGCTCTTGATAATGAGTTAAGAAATTGGTTTACTTTAATATAGAGTTGGACCTGAACAGGTATGAATTAGTTCAATTAATGATTACTAAAGGAAACAAAGCTTCTTTTGATGGTCTTAAATAACGCTTTATGATTTTAATAGTTTCATGTTATTTAAAATTTATTTAATATAAATATGTTTTCTTAAAAGTGCACTTGATGATTTTAATAATCAAATGAATTTGTAAAATTTTAAAAGTTTTATTTGCAAATTGCAATTTACAGAATGAACAGAATAGAATAGGTTAGAATATTTAAAAGCCTATATATTCATTAGTGCCGTAGTCGTTTGGAAACAACAAATATTTAAGTAGCCATAAGTTCATTCATCACGTCGTCTCTTAGCGGTGTGTTGAAAATTTCGAATTAAGTTGAATCCTCTTGGAGGAGGCGTTTATATTTAAGGGGAAAGTAAGTAGACCGTGTAGATGATGAATGAATGTGGTGTGATGGGATAATAATATTTTCATCATAGAAAGTGATATTTATGGCAAAAATAATAATCTGAATAAATTATGATTTTGTTATTGCTTTGTCACAGTGAGAATCTCTACTTTGTTCTTGCGTGTGGTCACCGCAAGCCCTTGTTAAAATTCATTATATTATTGTTCCTTTGTCCTTTTTTACTTAGGGATATGGACACTCTTTAAATGTAGTAACGTAGAATTCAGTAAAAAGCTACGACCATCAAATTTATCGTTGTTCATTGGAATTAAATACATATTTGTTTTTTTAACAGTCAAAAGTGCTTTATATTGGTGAGTTGAAATCCAATAGCTTCTCTTATGAAACCTGAAAAAGTAGGATGTGGTCTAAAACGATATTCACAAATCAGGCGTGAGGTCACACATGGGTGGAGGCAACCCTGTAAACACTAAACGGCCGTTAGTATATGGTTGTGATATTCTAATAATTATTGAATTTTTTTTTTAAGATTTCTCGATAGAAATTTATTACGATTGGCTTTAAAGTCTTTAAATCTATTATGAGATGAGTAAAATATAAATTATTTATGTATTTTATTAATCTCAAAATAAATTTAAGAGTTTTAAAGCCCATTTTAATAACAATATCAGAATATCTTGCTCTAATTTTTGTGTTCTTATTTATTTACTGGTTAAGTCGTCGGATGGACACTTAATACGAATTTGTGAATTTATTGGGTTTTGTTTTTTTTTTTTTAATTATTATTTTTTGTTTTATTTTCTTTATTTTTATTTATTTCCTTTGGGTTTTGTAATGTTCACATTGTTAAATTTTGAAATGAATGCAAATAAATGTAAGTTTATTGGCGAGTTTTTCGTTTTAAGCTTATTTATTGTAGAGCTGAATCTTCGCAGACTTGTGAAAATATAAGTTGGTGATTCTCGAATATATTAACTTCTAGATTAATGTCTCTTAAAAAAAGATTTTGGGTTTTTATATTATAATATTATTGAAGATTTATTAAATGTAAAATGTATGTTTTCATGATTATAAATGTATTTTATATATCTCATAATGCATGTATTTAGATAAATGCATGTCTTATATTTCTATTTAAAGAACCTTCAAAGTCATTTGTTGCATTAGGAAAGTCCATATTGATGTGAATCATGTTTTTTTCCTTCTTTTTTAGTTTTATAACCTCAAATTAGTGGTTTAAATTAGGTTCAAATCATGTTTGAATTTTATTCAACTTTAATTCAAACTAAATTTAAAACTGATTTTTAATAATTAATTCATAATAGAGATTTTGAATTGGATTATTAGGTTTGAGTTTTAAGATCGATTCTTAATTTTTCTAATCATCTTGTGTGGATTTGATTTATTTGATTTGTTTAGCTATATATATTATTGTTTAGTCTAATTATTCCTTTGATGAGAGATTACATTTTAATATTAGTATACAAAGATTAGAGGTGATGGACAAAGTGATCAAGTAATTTAAAGCATGTGATCTTTTTAAGAGGATCAAGTAATATTTCTTCTATCAGTTTTTTATTCTTCAAAATCTATTGTTCTTTGAGGCGCTAATCTATGAGCTTCTCTTAACTCCATTACATTCAGTATTGGAGGTATGATAAGCATAAAATTTTAGCAAATTTTTATGTTTAAATTTATATTCTGTGCTTAATTAATGTTAAGATGTGTTATTTTCAATAAAATTTGGGTGATTTTAATAGGAAATTCTTAATTGAAGTGAAAAAAAAGAAAAAAAAAATGTAAAGTTTGAAGACTAGTGCCTCGACACAACACAAGGCAGGATCACGATGCTGAAATGAGACAAAAATGAGGTGCTAAGACAACAAAGGCGATGCTTAAGCATTGAAAAGTCAACGTTATGATCAATGTTGTGAAAATCGGATCAGATATATAATCGAAAAATAAAAAGGTTCAAGATTTAAAGGTCGAATCGAAGGTCTGGATGATATAATAAATATTAAAATTATTTAAATGAGATTTAAATATTTAAATAATCATATAATGTGTAATTTGAGAGAAATAAATTATAAAATATAAATAATGTGTAAAATTTTGTTTGTAATTTTAAAGTTAAATGTATTAATATATAAATACTAATATTTTTTTTATAGCCATGATAATTTTTTGAAATAACTCATTGAAGAACTTCAAGAAATTGTTTATCTAAAAAGAAATTAGAATTAAAATAAAATATTAAAATTTGTAATTTAGCATAATTATATAAAATATACAAGAAAATATAAATTAAACTAATTACAAAAATATGTTGTAAATTATGATGTAGAATATTTAATAATTAAAATTAATAAATAATAAGTCAAAACAAAATTAAGATTTTCATAATTCAATAAAAATGATATATGACATCAATAATTTTTGTGTTATTTAGTCAAAAATTTACTCTAAAAATCAAAACATCAAATACATATTAAAATTTATCTTTAAAATAATTTCAAAAGAAATAAATTATAATCAAATATATTAAAATTCATCTCTAAATATTGTCTCTTCAAAGGATTATATATCAAAAGTTGCTTCAAAGTTCTAATCAACTCAAAACTTTAAAATATCATGTTTGAGTGTTCTTTCATACATTGCGGTTTACGACCTCATTAGTATTTACAAATCACACATACAAAATAAATTATTTCATCATCTTTATAATCAACATAAGTATAATTTAATTAATTTACTATTAGCTGTTATATTGGATGATATATTTACTCCTTCAATAATAGGAATGTTATCATCTTTATATATTTCATTCTCTAAATCATCATAATTTAATTCAGGAGTGTATTCTTCATCAACTATCTACAAATCTATTGTCTCAATACTTGAATAATCCAATGGATCCTAGTTTCTTTTTTTTAAGATGAAATCTATCAAATAAACATAAAATTTTAGATAAGTATCAATGTTAAGAGCAATAGCATAATAACAAAAGATTTTTTAAAAAAAATCCATGTTCCTCAAATTAAGATTATAATGAACATATACAAGATCATTTAACCTCTGGTATTCTAAATTATTTCTTCTTTTTATATAGATTTGTTCGAAAATACTCCAATTTCTTTCACACCCGGAAGAAGAAGAAGTTTGGCTGAGAATTCTAATAGCCAATTTTTGTAAATTAGGAGCAGTAGAACCAAACATCTTTCACCATTCATTTGCATATGAAAATTTAATTAATTTAAAAAATATAAAAAAAGATAGTGAGAAATAATGAAAAATAAATGAAATTGTGAAGAACTCACTAATCAAGTTGCATTTCTTTGGTCATTGTAAGTGCAATCAGCTTCCCAAAACTTTTTAAATTATCTCGATATATTCTAACTTCATTTCAATTGTGACATATATATCTTTATTTCCAATAAGTTCAATTAATCCTTGCATAACTTCTGATTTTTGATAGTAATTCTCTTGATCATATTGAAAAATATGGATTTAAAAAAATATGCAACTGAGTGGATACATTGGTGGAGTTGTTCATCCTATCTTTTCTTAATAATGTAAGTATATATCTTATACAATCTTTTAACACCTCTAAACATTCCTTTAACTGTATTTCTTGTTCTGTACATGTCATCATAAACATAACTAAGAGATGATTTTTCCTCTCAATCAATAACTCGTAATAATCTTATTAATGATCCTGTTATTTTTGACATGATTAAACAATCACTCCAAAATTTATTATCCATGATGATAGAAGATGCTTCTTTTCTTTTAACAATTTTTTCTAATTTTGAATCCACATAATGTTTATTTGTAGCAAGAGCTTGCAAATCATGTCTATGATCATATACACTTTTCAAAATAATAAAAGTTATTGCAAAACGAGTAGCTCCTGGACGTACTATTTCAGTCTACCCTTGCTTTTTCCTCAACTAAGATAATAGAAAAATATGATTGTAAATTAATTTTGTTATCTTCGATGCCTCCTTAGCAAGATCCATTATATGAGACAAGCTACGAATATCTTTTAGAATCAAGTTCAAGCAATATGCTACACAAGGAGACCAATAAATATTACGGTACTTTTCATGCAATAACTCTCCAACATCCTTATAATTTGTTGTATTATCAGTCACAAACTGCACAATATTTTCTGGACCTATCTACTCAACTACTTCAGTAAATAAAGAACAAAGAGTTGTAGCATCTTTCTTAATGTCAAAAGCATCAATAGATTTTAAAAAAGATATCTCTCGTGGATAATAAACTAAAAAGTTAATTAATATTCTATTTTTAATATCTATCCATCCATCAGCCATTAAAGTGCACCATATTTCCTTCCAACAATGCCTATAAGATTCAACTAGATTAATTCTCATCCTATGATATGATGGAAGTTCATAGCCCGGTCCAATAACAAGTATTGCATCTATAACTTTATGAGAAAATGATGAATTTAAAGCGTTGAATGGAATATAACTATTAAAAAACCATCTAGCAATGATTATATCAGCTCTCTGTACTGTTTCTTTAGATGTCAACACACTTTTTAAAGATGGTTGTGATCCAGGTTTTATTCTTGGAGCAAAGTAAGCATCAATTTTATATGCTTTTCTTTTTTTCTTTTATGTAATTCTTTATCATGTATAGTTGATGATTATGATTTGGATAGATAGCCTCTCTTCTTGATAATATTGATTATAAGGATGCACACTCTCTCTATCTTCTTGTGTATCTTATTTTTTTTGAGATATTGCTTTTAAATTTTCTTGTATTTGAAAGTGAATATCATGTGAAATTTTTTTGCATGGAACAATGTTCCCCTTAACCCCAGGTATATGTTACTTTATTGTATTTATGCCTCCACCCTTATATATTAGTCCATAATACAAACACGTATACTATTTTTCCCATTAGGATATCTAGATTCACTAAAATAATTTCAAGCCAGATCTATTTTCTCACGAATACTATGAGAAAAAAAAAATAGAATTTTGACTTTAAGAAGGCTCCATTCTAAATATTAAAAAGAAATTAAATATTAAATAAATGAAAAAATAAAAATAAAAAATTGTAAACTTAGACATGAGATGGAAAGATATCTAAGATTAATCATTCTCTACACAAATTCATCCACCATGAATTGGCAAATGATATATTAGTTAATAGTTGCATATTTATATTAATAAATTGCATTATTATGCAAAAGAAAATACATCCTAAAAGAAATATTTTTAAATAAATGTATGTACATTAATCTAAAAAAATTATTATACCAACTCCAAGTTATCATGAATTCATTCATCAAATTCTATTAAATCATGTGCATAAGTAAATTATCAAATACATTCTATAAAAAGATGAATTGATTCATCAAAATAGATTCATTCATATAAATTTAAGAAATGATTATATATAATAAAATCAATTAATTAGAATTTTTTAAAATTGTAAGTTATATAAGAGATCAACACATACATAATATATATTATCTATAATTTTTGTGAAAGGATTCATGAGATATGAGAAATACTAAAAAAAAAAAAAAAAAGTAAGATGAAATTTAGAAATTGCTAAGAAACATTACCTGATATATTTTTTTTGATGGTATATTTTGATTCTTTGTGATCATCCTCTTGTAATGGCTGTCGAAAAAAAAAAAAACTGCTGTTTCTATGGACACGGAAAAAAAAAATAAATTACAAAAAAATGCTGCCTTTATGGACAAAAAATAAAATAAAATAAAATAAAATAAAAAAACCGCTGCTTCTATGGACGGAAAAAAAAACAAAAAATAAATTAAATTAAAAAAATAGCACGGTAGGGCAAGAAGCCAAAACCCCGTATTAAGCTTTTACTGCAAAAATTATTGCGCCCGATTGAAAATCGACGGAAAATTAAGATCGAGACGTTAAATCGAAAATCAGAAGCGGTTCTCTGGTTCAATAGCCGATTTTGTCTGGTCTCCATCGATTTTTTGTTAGAGTGGTTTTTTTAATATTTCGGACTAATACAATGATCGGTTCACGGCCGAATCGATTGAAATGGCCGGTCCAATCTGATTTTCACAACCATAATTATAACGTTATAAAAGGAGAAAATTGGACTTTAAGATAGTAAACTTGACACCTAGGCATTGCCTTTGCAGTGTTGCAATGCTTAAGAGTCCAAAGAAATCTTATAATTGCTCAAAGATAGTAAGCACAACCCCTTCACATTAGATATCCAGTGTCGCGATCTCACATTCTCTCATAATTTAGCTGAGAGATAGAAGTTTAGCACTAGAGACAGAAAATTTTAGTATAAAAGAACCCAATACAATACGTCTAACTGCAACATTCACAACACCACTATATTATGACCTGGCATAATAGTTGCGAACAATTTTAATGATCAATTCGGGGAGTTCTTGGAGCAGTTCAAGGGAGTTACTTGGCAGGACGTGGGGACAAATGCTAGGGGGACAATCCATCTATAAAATGGAGCTCATTTGCAAGGAGAAAAAGTTTTGACAGTTTGTACAATATCATATGTATTCATATGAATGTTTAGTGTGTCACTTAGGCTATTTATTGTAAAAGAATACAAGTAAAAGGAATGCAGAAAAGACAGATTTAGATTACTTTAGGATTATTTGGTTGAAAACTCTACAAATATATGAGTTTTTTTTTTTTTTGGTAAAATAAATATAATGCAAAGTATTTTTGAGATTGTAGGCGGCGTCGGCGACGAGACCGGCGTGACGGCACGGCACCGGCGGCGACCACGGCTGAGGCATGGCATGGCGCTTGACAAGCTTAAAACACTTTATCGGTGTATTGGAATTCACCCAAATCGGGTGAATTCCAAATACATCAAAAATGACTATTTGAATGCATTTCAAATATACTACAAATGCATTGCAATTTTACTTTACACCATACCAAACACTCAAAAAGTTAAATTCTCTTCATTTGATTTACTTTAAACTCTAAATGCAGGCAACCAAATAGCCCCTTAGAGAGAGATTCCAAGTGCAATGTATAGAGCTTTGCTCTTGATTATTGTTCTTTATGTTCATGTTAAAAATTGAAGTACAAGCTCCAATTGAAGGGGAATCCATATTTAGAGGCAAAAAGACTTGGATTAAGAGTAACTTAAAAGACTATACTTAGTTCTATCTTTTCTTTCTTTTAATATTTTTTAGATAATCTCATATGTTTATGACACGCCAATGTTCTTTTCTTTCTATATTATGAGCAATTGAAGTAATTGTGCTATGGATTTATGAATATCTTGTGTTTATTAGTGTATTATTTGTGATGTGAGTTAATATATAAGAAAAGTATTTTGCACTTTAATGTTTATGTTGTTTCACTTTTTTCATGATTTATTTACTTGTGATATGATTAATTGCAAAGTTAAAATTTAGAGTGAATAAAACTATCGAAGAGTCATAGTGGATCAAAAAAAAATGCAAACAAACCTTTTAAATATACATAAAAATATGATATTTTGGGATTTTAATGCAATTACTTATATTAATAAATTATAGACATGTAACTAATTAATTATAATAATTAAGTCTTATTGATTTGGGCATAGATGATAATATATTTATGTTCATGATTAACAACAACAAAATTATTACTCCTATTCACAAGATACATAAAATCAATCAAGATTTCATAAATTTAGGGTATATTTTCTAAAAATTAAGATAAATCATATGTTTAAAAGTAACTTTTATAATTTTAAGTACTTCAAATTTTTCTTCATATTTTACTCAGTTGGATAAAAATTATATTAGTCTAAGACTAATAATTAACTTAATTAGAAATTTTATAAAAAATTTTCATGAGAATGATATTCTATTCATCATTGTATTACTTAAATGGCACGTGCATTTGTATATGCCATTTTGCTAGTTTAAGTTGTTAATGTTGTTATTATGGATTTAGCAATAATTTATAAAAAGATAATATTAGTCTAATTAAGCTATTTTTAATTCATCTCTTTCGTGTTAATTTTGTTTAGTGAACTCATGTTTGAACTTATTATTTTGTTTTTATTTTTCTTAAATTTGAGTCTAAGTCTTTTATGCTCTATGCTAAAAGTGTAATACTGTCATTAAACATAAATATTGAAAGACTTTGCAAGAAACTTAGGAAAGAGAAAAAAATCAGCTTAAGAATTTAAAAAAAAATTATCAATTAGGAGAAGTAGAGCATCCTAGATCACTTTGGGATTATGCTAAACCTTTAGTGGATGGAGTGCATCAAAGCATAGCTAGACTTACAATTTAAGCTAATACTATTGAGTTAAAACATTCAATAATTCAAATAATACAAAATTCTTTATTTATGGTTCACTTATAAAGGATTCTAATATGCATATTGCTAATTTTTTTACAAATTTATGCGACTTTTAAGTATAATAGGGTTAGTGATGATGCCATTAGACTTAGACTATTCTCATTTTCAATGATAAAGTTAAGATGTGATTGAATTCATTGTCTTAGGGAGATATTACTGCTTGAAATGAATTAGGTCAAAAATGTTAAGTCAAGTATTTTTCACGTGCCAAGATTGCTAAGCTTAAGAATGACATCACACATCTTATTCAAATGGATAATGAATCAATTTATGAGGCTTGTGAGAGGTATAAAGATTTATTGAGAAAATATATGCATCACTATTTTCCTGATTGGTTGATTAATCAATCATTTTATAATGGCTTAGTAGGATCCCTTAAAATTAATATAGTTATTGCAGTTTGGGGGTAATCATATCTAAACTTTTGTGGAAGCATATGCTTTAATAGAAAGAAATTGCTACTATCAACTTTCGGTGGCCATCTGATAGACTTAACTCTCATAAAGTAGTTAGTGTACCTAGTAATAATGCAATCTCCATGTTGACTTCAAAGGTAGCAGCCTTGTCTAAGAAACTAGATGGTTTGAGGGTTAGCCAAAATTTCACTCTTAGTAACCCTGTTCGCAAGGAGTGAAGATGCTTAATTATGTAGTCAATAGACTTATTGATTTCTTTTGAAATAATTATAACCATATTTAGAGGAGTTACCCTAATTTTTATGAAAGAATAATTCAAATTTTAATTAAAATGAAAGTATGAGAAATTAAAATAACAAAAATTTTAATAATTTAATTTTTCAGACCTATGATTCCACCTGAATATCCTCCTCAAAACCAACCTAAGGAGAAAAAAAATCTATATTAGAAGAATTAGTGTTACAAATGGTGACCGAATTACAAAGTCAAGATGCTTCTATTAGAAACTTGAAAAATTCAATTAGGACAATTGGATAATAATTTAATTGACAAATCCTACGGTAGTTTACTTGGTAATTAAAATAAATCTTATAGAAAATGATAAAGAACAATACAAAGCCATAAAATTAAAAAGTGGAAAATAACTAGGTGAAATAAAGATCGAGGGAGAAAATTTGGAAAATAAGATTGAAATTATAGAAGACTTGGATGAAGAATAAAAGATGATAGAATAGAGAGGGAGAAATAAGAACCTAAGAAAAAATATTTAGGAAAATAAGAAAGAGACCACTACCATTATTTCCTCAAAGACTTCAAAATTAAAATTTAGATAAGAAATTTTTAAAATTTTTGCATGTGTTCAATAAATTATCCATAAATATTCCATTTACTAAAGTTCTTGAAGCAATGTCAATCTATGTTAAATTCATGAAAGATATACTTTATAAGAAAAAATTGTGAGAAAATGAAAGTGTAATATTAACTGAAAAGTGTAGTGCCATAATTTTAAAAAAAATTACTTGAAAATTTTAAGGATCCAAGTAATTTTTCTAAACCATGCACTATAGGTGATAAACTCTTTAGGAAGGCACTGTGTGACTTTAGAGCTAGTATAAATTTAATGCCTTTATCTATATTCAAGAAATTAAGATTAAGTAGAGTGCAACTCACTAATGTGACCCTTTAGTTAGCTAATAGATCTTTGACTTATCCTAAATGTATTATTAAATATGTATTAGTTAAGGTTGATACATTTATATTCTCTGTAGATGTCATTGTGTTAGATATGAAAGAAGATAAGGAGATACCTCTGATTTTAAGTTAGACCCCTTTTAGTAACAGAGAGAATTATGATAGTTGTGCAAAAAAGGAGGTTTAAACTATAAGAGTGCAAGATCAAGAAATTACATTTAATTTTATAATTCATTGAATGGCTTAGTGATAAAATTGAAGAGTGCTATAGTATAGGATTTACTGATGAAAGTGAAGAAAAGGATTTGGAGATATATATGCTTGAGATTGAGGATCTTTTAGAACAAGCCTTAGTGGAGGATGATGAGGAAAATGAATATATATTCAATTCTTTAGATCTACACCTAAAGAATTTAAAGAAAATTTTGAGCTTTTAGAAATCTCTATAAGCACTGATAGTCTTAAACCATATATCTTAGAAGTACCATAATTAGAATTGAAACATTTGCCTAGTCACTTGAAATATGCATACCTAGGAAATTCATCAACTTTCCCTATAATTATTTCTGCAAATTTAATTGAAAATCAAGAGGATAACTTGATATGTGTGCTTAGAGAACATAAGACAACTCTTGGTTGGACTATAATAGATATGAGGGTAATCAACCCAACTACATGTATGCATAGAATACTAATAGAAGAAAATTGTAAACCATTTGTATGTAATCAAAGAAGACTTAATCTAATCATGAAAGAGTTATTAGAAAAAGAGATATTGAAGTGGTTAGAGAATGGAATTATTTACCATGTCTTAGATAGTTTATAGTTTAGTCTAGTTCATTGTGTGGCTAAAATGGGTGGTATGATAATTGTTACTAATGGAAATAATGAAATTATACCCATTATGATAGTTACTAGTTTGTCTCCCTTTGGATGTTAAGAATTCTAAACAAGTCTCTTTGTAATCCCCCTAATTGGAAAGATAGTGAAAAAAACTTAGTGGATGGAAGATGAAGCTCTTATTTATAGCTAGAAGATTCCAGCTTGACAAGTCCACACTCCTCGCTCTTAATGTGTTTGGAATTAAAGAGAAGACTTATATAAATTATAAAAAAAAATTAAACAAGGCCACTAAAAATATCATTTTTCAATGCCATTCAATGATCAGATGTTAGTTTAACTAGCATAATATACATTTTATTATTTCTTAGATGGGTATTCATAATATAATTGAAATTCATATCACTTGAGGATCAAAAGAAAATCACTTTTACTTGTCCTTATGGTACTTTTGAATTTAGAAGAATGCCATTTAGTTTATGTAATGCATTTACTTCTTTTTCAACATAATATGATGGTTATATTTTTTGATCTAATTAAAAATTTTATAGATGTAATTATGAATGATTTTCTATTTTTGGCGTGACATTTGAACATTATTTAAAAAAATTAGAATTGATCTTAAGGAGAAAATCTTAGTGTTGAATTGGTAGAAGTGTCATTTTATAGTGAGGGACAGTATAATGTTAGGCCATAGGATATCTGAGTCAGGAATAAAAGTAGATTAGGCCAAAATTCAAATCATAAAAATGTCATCTCTAGTAAATGGTAAAGGAACTAAGAGTTTTCTAAGGCATAAGAGTTTTTATAGGAGGTTTGTTAAGGATTTCCAAAATTTTCAAAACCCCTATATAACCTATTAGAAAAAGTGTTTGCATCTAAATAAAATAAATAAATAATTTGATCTAGAGCACCGCTACACTACAATCCTAGCATCTAGGCACTGTCATAGTTTTCAAGAAGGATAACCACCCTTGTCAGTTGTCTACTTAAATAACACAGTGCCACGGCGCTGCAATCCTAATGCCTAGATGCTGTCGTGACAACCTTCAATTTTAAAAGCAAGAAAACTAACCCTTCGCGCTAACAACTTCTCCGACAGTGACAACTTCCTAGAGGGGAAGAGGGGAACGGTTAGAGGACGAAAAAATCACCCAAAAAGAGTGGGAACGGTTACCTGAACCCCTATAAAAAGAGGTGGGAACTACCTACTCACCTCTTCCCCTTTTTTTCCTCTCTTTTTCACTTGCTTCCATTTCTTGTTCCCAGTCTCCAGCACTCTCTCTCCACAGTGAGTTTCTCGCCGCTATACAAAGGCATTATTATTCTCTTGCACGAGACAAGATCGAAGTTGGCCACTGTGAACTCCAAATAAAGATTCTTGAAAATGTTCTTATATAAATATATATTTCTCCCTAAAAGAAGATTTTCATCGTCGATCTTGGATTCAGTGAGAAATAAAAAAGTCTATCTCTGTTGATCATGATCCGGAGTAAGAAAGAATGCCCCAAAACTCAA
Organism: Cymbidium sinense; assembly: GCA_021442155.1. Taxonomy (NCBI): domain Eukaryota; kingdom Viridiplantae; phylum Streptophyta; class Magnoliopsida; order Asparagales; family Orchidaceae; genus Cymbidium; species Cymbidium sinense. The sequence goes on from CM038221.1 coordinate 189,175,371, forward strand.
AACTCCCAAGAATCTTTCAAAGACCTCCACCATTGAACTTCTAGCATGAGAAGAATACCCTGCATCCATCAATCTTGGATCCAGAATAAGGGAGAAGAGTACTTTTGCACTAAAAAAGTAAAAATCTAACAATGCTAAGCCATCATGCTACCAAAAAGTTCTACAAATCGTTGAATTCATGTGGGAAAACTATCTAAAAATTGAGTTCCTAATTAGTAATGCCTTGACGCTAAGATCTCGGGAAATCAAATATGTAGCGACCCACGTTACGACGCCGCAATGTCCTATATGGTATCGTGGCACTGAGCTCAGCGCCACAGTGCTACATATTTAGCATCGTAGCGTTGACCTCTCAGGTTTTGTAAGATCAAAACATCTAGTTATAGCGCTATAGTGCTGTCTCTGAAGCGCTGAGGCACTACATTAATTTATAATGTCTAACACTTAGAATACTGACTTCTCCAAATCTACAGTTTAAGTCATGTCTACTCAACACCAAGGCACCGCAACACTAGCCTCTTGGGTTATGATCCAAAAATTCTCTATGTTATAGCACCCAATCTTTGGCTCTGCAGCACTGTCCTCATGGGTTATAAACCAAAAGTCTCGATATTAAAGCATAGCAGCGCCGACCATTAAGCATCGCAACGTGACTATTGACCTCACTTTTGGAGTGAGTTTCAATATCCTCTTCTTAGACTTAATAAGAGTCTTCTAGACACTAAGGCTTCCCTAGTTATAAGACACTTCTAGCACTTAGGTGAACACTTAACCTAAACTTATAGACTTAAAAGGGTTAATCATAGGATTAGACTATGCCTTAGGATTTAGAGAAAATTCACCTGCCCTGTAGCCTAAACCCAAATCCAATCCAGATTCACCCTATCAAACCTACAATCAAACTCAATGTTAAATTCAAATCCAAATCCGAATTCAAATCCTAAGCCAAATGATTGAAGCCTATGATCAAATCCAAACTTGAAATCTTTTTAAGTCATGTGAATCAACCTTCATGAACTTAGCCAAAGTCCCACCCAAACTAATCCAAAATTAATTGATTTCCTTATAATCAATTTATACATTCAATTATCTTCCTGAAGATAAATCAAATCTACATTCAAATGGTCAAAACTAAATCAACTTAAATCAAAACTCTTTCTAAGTCCTTTGAATTAATTTCATGAACTTAGCCAAAATTCCATCTAAATAAAAAAAAAATTCAATTGATTTTCTCACAAATCAATCATTCTATCAATCACCATTCTAAATATAAATGAAATCTACAATCATCAAGCCAAATCAAAATCAACCCAAGTCAAATCCAACTTAGCCCATTTGACTTGAAATATTCAAATGAATCAAAACCCATTTGAACCCAAACCAATTGTAATTGAATTTATATATATCAATCTCAAATCTATATATAAGCTCAACTAAATCAAACTCAACTCAAAATTAAGCCAACTAAGCCCAATTGGTTCACTTGACCCAAAGTGGCCAATTTGACCTACATGAACTAAAATCCAATTCAATCCAAATCAAAGTGAAATAAGCCAATCCAAACTTCATGACATGATTGTTAATCATCATAGATTGATCAATTATCATAAATTGGGTCAAATCAAGTCAACCTAGCCCTTTGACCAAGTCAACCCTTTAACCCATATGAACCCAAACTAACCAAATTGCAACCTAAGCCAAATCCATTGAAATCAATGATTCAAATCAACCCAAAATTAATATTTGAACATGACTTGACCTTCGGTTGAGCCAAACCTAGCCCAATTGACCCTCTTGATCCAGGTTGACCCAAATTGACCTAAATAGCCAAAATAGGTCAAATCAAAATCCAATCCAAATTGATTGAAACCAATGTCTCATGTTCATTCCAAATTTTCTATTGAACTTGACCAAAGCCTCAATCGAGCCCAATTGACTCACTAGACCCAAATGACCTATTAAACCCAACTTGACCTAAAGGGTCAAACTAACCTAAAACTCATCAAATCCAAATTGAATTCAACCAAAGCTTACAACATATTCTAAATTATTAACCAAACGCAAACCAAGCCATGACTTATGCCAATTTAGTCAATTGAGTCAAAATGGTCAACTAGACCTATTTGACCTAAATGAACTCAAATGAGCCAAAACTAAATCTAAACTAAATTGAACCAAACCAATGCCACCAACACAGTCTAAATGGTCATATGAACTTGACCTAACCCTTAGTTTGACCTAATTTGACCAATTGGTCAACCTAACCCATTTTGACCCAATTTGACCCAAATGGGTCAAATTGAGCCAAACTTAACCTAATGAACTCCAAATGACGTGAAATTTGGGTCAACCCACTTTTGATTCATTTCAAATATGCCCAAATAAAATCCAATGGTAAATGACTATTCTATCCTTGTGTCAAGGTTATCACATAAGACAAATCACCTATGTAAGTGGTCAATTCCACTCCTTGGCTACTTGACACCCTCCCAATGGTCCACCTAAGAATCTAGGACACTGCCCAACTTGACCCAAGAGGTGCTTGGGTTAGCCATGACTCATGGGGAGGTGAATTCACCTCATCTCCTCCTATTGGAGCATTTGAAACCCATAGGACACCCACTAATCTCTCTTGACAGCCACCTCCCAAGCCTTGGCCAACCAAACCAAGCCACATAGAATGATTCCCTGCCATTCCCAACCACCTCAAGACATAGTACATCCATTATGAGCAAAAAATCAAAATTAGTGGTGATTTTCAGCCACCACCAAGCACAAGAGAAAGAGAGGCCTCCAAGGAATTATTCTGCCATTGTACACACTCCAGGAGCTCCTCCAAGCAACAAGATTCCTTTCACTTCCTTTGGGCTAGAAGAACACCAAAACCAAGCGGATTCCGGTAAGGAGGTGGCGACCTTTGGTGGATACAACATTCTAAGGAGAGGCAAGGGTCTATATTCATCCCAAGGCTTCGTCTCACATCTAGGAGTGTGCTCAGATCAACACAGCCATCGAAAATCATCCCCGATGAGGTAATTTTCAAATACTATAGCCAGTCATAACTTCTTTTGTTTGTGATGATGTTTGCTTTATTTTAGGAATTTCCCTTAGATATCCCTTGCATCTTTCATTTTACATGATCTTAATGCAAAAATAGAAGTTTTTTTTATGAGAATTACTGTAAAATTGAGCCCGAACGGACCCCTTTCCATTCGGTTTCGTGATTTCTAGCCATTCTCCCACTTTCGTTCGCTAGGATGGAAACGACACAACAACCTTCAATCTCCCTTTGATAGGGATGTACAACTGCAATTAGAAGAAAATCTTGTCGATTTCGGCCTCTGGATCGTGCGACTCGATCTGGACAGTCGGATCTGCCATTGGACGGTCCGATCGAATCCCGCGTGTTTTCCCACTCATTCGTCGCGTCAACGCCGCGCGCCCAATCGGGCACTACCACGTGGCACCGTGTGCCACATGGCCCAATCGCACGGCGATGCATGGAACCACATGGTCCAGTCAGGACTAGATAGGTTAAGTAAGAAATTAAGGTTTTTTCAATTTTAAAAATTATTTAAATCACCTGAAACTTCAAAAATTCATAGAAAATAAAATACTCAACTAAAAATTACAAATAAGGGCTCATTGGATTTGACTTCTTGAGAGAAATCCAACAAACCTAAAATCCTCAATTTATATTAGGTATTTTGAGGTTAATTTAAGTTTTAGTGAAAATTAAATTTTATTAATTAATCCAAAAATACAAATTAGATTGCCCTAAAGCTTTTAGGGATTAAAACTGAAGTTAAAATACACCTACTAAAAAATTTTCAAGTCAAAAGAATTTCTAGTTTGGGAGATATTGAATTTTGAACCTCAAATAGTCTATTTTAGTAGAATAAATTAATAGACTTTATAAAAATTATGAAAAATTATCTAAATCTACTGAAACTTTGAAAAAATATAACAAATTATAAAAAAAATCATAAAAATGCAAATAGATGTTTATTTTGAAAGTATTTCAGAGGAGAATTTATTAAAAATATTCTTAATTAATTTTGAATAGTAATTAAGGCATAATTAAGATTTAATTATAAAATTAATTAACCTAATTACTCTTTAATTACTTAAGTAATTAACCCCAAACTTCATGTGTTAACTCAATAGCATGATCTCTACCTCCCATGATTTTATTGAGATTTATTGCTTAATTAATTAGAGAAATTAACTAGTTAATCTCATGAATAATAATAAATTAATTAATTAAGTGGTTAATTATTGCTTAATAGTGAATGAACCCATGGGATAAGATTAGGGCCTCCTTCCTAATCTATTTCCCTAAGTTTATTTTATTAATTAAATTAATCAAAGCTTAATCAAATAATCAAATTGAAATTATAATCACATGGAATCTCAATTAATGAAGTTTTGGGTAGACTCTTAGGTGTTCAACAATCTAAGAAAATCCTAAAGAAATTATAGTTAACCCACACGTGTGAGGAAATTATAAGAATACTTAATTAAGTTTCTTAACTTAATTAATTATTAATTGTGAGCCAATTACATTAAGCTCCTTTCATTTCTTAGGATCATTGCTAATTTAATTTACAATGTATGTTCATATCATATTGGCTCATAATTATTTGAATAATTATGTTAAGGTAACATAAGATATGGTTAATTAATGGATTTAATGCATATTACAACCTAATTAACTCATAAAATCAACCTAATCATATTTCATTAAATTAATTTAATTAACAAATATGGGAATGGGTTAGGATCAGCAAATCTCTTCTCACATCCTTAAATCAAATCAAAGCATGAGATTAAAATAACATTAAAGAATCTTTTATTTATCTTAAATGATTTTATTTGATATGATTGTCCTTAAGAATTAATTTAATTGAATAAAATCATATGTTTATGTTTATTTATTTCTTTCCAATCATATTAAATGTTGTATGTCATTATTGGTTAGAGTGATAGTAGTTATGATTACATATATGTTTGCATGCGCTTATAGCTTAAGTATATGAAATAGAGCTTTCTGCTCTTTAATCTATATATAGTTTCACATGTATTTGAATGTTAATAAGTATATAGTGTGGACATCCCGGGAATAAGAAGCTTTAGTTAGCCCCAGGGAGGTCATTTGATTACCTCACTTCTTTAGTTTAACAACAGCACATACTTATTTGATTTCATTTACATGTGTTCTTGCATTAGAATTGGGATGAAATTTTGTTTCACATAAATAAATGTTTTAATCAAATAAAAATATAATTTTTGCATGATTTTCTTTCTCTTATTTACATATACATTCATGTGTAGTGAGCAAAGTATATAGTCTGGACATCGTGAGAATACAAGGCTTTAACTAATCTCAAGGAGGTCATTTAATTATCTCACTTTCCTGGTTTAACAAAGGCGTACTTGCCTATTTCTCTTCACATGTGTATGTATGTGTGGCTAAAGGATGAAAATCCCTCCTTTCTACTAAAAATGCATGCATTCATAATCGAATAAGTGCTTGAATTAATTAGCCACATGATTTGTTGTCTCTTTCCTTATGTTCATGCATACAAATTTATATATATTTGAATGCAAATGGGTATATAGTTTGGACATCTTGGGAATACGAGGCTTTAGCTAGCCCCAAAGAGGTCATTTGATTATCTCACTTCCCTAGTTTAACAATAACATGTACCTATTTAATTTCATTCTTATGTCTTTTTGTATAAGAATTTGGATAAAGTTCTAAATTAACATGATTAAATAATTCAATCAAATAAAAAAATATAAACTTCAAACATGCACATTTACATTCATCATTTCATTGTGCTAAAATATGTTGTATGTATAGATACATTTAGGATTAAATCATATGCATGCTATGTGTGATAGAAAGGAATGAACATAAATCATGTGATAGTATTTCAATTAGATTAATCTTAAGAAGCCTTTCACATTGAATATAATTATTTAAAGTGAACCTAAACTTAGGATTAATCTAAATTATGTAATAAGCCATTCACTAAATAGATCTAAATAAAATTAACATGCTTTAGAAAGCAGCTTAAGGTAGAGATGAAAGGGGGCAATCCTCTTTCTTCTCTTTACAACACTTAGTTGCTAAGTATAAATCATATGAAATAAAAGAAAACACAAATTAAAATTCTCAAATCAATTAAACAACTTCAAGTGAAATCAACCATTCATGTTAAATTGAATCTCCTATACTTAGAAAATCATAATACTAATGCTTAGTTAAGACATATCACACAAGCCTTAACACACAGATTAAAACTAAGTCACTACTTCTAGTTCTATGTTAGGATGGTGCATGATGTGATGTATATTTTATTTTGCGATGTAATATTTTAGACTGGATGTTAGGTTGTATGCTTCGTAGACTTGATGGTAAGTCGTGATTAGCCTAACTATATTTTTTGCAAGGGATTATGCTTAAGGGACCGCTTAAAAATAAATATAAATGCTCTCTTTGCAGGTTGCTTAAGCCCCTAAGCATGATCCAAGTTAGGACATGTGGGCTTGGTTACCCATGTGCAGGGTGCTAAGTCCAGATTATAATTATAACTGCTTGAGTTGTATATATATTTATCTAACACTTATTTTGCAGGTGTAGTTAGATTTACTTTTCCTATTTTTAATATAATTTCATATTAGAAATTAGGATTAGTGTTATGTGGGATAATGATGAGCATTGACTAGAAGGCTTTGTCCTGGGAGGCCATGTGATGCCTTTGAAGTGGAGTAAATCAAACTAAATGGAGATATGAAGATGAAGCCATGAGGCATGAAGGATGAAGACCCCCCATAGCATTCATTCATTATAATTATAATTATTCTTTTATAATTCTGGGTTGTATAAGGGCAGAGTTTGGCTACCCATCTTTTTTTGAGATGGTACCCGACCGCAGTAGTCTATTATTCTTTTGTGGTATCTATGAAATTATTTGATGTTATGTTTAACTTGTGCCTTAGAAACAACATGCTTTTCATAGTTTCTTATGATTGATGCTTTAATATGTGGCCTGAATGTGATTAAGCTCTTAGGAAAAAAATAAATCTTTTACTTAACTACTACTCATAACTAAAGTTTTAAATAATTCATAACCTCATAATAAAGCCTAGGCATTAAATCAAGATAATTAAAATATTTAGCAACCCCTTAGCTGAATGTTGTATGTTCACATCATATATGCATCTTGAATCACTTTTGCAAAATGAGGGCCTCCGTCCTTACACATATAGGGACCGCTTGACCTGTGATAGCAACCCCTACTGATAGAGCTTTACCCTCTTCTCTTTTGATTTAGCCCATAACTCATTTCATCATGCATTTATGCATATAAAAATCCCAAAGTCTTTGTCAAAATGAAGTGTCCAAAATCAAGTAAAATTTGAAAAGATTTGTATTTGTAGATTAAGTCATTGCTCATGCCACTCATGCTCTAATCTCTTAGGGAGTGGGTTTAAGGACTTTAATATCTTTCTAAATTAATAGCAACCCAACTATCTTGCAATTTCATAAGACTTGCCTACATGGATTTAAAGCGTATGAGGGGTTAACTAGAGCCCACTCCAAGCAGTTGTAAGCCCAACAGTCGGGTAGTTTATGCTCTCTTATGGAGGTAAAACTTATGCCCATCTTCGCTTAGATTTAGGTCATGTTTTAGCTCTTCTTAAAGCTCTATAGATTTAGGATTCGAGGTAGTTGTTTCCTTCGGGCTACAAGAATAAATCCTCACCTCTTAGGCTTTTCTAAAACCTTGTGTTGATAGATTATAAGCCCTAACAATCAAATAAAATTCAATTCAAACAAAATAGTTCTCCTCATTTTTAAAATTTTAAACCATAGGATTGATTAGAATGCTCACTAGGCTTCCTAGTATCATGAGCATTCCCTACCTATTCCCTTTGGCTTCCAAAAAATAAGTCTTCTTCTTGATCTTTCTCATTTGATTTTTCAACATATTCAATTTATTGATAGTCTATCCTTGAAATTTTTTGAGATAATAATTACCTACTTCAATTGAGAGTATTCCTAAGGAATTCATCTTCCTTATAATGTAATTAACTATGGGAGCTTACCCCCATAGAAAACTTTAGAACCCAGTTTAATATAAACCATGCTTTATTCATCCATATAAAGTAAGAGAAAAATCTCTAGTACATTTGAAGACCCATCATATCTTAGGAGTCCTTATTAGGTGATTAGGTCCAATGAATGATGATGTATCTATCTTTTGAGATAGTATATTATACCTTAATGTCATACCCAATCACTTCAATAGGTACCCCTCACGATCTGCGTAGTGTCCCCCCTGTACACATCCAAAAATAAACACCACATCGGGTTATATGATAAAAATTTCTAACCCATAGCACCGCAACATTGTCCTTTCGACGCCACGACGTTGCATTATTGGGTTATAAAGGAAAAATTGTCAGTTTCAGTGTTGCGAATAGCGCTGCCCTCATTGAGCCTAAGCCTAAGTTTGTCCATATAATATTATTAAGTCACGGAGCACAAAATGTTACAACGCTTAGGCGATGTCGCTTTGAAGCTATTTTTTTAGACTTAAATTTTTTTTTTAAATCTTAGAGCATCTAAATAACAATTAAAATAGCAGATACACATAGATGTGAAATAAAAATATATTTGATTAAAAAAATTAAAATGATTACATAATTTGTGCAAAAAGAGAAAAAAATACAAATAAAAAAAGAAGGGAAAAACTAATAGTCATAGTCATCGTCATTCTCCTCCTCCTCTTCTTCTTCTCGATTTGATTGGGTGCTCATATAAGGGTGATATTGAGGCACCGTAGAAAAAAATCCTGACCTAGGCCTGCATGAAAGTCATAATTTTCAAACATATTAACAAGTGTTAAGTTAAACTCAATCATGTATAAAAATTATTATTGTTGCTGACTTATATGGTGGTCAAATTTGCTCCACAGTTTCTATTATTGTCGACTAGTTTCACCAACCATTTTCTTAATTTGGAGACTTGTCCTTCAATTTTTTGGAGTTATTAGTTTAAGGTTTTGAAGGATTTTGGTCGAGATTGAGGAGTGCGTGAGCTTTCTTCCACATCATTCCTCGAGCCAAATTCTTCAATTACTCTCTTAGTAAGTGGAGCCTTTTGAATTAAAACTTTTTCATCAGAATCCCCTTGCGCACTTGCTACAACACACATGTTGGCTTTATGAGCCTCATGTTCAATCTCATTAATTTTGATGATAACAAACATATGCTTGGATGTTCTAATGTATTGTGGTGTTTATTTTTTGTGTTGGTGATGTTAGGTGCTTGTGTGATTCGTGTGTGTTTATGTGAGGGGATACCACACAGATCCACAGATGTACTCATTAGGGTGATCAGGTATGATCTTAAGGAATAATATACTATCTCGAAAGATAGAAGTCACCACTCTATAATGGACCTAATCACATAATGAGGACTCCTGAGGCATGATGGGTCTTCAAATGTACCATAGATCTTTCCTCTACTTTATATGGAAAAGTAAAGTAGAATTTATTTTAAGCCGGGTTCGTTAAGTTCCCTATGGAGGTAAGCCCCTATAGTTAATTACATCCTAAGGATTGAGATTCCTCAAGATTACTCTCGATTAAGGTAAATGATCATTGTCTCCAAAGATTTCAAAGATAGGACTATCAATCAACTGGTTATTTTTAAAAAATCAAGTGGAACTGATCAAAATAAGAGAGTTATTATCAAAATCAAAGAGAGATGTGTAGAAGATACTCATGATACTAGGAAGCCTAGTGAGCATCCCAGACTATCCTATGGTTAGACTTTATATTTTTGAAATTGAGGAGAATTATATGTTTGAGTTGAATTTTTATTAGAAATCTAGGGCTTATAATTCCACAATATAAGATTGTAGAAATGCCTAAGATGTGAGGATTTATGCTTGTAGCCCCAAAGGGAAATATCAACCTCAGATCCTAAATCTAGGGAGTTTTGGTGAGGGCCAAAGCATGGCCTAAATCTAAGGCAAAAATAAGTATATGGTTTACCTCCACAAGAGAGAGTAAACCACCCGACTGTTAGGCTTACAACCGCCTAGGTGGACGCTAACTAACTCCTACGAATTTAAATACATGTAGGAAAGTCTTATGCTTTGCAAGATGGCTGAGATGTTATTTATTTAGAAAAGAAACTAAGTCCTTAAACACAGTCCCTAAGAGACTAGATCATGAAGGACATGAATAATGACTTAAATCTAATGCAAATTTTGTCAAGTTTTATTTTGATTTTTGAACATTTTTATTTGACACATGCTATAGGATTTTATATGCCTAATGCATGAGAAAATCAGTTATGGGTCAAAATTAGAAAGAAGGAGGTGAGTTTCCACCATAGCTCTCAAAGGTCAAGCTATTTTCTTTGACAAAGGTGGAAGCCCTCCATTGGTAAGAGTGAGACAATATGATTTATGCATGATATGAGACATACAACATCCAGCTAAGGAGTTGCTAAATCTTTTATTATCTTGATTTATGCCCTAGGCTTTAGGTGAGATTATGAATTATTTAATTTAATTTTGAATTGATTAATTGGATAGAAAATTTAAATTTTTTTAAGAGTCTAATCGCATTCAGGCCATTCATCAATCATCAAACCATTAAGAAACTAAGAAAATCATGTCATTCTAATTGCACAATCATAAACATAACATCAATCAATTTATAAAATTAGCACAAAAGAATAAGAGGCCAGTGCGGTTGAGTACCTCCGTACAACCCGAAAAGAAATGTAGGTAGCCGAGCTCTACTCTTATACAACTTGAATTACAAATGAATAATTACAATTAAAAGGAATTCATGTTATGAGAGTCTTCATTCTTCATTCTTCATTTTGATTTTCTTCTTTTTTTCTCTTCCTTTTGGCTTGATTGGGATAAATGGTTCCCAAAGGCACATATATTAATGAAAAGAATTGACATTTTACTGAGAATAATAATTTGGACTTAATACATGGCGTCATTTTGGATTTTATTACAAGTTCTTAAGCACAACCCCCTGCATAAAATATGATTAGGCTAAGATTGCCCTATCATCCTGCCTACGCATATACACCCTAACATCCAATCTAAAATAATACATCACAAAACAAAATATTCATCAAACCATGCACCGCCCTAACCTAAAGCTAGAAATGGTGATTTAGTCTAATGTGTGTGTCATTTAAGGCTTGTGTGGCATGTCTTAGCTAGGCTTTAAGTTTGAAATTTTCTAAGTGTGAAAGATTCGATTTAGATGGTGGTTTCATTTCAAGTGATTTAGTTGACTTGTCAATTTTAGTTGGTAATTTGATTTGGTTTGAATGAACCTACATTTAGTGACTAAATGTTATGAAGAGAAGAAAAGATAAGAGAGCTATCTTTCATCCCTACCTTAAAATATTTCTAAGATAAATTGATAAATGAATTTTCTTTAGTGAATGGTTTATTATGTATTTTAATTGGTCCTATGTTTGGGTTCTCTTTAAATAGTCCTATTTAATAAAAAAAGGCATCTTAGGATTAATTAGGGTGAATTACTATCACATAACACACACCCATTCATTTCCTTTCATCATGTATACCATGCATATGAATAATCCTAAGCATACTTATACATGCAATGCAAATCTTATCACACTTTGATGATGAATGCAAAGATATGTGATTTGAAAATTTGGATATTCCATTTGTTAATTGGATTATTAATGCATGCCTTTATTATGTAGAAAAAAAGAAATTTTCATTTATTAGCTAAATGCACATCCACATGTATAAAAGTTATAAGTGAGTACGATACCATTATTTTCTACACCAGAGGTGTTAGGTACAAGACCTACTTAGGGCTACTTAAAGCCTCGCAACCCCTGGATGTCCAGACTGATATACCACTTTTCTTAGATATTTGTAGATATACAAAAAGAACCAACTGGATGAAGAATCATGCAAAAGATTATGTTTGATTTGGTTGTATGATTTACATGTGTGATATTAAGATATTTCCTAAGTCTTAATATAGAGATGCATAGGAATAGATTTAGGCAAGTGTTGTGTTCTTTTCAAATGAACTATACACTTGCAAATCTTATGTGAATCCATATTAAGAGAAGGAAAGAAAACTTCATAATACACATCTTATGCTATAATCACATGCAAGCCTATAAATATTTATAGCTAGTATCACCTCGTTTATAATATTTGATTTATAAGTTTTAAAAAATAATTTTTGGTTTAATAGTGATAATAGCCACTCATATTCTTAATTTTAGTCAACACATGCAATTTGACATAAAAGGAAACATTTGATTTAATTAATTTTTAAAAGAGATAAATGCATGATTTCATATAACAAATAATATTTAGCATGATTGGAAAGAAATAAAGGAATGTAAGAATATGACTTGATTCACTCTAATTAATTCCTAAGGACAATCATATAAAATAAGATCATTTAAAATGAATCAAAATTTCTTAATGTGATTTTTATCTTTGAATTTGATTTTACTTAGGAAATATTTAAAGGGTTTGCTGGTCCTAACCTATTCCCCTCCCATGTATGAATTAGTTTGGTTTAATTTAGAATAATTAGGTTGATTTTATGTTTTTATTAGGTTAAGGTATGAATTAAATCCATTAATTATCCCTTACCTATACCACTTTAACTTAATTATCCAAGTAATTATGAGCCAACATATGATATGTAATCACATGGAAATTAAATCAATAATGCACCTAAGAAATAAATGGGGCTTAATGCAATTGGTTCACAATTATTGATTAATTAGGCTAAAGAGTTTGATTAAGTACTTTTATAACCCTCCTACACATGTAGTTTGATTATAATTTCTTTTAGAATTCTCTTAGGTTATTGAACACCTAAGAATCTATCCAAGAATTGAATGATTGAGTTCTAGAATGATTTGGTTTTGAGTTTTATTAATTAAACTATTTAATGAAGTGATTAAGCCATTAATTAGTTGCAAATTGATTAAGTGTTATCCACATGAAATAAACTTAGGGGAAAAGATTAGAAAATATGTTATAATCTCATTCCCTATGTCCATTTACTATTTCATAATGATTAACAAGTTTAATTAATGAATTCATCATTATTTAACATGTTAAGTAATCATTTAATTAATTAAGAAAGTGATTAAGAATGAAACAAATAATTTTCCTAATTAATCAAGCAATAAATTCTAAGAAAATCATGAGAGACAGAGGTCATCCCACTAATAAATCTCAAAAAAGTTTGGAATTAATTGCTAGAGTAATTAGAGAGTAATTAACTTAATTATATTTTCAATAAAACCCAAATTGAGTTAAAATCACTGTTCAAAATTAATTGATCTTAATTTTATATTATTTTCCTTTGAATTATCTTTAAAATGAATGTTTATTTTTTTCTATAATTAGTTATGAATTTTGAAAGTTTTACCATTAAAATTGAATTAAGTCTAATGAAACTCCTAATCCCATCGGGCCACGTGGCGGCTGACGCAACATGCTTTCCACGTGGCGCGATGAGATATGTTATTTAAGTTATCACATCCATCGGCTGAGTCAGCTGGCGGCAGATGCATCTTCTCTATAGGTCATCCGATCTAAGATCGGACGGCCGAGATCAATCCTGTAGTTTAAGAAGGAATCAGAGGGATTTAAAGCGTGATCTGATCACAACCGTCCATTCCAATCACACAGAACGGACGGCGTATGATCCTTCTCCTTTGCGAGCAACGAGAGACGAAGACCGTTCATCTTTCCTCGTTCAATTCAAGCTCACCCGAGCTCGAATTGGGATCAAGATCCCACACCTTCGGAAGGAGAGGGGATGCATATCCAATGATTAAGATTGCATGGGATGACAATTCCCTTTGAAAAAGACCAACTGGAATTTTTTATAGTTACGGTTTCAAGCAATTACCATGTCGGAGGCTATCATCGGCGCTTCCAATGGAGGAGGTAGCTTCGTTTAGTAAAGACGAAGTCCTGTTGAAGATATTTGGTCTTGATTTGAAGTGGTTTGCTTGGTCGACCAAGCTCTTCTTCAATGGTGATCGGCCTTGATTGAAGTGGTGCTTCCCATTGCTTGGAGACTTGGGAAATGATTCGATTGAGCTCGACGAGGTCCAAGGATGGTGTGTGCAAGGTTAATTGCAATTTGGTTGAATATTGAGTGAATTGGATTTTGAGTTCATCTCCCCTATTTCAGCTTTGAGTAAAACTGAAATAGGAAATGAGGGAGCTCGAGAATTTCTTGGAAAAGCTTGGGGAGGCTTCAATTCAACCTCTCAAGCTCTGAGGAATGGATTGCTTGTTGTTTGAGTGAGAATGAGGGAGAGTATATCTCCCCCTCCTTAGATTAGACGGTGGGTGGCTGATTTGCTGTTCTGGCTCAATGGGTTGGACCGGTTGATCAGTTTAGTTGCAAAACACCCCACATGTGTCATTTTGGGTAGAGGAGTGAGGGAGAGTGGCTGCCCATATGAGTGGTGAGTGGATTTGGTGATCCAAGTGTTCAAATGTGATTGGGGAGGTCAGTTTGGCCTTACCTTGAGTCATGGTCGACCGAAGCTCATTGGGTCATGTTCACCACCTTCCTTGGTGCCCATGTGGACCAATAGAAGGATGCCAAGTGGCCTTGAGAAAGAAATTATCAAATTCCAAGTGAATTTGGTCATAGGATACCATTTGACCTAAGGGAAAAGTGGTCATTTGGCTATGAGTTTGATTTGGACAGATTTGAAATGATTTGAAAATGGGTTAGGCCAAATTTTGAGTGATTTGGAATTCATTTGATTTGATTTGACTCAATTTAACTCATTTAGGTCAAGTTGAGTCAAATTGGGTTAGGTTGACCAATTGGTCAAATTGGGTCAAACCATGGGTTAAGTTAAGTTCAAATGATCATTTGGAGCCTATGGGTATCATTGGTTTGGTTTAATTTGATTTAGATTTGGTTTTGGTTCATTTAGGTTCATTTAGGTTAAATGGGTCGAGTTGATCAATTCGACCCATTTGACCCAATTGGGTTAGATCATGGGTTGGTTATGCTTGGTTGATCATTTGAAATGTATTGCAAGCTTTGGTTTCAATCAATTTTGATTTGGTTTGATTTTAAGTTGATTTAACCTTTTGGGCCAGGTTGGGTCTAATTGGTTAATTGAAGCTTTGGTCAAGTTCAACAATTAATTTGTAATGAATTTGACCCATTGGTTGCAATCAATTTGGCTTAGATCAAGATTTGACCCATTTTGGCTTTTTAGGTCAATTTGGGTCAACTTGGGCTAGGAGGGCCAATTGGTTTAGGTCTAGCTCAAGTGAGGGCTTGATCATGTTCAATCATTCATTAATTATGAATTAGTTTATATAAATGGTTTCAATCAATTTGGCATATGGTGGATTTTGGCTAGTTTATGTTTCATTTGGGTTAAATGTTGACTTGGTCAAAGACTAGGTTTGACTTAGTTTGACCTAATTTGAGTGATTGATCATTCTAAGATGATTGTTGATCACAATGTGAGGTTTGGATGGACTTAGTTCAATCCAATTTAGGTTGGATTAGAACTTAGCTCAAAAAGGTCTTTTAGGTCACTTTGGGTCAAGTGAGCCTAAATGAGTCGATTGACTTGATCAAGGCTTGATTCAAGTTTGGTTGAACTCGTATGTGGGCTTATGATAGAAATATAAATCCAATTGCAAGTGGTTTGGAGTCAAATGGGTTTTGGTTCATTTGATAATTTCAAGTCAAAAGAATGAACATGGGTTTGACTTGGGTTAGTTTGATTTTGGCTTGGTGATTATAGTTTATGCTTATATTTGGGCATGTGATTAAAGGAGTGATTGTTTGAAGAGAAAATCCAAGGGTTTGGGTTGATTTGAGGATGATTTAGCTAAATCCAATAATTTGGCGTAAAGGATATAAGTTCGGCTTGGATTTGAGTTTTGAATTTATATTGATTGATTTTGGCCATTTGAATTTATATTTTATTTATATTTGTGAATATAAATGAGAATATAAATGATCCTTGAGAGAATCATGTGAATTAAGAGTGATTTGATTGTGAATTTGGCTAAGGTAGGTCATAAAGTTTGAAAAATGGGTTTTGATTTTGGTTTGATTTATATTCATTTGACTTGGATGATTTGGATGCCAATTTCATTTATAATTATGATTACAAATGATGGAATAAGTGATTTATAAAGAAATCACTTGGCTTTGGGTTGATTTGAAGGGTTTGGCTAAACTTACGGATATAATTCATAAGGCTTAGGAAGGTTTTGGAATTGGAATTGATCATGGATTTCAATCATTTGATTTGGAATTGATTCATAATTTGGAATTTGGAATTTGGATTTGAATTTGGATTTGAATTTGAGATTTGGTTTGAAAGAAGGAAGTAAGGATTGGGTTCAAGCTATAGGGTAGACAAGTCCTCCTAAACCTCTAAGGCATAACTTATTCTTATGGCTAACTCTTCTTAGTCTCTAGGGTTAGGTTAAGTGTTCACCTAATCACTAGAAGTGTCTTAAGACTAAGGAACTCTTAGTACCTAGAGGAGTCCTATGTCTGAGGTGGAGAAGTTGAGAGCTCACTCCAAAAGTTAGGTTAATATGTATGTTTTATGTGTTTCAGATATATTAATTGCTAATTATATATCCAATACATCTCACAAAATGTTTGATGAAATTGCAAGTATGGAAAAATGAAATATAAATCAAAATAGATACCTTGAAGCTCAAGTTATAATATTTTAGGTTATATGCATTTAAAAATATCTTAGAGGTTAGTATGAGTTCATTGGTATAAATTAATTTGCTTATAACTTAACATATTATTTTTATTTATTTTAAATAATGATAATGAGATTAAATTATATAAATCTTTATCTAATTAACATTCAATGCTTCATACATAACATTTAAATTATCAAAATAATAAATGATAATTAATTATAAATATTGAGTATAACTAGTTTATGTACTTAATATAATTAAATATTTTAATTTAATTTAATTTAAAGGTCATATGATAACTAATATATGTATGACTATATCTAAGTTATATCATAATTTTTAAATGTCATATTTCAAAATTAACAAAAATACATGAAATTTAGTATTTCAGCCAAAGACACTTTATAATCAAGAAATTTAGATATGATTTCATCTCCAACAGATTCCTTGGACTTTTTTCTCTTAATTTGATACGTTACATGACCCACTTTTGACTAAAATTGAATTGATTATGATTTCAAACATTAGCTGATTTTATTAATGAATGCATACTACATGTTTTGAATATATTAAGAGTCATATTTGATTATTTTTAACTTGTCCATGTGACTAGCTGAATTTTGATTGTTTGAATTTAATATTTACTTAATCTAAATCATATTTTTATCAAATATTATATTATTATATGATAAAATGATGTTAGAATAATATATTTCTTTGAAATAATTCAAAATAACATTCTTGCTTATAAATAGCCCTCATTCTCTTTATGAAAGGGTTGCTCATTCAAATTCAAAATCTCTCAAACAAATCTAAGAGAAACTTTCTAGATTTTTCTTCCAAGTGTTCTCCAAATATTGCAAGATTAAATCCTTGGTTTGGAAGTTTCAACATCTTCAACTTAGCAAGCTTTCTCAAATTACTTGAGTTTATTTTTCTTGATCTTAATCTCTTTTAGTTGTTCATACTATTTTCACTATCTATTTATTCTTTCAAAATTTTACTTTTTGGTGGATTAGTCTTTGGACAACAAAGTTTAAGTTTTTCACATCAAAGTTTCTTTAATCATTTTTTTTGTGAAAAATTTATGTGATAGTTTGTAGGATTTATTTCATCTTGCTGAAATTTTTATCTTCCTACAAATTTCTTTTGATTTTTTGAAATATTTCGTCATTAGTCTTATTTGAGAGATCATTTATTCTTAGATTTATTTTAGAAGTATATTTTAAGCATTTTATATTAATTTAATGTGCTGATATTATTTTCATATTTGCTGGATCTCTCTTTTTAATTAAAAGCTTACTAGTTTAGTTAGATTTATCATATACTAATTTTATTTAAGTATTTTGTGATCAGTTGCATTAATTGAAAGCATCATTCTGATTAAAATAAAATAAATTATTGCTGAAATTTTAGAGAATATGCTAGATCTATTATAAATTAAGTTTCTTTGTCAAAATAAAATTTATAAAAAGTTAAATTATTTTATTTGTTACTTATTATTTTATTTCAACTAATATCCTTTATTTAAATAATTTTATCTTACTGAAATTTATTAGAGCTTGTTGTTTTTATTGTTTAATAATTAAGAAAAAAGAAGTTTAGTAGAGAGTTAATTATTCTTACACTATTATATACATACTAGTTATAGTTTCTCTTAAACTTAAAATTATTCCTTGTTGGAATTTATTTTATTATGTAATAGATTATTGTGAATTTATTTTGAAACTATTTTTATATTAGTCTATAAATTGTAATAACATAAACATTATCGTAAGATCACTTTAAGATATTTATTTTTATTATTTCTTATCAAAATTAAGTGATCATTCTATCTTGTCAAAATTATAAGTTGTAAAGTGATCATTTATAAGTTGTGAGATCACTTGTTGAATTGGATAACTTGGTGAATTTGTGAGAGATATATTTTATCAAAATTTATTATTTTATATTTTTTTTTTGTGCTGTAAAATTTATGTTGGGGTTGTACTTACCCCTTTGTATGAGAGTGCATATTATTGTAGGGGCTGTACTCGCCCTGTTATAGGAGAGTATAATTTGTAAGCTATTTTGCATTTAGTAGATTCCTAACCTAGGGTGTCTAGGTCTGGACGTAGGCCGGTTTTAAAGTTTGGTCGAACCACATAAAAATTGTGTGCATATTATCTCTCTTTACTTTAATATACTTTATTTTTTGTTGTATTGAGAATTGTATCTTGTCATTATAATATCAATAAATAATTTAAGATTTAACTTTTAAAATTTTTAATAATGCCCAATTCACCTCCCCCCTCCCCTCTTGGGTGCTATAGTGACTCACAATAAATTAAAGAAGAACAATCATAACTTACAATAGTACTATCAGTAAGCATAATATAAATAAAATTATAAATGATCCTCTTTACATCCACATTAAAGGCCTTTTAAATCGCATAATTCAAAACATCTCTATTCCTAATCACCTCACTAATTTTTTAGTGAGCATTAACTTTGCAAAAGTAAGATAGTGTCAAGCTTTGACCTCAGCAGTGAAGGCGTGGCAAGAAAATTGATAATCTTTTCCTCCCACCTTTTCCACTAAATATTAGAATTTCTAATAGTGAGGAAACGGTCAAAATCGGGACGGTCATTATAATAAAAGAGATACCAATCATATACAACATCTTGTAAATTGTAATATGCATTAATAGTATTACTGTCAAAACTTACTAGTTTTCTCTAGATGAAAATCCTATTATTCTAGTACTCCTTCACATTGACGAAGAACTCTTGCCACATAAATGAAACAAGAGTTGTTGTCATAGGTTAGCTTCTCCAAGCCCCACTCATTGATGATCCTCTCCACACTCCCACCAATGTTTTTGGATGAGAGCATGGTGGTATCACTCCTCTACTTCCACACTAATGAACCTACTAGAGTCGCTGACGACTGCCCTCTTCTTACCTTTGTTGAAGTATTTAATTGACATGTTGACTTTCTTAAAGTATAATGAAATCTAAGAAGGGAAACGATAAGAGAACTCTAGAATCAAACCAAAGCTTTTAGATTGAAAATTGAGTAGCCTATGGGTTCTATTTATAGATCGCCATAGTGCCGTAACACTTCTTTATAAACACCGAGGCGCTAGCCCCTTGGTTTCTGAAACACGAGACCAACACTACAACGTTGAACATGCAGCGTCGAGGCACTGGTCACCATACCATAATGCTTATCATGCCGGTCAAAAAAGATATATTAATGGCATTAATAACAATTAACTCCATAACTGATGTTGTACAGAAAGCGAGACTTGACATTGATGTAGTGTCGAGACACTCAGGTACAGCACCGTAGCACCGCTCAAAAAGTTATTCTTTTCATTAAAAGTGTTTGCCCGTCTGCCAGCCTTTGTGAACCAACCATTAATAGGCACACTAGCACCTAGGCACTGGTCAACCGATCAACTCGATCCTATTATTCCAAAATCATGTTGTTGAAAGCATGGTGGTGCTAGCTATAGTGCACCAAAGCACTGAGCCATCGGGTTTTAACACACAAATTCGTGTCTTCTAATGCTACAATTCCAAGTATTTAATACTAAGGTGCTAGCTACCCTAATAGCGCCTAAGCGCTATATTTCTAGCATTGAGGCGCTGCCCTCAGAACCACAAATTAATGTTTGCCTCACAAACAATCCTATAAAAATGGCATTTCAAAGGGATGTGAGTCAAATCTATACATTCATCATGGGAATAATTTATATTCATTTGGCATTCCAAAGGGATATAAGCTCATTCTACTTGTTCGTCATGCGAACAACCCAACAATAAAAATGGCATTCCAAAGGGATGTAAGTCCAATATATACATTTGTCATGCGAACAATCTATATTCATATGGTATTCCAAATGGATGTAAGTTCAACCCTTGTGTTCGCCATGCAAGCACCCTAATGAGATTCCAAAGGGATGTAAGTCCAACCCATGTGTTCGTCATGCGAACACCCTAATAACATTCTAATGAATGTAAGCCCTACATATGTTTGCAACATAGACTCGTTGAATTATTGAATAAAATTATAAATTTAGTTTACCCTTAATTCATTAAACATCTGCACAACACCTATAGTCTACTCGAGATATCTGAGACGAGGCAACCCATGGTTGGTAATCAAACTCCCTAGACATTATGATTAATAACCCTCTGATGTTGGTAGATTAGAACAATGCAGTATCAGGATGATAGAACAATTAGATTTTGAATAGGATTATCTCTATTTTTCTTTTAGACAGTCATCTATGCCACACCACACGCACCACTAAATATCAATTCATATCAGAGATATGTATGTTTTCAACCTTAATCGAAAGTTCTCTCTTACTACAGTAAGAGGGGTAATTAACTATGAATGATTGTGTTCATAAGAAGTAAAACTCAGATCTAAATTAATTCTAATATAATGTTAGGGGAAATCGGTTGAATGTACATCATCCTGGTTTATGAAGAACATACTCTTATCAATCTCAAAAAAGATGGCAGAGGGTTTCCAAAAAGTTATTTTTCCTGAGCAATCAAAAAGATAGATCATTTGTATTTACTCCTAATTGTTTAGAAGCATTTAAGTTGTTTAAAATTAAATTTATTTCTACACATATCATTTTAACACCTAATTAGAACTGTCTATTTGAACTTATATGTGATGCTAGTGATTATGTAATAGGTGAAGTACTTGGGAAAAGAAGGGAAAAGATTTTTTATGCTATATACTATTCTAGTAAAACTCTTAATGAAAATTAATTGAATAATTTTATATAGCAGTAGCATTAAGCTTAGATCATATCCTATTGGTGCTAAAGTTACTATATATACTGATCATGCTGTAATAAAATATATGTACAGAAGAAAGATGTTAAGCCTAGATTAATGAGATAGATTTCTTCCTTTGCAAGAGTTTGACTTAGAGATTAAAGATAAATAAATGTATAAATAATCAGGTGGCTGACCATTTGTCTAGATTAGAAGTGGGAAAAAAATTTTAATTTAGAGGAGAGATTAGAGGAGAATTTCCGATGAATACTTATTTGCATTTGAACATAAATTTATTCTTTAATATGTAGCCATGGTGAATTATTTAGTGAGATCTTACCTTATGAGTTGATTTATCATCAAAAGTAAATATTTTACTTTTGAGATAAATCATTTCAATATAAGAAGTGTTCATACCAAATTATGAAGAGATGTATACCTAATATTAAGATAAATGAGATTTTAAAGTTATGTCATGATTCAAAGTGTTTTAGAGGAAATAAGACAACATATAAGGTGTTACAAAGTGGCTTTTATTGACCCACTCTATTTAGAGATGCTAATGAGCATATTAAGAACTATGATAGGTGCCAAAACTTAGAAATATATCTAAAATGTCATGAAATGTCTTTGAATTATTTGAATGAGATTGATATATTTTATGTATGGGAGTTTATTTTATGAGACCTTTTATTCCTTCATTTGGAAATGAATATATTTTGATTGTTGTTGATTATATTTTTATATAGAGGAGCTATAGTTACTCCTAAGAATGATTATAAGGTTGTTTTAATTTTTTTTAAATACAAATATTTTCATGAGATATGGAACACCTAAAGTCATTATTAGTAACAAGAGTACTTATTTTTGCAATAAAAATGTTAAATTGTTTTTAGCAAAATATGGAGTAAAATATAGGATAGCTATTTCTTATTATCCTCAATCTAATGGTCAAGGAAAATTTTCAAATAAAGAGATTAAGAGAATTTTAGAAAATATTATAATTCTAATTAGGAAGGATTGCTTAATTAAATTAGATAATGTATTATGGGCCTATAGGACTGCAATTAATACACTCATTGATATAACTCCCTAAAGGTTATTATTTGAAAAATCTTGGCATTTACCCTAAAAAATGGAACATAAAGCTCATTGGGCGATTAAAAAAAAATTAAATTTTGATATGAAAGATGTAGGAGAGAAAAGACTTCTAGAATTAAACAAATCGGAAGAGATAAGTTTATGGGTTTATGAAAATGTTAGAATTTTTAAAGAACAAATTAAAATTATTTCTAGAACAATAAGTTTTATTTTTACTTCTAGGTTAAAATTATTTCTAGAAAAATTGAATTCTAGATAGTTGCGATGGTCAGGGCATTTCCTAACTATAAAAGTTTATCCACATCGTGTTGTAGACATTCAGGACTTAAAAAAACTCACAATATTTTGAAGGTGAATGGTCAAAGATTTAAGCACTATTTTTGGAGGTGAGAAGAATCAACTTAAAGTAGTCAATTAGTTTTATTTGTAGTGAGGATGATTGATATGTAAGTCAGGCTGAGAACTATAAACTAAGTGCGTGTTGGGAAGCAACCTAAGTTGTGTCAATTTGTAGTATAATTTATTTGATTATATGTGATGTGTTTATGTTTTGTTAAAATTTTGTAAAAAATAAAAAAATTATTATGGCACTTTAGTACAACATTATGTAGCACCGTGGCGTTGGGTTGAGTTATCAATAGTTGTTATATTTTTAGTATATTTTTTCAAAAAATAAAAAATAATTCCATATGATTAGGTCATAACGCCTAAGCATTGGGTCGACCAAGGCTATGGTGCTAGTCAATAGTTGGGTCAATATTAAGACACTAGCATACATCATAATTGAAAAATGATAAAAATATTTATAAAGCCTAGGCACTATTAACGAGCACCATAGTGCTCCATTATAAACATTGAATGGTTGGCACAAAATTCAATGTGATAATTATGTTTGTTAGTTCTTTTTTAGTGAAAATTAATTATACTTTTTGAGTTGCAGTTGAACCGTCTTGATTGTTGACTAGTGCTTAGGCACAGCATAAGCAATGTCGTGATGTTACCCTTTAGAAACTAAGACAGAAAGGCTAGTGCCTTAATGCAGTAAAACAATATAAATAGGACACCCTGACTAATTTCAAAGTTCATTCAAACTTTTACCCTACACTTCAGAGTTTTCTTCTTTATTCCCTTAACTCATTCTCTCTAGCTAATTGCTCTTTTGGAATCATGCCTATCAAGCACATCATGAAGAGGGAAAAGGCCAAACCTTATGACTCTAGGAAGTTCATTAGTGCATAAGTTCTTTTCTTTCTATATAATGAGCAACTAAGGTAATACTGCTATGAATTTATGATTATCTTGTGTTTATTTGTATGTTATTTGTGATAAGAGTTAATATATCAAAAGAGTGTTTTATGCCTCAATGTTTATGTTATTTTACTTTTCTCAAGTTTTATTTACTTATGATCTAGTCAATTATGAAGTTAAAATTTAATGTGAACTAAAGATATTAGAACAATCATAACAAAATAAATAAGAAAAATAAATAAATCCTTTAAATGTACATAAGTATATGATATTTAGGGGTTTGTAATTATATAAGAGATAAGATTTTAATGTAATTACTTATGTTAATTAGATTATAAGCATATACTAATTAATTGTAATAATTATGTCTTATTAATTTAGGTATAGATGATAAGATATTTATGCTCATGATTGGAAATTACAAAATTATCACTCGCATTCACAAGATAAATAAAATCAACCAAGATTTCATAAATTCAGAGTACATTTTTTAAAACTAAGATAAATCATATTTTCAAAAATAACTTTTATAATTTTCTAGTACTATAAAATTTTCTGCATATTTTATTCAGTTGAATAAAAATTAGGTTAATCTAAGATTAGTAATTATCTTAATTAGAAATTTTGTAAAACATTCTTGTGAGAATGATACTTTATTCATCATTACATTACTTAACATCATGTGCACTTATGTACACAGTTTTATCTAATCAAGATAAGAATACAAATATTAGTAATTTGAATTTATTTTTATCATTAAGCTAAGGTTTCATGAATTTCTCTTGAAGAATAAATTTAAGGAGGTTAGTACAAGCAAAGGGTTCATTAGCAGTTACCTAAATAGCAATAATAATACCAAGGAAGGTTCTTTAAGGGAATGTTCTTTAATTATTATGATCATTAGCAGGACCCAATCCATTACTAGTTTGTCATTGAAGGTTCTTTAAGGGAATGCCTTCCATGGAAGGAATCCACTGGAGATTTTTGACCTATATGATATGTTTGTCAGAGTATTACTCGGTGATGTTTAACCTGTGTGGAAGAGGTCAAAAGTTTTAACTCTCAACTGAGGTTATTTTAGCAAAGTGTTACTCAATGAAGTTTGGAAGAAGTTAAATATTTTGATTCTTTCGATATTATTTATCAGAGTATTACTCAAAGCCTATGTGAAAGAGGTCAAATCTAAACATCCATTTGAGATTGTAGTCAAAGTAATTTCTTGATCTTTGCCTCACAATTTGATAAATTATATTTTTTTTGAGTGTTGAAATTACCCCTCAACTTTGACTTGCTTCTCAAACTAGTAATTAAGTATATGTTCATAATATTGTTGTTGGTGATCTTTTGAGATTAGTGGTTACCCCCCAGCTTCCAACAAGAGTTAAAGGATCTAAGTCTGATGAATCTCTATTCTTTGTATGTGTTCCTCCAAAGTAGGATTTTTTCCATTGAGTGCATGGTATTACTCTTGACTTGAAATCTGATTGTCAGTCATTATGATAATGTAATCAGAATACTTCGCACATATGTTCCCAAACTATTGCGTTCTGGAGAACTCATAGTGATAGAAAAAAACTTCACGTCTTAACTTTGTATGAAAATCTAGCACAAATACAGATAGTTGAAAAGAGAACAATAAAATCTTAGGTACCAAATTTCTAAGTAAGAAGTTTTCTATGTGTTCTCTGTCTCATTAATTATTAATTTCAACCATAGGGTAAATGAAGATTCAAAATACATGTTCACTAATTTTAACTGCATCACATGGAAAGGTTGTAATCTTTAATCTATGTTTTAGTAATGAAGCATCCATAATGCCATCCACACACTTACATACTCTTAAATCAACATCCATTGCATTATTAATTATTGTTGGATTGATTTTTCTTGTATTATCCTTATTTATTATCTCATGCCCTATTTGTGTACAAATACTTTAGCAAAAGACATACTTTGCAAATAAAATCTTTTTATTTTTTGGGTATAATAAGCATAGAAATGGGAGAATGACATTAAATGGGTTTAAAAAATTTTATTGAGGAAGAACCAGAGTATATTTTACTGTTATTTTTATTAAAGGAATTTATATGATAGATTATTGCTTGTTAAAATTATATAACAAATTTAACTTTAAATCGAGCTAGTTCTTATCTACCTTATAAATTTGTAAAAAAAAAATCATAAGTTCTTCAAGTGTAATTGTTCTTGGAACCATCCACTAAAAGTCTAGCCATCTTTATTATCTTCCATCTTTTCTACACCATACAGTAAAAGAATATTATTATTTGATGCACTTATAAGAGAAAATTACTATAAAATGAGAACAATAAGATTGCCATTTAGTTTAAATAAGGTTAGAACTAGATTTGAATATTAGAAAAACCTTCCATAACATATTTAGAAGCTTAGTTAAATGAAAATTGAAGAAAGTTTGATCAATGGTTAAAAAGATTTTTAACATTTCTTGTCTATTGAATCACATTTTGAACATTTCTTGTCTATTGAATCACATTTGAACTTATTCAAAATCTATCAAAATGAACTAAAATTTTATAAATGTTTTTCATATAACAAAAAAAAATTATACAAATCATTAAAGAATCACTTTAATAATTTAAACCATAAAATTATGAACCCTTGGTTGTTGTTGTTTGATTAAACTACTTTACCCAATTTAGTTATACCATTGTAAGAAGAAATCTCACATGAAAGAAAAAAGAATTCATTAATGTTTATGAAAGGAAAAGTATGTGTGTATGGAGAAATTAAGAATGATGTGTCATTGTGTTTTGGGTGGGGGATATAATTCAATATGGATAAGATATTTTAAGGGTATTTTCATCTTAAATGGGTTGTGGGGTAAATTTATTGAAGTAAAAACAAAAGGGGGATATCAATCCAAATAATCGCATTACGAGGGATATAAATTCAAATTTTTATATATAATCTTACATACATGATAAAAATGTACTATTTAGACACAATTCATGATGATAAAAATTATTTTTTCAAGATATTAGATTATTAAGTTTTATTTGTCTTAATATAAAGGTAAGCCAAAAATACATCTCCATTCTAAGATTCCTTGGTGCTATAGAATAAGGTGTCTTTTTAATTATGACTTCACAAGGGTGAGACATAAGATATCAGTAGTTTACAAAAGGTGGGAAACTGCCTTGTTGATCATCTTTTCTATGGTTTTGAGAGGGAATTGGAGTAAATCATCATTCATGAACTATAATTCCTTGGTGCTACCCATCTTAACGTCATGATAGACATTAAGTTGACAAGAGATCCTAAGTTAGAATCATATTTATCTACATTTCATTTTTTTGTATGATGAGGTACATGATGACCATGCTTTATGCATAGAGTACTTCAATCAATTCATGTATTATAAAAAATCTCTCATACTACTTTAGGCCTTATAAAGCTCTAAATAGTGTGTCCTTGCGGCCTTCGAACATTAACAAAGCATCATATATGCAAGCTATGTTGGGAGCTTTTGAAGATAAGAAAGGGCATTATATTTTACATCCTCTCAAGTTACCCCAATTGACATTCTTCTCTTTCTCCTTAATTAATGCCTTCTAATGATCTCTTTCTCTTTCATGGCTGCCTTCTAACGATTAAGAACAAGAGCTTTATGATTATAGAGTTATAGCTAGGCAACTTGCTTGAATTTATCAGAGCAAAAATCCTTTGAGTTAAATCCTTCTTCATGTTGGCATCAAATGTCAACACTAGATGCTTGGGTTTGACTAGTTCAAATTAATCTTCATGTTAAATCTATATTAGCTATTCTTAGCTTTAGCCATTTGAACTTAACTAGGCCAGTCCTGTTACTTATATCTCTAGTTCATGTTTAGAGATGTTTTAGGCTGGTCCTACTTATTTGATCAAATTCATATTACATCCTATGGATTATCTATAGATTCTTTTTGCTTAGTCTAATTAAAAATCTTATATGATCCCTTAATCTAGATAAGCCTAAGACTTGACCTTAGGATGCTTTTTGGATTTCAATGAACTTAGCAAGACCATGCGAGGAGCCCACTAATCTTTCCATTACAAATCATATTCAATTTTATCAATAGGTTTTACCTTAACTAATCTCATAGTAAGCTTCTTTTCATGCTTAACTCTAATTAGTCTTAGTGGAATTAATTAAAGTGTAAGTAATTTATCTTGACTTGATTGGCTCAATTATATGCTAATGCATTGTAAATGACTAATGAATCTCTTGAGCTTGACCTATGATCAACTTGAACTAATACCACATAAATCCTAGTCCATTTTGGTAATTGTCAACCAACTGATTTAATTATTTATCTAAATCTTTTTTACTGCATTTATATCATAAAAAATAAGTGATCTAACCTTAGTTAACCATTCGACTAGGTTACTTAAAAACATTAAACTAGGCTACTCCTTTGAACTCTATCTTGACACAATAGGGTCCAATTATGTTAATTAAATGTTGATATTAAAATTAGATAAATTATCAAATCATTTGAATTGTTCCAAATAGGCTGTGTGATCTAGTTGCGCTAAATAGCCCTTTTGTGTAATTCATTGAACTAATTGACCCGATCAAGGCCAAATAGACTTATTAGACCCTAGATGATTAGATTTAACAAATTGATCCATGTAGCCCAAGTTGGCCTATTTAATCATTTAAGGCCATTCAGACCACTTTAACCAATTCAACTAAATTGAGATAAGAAAACTTTTGGAAATTCTTTCAATTAATTAATCATAGGTGATTGGCTTTAGTTGGTTCTTGACCGAGTTTATTTTACTTTTAGCTCATTTAATCCAATTCGACTCGAATGAACTTATTTGATCAAACTGGATACAATTAGTTATTTAAATTACCGTGAGTGAATTATCATTACTTAAATAAACTCAATTGTTTGTTGGATAGGTTAATTGATCCCAATTGATCAAATATAGCCCCATTTGACCTTATAAGGTCCACTTGGTCATTTTGAATTAAATGCAAATAATTAAATTAATTGGATCAATCCCTTTGAATAATTTCATCAAGTCAAATTAGACCATACCCTCCAAGGTGATCACATACACTTAACCCTTCTAAACCCATCTAAATTTATTCAAACAAATTGACCCTATCTCCATAGAGTGATCATAAGTAGTTTATACACTTTATGATCTTTAGAAACTCATTATCCTCGATCATTTTATGGTGTGATTATAGCATCCAAAAGGGTGAGTGAGTTTGGATTTTTGAAAATCTTATGTAAATTTAAAAATTGATACAAAATATATATAAATGATTTTAGTTGAAGTTAACCACACATAATATCAATGATAATCGTAAGAAATGAGTAGAATAATCATAATAGTAAACAAATCAGTGCAAGAAATATAAACCACATTGGATAATGAGCACATAGAATTTTACTTAATTCTACCAACCTTAAGGCATATGTCCATGTTTAGCCAACACTCGGGTTAGGATTTCATCATCCCAAAAATTCAATACAACTATGTACTCTTTTACACAAGTGACTATCCCAAACTAGGTTACCATAACAAAAACTTCACTAACCAATGGCTTAAAAAAATAAAAACAAATCTAAACAATTGTATGATCTAAATCTTTCATTATAAACAAAGATAAACTTTATCATAAATAGGGATCTTACAAGCAATTAATTTTGTCCTCTTACACTTTTACTGCATTTATAATAGATTGACTAGAATAAGCTCACCATAATATCAGTGAAAGCTTGATTTTATTAAAACAACTGAAAAATTTATATACATAACACACAATTCTTAAATATTTACATATCTAAATACCTAAACTTTGATATTTACAAAAATAGCACCGTTCTTAAGCTAAAAAGGTATATTTCAGTGTTAAAAATTAATAATGATACTATTTTTGGTGCTTTTATGTAAATATTGAAGTTTATATATTAGATATGAAAACATATAAGAATTGTGTTGTATGTATATAAAGGCCCCAAAATTGAGTGGATTATATACAACAGTTCTAATAAAATATTTTATTAAAATAATTTTCAACGCACAAATGTTTATAAAGCTAATTTCAGAAAATGAAATTTCATGAAATCGATTTGAGTAAAGCGAACAAAAATTTCATCAAAATAGATTTCAACAAATAAATTTTTTGAAAATTAAATTTTAATAGTTTGATTTCACAAAACAAATTCTCGCAATTAAAAAATCTGCTTCGCCTAATGTAAAATCAACAAATTGTAAACTAATTTTAGCAATGGTGATTTGTGCAAGTAAAAAATCAATAGCAGCAAATAAAAAATAAATGATTTCTGTACATGCAATTTCAACAAATATATTTGAGAAATTTGATTTAAACAAATGAAAAATATAGTTTCAATAATTGCAAGTTCAACAAATGATAAAATCAATTTCAGCTGATGCAAAATGGATTTCAACACATTTCAATTTCATCAAGAAATATAATAAATCTAGTGAATTTACTAAGAAACTTGTAGGGTGAAAGCATACCAATAGGGAGTGAATTAGGTGTGAAATGTGTTCATGTAAATTCTTTTTAGACTCACCAATTTAAATTCTCACAATTATACAATTTAAAAATAAATGAATTTAACAATAAGAACTAAATATACATAGCTAATACACTACACAAGATTACTTGGGTGTATGATCATGCTAGCCAAAGAGTTTTAGAAAAAGTAAGCATCATGGCATTAAAATCATACACATGTAAGTAAATAAATAACTGTAAGAAAATATAAAAGAAATGAAATAAAAGGCACAAAAAAAATTTTATATGATTTGGTCAAAACTCTAAGGCTTAGGTTCATGCCTAGCCAACACCTAAATTAGGAACCTACGACTAAAATTAAAATTGTTTTTTATTGGGATGAGAAGCCTTACACTTATGCACTCTCTTTTCGAGTGAGTGCAAACTATTGGTAAGTATAATCTCAATACACTCTCTTATACTATGCTAGTATAGCACTGATATACTCTTCAATATGGGTGATTATAATCTCAATATATTCTCTTATATAGAAAAAAAATATAATCTCAATATATTCTCCCACACTAGGTTAATGTAAATGAAAATCAAGCTTAAAGGAACATGAAGATGATTTTGAGGAAGAACACAATGCAACCCCCATGGTTTAAAAAGATGTATTTCATGAAGGGAAAGAGAGCTTTTATTTTGAATGCTTGAACTATAAGAGTATTTTTTTCTTTTAATGTAGCCTTTTTTTGGTTTTGTTTGAAGAAAAATAAAATTTGAGCCATCTAAGCAAAACTCTATTTTCTCTTTATTTTAATTTAATACAGTCCACAAACCATCATAAGGCCACCAGTTTAGGAGAAAATATTACGTGTGGAGTCTGGATGTAGCTCTGCATCTAGATGCCAATAAGATTTGGACATGTGTCCAAGCTTAAAATATTAGTTTTTGACTTTACCATGTGGTAATGGAGGGATCAGATGTAGTTAACGTGTCCGGGACCCGACTCGACCCATTAAAACAACAGGATTGCACTGCTGGATGCCTCTCAAGAGAGGTTGGACGCCGTTTCAGATTTCGTGTGTGGGAGAAATTTAAATATTTTTATTTTTGTACTATGTTCATTCATGCAAACATTGTATTTAGCTCCCTCCCGGTGTGCATCAGTACGAGCATCTGACCTTCCTCCAAGGTTGTGCTAATTCTCGGACATTAAAATTCGAGGTACTATCTCATCTTCTCCGTCGAAATGACTCCATGAAGTATTATTTTGTGCATTCTTGAACTTTAGAGATTTTAGGGTTTTCACATTTACCATCTCACCTAAACAGTTGAATACAACCACATAAGGTATTATTCTATACTCTTTTCAAGTTTAGAGCCTTTAGCTCAGTACATTTAGTACAGTCAAGATTGTTTAGGGTTATTTTATGTTTATACACCAATCTATTGAAGTTTGTGAGATTTGGGTTGTTTTCTATCTGTTCTTGAGGTGTACACTCTGTACACTCTAGAGCGTACACCTTATTTTTTAAATTTAAAGCGTTATGGGACTTCTACTTATGAATCTAAATGCTATTATAAGCTGTTCTGAGTTCTTTCCAAGAGGATCTCGGTGATTTTGGTACCTTTTTTTTAAATTTTAAACCACTGTGGGACTTCCTATATCCTTTATAAATGCTATTATAAGCTATTTTGAGTTCTTTCTAGGATGATTTTGGTGATTTTGGTGTAGTTTTTCATGTGTACACTATGGAGTGTACACCCTTTTTAAAATTTTAAACTTTTGTGGGACTTCATATATCCTTTCTAAATGCTATTATAAGCTGCTTTGAGTTCTTCCCAAGAGAATTTGGGTAATTTTGGAGCAGTTTTCCATGTTTACACTAGTACATTCTCGAGGGTACACCCTTTTTTTAATATTTAACCACGGGGGGACTTCCTATATCCTTTATAAATGCTATTATAAGCTATTTTGAGTTCTTTCCAGATGATTTGGGTGATTTTTGTGCATATTTTGATGTGTACACTCATTTTTTTTAACTTTAAACCACTGTGGGACTTTGTGGTGTTTTATTTTTCGTTGAATGGAAAAATATTGTTGGGACACCATGTAGATCCACAGATGTACTCATTAGCATGATTGGGTGTGACATTGAGGAATGATATACTATCTCGAGAGACAGAAATCACCATTCTACAATGGACCTAATCACCTAATAAGGACTCTTAAGGACAATGGGTCTTCAAATGTACCAGAGATCTTTCCCCTACTTTACTTAGAAACGTAAAGCGATGGAACTGCACTGAGTAGGGGCCATGTAAGCCTTGGCATACTTCAGATTTACCAATCCCAAGGGAGTAATTTCTCGTGAGAACTATCCAACGAAAGGGGTTCCTTTCGGTTTGCAGGGACCAATTCAAGGAAGAAAGCATGGGGACTCACATCTTTCTTGAATAAGGGACCACTAGGGCATCACATTAGCAAGGTAACATGTCAACCCAACCTAGGGTTGTCTGTCGATTTGCGACGTCATGCTAGCAAGAATGCGTAGTAGGCTTATATCTTCTAAAGCAAAATGATTGACGGAGCAACATGTTTGTAGCGAAACAGATTGAACCCGACCTAAGGGCGACTACGGAGAGAGTGCCGACTCGGGGACTTATCTCAACTCAAGCATAGTCGCAATTCTGAGGAGTTTTCACAATTAGGATGCCTTGGGAAAGGGACCATTGAGGGATTTAATTCCTAATCTAAAAGTGAATAAATTTGTTTGTTTTGTTTGTTTGTTTATTTATTTATTGTGGACCATGTTAGTTTGCAAGGGATTATACTGAGAAGGAGCTTATATCAGCCTAGAACTATCTTAAATTTACTGGTCCAATGAAGAATATGTGCATCTGCTGAACAAATTCTCCAACATCAAGGGTGGCTGTTAGGACTGTCTAATCCAAGAGTAGCCCAGGTAGTGTCTAAATGGAATCTCAAAGGACGTGATCTAAGTAGAGTACCCGCATGGGAGGGGCCGCTAAGGGCTTTATCCAAAATCCTGAAGAAGATAATGTCTATAGGTATTTGATGGATAATTCAAGGAGAAAGCGTGGGGACTCACATCTGCCAAGAGTGGTGTATTCACAGGGTGAGTCGCTATCAGCATAGCAAACATCAACCAACCTAAAGTGCCCATCGATTTGCAATAATCAGCCTAAGAAGAAAGCATCAGGGACTCACATCCATCTTGTGATAGTTTGTCTTATTTCGACATGTATTATCCAACCTAGAGCGACTACTAAGTGAATGCCATTGGGGGACTTATATCAACTCAAGAGTAGTCGAGAGGAAATGAGTCACTAGGGGACTTATCCAAAACCTCAGATATACTTGACCTAGTCAGATCATGATGGCTAGTCCAAGAAGAAAGCATGTAGACTTACATCTTCTTAAACAAAGTTGACATGAGATAGCTTACTGACTGTGCAGTGAGGCCTACCAAACTAATAAGGCGCTGGTCAGTTTGCAATGGCCAAGTCAGAAAGAAAGTGCGGGGACTCATATCAGCTAGATAAATGACCACTGGGGTGACACATTAGCAAGGTAGTATGTCGGCCCGACCTAGAGTAGCTAATGAGTGAGTGCCACAGGGGGCTTGCTCCCACATCAAAAATAGTCCGAGATAAAAGATATGTGTTTGTGTTTGTGTTTGTGTCTGAAGAGGACAGGATGCCACTTGGGTTCTCTTATACTTATCCTAAAATATGCTTAAAAATTGATGAAATGGTGCCACAAATGGCAGTTGTGATTTCACCAAGAAAGGATGCTACTTGGGTTCTCTCACACTTAACTTAGTTGAGCTAGTCAAAATAGGATGCCTCATGGGTTCTCTTACCCCTACTCTAGTAGTATCGGGGAATCGTGTCTAATTTGTATTCGTGTTGTGAAAGAGGGATAGGATGCCTCTTGGGTTCTCTTACACCTACCCTAAACACGTCGTGGCGGATTCACAAATAAGCAAACAACGCTTTGAATGAAGAAAATATTTTGATGAATTAAAATAGAATTTTGAAGATAATTATTTTCAAACATGATTTTATGGGTAGTATTTTTTTAAATAAAGCTCATTAATTGGAAGTATCAGTGTTCCCCTTTACAATCAATAAGTTGATAAGATCTTGGTAGGCCTTCTCTATGATAAAAGGGCCCTCCCAAGTGGGTTCAAACTTGCCTCCCATCTTTCAATGGGCAATAATTAGTCTCCTTAAAACTAAAATAAGCTCTCATACTTGAAAAGTTCTAGGGCGGACCAACTTGTTGTGAGCTTGAATCATCTTGGCTTTGTACAACTAGAGGTTCTGGCATGCCCATAGGCATCTCTCCTCCAAACCTTCGAGCTCTTCTAGTCGTAACTTGGCATTCTGCTCTATAGTGATTTTACTATCCATTGCTATCCTTAGTGATGGGAGTTGAACTTCTAATGGTAGAATGGATTTGAACTTATTAAGGAGAATGGGGTATATTGGGTTGGAGTTATGTGGTGCGGTATGCCCATAAAGGTTCAACTAGTTGCTCGTGCCACTATGGCTTATTACCATCGAGTGTCTTCTTTAGTATTATGATGAGAGTTTTGTTGAATGCTTAGCCATTCGAATAGTAGATAGTGGAGTATCTCCAATCTATAT
The DNA here is from genome assembly GCA_021442155.1 of Cymbidium sinense. Taxonomy (NCBI): domain Eukaryota; kingdom Viridiplantae; phylum Streptophyta; class Magnoliopsida; order Asparagales; family Orchidaceae; genus Cymbidium; species Cymbidium sinense. The sequence goes on from CM038221.1 coordinate 189,210,485, forward strand.
GTCTCCTAGTGAAGCTATTGATCTTGGTGCTCTTGAATCAGTACCATTATCAGATATAATTCATCGAGGCACCCCAAACCTATATACGATACGATTCCTGAAAAATTAGAGCACATGTTGAGCTGTGACCTCTCTAAGTTGGATTGTCTCTGCCCACTTGGAAAAGTAGTCGATGGTAGCTACGATGAATCGATGACCCTTGGAAGGAGGATTTGGGTGATTTTGGTGCAGTTTTTTATATGTACAATGTACACTCTAGAGTATACACCATTTTTTAAAAATTTAAAGCACTAGGGGACTTCATGTATCCTTTCTAAATGCTATTATAAGCTATTTTGAGTTCTTTCCATGAGGATTTGGGTGATTTTGGTGCAATTTTTTATGTGTACACTCTGTACACACTGGAGTGTACACCTTATTTTTATTTTAAACTACTGTGGGACTTCCTATATCCTTTCTAAATGCTATTATAAGCTGCTTTGAATTCTTTCCATGAGAATTTGGATAATTTTGGAGTAGTTTTCATGTGTACACTCTGGAGTATACACTCTTATTTCTTAATTTTAAACCACTAGGAGGCTTCATATATCATTTCTAAATACTATTATAAGCCGCTTTGAGTTCTTTCTAGGAGGATTGGGTGATTTTGGTGTAGTTTTCCATGTGTACACTCTGTACACTTTAGAGTATGCACTATTTTTTTAAATTTTAAATGACTTTGAGACTTCCTATGTCCTTTTTAAATTCTATTATAAGCTGCTTTGAGCTTTCATAAGGATTTGGGTGATTTTGGTGCAGTTTTCCATGTATACACTCTATACACTCTCGATTGTATACCTTTTTTTTAATTTTAAATCACTATGGGACTTCCAATTATAGATTTCAATGGTATTATATGTTGTATGGAATGTCTTTCAACATGATTTGAGTATTTTTTTTTTGCTTTCCAGATTGTATAGTCTATACACTATGGAGTGTACACCCCCTTTTTTAATTTTAAGTGACTATGGGACTTCTAATTATGGATCTAAATGCTATATAAGCTGCTATGAGTTCTTTTCAAGAGGATTTGGATAATTTTAGTACAATTTTTCATGTGTACACTATTTTTTTTAATTTTAAACCACTTTGTGACTTCCTATATCATTTTTAAATGTTATTATAAGTTTCTTTGAGTTCTTTTCAGAAGGATTTGGGCTATTTTTTATCTGTTTTTGAGGTGTACACCCTTTTTTGAATTTTAAAGCACTGAGACTTCCAATTATGGATCTCAATGGTATTTTATGGTGTATGGAGTGCCTTTCAACATGATTTGAGTATATTTTTTTTATCATTTTTTTAGAGTGTACAATCTATACACTCAGGGTACATTCTATACACTATAGAGTGTACACCCTTTTTTAAAAAAATTTTAAATTGCTAGGGGACTTCCAATAATGGATTTACATGGTATTATAAGCTACTTTGAGCTCTTTTTAGGAGGATTTGGGTAATTTTGGTGCATTTTTCCACAGTACACTTTGTACACTCTAGAATGTATACCTTTTCTTTAGTTTTAAACTAATGTGGGACTTCCTATATCCTTTCTAAATGATATTATATGCTGCTTTGAGTTCTTTCTGGGAGGATTTGGACTATTTTCTATCTATTTTTAAGGTGTACACCCTTTTTTGAATTTTAAAGCATTAGGGGACTTTCAATTATGGATCTTAATGGTATTTTATGCTGCATGGAGTGCCTTTCAACATAATTTGAGTTTTTTTTATCAATTTTTTAGAGTGTACAGTCTGTACAGTCTATACACTCTAGAGTGTACACCCTTTTTCTAAAATTTTAAGCCTTTACTTATAATTTACTATAACTTCTTTCCAAGAGGATTTGGGTAATTTTGGTGCAGTTTTCAAGTGTACACTCTGTACACTCTGGATTGTTCACCATTTTTTAAATTTTAAATCACTATGGGACTTCCTAGATCCTTTCTAAATATTATTATAAGCTGATTTGAGTTCTTTCTAAGAGATTTTGGGTTATTTTCTATCTATTTTTTAGGTGTACACTCTATACACTCTAGAGTCAGAGTGTACACCATTTTAAAATTTTAAAGCACTGGGGACTTCCAATTATGGATCTCAATGGTATTTTATGCTGTATGGAGTGCCTTTCAACATGATTTGAGTATTTTTTTTATCAGTTTTCCAGAGTGTACACCCTCTTTTTTAAAATTTTAAGTGATTGTGGAACTTCCAATTATGGATCTAAATATTATTTTAAGCTGTTCTGAGTTCTTTTCAAGAGGATTTGGGTTGTTTCCTATATTTTTTTAAGTGTACAATTTGTATACTCTGGAGTGTACACCCTTTTTTAAAATTTTAAAGCACCGTGGGACTTCCAATACCATTTGTAAATGGTTTTATAAGCTATTTTGAGTTCATTCTAGGAGGATTTGGCTAATTTGTGTGCTATTTTCCAAGTGTACAATATGTACACTCTAGAGTGTACCCCTTTTTATAGATTTAAATGATGGGGGCTTCCAATTATGGATCTCAATGATTTTATATGTTGTATGGAGTGCCTTTCAACAAGAATTGAGAATTATTTTGTCAATTTTCTAGAGTGTACACTCTGTACACTCTAGAGTGTACACCCTTTTGTTTAAATTTTAGGACACTGAGGGATTTCCAATCTGGATGTAATGTTTTCATTAGTTCACTTTTCATTTGAAGCATAAAATGTCTGTGAAACTGATAACTTTTAGATGCAGGCCATCTACCATCAGAGCAATGCTTGATTCCATTTCAGAACACTTCTCTGAGGAAGTATTTATAATTTTAAGAAGGCTATATATTCATCAATTCATTAAAATTCCTGCCATTCAAAAGATTCGGCTGGTATTAGTTCACTCATGTCCTGCTGGAATATAGAAAAGCAGGCTTTCTATGTTGGTGGCCACTGCCTTCCTTTCACACTGGTTGAAGTTGCTTTAATCATAGGGATGTCAAACAGATAGGAGAAGATCACATAATAGAAATCCCCATTATCAAAGTCCAATTCAATATATTTTAAGAATAAAATTGAGAAACTTGATTGTCCGTTGAGCTTAGCATAATTTATGCAGTTATACATAAAGTTTTTTATTTCAAATCTATTTTTTATATATCATAATTATAGAGTGGCATCAGACCTTTTCTCCTATGCTGATAATATAGAGAAATCTGCTAATTATAATTGGCGAGAAGCCATATAGAGCTTCCTGGTTTCATAATTTGATGTGATTACATCAAAAATTTTGATGTAGAAGGCTCCTGGGTACATAGGTGGCTTTGTCATTCTTTTGATGGTATGGTTACCTTTTTTTATTTATATTGTGTTATACATTGAAGCTAATATATGTAACTCTTTGCTGCAAATTTGGGTTGTCGAGCACACAAGTCCTAAGCCCCCAATTCCTTTTTCAAATCCATGTATGCTACAATGGCCAAAAATAAAGTTTGCAGAGGAATCCATTAGTGGTTTGCAAGGACTAGGTAATGCTAATTAGACTTATTTCATTTACATCAAAATTGATTTAGGCCTATTCCAATTATCAAGTTTTCTTATTGGTGTAACACAGGTCTTCCAATCATTTGAAGACATAATAGAAGAGAAGACCTGGCTCCTTCAAACAGTGCCTTTGTCCTGCAACCATCTCGCAGTGATCCCTAGAGGAGTCTCATTCCAAGTCCAAGGAGTGAAGCCCTAAGTGGATCTCCTTACATCTCTTCTCAATATTCTCCTCCTTCATGTGCATCTAGCCTGACATCTGCTACTACCCATCTAGAGAGTGTTGAGAAGAAGAATATACTTTGATCAATCAAGGCCTTTAGGGGTAGACTATCATATTTTGAAGCTACAATAACTGATAGAGAAGATGATATTGTTGCACGGCTTGCTGTCATTGAGGTGAGGGTTGGTGGATAAGAAAGTTCAAGCATGGGAGAAGCTCTTGAGGAGGCTAACATGGGGGCAACTGAGGCCACACATCCAGAGGAGCCTTTGGAAACTACCTTAGCAAAGGATGAGCAATTGATTGCATCAGAGGCCCCACATCAGAAAAAGATGCTGCTCAACCTTCAATGGGTAGCATAGCACATGGTGTGAAGGAAAGATAGGTTAGAAAGAGGAAAATGGTCTCATCTCTATTCACAAGGGTGTATAGAAAGATGCGAAGCACAACAAAGCTTGTTGTTGTTGCCACACCAGATGTAGAAAGAGTAGAGAAGATAGTTTCTTGTCCATTATACTACTTTAATCTAATAAAGTTGATCTTAGTAATTTTTTTATGTGAAGGTGAAGAGTTCCTGATAGAGGAACAACCTACAAGTGCTATAATAGTGGTTGAGGAACTAAAGGATATGGTATTCTTCATTTTAGAAGCTTCTACTTTAAATCATATTGAACACAACTCCTAAAAGATGTGATTTCTTATAGCCAGCTAAGGCACAGAAGACCATTGACTTTTCATCAAGAGATGTTCTACCCAAGCCAATGCTGGAGTTAATTGACACATCTTGCACCCGATTTAAGGACAAGTATGTCATTCTTTAATATATTTAATTTAGTTTCCCTAAAATCGCTCTTTAATTTAGATTGCTCACATGCCTATACTGCTCACTTATAGGAGTGATAATGTTTTCTCAACCAAAAATATCATTATTGCCAAAGGCCAAATAGATGAATTACTGACATATCAGTTTGTCCCATGCACATGTTGATGCCTTCACTTATTTATTGGCCGAGAAGAATAAGATCTATCATGGGTTATTTGTCTCATATCTGTATATCTCATGTCTACACTGGGTGAGTTAATGCAAGGAGGATTGGGCTATTAGATGCCTTCTAATTTTTTGTCAGTTATAAACTAGTTAATTTAACTTTTCTTTGAATTCTTATAGAGTTATGCCAAATATGGTTTACCAAAGGAAAGCAAAATGTTCATACATATTAATGGAGACAATGTTTCAAGGGCTGATTTAATCTTAATTCCAATTAGCAATAATCAGTATTGGACACTACTAGTGGGGCATATTAAAAAAGGGATGTGGATCTTTTATGACTCACTACCGAACCTAGACCATAAGGTTGTAGTTCCTGATATTATAAAATACTTATCTTACTTAGTTTTTCCTAAGTGCATAATTTGTAACTACCTTATTGGCCTTATTTTGGTGCATGTGTAGATCAAACTACTTGTCAAAGATGCTGGCGAGGCTTTCGAGACCAACCCTAAGGAATGGCTAGTCGAGGTGATCACAGGTATTCCAGTCTAGGATAATAGCATCGATTGTGGTATGTTTGTATGCAAATATATGGAGTTAGTGGTTAGCAAACCTCCAATGGATTGGGCCGAGCACAAAGATTGGCCAAAGAAGATGAATTTCTTTAGAGTAGAGTTTGTTTATGCTATTTTCTATTTAAATATGAAATAACTGAATTATATAATATTGAATGCCTGAGGGTTGGTGTCTATATATATATATATATATATATATATATATATATATATATATATATATATATATATATATATATATATATATATATCTTCATAGATGTTCATATGATGTATGGACTGCCTTTCAACAGCATTTGAGTAATTTTTTCTCAGTTTTTCAGAGTGTATAGTCTATACACTCTGGAGTATACACCCTATTTTTTAATTTAGATAATGTGGGAGTTTTCAATTACTGATCTGAATGACATTATAAGCTATTTTGAGTTCTTTGTGAAGGGTTTGGGTAATTTTGACAATTTTTCATGTGTACACTCTAGAGTGTACACCTTTATTTTTTAAATTTGAATGATGGGAGTCTTCTAATTATAGATCTTAATAATTTTATATGCTATGTGGAGTGCCTTTCAATATGAATTGAGAATTATTTTTCAATTTTTTAGAGTGTACACTCTGTACACTCTGAAGTGGACACCCTTTTTGTAAATTTAAAGCACTGTGGGACTCCCTATATCCTTTCTAAATGCTATTATAAGCTATTTTGAGTTCTTTCCAAGAGAATTAGGGTAGATTTGGTGTAGTTTTTTATGTGTATAATCTATAGACTTTGGAGTGTACACCCTTATTTTTTAAATTTAAATGATGGGGGTCTTCCAATTATGAATCTCAATAATTTTATATATTATATGGAGTGCCTTTCAACAAGAATTGAGATTTTTTTTTCAATTTTCTAGAGTGTACACTTTGTACACTATGGAGTGTATACTCTTATTTTTCAAATTTAAATGATGGGGGTCTTCAAATCATAGATCTCAATAATTTTATATGATGTATGGAGTGCCTTTCAATAGGAATTGAGAATTTTTTTGTCAGTTTTCCATAGTGTACACTTTGTACACTCTAGAGTATACCCTTAATTTTTAAATTTCAATGAGGGGGTCTTCCAATTATGGATCTCAATAATTTTATATGCTGTTTGGAGTACCTTTCAACCGAAATTGAGAATTTTTTATCAATTTTTCAGAGTGTACTCTTTGTACACTCTAGAGTGTACACCCTTTTTTTAATGTTAAACTACTGTGAGACTTGTTATATCCTTTCTAAATGGTATTATAAGCTATTATGAGTTCTTTCTAGAAGGATTTGGCTAATTTAAGTGTAGTTTTCTATTTGCACTCTAGAGTGTACACCCTTATTTCTTAAATTTTAATGATGGGAGTCTTCCAATTATAGATCTCAATGATTTTATATGTTGTATGGAGTGCCTTCCAACAGGGATTGAGATTTTTTTTAGTTTTCCAGAGTGTACAGTTTGTACATTCTCGAGTGTACACCCTTATTTTTAAAATTTAAATGATGGGGGTCTTCTAATTATGGATCTCAATGATTTTATATGTTGTATGGAGTGCCTTTCAACAAGAATTAAATTTTTTATCAGTTTTTCAGAGTGTACACTATGTACACTCTAGAGTGTACAGTACACCTTATTTTTTAAATTTAAATGATGGGGGTCTTCCAATTATGGATCTCAATGGCATTATATGTTATATGGAGTGCCTTTCAATAGGATTAGAGTATTTTTTATCAATTTTCCAAAGTGTAGTTTAGGAACACTCTAGAGTGTACAATCTGTACACTCTATAGTGCACCTTATTTTTTTGGTTCGGTATGATTATATTTATTATAAATTTTAAATGTAAAAGAGATTTTATAGGAAAAGATATAAAATAAGCTTTAATTTAAATTATAAGGCTATAAATAAATCATATATATTAAAAATTATTTTAAATTTATTCTAAAACATGAAATTTATTAGAAAATTAGGACTTATAATCCCACAATATAATATTATGAAAATGCCTAAGAGGTGAGGATTTATGCTTGTAGCCTGGGGGGAAAATAGCAACCTCAAATCCTAAATATATGGAGCTTTAGCGAGGGTCAAAGCACTTCCTAAATCTAAGGCGAAAATGGTATATGGTTTACCTCCACAAGAGAGGGTAAACCACCCGACTGCTTGACTTATAATTGCCTAGAGTGACAGCTAACTCCTTCTACATTTTAAAACCATGTGGTCAAGTCATATGTTTTGCAAGATGGTTAGTTTGTTATCATTTAGAATGAATCCCTAAGAGACTAGAGCATGAGTGGCATGAATAATGACTTAGTCTAATGTAAATTTTTTTAATTTTTATTTGATTTTGGACTCTTCATTTTGACAAGGCCATAGGATTTTTATATGTCTAAATGCATGATGAAATTAGATTATTGGCTAAATCAGAGAAAGATATATTTTTCACCATAGAGGTCAAGTCTTCCCCTATCGTGCAAGGATGGAAACCCTTTCTTGGCAAAAGTAAAACAAGATGACATGCATTATATTAAGCATATAACATCCAGCTAAGGGGTTGCTAAATATTTTAGTTATCTTGATTTAATACCTAGGCTTTAAATGAGGTTATGAGTTGTTTATAAAATTAGTTATGAGTTGAAGTTGGGGTAAAAAGTTTATTTTTTCTCTAAGAGCTTAACCGGATCCAAGCCACACATTAAATAACAATACATGAAGAAATTAGGAAATACAAACCATTTCTATTACACAATTGTAAACAAAGTATCAAACAATCTATAAACCCATCGTAAAAGAATAATAATGGTGTATATTGTCGTCGAGAAAGAGAAATGGGTAGTAGAGCTCTACCCTTATCTTATATATAAAAGAATAATTATAATTACATAAATGAATAAATGTTATGGGGGTCTTCATTCTTCATATCTTCATATCTCATTCATTTCTTTATTTAGGTTTGCTTTCTCCAAAGGCATCATGGGGGCCTCCTAGGACAAAACCTTCTAGCCATTGCTCATCCTAATCCCCCATAACACTAATCCTAATTTCTAATAAAAAATTGCATCAAAAAGAGGAAAAGTAAATCTAACTACACCTGCAAGACAAGTGTTAGCTAAACACACCATACAACCCAAGCAGTTATATGTATAATTTGGACTTAGCACCCTACACACGGGTAACCAAGTCCACCTATCATAACTGAGATTATGCTTAGGAGTTAAGCAACCTACAAAAGAGAGCATTTATATTTATTTTTAAGCACCCCTTAAGCACAATCTCATGCATAAAATAGGATTAGGATAATCCGCCCTAACATCTCTGAGGCATACACAATATCATCAACAATAATCATCAACGCATACAACATAAAGCTAGAAATGGTGACTTAATCTATGGTGTGTGTATTAAGGCTTGTGTTGTATGCCTTAGCTAGGATTTCTTGTAATTTTCTAAGAATGAAGAGATTTAATTTAGTGGATGGTTTCACTTTAAGTGGCTTAATTGATTTATAAATTTTACTTAATGCTTTCTTTTATTTCACTTGATTTACATTTAACAACTAAGTGTTATAAAGAGAAGAAAAGAGAGGGTCACTCTCTCTTATCCTTACCTTAAGCCACATCTAAAGCCAATTAATTAATCAATTCTATTTAATGAATGGCTTATTACGTATTTTAAATTAATCCTAAGTTTTAGGTTCACTTTAATTAATCTCATTCAATAAGAAGGCATCTTAAGATTAATTGAAATTAATTACAATCACATAACACATGTTTGTTCATTTCTTTCCATCATATATAGCATGCATATGATTAAGTCCTAAATATAACTATACATGCAATTTATATCTTAGCACACTTAAATGAAGAATGTAAGCAAATATACTTGGAATTGATGTTTCATTTGGTTGAATTATTTTGTCATATTAATTTAAAGCTCTATCTAAATTCTTATACAAAGGCATTAGAAAAGAACTATAAATCATATGACTAATCAACCCAGCCACTTGAACAAAATATGAATGTGTTGACCTCACTTTTGGAGTGAGTTCTCAACTTCCTCATCATAGATCTAGGACTCTTATAGACACTAAGAGTTTTTTAGTCTTAAGACACCTCTAGTGATTAGGTGAACACTTAACTTAAGCCCAAGACTTAGAGGGTTAGCCATAGGAATAGGTTATGCCTTAGGAACTTATGAAAACTTGTCTACCTTATGGTTCAAACCCAATCCATGTTTCCTTTCTCAAACCAAACGTCAAATTTAAATTCAAATCATAAATTCAATTCCAAATCAAGTGATTGAAACCCATGATCAAATTCAAATTCCAAAAAACCCTTCCTAAGCCCTTTGATTTTATCTCATAGACTTAGCCTTAATCAAATTCAAATCAACCTTAATTAAATTGATCTTCTCAAATATCCATTCAATCACAAACCAAATTCCAACCCAAATTATCAAACCCAAATGATTGAAGCCCAAAATCAAATTTAAAGTCCAAAATCCCTTCCTAAGCCATATGAACCATCTTCATAAGCTTAGCCAAAACCCCCTTTAGACCATATCAAACTTGATTGATTTCTTTATAAATCAATCATTCCCTCATTTATATTCATAAATAATGAAATCCAATCAAATAAGTTAAATCAAACCAAATTAAATCAAATAAATCGAGACCTTCCTTAAGCCACCTGGACTTACCTCCATAAGCTTAATCAAATCTTAACTCAAATAAACCCAAATTCAATTGATTTATTTATAAATCAATTATTCATTCATTTGTATTCATAAATATAAATGAAACCCGCCCTCCAATGATCAAAAATAAATCAAATTAAATCAATTCCCTACTTAAGCCCTTTTGACCTACATCTTTAGACATGGTCAAATTTGCTTCCAAATCACTCCAAACTCAAGTGATTTTCACATGAATCATTTATATCTTCATTTATATTCACAAATATAAATGAAATATAAATCTAAATGGCCAAAACCAAACCCAAATCAAATCAAATTTCCAATTTTAGCCTTTTAAGCCAATTTCTTGAACTTGGCCAAATGATATCCAAACTAATTCAAAACCCATGGATTTCTCCATGAATCAATCATTCCTTCAATCATTTTCCCAAACATAAATATAAACTATAATTATCAAACCAAATCTAGGTCAACTCAAGTCAAGCTCATGTTGACCCCTTTTGACTTGAAATTGTCATATGAACCAAAATCCGTTTGACACCAAACCAATTGCAATTGGATTTATATTTTCATTCTAAATCCATGTATAATCCAAACTAAACTTGAATCAAGCCATGATCAAGCCAATTGACACATTTAGGTCCACTTGACCCAAAGTGACCTAAAAGACCTTTTTGATCCAAGTTCTAATCCAACCCAAATTGGATTGAACAAGCTCATACAAACCTCACATCATGATCAACAATCATCTTAGGGTGATCAACTACCTTGAATTGGGTCAAACCATGTCAACTTGGTCCTTTGACCAAGTCAACCTTTAGCCCAAATGAAGCCCAAACTAGCCAAAACCCACCAAATACCAAATTGATTGAAATCATTGATTCAAACACATTCATAATCAATGATTGAACATGGTCAAACCCTTAATTGAGCTAAACTAAGTTTAATTGACCATTTGACCTAAGTTGACCCAAATTGGCCTAAATAGCCAAATGGGTCAAATCATGATTTAACCCAAATTGATTGCAACCAATGGCTCAAGTTCATTCCAAATCACTTATTGAACTTGACCAAAGTCATGATCAAGTCTAATTTAACCAATTGGTCAACTTGACCCAACCTAGCCCAAATTGATCTAAAAGGTCAAATTGGCCAAAATCTAAATTAAACCCAAAATAAATCAAACCAAAGCCTACAATCAATTTCAATTGACCAATTGAACATGAACCAACACCTAACCCAACCCAATTTGGTCAAATTGGTTAACTTAGCCCATTTGACCTATTTGAATTCAAATGAGCTAAAATCAAACCTAAGCCAAATAAATCAAAACCACTTGAACCAAAACTCTTCAAAATATCATTTGAACCTAACCCAAGCCTTAGTTTGACCCAATTTGACCAATTAGTCAACTCAACCCCACTTGAACCCAAATGAACCCATTTGACCAAATGAAGCCAAACCTCCCCAAACCAACCCATGGGACCCTAGGAGCTAGCCAAACCTGACCCAAATCAGTCCTAGATCACACCCAAACTAGCCCAAATTTAAGTGGGACCCAATCCAAGGGGATTAACCATTGGACAAGCCTCCCCACATTGGATTCTTTCCATATAAAGTAAAGTCCACTCTCCCATCACTTGGGTAGCCATCCAAGTGCCAAATGGGGTACACCTAAGCTTCCTAGCCCACCCTAGAATAGCTAAGATCAGTCATAGGGGAGTTCACCTCCTTCCCTCTCAAGCCAAACCGAGCACCCAAAGGACCAAGCCAACCCAATCAGCCCATATCTTTCCTTGAGCTCTCTGCCACCACTTCCTCCAACCCTAGCATGCCACATGGAGCTGAACCCTCCGATACCTCGACGGTGTCAATTAGTGGAATTTCAAGGAGGGATCTCATCCATCCATCACACAGGATTGAAGGGTATACTCCTTTAGTTCGAGTGGCAATTATCACAATTCACATTAGGTTAGTTCTTTAAGTGATTTTGAAATCCCAGAGAGCTTCCTAGAGTACCCCAAGACTCCCGCGATTGGCCATTGCTCTCTATTTGCAAAAGTGAAATAGGGGAGACCTCCCTTGATTCAAACTCATCCATCTCTCAACCTAACTCCAATTAAACTTGCACACACCTTCAACATAGCTAATCAAAGCCAACCAAATCATTCCCTAAGCTTCTATGCCACCAGAGATATGAGTTCAATCAAGACCGAATGCCAAATAGGAGGAGCTTGGTCCATAGAGCAAACCACCTCAAATCCAAGCTCTTGCAGCTCAACAGGGCTTCATTTCTACCAAATGAAGCTATCTCGGTCGATCCCACCACCAGACATTAACTCCGGAGAGGTAATTTCTCAAAATTATAGCTTAAGCAAATTTTTCGTGTGCCATTGTCAAGAAAAGTTTCATGTGGGTCGATCTTGATCATTGGATGTGCTCGCCTTCTTCTCCTGATGGTGTGGGACCAATTTGATCCCAATCTGAGCTTTGGTGAGCTCGGATTGGATGGAGAAAGATGGATGGTATTCATCTTTCCCCATTCACGAAGGAGATCGATCACGGGCCATCCATTCCGCATGATTGGAATAGATGACCATGATCAAATCACATAAAATCCTTTGATTTTTCTTTTAGAATTATGGATCTGATCGTGGTCATCCGATCTTAGATGGGACGATCCACGGGAAAGCACGTCCGGCACAATCCGAGTCAGCATCTGATTTGATAACTTAAATAGCCTATCCAATCGTGCCATATGGAAAGCACACTACATCAGCAGTCATGTGGCACCAACGGGATTAGGGCTTTAATTAGCTTAATTAATCCTATTTTTAAGGCTAAAACTTCTAAAAATCATAATTAATCCTAGAAAAATTCAAAAAATGCAAATGAGGGCTCATTTTAAAGGTATTTTAGAGGAGAATCCAAGAAAATTATTATCAATCAATTTTGAAGAGTAGTTTTTCTTAATTGAAGGTTTAATTAAAAATTTAATTAGCCTAATTACTCTTTGATTAATTATCTAATTAATTTAAAACTTTCTAGAGATGTTTAGGGGGATGACCTCTGCCTCCCCTATTTTTCTTGGAAATTATTGGATAGTTAATTAGGGAAATTGATTAATTAAGCCTTAATTACTCTCCTACATTAATTAATGATAATTAATCAAAATAATAGTGAATTGATTAATTAATTAAGTCCATTAACCTCTATTAACAGTGGAGAAACTTAGGGAAATGGATTGGAACCCCTCTTCCAATCTTTTCCTTAAGTCTTCTTCATTCCCTCTTTAAAATTAATTAATTAAGACTCATTAATTAATTAATTAACCAAATTAATCAAAACCCAAATTATATCTGAACTTTAATTAACTAATTAAAAAGATTTAGAGACTGAGACTTAGGCTTCCTTCTTTGTCTCTTTCTCTAAGTCCATTTCATATTATTGATTAAGGATAATTAGGATTTAATTAAATAATTAATGACTTAATTAACTTGATCAAACCTATTTTCCCTAATTAATTCTTGGGTAGCTCTTTGGGTGTTCAATAACCTAAAGAGGGAGCTAATGAATGATGGTTAGCTCATATGTGTGAGAAAACTATAAAAGTAATTAATTAAATCCCTTAAGCCTAATTATTAATCATGAGCCAATTGCATTAGGCCCCTTTCATTCCTTAGGAGCATTGCTAATTTACTTTCCATGTGGTTGCATGTCATGTTGGTTCATTATTAATTAGTTAATTAACTTAAGGTGATATAGGTAAGGGTTTAATTAATTGATCTAATTCATACCCCAACCTAATTAAGGCATAAAATCAATTTAATTGCTTTTAATTAAATCAAATCAACTTAAACATGGGGATTGGGATTAGGATTAGAAAACCTCTTTCACATCCCTTAAATCAAATCAAACATGAAATCAAAATGGCATTAAGAAACCTTGGTTTATTCTAAATAAGCTTGTTTAATGTGATTGTCCTTAGGAATTAGTTGGATTGAATGAGATTACATCCTTATGTTGTTTTTTTTTTTTCAATCATGTTAAAATGTTGTATGCCACTTGATTCATGCATTCATTCCTTTCAAAAATTAATTAAATAAAAATGGTTTCCTTTATGTCAAATTGCATGTGTTGACTTAATTAAAAATATGTGTGGCTATTATCACTATTAAATCTCAAATGTATTTTCAAAGGCTTGTTAATGAATAATAATATATATTGTGATTTTAGTTATATATACATAGGAAATGCATGTGAGTATAAGCTTAGTGTATGAAGTGAAGTCTCTCTCTTACATTCATATGTTGAATTGTATGAGTTTGAATGTTAATGGGTATATTAGTCGGACATTCTGAGGATGCACGACTTTAAGTAGCCCCAAGGTTCCTACCTCACACCCCTGGTGCAGAACAATGGTGACGTACCTATTTGATTTCATTCTTATGCATTTTAATATTATAATTTAGGTAGAGCTTTAATTCATTCACACAAATAAATCAATTAAATAAAACTCTACTTTTGCATGGTTTCCTATTCTTATAGTTGTTTATACATCCATATGTATTTAAGAATAGCGGGTATATTAGTGTGGACATTCCGGGGATGCACGACTTTAAGTAGCCCCAAGGAGGTTCCTACCTCACTCCCTAGTGCAGAACAATGGTGACGTACTTGCTTAAAACTTTCATACATTTGAATGTGTAGTTAGCTAATGAATGAAAACCCCCTCTTTCTGTTAAAAAGACATGCATTCATATCTTGTTCATGTGGTTGGATTGATTAATCATATAATTTGAAGTTCTTTTCTTATGCTTTTGTATAAGAATTTAGATAGAGCTTTAAATTAATATGACAAAATAATCTAACCAAATGAAACATCAATTCCAAGTATATTTGCTTACATTCATCATTTAAGTGTGCTAAGATATAAATTGCATGTATAGGTATGTTTAGGACTTAATCATATGTGTGTTATATATGATGGAAGGAAATGAACAAACATGTGTTATGTGATAGTAATTAATTCCAATTAATCTTAAGATGTCTTTCTTATCGAATGAGATTATTTAAAGTAAACCTAAACTTAGGATTAATTTATAATATGTAATAATCCATTCATTAAAAAATGATTGATTAATTAATTTGCTTTAGATGTGACTTAAGGTAGGGATGAAAGAGAGCGATTCTCTCTTTTCTTATCTTTATAATATTTAGTTGCTAAGTGTAGGTCAAATGAAACAAAAGAAAACATTAAGTAAAAATTTACAAATCCATTAAGCCACTTAAAGTGGAATCACCCTTTATAATTAAATATCTTTCACACTTAGAAAATTATAACAAAGCCTAGTTAGGATATGCCACACAAGCCTTAGTACACACATATTAGATTAAGTCACTACTTTTAGCTTTATGTTATGGCGGTGCATGGTTTGATGTATGCTTATTTTGTGATGTATTATTGTAGACTGGATGTTAGGGTGTATGCTTCAGAGTGATTATAGGCCATGATTAGCCTAATCATATTTTCTGCAGGAGACTATGCTTAAGGGGTGCTTAAAAAATATAAATGCTCTATTTTGCAGGTTGCTTAACCCTTAAGCATAATCAAAATTTGGATAGGTGGACTTGGTTACCCATGTGCAGGGTGCTAAGTCCAAATTATACATATAACTGCTTGGGTTGTATGGTGTATTTAGCTAACATTTATTTTACAGGTGTAGTAAGATTTACTTTCCCATGCGCAGTGTTATGCGGGTTAAGGATGAACATTGGCCAGAAGGTTTAATCTTGGGGTGCCATGTGATGCCTAGAAGCATACCAAATCAAATGAAGTAAATCAAATGAGGAAATGAAGGAAGCATGAAGACTTGAAGAGCCCCCATAACACTTATCAATTATAACTTGTAATTATTCTTTCATATACTGGGTTGTATAAGGGTAGAGCTTGGCTACCCATTTTTCTTTTTGGGTTGTATGGCGGTACCCGACCACATCGGCCTATTATTCTTTTATGTTGGGTTTATAAATTATTTGATGATTTGTTCACATCGTGCAATAGAAATGGCATGTATTTTTCTTAGTTTCTTTATATATGATGATTTAATGTGTGGCCTGGATCCAATTAGGCTCTTAGGAAAAAATTAATATTTCTATCCCAACTATAACTCATAACTAATTTTCTAAACAACTCATAACCTCATTTAAAGCCTAGGCATTAAATCATAATAATTAAAAGATTTAGCAACCCCTTAGCTGAATATTGAATGTTTAATATCATGCATATCATCTTGTTTCATTCTTGTTAAGAGAGGATTTCCATGCTTGCACGATAGGGAAAAACTTGACCTTTGAGGGTCTCCATTATGGTGGAAAACACCTCTTTCTCTTTGATTTAGCTAATAATCTTATTTCATCATGCATTTAGACATATAAAATCCTATAGCTTTTGTCAAAATGAAGAGTTCAAAAGCACTTTTTAGGTGACAAAAAATAATTAGGACCTCACTCCTTGTAGGTCTTGAAACCCCTATTGGGTTTCCCAATAGGTGAAAGATAAGAGTAACTAATGAAAGGAGATGACAAAAAAAATTTTTTGAACCTCCTTAGCACTAGCTTGGTGAGGCAAGGTTCATTCCAATATTTAAGAAAATAAACTCTTTTGCAAAAATGCCACTTTCCAAAAGCACTTTTTCAAAATTCACATATCAAAAGATCTTGCACAAGATTCATAATAAATTTTCAAAAAGAACGAAACTCATATAACCAAACCTCATCTAATAATCCCCATGATTATTATATGGAGGTTCTTTTCAAAATTAAAATCAAAATTACTTTTCAAAAGCATCTTTTGGAAAGTTATCTCCATTCGACATACTCAAATTTGTTGAATGAAGATTCTATTTTCAAAAATCATAGCAAAAAGTTGAAGCTCCACTTAGCATATGTCACATATGCTAGGGTTAGAGTTTCTCCCTTTTTTAAAAGCATACTTTTAAAGATAACCACCTTCATTCAACATGCTCAAATTTTTTGAATGAAGATCTTATCTTCAAATAAAATCATAACATAAAATTGAAACTTCACTTAACATATTTCACATATGCTAGTTTCCCTCTTTCAAAAGCACACTTTTGAAAATGACCACCTTCATTGAACATACTCAAATTTGTTGAATGAAGATTCTATTTTCAAATAAAATCATAACATAAAATTAAAACTCCACTTAACATGTTTCACATATGCTAGGCTTGGAGTTTCCCTCTTTTCAAAAGCACACTTTTGAAAATGACCACCTTCATTCAACATACTCAAATTTGTTGAATGAAGATTCTATTTTCAAATAAAATCATAGCATAAAATTGAAACTTCACTTAACATATTTTACATATGCTAGAGTTTATGTTTCCCATCTTTCTAAAAGCAAGAAATCACACAAATGAAATCAAAACATATTTTGGGCTCCATTTGACATACCCAAATTTGTCAAATGAGAGTCCCATTTCCAAAATTCACAAAAATAAAGTGAATTCTATTTAACATACCCAAATTTGTTAAATAGATTTCCCCTCTTTCAAAAATTATAAATACACTTGACTTCCACTTAACATACCAAATTTGTTAAGTGAGAGTCCCATTTTTCAAAACACAAATCATATCACATTTGGCTCCCACTTAGCATACCATATTTGTTAAGTGAGAGTCTCATTTTCAAAAGCAAATCAAATCTCATTTGACTCCTACTTAACATACCAAATTTGTTAAGTGAGAATCCCATTTTTCAAAGCACAAATCATATCACATTTGATTCCCACTTAACATGCCAAATTTGTTAAGTGAGAGTCTCATTTTCAAAATATAAATTAAATCACACTTGATTCCTGCTTAACATACCAAATTTGTTAAGTAAGAATCTCATTTTTAAATCATATTACATTTGACACCCACCTAACATACCAAATTTGTTAAGTGGGAGTCTCATTTTCAAACACATATCAAACATATTTGGCCTCTACTTAACAAACTAAATTTGTTAAGTAAGAAGCCACACTTCCAAATCAAATCAACATATATCACACACATAACCAATCATCACAAGCAAAGATACTTTCACAAAATCTTCAAATATATAATCAAAACCTCTTCTTAGCATACCTAAATTTGCTAAGTTAAGGTTCCTTCAAATCAAACTTTTCAAACAAGATACATAGTACAAATATCTTCAAATGTCTCTCCAAATATTTGAACCCCACCCAACCTACTTAAATTGGTTGAGTATGTGTTCTAAATCAAAATCTTATGGCAAAGTCTCTCCTCCAAATATCAAAATCTCTCCAAAATTCAATGAACCCCACTTAGCATACCTAAATTTGTTAAGTGTGGGTTCAAATTCCAAAATTAGTATAGAAGTAAATAATTAAAGGCGAACATCAAGGCAAGAGTCTTACTTAATTATATTTCAACAAATGCATCGACTTCAGTGCAGTCAGTCAATTAGCTTCTAGTAAGTGTAGTTATTATGGCAACTAGCAAGTTCATCTTCTCTTTCCCTTCTAGTGTTGATTTGGCCTTGGATCAGGCCAATCTCACCACTGATGCTGCCAACCTGATCTATTTCAGCCCCAGTGGTTGCAGCATTGTAGAACTTAGCCCCCGTTTTACAGCCTTCTCCCATGATAGTTGACCGTCCAAAGTTGGTACATACATTAGAGCATCCTAGGTGTACTCCCGCAAATAATGATGTTGGTAGCTTGCATAGGAAGGTTATAAATGGCACCTCCATGCATAAGAAGGATATCAAGCACTTGGTTGAGTAGTAAGTGAAAGAAGCGATGATGAGAGCTTGGGGGCTCATCTATTCCAAAGGGTAGACCATACCCGAAGGAATATGATGTGGTTTAATACTCTAAGGGTTTTGTACCACCTTCCTTCAAAATCTTTGATGGTAGTGGGAACCATCATATTGCACATTTTAGAGTTGATTGCTATAACGTGGCGTGATGATACCTTTGTTCAACTTTGTCGGCAAAGGGGTTGCATTTGATTGGTATGTCGAGCTGCCCAATAGTTTGGTAGGAACTTTTGCTAAGTTGGAGCACCTCTTCATCAAGAGGTTTGCTAGAGCTCATTAAAGAGTGATTGTAGGCGATCTTGTTGTAGCATCACAAGTCCCCAATGAGTCCCTTGTTGATTATATTCTCAGGTGGTGCAACCTGAGCATGAACAGCATACCAATGAGTTTCTTCTCAAAAATATATATGGCCCGGTTGCCTTCATGCTTAAGGGCTTTACCATTTGGACATTAGAAACTAATTAACAAGGTGGCTAGCCTACAAGAAAAGGCTAAAAAGTTTTCCTTTCCTGACCAATCATCTCGGCCAAAGCCATAGAAGGTGTTTGAGAAGAAGTCAGGGATAGTTGTGCTAGAGGATAGAGGGAAGCAGCTAGCTAAAGTTCAGTATGAGAGACTCCGAGCTCAGTAGCCTCCTTTGCCACCTCCTCTTCCACCACCTTGACCATCATATCACCACAACGGCCATTCCCACTACATCATTAGCCTACCCAGCAGCAGTATTCCTACCCCTCATCGGGTAGCTATTACCCTTCTACTCTTGCTGGTAGATTGAATATTCCATATTCATTCAAGAGAGAGGTAGTTAGGAAAATCTTTAATAGAACCTCTTAAAGAAACCTGATTTTCAATTACTTGAGCCCAAAAGGCTGGAGGATATGGGCAAGAGTAATAATCCTAACTATTATCCTTACAACCGCATGATTAGTCATGTCTTAGAGGATTGTATTACATTTAAGGACTGGCTTGAGTGTAGCTACAAGTCAGGTGTTGTTGTTATCTCCAAGGAATACTTATTAGAATAACCTTCGAGTTCTATTAGGGTAATTTTTGGGAAACCTGCGAACCTCCCAAGACCAAAGAAGATTAGGATATTGCCTTATCCCTAACCTCTAAGAAAGTAGTTTCTAAAATTAAGAAACTCTCTCTACAGGTGCCTGAGGTAGCTCAAACCTCCAACATCAATGAAGGTTTATAAGTTGTCAAACACAACTTAAAGAAGGTGACGACAAGCCAGCAGTCCACCTTACTTGCAGGATAGTTCAATAACCACTGTCCAAGTCGGCCTCCATCCATAGTTGCATACTACTTCTTCCTCCACTAGCTCCTCTTCCGCCCAGGAGCATTGTATCAGTGGATAAGGTCATTAAATCCCTTACCCCACTTACTTTATTATATTTCTATCATGTACCTCCACCTAAAAAGAAATCAATGAAGAAAGCTTTCACTTACATCTTGTCAACTTCTAATACTCTAGATTTTATTCCTCTTGAAAACTCTCCAAGTCTAGAAAATATTAATGACAGCTCAAGTCATTTTGATCCACTCTCTTATGATTCAGAATCAGACTTTCCTTTTCTGAATCAATCAGGTTCACCTCTTAAGATTGACTTAGAGTCAACTGACACTGAGGATCCCATAGGAGAAGTTGTAGGTATACCTAATGAGAAGGTAGAACTTTCCATAAGTTCATCATTCCAAGAAGTTACTAAAGTCAACTGCGCAATGGAAAAGTTCTACCTCCTAAGGTCGCACCTCTTGATAAGGGTAAATAAGTCATTGGTTCCAATGAGCAGATATCCCATCCACAGGATGCTCCACCCATGGATATGGTTGTGGAGGACCAAGTCAAAGTTGATTACAATGTCTTAGTACATCTTAGAAAGTTGACAACTAAGTTAAGAATATATGACGCTCTTATCTTATCGAAAGAGATGAGGGAATCTCTAGTCATGGCTCTCCTTAATCCAGAGATATGCTTAGCTTAGATGACCGCTACTTAAGAGGAGGCACACATCTCAAAGGACATCTTAAGAGTTACATTCAGTGATGAAGATTTAATTCTTGGAATGACCAACAACGCCCTCTTTACATTACAATGGATGTTGGCAGATACAGGATATCAAGACTTCTAGTGGACCAAGGTGTATCATTAGCATTATGAGTTTAAGAATCCCTTGCCTGAGGATTAACTCTCAAAAGAGGATGATGTTGAGAGGATTCAATGAGCAAGGTGAGAGGGTCTTAGGCTCCATAGTGTTGCCATTAGAGATAGATGACTGGAAAACTGAAGCTAAGTTCCATATCATATACATGAATACATCTTTCAATGCTTTGCTTGGGAGGCCATGGATACATGAAAACAACACAGTTCCATCCTCCCTACATCAATGTATAAAGTTCATGAGAGATGAAATTGCATACTACGTCAAAGGAGATCTCAAGTCCTTCATAGTTCATGAGGTCGGGATATATAAGGATGCAACCTATTTTCTTCCCCAAACCCAACAAGTCCATTCTTATGAATCTAATCAAGATCCCCAATAGGAACAAAAATAAAGAAAAGAAAAAGAAAAATAAATAGAAAAAGAAAATAAAGAGAGCGAGATATGGACTCAGGGGAAGATGTAGAGCCTAACATTAGATTCCACCCATAGTTCGTTACTCCATTTGAACACATGAGTAGAATGACCCGACCTCGATCAGGCAGAGGCAGAGGACAGTTCAGAGGCAGCCCTCGAGGTGGAAAGCCTCCCTATTGGCCACCCAATATGAGGTATGTCCTAGCCACCAGGAGTACACCTGCTATCCACATAAACTTAGAATCTAGTTCACAGGATGAGTCTTATGTGGTTAGCACACCAGCCAGCTCATCTCAATAGATCCCTTTGGAGGTGACATTGGAGCATAATAGTGATGAAGATCGGGCTCCAAAGTAAAGAATAAAAGTATCTAAGTCTACATATGAGACAGTCAGGAGTCAGTTGGGAACCTTAGCTCTAGCCCCACTCTCTTCCCAGAAAGTTGAGGGTTCGGTTGTTATGGAAGCACCTAAGTCATCCATAGATGGAAAAACTCAGAGGTTCTTTTTGGGAGCATCATTCTCAAGTCAGGAAGTTGATGTAGAACTTGAAGATGATTCATATAAAGATCTAATACAATTACCTTTTGATTGGTACTCACCTTGTGTTCTTAATTTAGCAAAGAAGAGATTAATCCAACATACTTGGTCTAAACACAGGTCGGACTACTTTAAAAGGTTATGGGACAATCAAAGAAAACATCCTCAATCAAGACCAGGACTAGGATTTAGTCGATTGGGTCCAGTCGATGATGACAATCATTACCTAGTCATCACCAATCATTTGGAATCTGATAGGTTCTTTTCAAATCATGCTAACTCATATGAGGAGGTGTGTTTAGAAACTTTAGTTGATCCAAATGATCTTGAAGTCAGAGATGCTCCGCTAGAGTTCGAGGAGGAGATTAGGTCAACTATCGACTAGCTCAAATTAACTAAGGAACTGAAGATAATCCGTCCAACATACATAAATTCTTTATTAAATGATACTGAAATTGATGACTTAGTTAGGTTATTGATTGAGTTTAAGGACTGCTTTGCATGGAGTTACGAAGAGATGTCTAGTTTATCTCCTGATGTAGCAGTCTATAAACTAGCAATAGAGCATAGTGCTAACCCTATCAAATAAGTTCCTAGATGCATGTGATTAGACATTGAATAGCAGGTCATTTTGAAGTCAAAAAATTGATAGATGCTGGCTTTATTAGGGAAGAGAAATACCCTACTTGGTTGGCTTATGTCATCCCAGTTAAGAAAAAGAATGGCCAAATTCACATATGCATTGATTTTAGGGATCTAAATAAGGCATGTCTTAAAGATGAATTTCCACTACCAATCCAAAATTGATGGTGGATATTACCTCATCTCATGCAGTCTTCTCTTTCATGGATGGCTCATCTGAATATAACCAAAAAAAGATGGCCCTTGAAGATGAAAGAAACAATGCGTTTCAAACCGATCGAGAATCTTTTTGCTATGTGTTTTGACAAAAATGTGCTACATACCAACGGGCCATGACTCGGATCTTCGATGAACTCATTCATCATCAAGTCGAATGTTACGTCGATGATCTTGTAGTAAAGTGTACAAAAAAAGAAGACCATCTCTTTGACTTGAGAGTAGTTTTTGAACGATTAAGTTAATTTAACCTTAGATGAATCCCCTGAAGTGTGCATTTGGAGTAACTTCAGAGAAATTCCTTTGGTTTATTGTTCGGCATTGTGGAATAGAAATTAACCTGGAGAAGATCAAGGCGATATTAAAAATGCCACCCTCTAAAAGCTTAACTCAACTCAGATCATTCCAAGTGCAGTTGGCATATCTAAGATGCTTCATTTCCAACCTGTTAGGAAGATGCCAACCATTTTTGGCACTTATTAAAAAGGATGCCAAGTTCAAGTGGGATGACAAGTGCTAGCATTGCTTTTGAAGACATCAAGCACTGCCTGATGATGCTGCCAGTTCTAGTAGCCTCTATCCTGGGCAAGCCGCTCATATACTACTAGATTAGATGACTCCATTGGCGCTTTGTTGGCTCAAACTAATGATGAAGGGAAGGAGAATGCACTCTACTATCTCTAATCCCTGCTGAGATAAACTATCCACCTATTGAAAAGTACAGCCTAGCTTTAATCTGTGTATCCCAAAAGCTACGGCATTACATGCTTTCTCATAAGGTGAATCTAATCTCTAAGATCAATCCACTATAATATCTCATGACATGACAGACGTTATCCAGACAGTTGGTGCATTGGTCCATGATTTTGTTATAGTTTGACATCACTTTCGTACTCTTTCATGCAGTAAAAGGATAAGCATTAGTGGATTCTTATCAGCACACCAACTTCCTGTTGATTCTCCGCTTAGTGATGACCTCCCTGATGAACAAATCATGAACTTAGGGGACACTAGCATTCATCATTGGGAGATGTATTTTGATGGTACAACTTTCTTTCAAAAAAGAGAAGAACCACGATCTACTTTTCTAAGAAAGGCAGGGGTAGGAATAGTTCTCTTAACTCAGACCACGATGTGATGAGATTCTCATATCATCTATCCAATCCATGCACCAACAATGAAGCCGAATATGAGGCTCTAATTCTAGTTTGGGGTTAACCATTACACTATGCATCCAGAGTATTAACATCTTTGGGGATTCTCAATTATTTATCAACCAAATTGTTGGGTCTTACAAGGTTCTGAAGCCTAAGCTCCATCATTACCGCAAGTACACTATGGAGTTGTTGGCCCAAATCCCAGAGGTTACCATTTATAGGATTCCTCGAGGAGAGAACACATTAGCTAATGCATTAACCAAGCTTGCCAAAGAGTTGGCATGTTCAAAAGATGAGTCCATACCAATAAGGGTCCAAAATAGACATGTCTTATCCCTTGTTGATGTTGAACTCATCGAGAGACTCTCTTCTGAAGGGGAGGTTGCCATTGCAAAAGGATGAGGATACCATTTGAAATATTGTAATGGACAATTTATTTTACTTCATTGTAAATATTTTAAGTAATTAGATCTTATTATTATAAAAGCACAAAAGTTTTGCTTCAAAGTACAACATCATAATAATGGATTAAAATACTTTCAATCAAAATGAACTGAAAATTAGACATTTATATGAACATATAAAAATTAGGCTTTAATTAAACATAAAAGTTGTAATTAAAAATATTTATCTCTCTATTTCACACATTATAATGTGTCCCTCTAATGATATTCATCATCAACTTGGTGTATCCTTCTACCGACTGACTTATTGTTGAGCTGGAGTGAAATTCCTGATAAATAAGAACATCATATCAGTTGTTGAAATCTAACAATAGAAATTAAAGTATTATACCTACATACCTCTGAAAAGCACTCTAGCATTACAGAAAAAGGTGTTGTAATGGGTGACTCTTTAAGTTCTCCAGCTGTTGCAACTTGTTCATTCTTCTTTGTAATATTAAAAACATAATGTGTGAAATTTTGACAGTAATATTTGAAAAGTAAAATTTTAAAAACTGGTAGAAAATTACTCTTTGCTTTCTTATTTCTCTCTATGGTGTTTGTTTTTTATTTTTGTATATGGGGGACACCACGTAGATCTGAGGTTATACTTATTGAGGTGATCGGGTATGACATCAAGGAATAGTATACTATCTTGAAAGATAGAAATAACTACCCTATAATTGACCTAATCAGAATAAGGACTCCTGTGGCATGATGGGTCTTCTAATATACCAGATATTTTTCTTCTACTTTACATGGGTGAATAAAGTAGAGATTATTTAAATTCGGTTCTAAAGTTCCCTATGGGGGCAAGCCCCCATAGTTAATTACATCCTAAGGAAGGTGAATTCCTTAGGAATACTCTCGATTAAAGTAGGCAATTATTGTCTCTAAAGATTTCAAAGATAGGACTATCAATAAATTGGTTATGTTTGGAAAATCGATCAGGATAGATCAAAAAGGAGAGACTTATTATCGAAGCCAAAGGAGATGAGTAGGGAATGCTCATGATACTAAGAAACCTAGTGAGCATTCCAACTTATTCTATGGTTGAGCTTTATATGTTTAAAATTGAAGAGAATTATATATTTGAGTTGAAATTTATTAAAAAATTAGGACTTATAATCCCACAATACAATATTATGAAAATGCCTAAGAGGTGAGAATTTATGCTTATAGCCGGGGAAAACAACAACCTCAGATCCTAAATCTAGGGAGCTTTAGTGAGGGCCAAAGTGCATCCTAAATCTAAGGCAAAATGGGTATATGGTTTACCTCCACAAGAGAGGGTAAACCAAACCTGGACTTATAACCGCCTAGAGTGGCAGCTAGCTAACTCCCCTACGTTTCAAAATTATGTGGTCAAGTCATATGTTTTGCAAGATGGTTAGAATAAATCTTGTTATCATTTAGACTCTTCATGAGACTAGAGCTTGAATGGTATGAGTGGTATGAATCTAAAGTCCTTAAACTCACTCCCTAAGAGACTAGAGCATGAGTGGTATGAATAATGACTTAGTAAAATGCAAATTTTACCAATTTATATTTGATTTTGGACTCTTCATTTTGACAAAGGCCATAGGATTTTTACATGTCTAAATGCATGATGAAATGAGATTATTGGCTAAATAAAAAAAGAGAAAGTTGTTTTCACCACGGAGAGACCCTCAAAGTCTTCCATCGTGCAAGATGGAAACCCTCTCTTAGTAAAAGCGAAATAAGATGACATGCATGATATTAAGCATACAACTTCTAGCAAAGTGGTTTGCTAAATCTTTTAATTATCTTGATTTAGTACATAAACTTTAAATAAGGTTATGAGTTATTTAGAAAATTAGTTATGAGTTGTAGTTGGGATAGAAAGTTTATTTTTTTTCTAAGAGCCTAATCGGATCCAGACACATTAAATCACCATACATGAAGAAATTAAGAAAATACATGCCATTTCATTACACAATTGTAAACAAAGCATCAAACAATCTATAAACCCAACATAAAAGAATAATAGGTTGGTGCAATCAGGTACAACCGTACAACTCAAAAAGAGAAATGGGAAGCCGAGCTCTACTCTTATACAACCCATATATGAAAGAATAATTATAATTACATAAATAAATAAATGTTATTGAGGTTTCATTCTTCATATCTTCATATCTCCTTCATTTCTTTATTTGATTTGCTTTCTCCAAAGGCATCATGGGGGCCTCCCAAGACAAAACCTTCTAGCCATTGCTCATCCTAATCTCCCATAACACTAATCCTAATTCCTAATGTAAAATTATATCAAAAATAAGAAATGTAAATCTAACTACACCTGTAAGATAAGTGTTAGCTAAACACACCATACAACCCAAGCAGTTATTTGTATAATTTGGACTTAGCACCTTACACATGGGTAACCAAGTCCACCTATCCTAACTTAGATTATGCTTTGGGATTAAGCAACCAATAAAGAGAGTATTTATATGTATTTTTAAGCACCCTCTTAAGCACAATCTCTTGCAAAAAATATGATTAGGCTAATCACATCCTAACATCCTGTCTACGAGGCATACACCATAACATCTAGTCTAAAATAATACATCATAAAATTAAACATACATCAAACCATGCACCGCCCTAACATAAAGCTAAAAATGGTGACTTAATCTAAGGTGTGTGTATCAAGGCTTGTGTAGTATGTCTTAACTAGGCTTTGTTGTAATTTCCTAAGTATGAAGAGGTTTAATTTGGAGGATGGTTTCACTTTAAGTGGCTTAATTGATTTGTAAATTTTACTTAATATTTTCTTTTCTTTCACTTGATTTACACTCAATAACTAATTGTTATAAAGAGAAGAAAAGAGGGTCACTCTCTCTTATCTCTACCTTAAACCACATCTAAAGCCAATTAATTAATCAATTCTTTTTAATGAATGGCTTATTACATATTTTAAATTAATCCTAAGTTTTAGGTTCACTTTAAATAATCTCATTCAATAAGAAAGGCATCTTAAGATTAATTAGAATTAATTACTATCACATAACACATGTTTGTTCATTTCTTTCCATCATATATAGCATGCATATGATTAAGTCCTAAATGTAACTATACATGCAATTTATATCTAAGCACACTTAAATGATGAATGTAAGCAAATGTATTTGGAATTGATGTTTCATTTGTTTGAATTATTTTTTCATATTACTTTAAAGCTATATATAAATTCTTATACAAAAGCATAAGAAAAGAACTCTAAATCATATGACTAATCAATCCAACCACTTGAACAAAATATGAATGCATGTCTTTTAATAGAAAAGGGGGGGAGGGTTCATTCATTAACTGAATACATTCAAATGTATGAAAGTTTTAAGGAAGTATGTCGCCATTATTTTGCACCAAGGGAGTGAGATAGGAACCTCCTTGAGGCTACTTAATGTCGTGTTTCCCCGGAATGTCCAAACTAATATACCCACTATTCTTAAATACATAGGGATGTATAAGCAACTATAAGAATAGAAAACCATGTGAAAGTAGAATTTGATTTTTTTTTATTTGTGTGAATGAATTAAAGCTTTATCCTAATTCTAATGTCAAGATGCATAAGAATGAAATCAAACGGGTATCTTCACCATTATTTTGCACCAGGGGAGTGAGGTAGTTACCTCCTTGGGGCTACTTAAAGTCGTGCATCCCCAAAATGTCCAGACTAATATACCCACTAACATTCTTAATCATGCAAATCAACATATGAATGAAAGAAAGGAACTTTACTTCATACACTAAGCTTATATTCACAAGCACCTCCTACATATGTATAACTAAAGTCTTTATATATATTATTATTCATTAATAAGCTTTTGAAAATGTATTTGAGATTTAATAGTGATAATAGCCACATATTCTAATTAAGTCAACGCATAAAAATTTGACATAAAGAAAATCATTTATTTTTAATTGATTTTTGAAGAAATGAATGCATGAATCAAGTGGCATACAACACTTTAATATGATTGGAAAGAAATAAAGAAACACAAGCATATAATTTCATTCAATCCAACTAATTTCTAAGGACAATCACATTAAATAAGCTTATTTAAAATAAACCAAAGTTTCTTAAAACCATTTTGATTTCATATTTGATTTGATTTATGGGATGTGAAGGAGGTTTTTTAATCCTAATCCCATTGTCCATATGTGAATGTGGGTGAAAAATATATTAAAGTGATCATCATCATCATTCAATCTCCTCCCTCTTCCTCCTTGGTTCTCTCTTCTTATCTTCATCCCTCTTAGAAAGAAAGATGAAGACAAAAGA
This sequence comes from Cymbidium sinense, assembly GCA_021442155.1. Lineage (NCBI taxonomy): Eukaryota > Viridiplantae > Streptophyta > Magnoliopsida > Asparagales > Orchidaceae > Cymbidium > Cymbidium sinense. The sequence goes on from CM038221.1 coordinate 189,239,258, forward strand.
GAGAATGGAAAGAAAAGAGAGAAAATTCAATATGATGATGATTGCTTCTTTCTTTAGATAGACACCACATAGAATCGCAAGTGTACTTATTAGGGTGATTAGGTACAGCATTGAGGGAATGGTATACTATCTTGAAAGATAGAAGTCACCACCCTACAATGGACCTAATCACCTAAATAAGGACTCCTAAGGACTTATGGGTCTGTGGGATGATGTACCAGAGATTCTTCCCCTACTTTACATGAAAAAGTAAAGCAAGGTTTATTTTTTTCCTGGGTTCATTAAGTTCTCTATGGAGACAAGCCCCCATAGTTAATTACATCCTAAGAATGAGATTCTATAGGAATACTCTTGATTAAAGAAAATGATCATTATCTCCAAAGATTTCAATAGGTAGGACTATCAATCGATTGGTTTATTTTTAGAAAGTCAAGTGGGATCGATCAAGAGGAGAGAGTTCTTATCAAAGCCAAATGGAAATAAGTAGGGGATGCTTAGGATACTAGGAGGCCTAGTAAGCATCCCAAACTACCCTATGGTTGCACTTTACATTTTTTGAAATTGAGTTAATTTATTTGAGTTGAATTTTTGTTAGAAATGTGGGCTTAAAATTTTATAATACATGGTTATGGAAATGCTTAAGAGGTGAGGATTTATGCTTATGGCTGCAAAGGGAAAAGCAACCTTAGAACCTAAATTTAGGGAGCTTCAGCAAAGGCCAAAAGCACGACCTAAATCTAAGGCAAAAAATGAGTATTTGGTTTGCCTCCACAAGAGAGGATAAACTATCCGACTGCTTAGACTTACAATAGCCTGTGGGTGCCCGCCAACTAACTCCTCCTATAATTTTAAATTCATGTAGGCAAGTCTTATGCTTTATGCAAGATAGCAAGGTTGTTATTCATTTAGAAAGAGACTAAGTTCTTAAACTCATTCCCTAAGAGACTAGATCATATAAGGGCATGACAAATAACCTAAATCTAATGCAAATCATATTACATTTTATTTTTCATTTTGGACAATCATTGACTCAGACTATAGGATTGATATGCCTAATGCATGAGAAATAAGATTATGGGCCAAAATTAGTGAGAAAGGGGAGGTGTGTTTCCACCATGGCTCTCACAGGTCAAGCCAAGTTCTCTGGAAAAGGTGGAAGCCCTCTAATTAAGAGTGAAAATAATATGCATTTATGCATGATGTTAGAAAAGAAATACTCATCGAGCTAAGGCGTTACTAATTCTTTTATCTTGATTTTTAACTTAGGCTTTAAGTAAAGTTATGAGTTGTTTATTTTTAATTTTGATTTGATTAATTTGGTAGAAGATTTATTTTTCCCAAGGAGCCTAATTGTCATCGAGGCCATACATCAAGCATGGAAGAAACTAGGAAAAGGATGCCATCTTAATGCACAAGTTAAACAAAACATCACACATTTTATAAAGCTAGCAAAAAGAATAAAAGGCCAAGTGTGGTCGGGCACCACCGTACAAACCCAAAAACAAATTAAATAGTCGAGCTCTACCCTTATACAACCGATTACAAATGAATTACAAAAAGGAATTCATGTTATGGGGGTCTTCATTCTTCATTTTTTCATTGTTCTTTTCTTCTTTCTTCTTCTTTGGTTCTTTCTTTTGGATGGTTGGAAGGTGGTTGCTCCAAAGGCTTCACATGGTACATAAGATGAGATCTTATGACCAATGCTCATCCTAATCGCCCATAATAATCATTCCAACATCCTAATTGTAAGAATTACATGAAAAGGAAAAGTAAATCTAACTAACACCTGCAAAATAGAGATTAGATAAACAAACCATACAAATCCCAAGCACGTATATTGAACTCAACACCCCACACATGGGTAACCAAGTCTACCTGGCCTATAGGATTATGCTTAGGGGTATAAGCACCAAAAAAAGCTTATATATTATTGCATAATCCCTTGTAGAAAATAATGATTAGACTAAATCATCTTACCATTCATTCTATGCACATACACCCTAATATCCAGACTAAAATAAAACATCACAAAATAAAAGTAAAATATCAAACCAGACACCACCCTAGCCTAAACCTAGAAGTGGTGACTTAGTCTCATGTGTGTCCTTTAAAAGGTTTGTGTGGTATGCTTAGCTATGGCTTTAAGGTTTAGATTCTCTAAGTGTAAAAATGTTCAACTTAGATGGGTGGTTTCACTTAAGTGTTTAGTTGATTTGGGTTTATTTTTATTTTATATTTTGATTTGGTTTATGTGAATCCTACAATTAATTACTAAGTTGTAAAGAGTGGGAAAAGAGAAGAATCTCTTTCCTTCTCTACCTTTAGTAATTTCTAAAGTATATTCATGTTTAATTTTGTTTAGTGAATGTCTTAGTATGTGTTTTAATTAATTATAAGTTTATATTTTCCCTAAACAAACTTATTTAAAAAAGAAAGGTATTTTAAGATTAAGTAAAGTGAATTAATATCACAAAACACACATCATTTCATTTCTTTCCCAACATGTATAACATGCATATGGATGCACAAGCATATCTATACATACAAATAAGAATGTTTAGCACACTTTATGATGAATGCTAAGAAATGTTACTTCAGAAAATTGGAATGCTTCATGATGCATGATTTTCATTAAGTAGAAAGAGGGGTTTCGTTTATTCATTATTCACATGCACAAGTGTATGTATGAAAGGCACAAGTGAGTACGGTGCCATTGTTAGCATCAAGGGTGTAAGGTACAAGACCAACTTAGGGATACTTAAAGCCTCACAACCCCAAAGTTGTCCAGACTAATATACCACTTTTCTTAAATGCAAACACATGTACAAAAGAAATGAATGGGAAAAGAAAGATGCAAAAAGAAGTTTGTATTTGTTTGTTTGTTTTGTTTATGTAATATATATGTACAAGTGTGGATGTCCTTCTTAAGTAATAGCATAAGAATGAATAGGAATGTGGTTGGCAAGTGTTGTGTTCTTTTCAAGTGAATTATACACTTTTCCAAATCCTATTCAAAACTATGCTAAAAGAAAAGAGAAGGAAAGCCACACAATGCACATCTTCATATTTATGTCAACTTGCAAGCTTATAAATAATTATAAGTAGCTCACTTTCAATTTTCGGTGTTTGATTTATAGATTTTCAAAATAGTTTTGGATTTAGTAGTGATAATAGCTATTCATATTTTTTACTTTAGCCAAAACATGCAATTTGACACAAAGAAACATTTCATTTTAATTTTGATTTTTTTTAAAAGATATGATGCATGAATTTCATATGACATACACATTTAACATGCTAGGAAGGAAATAAAGTGATGAAAGTAATGTAAATTCATTCACCCTAATTAATTCTTAAAGATAATCCTATTAAATAAGAAAGTTTAAAGTGAATCAAAGTTTGTTTAATCTGTGTTTTGAATTTGCTTTATGTTTGATTTAGAAAATGTGAAAGAATGTTTGCTGGTACTAACCCAGTTCCCCCATATGTGAGTTAGTTTAGTTTGTTCTTAGGATTATTAAGAGATTTTTATATTTTGTTTAAGTTAAGGTGTAAATTAAGTATGTTAATTACCCCTTACCTACACCACTTAGCATACTTAATCAAATAATTATAAGCCAATGATATGACATAAAACACAAGGACTTTAAATCAGCAATGCACCTAGGAATAAAAGGGTCTAATGCAATTTGGCTCATGATTAATGATTAACTAAACTGAGGGGTTTAATTTAAGTACTTTCATAACCCCTCTCACACATGTGAGTTGGATTTTGATTTCCTTAATGTACTTAGGTTATTGAACACCTAAGCATCTACCCAAGATAGATTAATTAAGTTCTGAAAAGTTTTAGAATTTTATGAAATTAATTAAGAGGGTAATTAGTGAATTAACCCTTAATTAAGGTTGGATTAAGGAAGAAAGGGGTTTAAGGAATATTTAAGAAAAGTATCCCAAAATTATTCTCTAAACCTCATATTCACTTAAGAAAAACTTAATTGACTCAATATAAGGGTTAGCCCACTAATTATACCTTTAATTAAGCTTAATTACACTAAAGGAGTGATTAAGGAATGAACTAGCAATTCCTCTAATTCAGCCACTAAAAATCTCAAGAAAATTAGGGGAGGTAGGAGTCATCCCACTAGTTATGCACAAGAAGTTTGGGATTAATTAGTGGAGTAAATAGAGGGTAATTAATAAAATAACATTTCTAATAAAACCCAAATCCTGAGAAAAGCACTATTCAAAATCCACTGAAATTATTTTTAGAATATTCTATGTTCAATTATTTATCCAATGCAATTTATTTCATATTTTCAAATTTTTCTAGGCTTGGATATAAATTTATGAAGTTTCCATGAATAATTAGGTGATTTAATAGCCTAATTATATATTTAATCTCATCAACTCCATGTGGACCCCTGATACGGCATGCGCTTTCCACGTGGCACGACGGGACTCGATATTTAAGTTGTCACATTATAGTGCCTCGTCAGCGGCGGCACTACGCTTTCTCCTTACCCGTCCAATCAAGGATCGAATGGCTGAGGTTAGATCCACGGTTTGAAAGGGATAATCATGTGTCTTTGTTCATGGTTGTCCATCCAAAACACGGATGGACGGCTCATGATTTGTCTCTATATTTCCCAGGAGAGGACATCCGTCCATCTTCCATCGAGCTCGATTAAGCTCGAATTGGATTCAAACTCAACCCACACCATCACCATGCAAGGGAGATCACATCCAATGGCTAGATTCACATGGGGTGAAGATTCTCTTCACAAAGGACCAAGAAAATTTGAAACTATGCTTGGATTAATGGCTTACCTCACCGGTGATCACCGGCGCTCGATTCCTTGGAGAAGCTTCATCTAGTGGAGAAGAAGCTTTGTTGAGAGTATGAGGCCTTGAGATTGGATGGATCCTCCTAGAGGCCAAGCTCCCTTTCAAGTAGGCTCAGTCTTGATCAAGGGTAGTCCTCCCTTGCCTTTGGAGCTTGTGTGAAGGCTTAGGTGAGTTCGATCGAGCTCCCTGATGAAGCTTGCAAAGTGAATTGGCTTGGTATTGAGCGTGGAGTGGGATTGATTTTCAATGGAGCTCCCCTGCTTTCGGTTTGAGTAAATTTGAAAATTGAGAAGTTGAAATCACTCTAGGAAGCTTGGGATCACTTGGCAATGGCTCCTCAGGCTTCCCTTGGCTCAATCGAGTATGAGACTGATGAAATGAATTGGAATTAAGGGGAGTATATCTCCCCCTAGGTGAATCGGATGACCGAGAAGGAGCTTGCCCTTTTGATCCAATTGACCCTATTCAATGGGTTGTTTGAGCCATTTAGAGTGGCATGGCATTCAATTTTGGCTAGAGTAGGAGTGTGTGAGGTGGCCATGTGCTCAAACAAGGTGGAGGGAGGATTCCATGTGGCCATTTTCAAAGGAGGTGGTCGATTTTAGCCTTAAGTTAGGTTAGGCTGACCCAAATCCAATGGGCTAGGTGCACCACACTCACTAGTGTCCACTTGGTCCACTTAGAGGGTGACAAGTGGTCATGGAGAAGATTTGAACAAATTCCAAGTGAATTTGGCCAAAATTTACCCTTTGACCTAGGGGTAAAATGGTCATTTTGCTTTTATTTCAATTTGAATATGTTTGGTATGTTTGAAAATTGTGTTAGGCCAAGTTTCATTGAATTTGGAGTTGGTTTAAAATGGGTCAACTTGGGTCAAACTAAGGGTTGGGTCAAGTTCATATGACCATTTGAAGTGTTTTGGCATTTTTGGTTTGGTTCAATTTGGTTTAGATTTGGTTTTGGTTCAATTGAGCTCATTTAGGTAAAAATGGGTCAAGTTGACCAAATTGACCCATTTGACCTATTTGGGTTAGGTCATGGGTTGGTTTAGGTTTCATTGGTCATTTGAAATGGATTGGTATCTTTGTTTCCAATCAATTTTGGTTTAATTTGGATTTGGCTTAAAATGACCTTTTAGGTCAAGTTGGGTTCATGGTCAATTGGGTTAGGTTGGGTCTAGTTGGCCAATCAAGGCTTTGGTCAAGTTCAACAAGTGATTTGGAATGAACTTGACCCATTGGTTTCAACCAATTTGGCTTATATCAAGTTTTGACACATTTTTTTGACTTTTTAGGTTAAGTTGGGCCAACTTGGGTCAAGTAGCCAATCAGGCTAGGTTAGGCTCAAATGTTGACTTGGTCAAGTTCAAACATTGATCATGAATGAATTTTGATCAATGCTTTCAATCAATTTGGCCTATGGTGGATTTTGGCTAGTTTAGGTTTCATTTTGCCTAAGTGTTGACTTGGTCAACCCTTAGGTTTGACTTGGTTTGACATAATTTGAGTATTTGATCATCTCATGATGATTGTTCATCATGATGAGAGGCTTAGATGGGCTTAGTTCAATTCAAAGTGGTTTGAAGTCAAATGGGTTTTGATTCATTTGAAAATTTCAAGTTTAAAGGGTGAACATCAATTTGACTTGGCTTTGATTTTTGAATTTAGTTTTGGTTTAGTAATTGAAGTTTGTATTTATATTTGGATTCATGATTGAAGGATTGATTGAATCATGAAGAAAAATCAAGGGTTTGGCTTGATTTGAATTTTATTTGGCTAAGTTCAAGAGTTTGACTTGAAAGGCTTAAGTTGAATTTTGAGTATATTTGAGTTTGATTTTTGGATTTGGTTTTGGATATTTGAATTTATATTTCATTTATATATGTGAATATAAATGAGAATATAAATGGGGAGAAAATTTCAAGGGTTTGAATTGATTTTGGCTAAGTCCATAAGAGGGAAGTCAAAGTGACTTAGGAAAGATTTTTGGAATTTGATTTGGATTTCAATCATTAGTTTCAATCATAGGTTTCAATCATTTGGAATTGATTCATGATTTAAGAAAATCCATTGAATTGATTCAAGGTTTGATTGAGAGTTGAAGTTGATATGAGTTTGGAGTTTGACTTGAAAGAAGAAAGTGAGGATTTGGTTCAAGCTACCTAACACCCCTAAGGCATAACATATTCCTATGAAAAACTCTTCTAAGTCTCTAGGGTTAGGTTGAGTGTCCACCTAATCACTAGATGTGTCTTGAGACTAAGGAACTCTTAAAGTCTAACAGTCCTATGTCTAAGATGGAGGGTTGAGAGCTCATTAAAATGAGGTCAATAAAGGCAAATAGGTGTGGTGTGGCCGACAAGGTACACGTATTATTGATAAAACAACACCGAACGATTAAAAGCACTACTAGAGACGATCTACTCCTAACCTAAGGTGTAGAAAGAATCCAGAGCTTAGTACAATGTGAGTCTACTCATGTCAAGGACATAAGAGAGGAAGGGGTAATCCACTAGGGATAGAGTATGTGAACCTTCCACTAGGGAAATATGTTCAAATCATCCACAAAGGGGATGAGAGGTTTGATTTTATTTGAGTCTCGTTGGGAAGAAATTTGATTTGTTCAATTAAGTTTTGCTGGGGAAGAGGGTTGAATTTGTTTCAATTTGTTGTTTGTTTAATTGTATTTTTTTATTCCATCGAGGATAGAGAAGTGAACTCTCCACTGGGGAGGCAAGTTCAAGTCATCCACTATGGAGGAAGGGTTGTGGAATCCGCTGAGGGATTAGAATTTTGGATCAGCTAGGGAACTAGAAAGATTTGCATCTCATTAAGGAGAAGCAAAAGATTTGATTTGAATTGTTTGATTATTTTGTTTGTTTCATTTATTTGTTTTAATTTTTTTTTGAGGTGGATCTTTGGTTTACATGTCATGAGGCCATGGTGGCCTTGACCTACTATCAATTTACCAATCAGGGGTAGTCCAAGTAGAACTATCCAACCAAAGGAATGCCTTTTTTGTATAATGGTTTAGGAAGAAAGCATAGTACATTTACATCCTCCAAGTAGGGACCGATTCTTTTGGGTAATCAAGGCAATGGGTCGAACACTTAGGCTGACTATTGAGTCAATGCTACTCAGGGACTTAAATCAGCTCAAAGATAGCCAAAAATTAATTTCATTTTTTTAGCTTTTTTTATTATGAATCCAATTGGTTTGTGATGGACTGCATTGAGTAGGGACCATGGTGGCCTTGATCTAACATAGAAATACCTATCCAAAGGGGTAGTCTACCAACCACAAGGTAGGGCTAACCAACCAGAGGGATGCCTTTCGGTTTGCGTGGTTAAGTGAGGAAGAAAGCGCAGGAACTCACATCTTCTAGAACAGGAACTACTGGGGTGATCGGTTGGCAAGGCAACGAATCAAACCCAACCTAGGGCTGACTATTGAGTGAATGCCACTGGGGGACTTAAATCAACTCAAAGATAGTCGAAGATTAATTCCATTTTTTTAATTTATTTTGATGGATTCTGTTGGTTTGTGATGGATCACATTGAGAAGGAGCTTAAATCAGCCTAGACATATCTCAAATTTATTGAACTAAAGGGAATAGCTTCCCAGCCGATGGGAGAACTATCTGACCAAAGGAGTGCCTTTCGGTTTATAATGATCAATTCAGGGGAAGAAAGCTTGGAGACTCACATCTTCCACTACAAAAGACCACTAGGGTGATCAGTTGATTTGGATAACAAATCAGACCCGATCTAGGGCTGCCCGTCGGTTTGCGATAGTCAGGCCAGAAATAATGTGTCATAGTCTTACATCTTTCAAAGTGAAATGATTGTTGGGCATCCTGCTTGAGGCAAAATAGATTGAGCCTGACCTAAGGGCGACTACGGAGTGAGTACCAAGCTGGGGATTTATCTCAACTCAGGTAGTCAGACAATTCTTATAGGGAATTCTGCTGACACTACCCTAAAGATAGGATGTCTACTTGGGAGAAGGGGCCCTTTGGGGCTTGAATTCCTAATCCACAAGCAAAAATTTCTTTATTTGTTTGTTTAGTTTATTTTAACATGGACCTTGTTAGTTTGTGATAGATCAAACTCAGAAGGAGCTTATATAAGCCTAGACCTATCTCAGATTTATTGAACCAAGGGAGAATCTACTCATCCACTAAACAAATTCTCCAACCATAAAGGTGGCTACTAGGAAAGGGAGACTGTCCAATCTAAGAGTAACCAGTAGTGTCTAAATGGGATGGCAAAGGACGTGATCCAAATAGAGTGCCCATGGGGATGGGGCCACTAAAGGCTTGATTTAAAACCTTGGGGAAGATGACATGGCTAGTCATATATCAAATAGGTATTCAGTGTCCAACTCAAGGAGAAAGTGTGGGGACTCATATCTGCCAAGAGTGGTACCCCGGTGAGTCACATTAGCACATGAGCATCAACCAACCTAAGGTGCCCATCAATTTGCAATAATCACTGGGAAGAAAGCTGGGGACTCACATCTTCTATAGCGAATTGATTGCTGGATAGTCGTCTTCACAGTGACATCCGACCTAGGCACCAGTGATGCCACTGGGACTTATATTGACTCGAACGTAGTCAAGAGGAAAGGAGTCTTTGGGGACTTATCCTAAACCTCAAATATACTCAACCTAGTTAGTGCATGATGGCTAGTTCAAGAAGATAGCTCAGGGACTCACATCCTTTAAACAAAAGTCAACATGAGGTACCTTACTGGCTGCAGTGAAGTCTACCAAACTAACAAGGAGCTCATCATTTACAATGATCAAGTCAAGAAGAAAGTACAGGGACTCACATCTGTCCGACAAATGACCACTAGGGTGATGTACTAGAAAGGTTTAAAGATATGTGTTTGTTTTTATGCTTGTGTCAAAAGGAATAGGATGCCACTGGGGGACTCTTACACCTACATTAAAACACGCTGAGGAATTGGGTGAATTGGTGCTACGATGGAAATCAAAATCCCAATAAGAAAGGATGCGCTGGGGACACTTACACCTAACTCAGTTGTGCTAGTCGAAATAGGATGCCACTGGGGGACTCTTACACCTATTCTAATAGTGCTGAGAGATTGTGTTTGTGTTGTGAAAGAGGGATAATATGCTGGACTCATACACCTATCCTAGACACATCATGGTGGATTCGCAAGACAAGTAAACAATGCTTCAAAGAATGGAAGATTTGAATGAAAGGGAATCAAATTTTTGATTGATTGATAGAATTATTTTCAAAACATGATTTTTATGGGTAATATTTCTTCAAATAGAGTCCATTAATTTGAAGCATGGGTGTTTCCCTTTATAATCAATAAGTTGATAAGATCCTCCTTGGTAGGCCTTCTCTTATGACATGGGGTCATCCCAAGTGGGTTCAAACTTGTCTCCCATCTTTCGATGGGCACAATTATCCTTAGGTCCACTCTCTCCTACTTGGAAAGACCTAGGGCGGACCAACTTGTTATGAGCTTGAATCATTTTGGCCTTGTACAACTTGAAGTTTTGGCATGACCATAGGCGACTCTCCTCCAAACCTTCGAGCTCTTCTAACCATAACTTTGTATTCGCTCTATAATGATCTTGCTACCCAATGCTATCCTTAGTGACTAGAGTTAAACTTCTAAAGGTAGAATAGCTTCGGACCCATACACTAAGAATAACGGGGTAGACTGAGTTGGGGTTCGGTATGTGGTGCGGTAGGCCCACAAGGCTTCAAGCAACTACTCATGCTACTATCGTTTGTTGTCATCCAATGTTTTCTTTAGTATCTGGATGAGAGTTTTGTTGAATGCTTCTACTAAACCATTTGCACTGGGGTAGTACATGGCGAAGTATCTCCAATCTATACCATGTCTCCTGGCAAAGCTATTGATCTTGGTGCTTTTGAATGCAGTACCATTATCAAATATAATTCATCGAGGCACCCCGAACCTATATATGATATGGTTCCTGAAAAATTGAAGTGCATGCTGAGCTGTGACCTCTCTGATTAGGATTGCCTCTGTCCACTTGGAAAAGTAGTCGGTGGCGGCCAAGATGAACCGATGACCTTGGAAGAAGGAGGATCGATCAAACCCACAATGTCGGTACCCCAACACGAATGGCCATGAGGCCAATGTAGGGTGTAGAATGTTGGGTGGTTGATGGAGGACCATACCGTGTACCTGACATTGATGGCATCTCCTAGCTACATCCATGTAGTCTGTAATCATCGAAGGCCAGTAATATCCTAATCTCTTAATCTTCATCTTCATCTTCAGACTAGATTGATGCGCTCTGCATAGACCTGAATGTACCTTGGTTACAATTCCATAGGCTTCGTGTTTTCTAAATAACATAACCACATTTGATGAAAGGACTGTCAATATAGGGTGCCATCAACAAGAGCATAGGAGAGAGCTCTGTTTCACCTAATGGGCTTGTGACCTTTCTTGAGGTAGTTTTTGGTCTTCAAATAGTCTATGAATGGTTTTCCAATCCAGCTCCTTGTCCTTATAGGCAACGACAATCTCCCCTTTAATAGAAAGTCTCTCGATGAGTTCAGCATTAATAAGGGGCAGGACTTGTCTATTTTGGACCCTTATTAGAATGGACTCATCTTCCATGCCAATTCTTTGGCAAGTTTGGCCAAAGCATCTGCTACTACATTCTCTACTCAGGGAACCTTGTAGATGGTGACTTCAGGGATTTGGGCCAACAAGTTCATGGTATACTCATGGTAATGATGAAGCTTGGATTTGAGAACCTTGTAGAACCTAGCAATCTAATTGATGACCAACTGAGAATACCCAAAGATGTTGATGCTCTTGACATAAACTGTGATGGCTAACTCCAGACCGACAGTCAAAGCCTCATACTCGACTTCATTGTTGGTGCGGGGTTGGAAAGATAGTTTGAGAATCTCATCACATCATAGTCTGGAGTTAGGAGAACTATTCCTACCCCTGCCTTTCCAGAAAGAGTAGATCATGGTGCTTCCCCTTTATGAAAAGAAGCTGCACCATCAAAATACACCTCCCATCGGCGGTTGTCAACCTCCCCTCAGTTCATGATTTTTTCAACAGGGAGATCGTCACTAAGCGGAGAATCAGCAGGAAGTGGGTGTGATGCTAAGAAATCTGCTAATGCTTGTCCTTTTATCACACGGAGGGGTATGAATGTGATATCAAATTGTGAGTGGATCATGGACCAACGTGCCAAATGTTTAGATAGCATTTGCCGTGTCATGAGATACTGCAGTTGATTGGTTCTGGAAATCAAGTTCACCTTATGAGAAAGCATATAGTGTCGTAGCTTTAGGGAGGCAAAGATTAAAGCTAGGCAATGTTTCTCAATAGGTGGGTAGTTTGCTTCAGAATCAGATGATGGTTGAGGTAGAGAGCACTCTCCTTCCCTTTATCATTGGCTTGCAACAAAGCACCGATGGAGTCATCTAATGCAGCAGTGTAGAGGATGAGTGGCCTGCCCGGGATAGGGGATGCTAGAACTAGCGGCTTCACCAAATATTGCTTGATATCTTCAAAGGCATGCTGGCACTTATCATCCCTCTTGAACTTGGCATCCTTTTTGACAAGTGCTGAGAATGGCTTGCATCTCCCCGATAGGTTAGAAATAAAATATCTTAGATACGTCAATCATCCTTGGAAAGATCTTAGTTAAGTTAAACTCTTAGGAGGTGGAATTTTTAAGATAGCTTTGATCTTTTCTAGATCTACTTCTATTCTAGTGTCAGACAACAAAACTAAGGAACTTCCCTGAAGCTACTCCAAATGCACACTAAGGGTTCATTTTGAGGTTATATTATCTTAACCGTTCAAAAATTACTCTCAAGTCAAAGAGGTGGTCTTCTTTTTCTCTGCTCTTGACTACTAGATCATCAACGTAGCACTCAACCTAATGATGGATGAGTTCATTAAAGATCTGAGTCATGGCCCGTTGGTATATAGCACCAGCATTTTGAAGGCTGAAAGCCATGACCTTATAATGATAGATTCTGATCGGGGTTCAAAAGTTGTGTTTCTTTCATCTTTAGGGGACATATTGATTTGGTTGTAGCCAGATGACCCATCTATGAAAGAGAACACTGCATGAGATGAGACGATGTTCACCATTTATTCTGATATAGGAAGAGGAAACTCATCCTTAGGACATGCCTTGTTTAAGTCCCTGAAATCGATGCATATGTGAATTTGGCCATTCTTTTTCTTCCAAGCAACGTAGGGTATTTTTCTTCCCATGAAACCAAAGATCGATCAATTTCTTGACTTCATAAATAACCTATTCTTGATTTCTAATCGCATGCGTCTAGGAGCTTGCTTGATAGGGTTAGCTCTAGGATCTATTACTAGTTTGTGGACTGCAACATCAAGAGATAATCCAGACATCTCTTCATAATTCCATAAAAAGTAGTCTTTAAACTCAGTCAATAGCTTAACTAAGTCATTGGTTTCTTCTTCATTCATCAACAAACTGATGTATGTCGGGTGTGGATTTTCTTCTATCCCGAGGTTGATTTCTTTAAGATTATCAATTGTTGAATGGATCTCCTCTTCAAATTCTGGTGGTGCATCTTTGATTTGGAGATCATCTGGATCATCTGAGATTTCTAAACACACATCCTCATAAGAGTTGGTGTTGTGTGAAAAGAACCTATCAGACTCCAAATGATTGGTAACAACTGAGCAATAATCATCATCATCGACTAGACCCACTATACTAAATCCTAGTCTTGATCTTGATTGTGCCTCATTGCTGTGTTGTTCCATAAATTTTCAAAATACTCTGACCTGTGCCTGGACCATGTATGAGGCACCAAACCTTTCTATATAAGATTATGAACACAATGCAAGTAAAAGTTAAACGATAATTCCATTAATTCTTTAAATGAATCCTCCTCAAGTTCTACATCAACTTCAGGACTTGAGGATGATGAACCCAAAAAGAATCTCTTCGGCTTTGCATCCATGGAAGACTTAGGGGCTTCCTTAACTACTAAACCTTCAACTTTTTAGGGTAAAAGTGAGGTTAGAGCTAAGGTTCCCAACTACTGCCGATAGTTTCACATACATTTGATTCAAATACTTTGCTTTGTCTAGATGCCCGATCTTCCCGTCAAGTGTCACCTCAATGAAACCCCGAGAGGGGTTGGCTGGTATACTAATCACATTAGACTCATCCTTCGAGCTGGATTCCAAGTCTATGTGAATAGTAGGGGTACTCCTATGAACTAGAACATAACCTTTATTGGCTGATGGCCAACCATGGGGTCTTCCACCTCTGGAACTATCTCTATTTTTGCCTCTGCCTCTGCCTCTGCCTAGTGGAGGTTGAGTCATCCTACCCACATGTCCATATGATGGAATGAACTATGGGTGGAATGTGATATACGGCTCTATTTCTTCTTCAATTCCCCTTTCTTGTTCACTTGGATTTTCATTTTTCTTATCTTTTTCTTCATTTTCTGTTGCATTTGCATTTGAATTTTGTCCAAGTTCAGGAGAAGGGTGTTTTGAGGAAGATAGTAGGTCGCATCCTCATATATTTTAACCACTCTAATTAAAAATGGCTTTTCATCTCCTTTGACATAGTACTCAATCCCATCCTTCCTGAACTTGATGCACGATGGAGGGAGGATGGAATCATCTTGATTGATGTATCCAAGGCCTCGCAAAGAAGTGAATGAAATATTTGAATCAATGATATAAACTTGGCTTCAGTCTTCCAGTAAGCTATCTTCAAAGGTAACACTATGGAACCTAAAGCCCTCTCACCTTGTTCATTGAATCCTCTCAATATCATCTAATCTCCTCAGAGTGTGGAGATGTCGATCCTCAAATAGGCAAGGATCTTTAGACTCGTAATGTTCACCGATGCACCTAGATCAATGAACTCTGGCAAGTTTGAATCTGTTCATGTCCACTATAATGTAGAGGGAACGGTTGTGCATATCCCCCAGAAGTAGGTCTTCATCTGAAAGTGATCCCCTAAGTTTCTTTGGAATAATGTGCCTCCTCACCAATAGCGTTCAGCTGAGCTAAGCATATTTTAGGATCAAGGAGAGTCTTGATTAATGACTCCCTCATCTCTTTGGATAAGACAAGGGCATCATATATGCTTAACTTAGATGACAACTTTCTTAGATGAGAGAGGGCATTGTAGTCCACCTTGGGCTGATCCTCCATAAGCATATCTAAGGGTGGAGCATCCTGTGGAGGGGCTTCTTGATCCTCTAAACCAATGACTTATTTCTCTCTATCTTGAGGTGCTGCCCTAGGAGTAGAACCTTGCCACTATGGAGGTTGACTTTGGTGATCTCTTGTGGCAGGTAATGGAAGATTCTACCTGCACATCATGCTCACCTACAACTTCTCCTATGGGACCCTCGGAATCAGATGATTCCAAGTCTATCTCAAGAGGTGAACCCATAGTATTCAGAGTGAAAATCAACTCTAAATTAGGAGGAGGAAGATCAAAATTATTATAGTTATTATTTATACTTGAAGAGTTATCATTAGGAATAGAAGTAAATAACCCATCAGAAGTGACACACATGTAATTCAAGCTAGCTTTATTCTTCAATTTCTTGGATTTGATAGGAGGTACAAAGTAGAAATTAAGTAAAGTAAGTGGGTAAGGGATTTGATGCCCTTATCCGCCGATACAAGAGTTCTACTAGAAGAAGAAGAGTTAGCTGAAGTAGAAGAGGTGCTCACTGATGTGGTAGCTGCAATGGTAGACTAGAGGCTGGACTCGGTTGGTAGTTGTGCTACTGGACTATCTCAGGCTGGCACATGCTACTGCTGAGCTCCCCCTTTCCCCAAGTTATCCTTAACAACTTGCAAACCTCCTTTGATGTTGGAAGTTTGAGCTACCTCAGGCACCTACAGGAAAAATTTCTTGATTTTATTTAGAATATTCTTAGAGGTATAGGATAAGGAGATATCCCAACCTTCTTTGGTTTTGGAAGGATCGCAAGTATCCCCAAGGATTACCCAATGGAACTGGATGGTTGTTCCACAAGGTATTCCTTCGGGATGACTATAGCACCAATCTTGAAGCTATGTTCAAGCCAATCTTAAATGTGAAGCAATCTTTTAAAATATGACCTAGCATACGGTGGTAGGGGCAAAAGTTGGGATCATGGCTTTTGCTCACTTCCTTCGGTCTCATAGGTTCGGGTAGCTAAAAATTAGGCCTCTTTAAGAGATTCTTAAAGATCTTCTTGATTATCTCCCTCTTAAATGAATAAGGCTTGTTAAGTTTATCCAAAAGAGTAAGTGGACCATATTTACCTGGCGGTGAGTATGTGTACCATTGTTGCTGATGATAAGGTTGAGGAGGAGGCGATGTAAGCCATGGAGGCTGTTGTGGCAACTAGTAGGGCTGCCTCGGTGGTGGTAGAGGAGGTGGAAGTGAAGGCTGCTAAGGTCGTGGTCTCTTGGATTGATCTCTAGCTGGTTGCTTCCCCTTATCTATCACTATCACTATTCCCGACTTCTTCTCATATACCTTCTGCAGCTTTGACTTGGGTAACTGATCTTTAAAAGGAAACTATTTGGCTTCTCCTTGTAGACTAGACCTTATTGATTAACTTCTCAAAAGTATTGATGGTGAAGCCTTTAAGCATGAAGGCAACCGAGCCATGGATATTCTTTAGAAGAATCTCAATGGCATGCTATTCAGATAGGTGTGGCTCATATTTCATACTCAGGTTACACCATCTGAGAATGTAGTCAACAAAGGACTCACCTAGGTGTTGTTGTGCTACAAAAGATCACCTATAGTGACCCTTTGCTGAGCTCCAGCAAACCTCTTGATAAAGAGTTGCTCCAACTTAGCAAATATCTTCACTAAACTATTGGGAAGTTCAGCGTACCAGTCAAATGTCGGGAAGAAGGAGTGAGGCACCACTCCATATGCGGTGTGGATGGAATGGGATCCATCATGCTGGATCATGTGGTCTCTTCTCCCCATATGTGGCCTTCATTTCCTTTGGTAGAACTAGAGGTGTTGAAACATGAATAGGAGACGTTAGACGGGGTAGAGCGGTGTGGTAGAGACACCACCGACTCTCTCTGAATAGGAGCTGCTCTCCTGTGATGGGTAGTTCCCGTAAGCAGAATCTTTGTCTATGATCGGCGTGGGTAGTCTCGTCGGAAAATCAATGAGTGAAAACTGCGACTATGAACCTATCTCTCTGCTTGTAATTTGAACTAAAGTGTGGGCCTCCCTGGCCCTCTTCTGTCGAATATGCTTCTCCATGCTACGGGGGATAACAGATCGCAAATCAAATTGAGCCCCGGACTTAGATCGTTCATAGGCTCCGCCCATTGGCGTAGAAGAACCAGGCGGAGGCTGCATATGACCTCTACTCATGGCGGTATGAACTGACCTCATGGAGGTGAAGTAGAGATCCTCCTAGCATCCTCTCTGTCAGACCCAGAGAGAGGATGGAATGGGTTTGTTGTAACCAGTGGGGAAACCAAAGTGGACAACTCCTCAACAACAGAATGTGTAGCTGCCTCCATCTCCCTAGCGATGCGAGTATGGTACCGCTTTATCATGTGATTCTTGTTCCTCCTTTGGGTCTTGATAGGGTGAGTAGAATAAGAGCTAGACCCAACCTCAAAAGTAGGGGAGACGATCCCTGGGATCAGAAGAACCTTACCCTTTGAGGGTGCTAGTGAGAGGTATAGCCCCGGCGGGGCGACAGAACCAAAGGCGCACAGCCTGCGATGGTATTGATCTGCGGTGTAGGCACCACCACGCATTCCTCTTGGGTGAGGAATATCAAAATCGGGCATGTCAATCATGACTACACGGTCCTTTGTGCTCCCCACTAATAGTGGTGAGGGTGCCCTCCCGCGTATTCCTCACCCCTCAAAACTTCATCCAAAGTGGATGATGATGATAGTCGAGCATGGGAGGTTGGCACATCGGGCGATCCATCTGTGGAAAAGCGTGAAAACATATAGCCATTTCTATCAACTAAAAATTGAACTGAGACTGAAACTGAAACTACCATTGAACGAGAGTCTACAATGTTGAAAATAAACTTGAATCAGATTCCTGTTGATTTTGAATCCGAATTTTAGAAATTGAACCCATACTCAACATCTTGAAAGTGTTAAGTTGGGTTTAAAAGGATTTAGAAGATATTTGATTAGGAAGAGGAATTCTTTGAATATAGAATTCACTTTCAAAAAATTTGGGTATGTTGAAAAGTGGGTTCAAATATTTTTTTTGGAGATGCTTCCATAGGTTCATATTTGAATTTTCATTTTTGATTTGATTTTTTGATTTTTGGAGTTTACTCATTTAGCAAATTTGGATATGCTAAATGAGATGTTTGAAAACAATTTCTTCTTTTCATTTGTTTTCTTTATTTTGTGAATCATTTGTGGTTTGAAAATGGAATTCCCATTTAGCAAATTTAGGTATGCTAAATGAGGAATCCAAGTGTATTTTATTTTGTTTAGAAATTTTTTTTTTTTTGAAAATAGGATTCTTAGCAAACTTAGGTATGCTAAGAAAATCCTAATGTGTTTCTTTTTATTTTTTTAGATTTTGATTTTGAAAAATAGGATCCTTAGCAAATTTGGGTATACTAAGGAAAGCCTAATGTGTTTCTTCTTATTTTGGAGATTTTGATTTGAAAATTAGGATCTTTAGCAAATTTGGGTATGCTAATGAAAGCCAAATGTGTTTCTTTTCATTTTGAAGATTTTGATTTTGAAAAATAGGGACTTCACTTTAGCAAATGGGGTATGCCAAAAATGAAGTTCCAAAAGTGTGTTTAAAATTTTGTTTTTGAAACATGGAGACTTCACTTTAGCAAATGTGGTATGCCAAAATGAAGTTCCAAAAGTGTTTTGAAAATTTTGTGAAATGGAGATTTCACTTAGCAAATTTAAGCTAATGAAATTCAAATGTATTTCAAATTTTGTGAAATGGAGATTTCACTTAGCAAATTTAAGTATGTTAAATTAAATTCCAAGATGTGTTTCAAATTTTTGTGTTTTGGATTTTGGAGACTTCACTATAGCAAATGGGGTATGCCAAAATGAAGTTCCAAAAGTGTTTTGAAAATTTTTGTGAAATGGAGATTTCACTTAGCAAATTTAAGTATGCTAAATGAAATTCCAATATGTATTTCAAATTTTTGTGTTTTGGATTTTGGAGACTTCACTTTAGCAAATGGGGTATGCCAAAATGAAGTTCCAAAAGTGATTTGAAAATTTTTGTGAAAGGCGATTTCACATAGCAAATTTGAGTATGCTAAATGAAATTCCAAGGTGTGTTTCAAATTTTTGTGTTTGATTTTATCTTGAAAATGGGGACTTCACTTTAGCAAATGTGGTATGCCAAAATGAAGTTCCCAAAATTGTTTTGAAAATTTTATTGTGTTTTGTTGATTTTGAAAAGAAAGATTTCCATTTAACAAATTTAGGTATGTAAGATGGAAATCATTTATGTTTCATTTTTCAAAGATGTATTTTCATGTGTGATCATTTCTTTTTAAAAGAGGAAATCCCCACTTAAGCATATATGGCATATGTTAAGTGGCATTTCAAAATAATGTCATTTTATTTGGAAATGAAATCTTCATTCAATAAATTTGGATATATTGAATGGAGATGTTCATATGTGCTTTTTGAAAAAATTTTGATTTTGATTTGAAAATGTCAAAATTCAACCTAACACATGTGAGATGTGTTGAGTGGAATTTCAAAGTTGTGATTTTGGCTTGAAGATCTAACATCCATCCAAAATATTTGGATATATTGAATGGAAAGGCACATCTTCAAATTTTGTGCTTTTTGAAAGCTTAGGAATGTTGGAATTTTATTATTGAAAATGAAGTCTTCATCAAAAATGAATTGAGTGAAGAAGTTCATTTGTGCTTTTTAGAAAAATTATGATTGTTGGAATTTTTTTTTGTAAAGATGATCATACATATAACAATCATAAAGATTGTTAAATGAAGGTGATTTAGGAAAAATTTTTGTGCAAAACATTTTATTTTGAAAAGTAAAATTTTTTATGAAAGGTTTATTTTGTCTTAATTTTTTAGAATGAACATTTCCTTACCATAAAAATGGTAAGGAGGAAGTTTTTGATCATTTTATTTTTATTAAATTTTTATTTTTTACCCATTGGGGAATCCAATGAGGGTTTTAAGACCAACACGGGGTGAGGTCTTAAAACCTAAAGATGTTGGCTAGCTTAACTTAAGGATCAAATAAGCTAAGTGCCAACGAAAGAAAGATAGTCTTGGATTCATACAAAAGTACAAAACCCACTATCGATATTTAGAGACAATGATCATTTACCAAAGATGAAGAGAGGAACCATCCCCAGTGGAGTCACTAGAAGAATCTGTGGGTGAAAAATATATTAAAGCGATCATCATCATCAATCAATCTCCTCCCTCTTCCTCCTTGGTTCTCTCTTCTTATCTTCATCCCTCTTAGAAAGAAAGATGAAGATGAAAGAGAGAACAGAAAGAAAAGAGAGAAAATTCAATATGATGATGATTGCTTCTTTCTTTAAATGGACACCACATAGAATCGCAAGTGTACTTATTAAGGTGATCAGGTACATCGAGGGAAAGGTGTACTATCTCAAAAGATAGAGACACCACCCTACAATAGACCTAATCATCTAAATAAGGACTCAAGGACTTACGGGTCTGCAGGATGATCTACCAGAGATTCTTCCCTTATTTTACAAGGAAAAGTAAACCAAGGTTTATTTTTTTATTGGGTTCGTTAAGTTCCCTATGGAGGCAAGCCCCCGTAGTTAATTACATCCTAAGGAATGAGATTCCTTAGGAATACTCTGATTAAGGTAAATGATCATTGTATCCAAAGATTTCAATAGGTAGGACTATCAATCAATTGATTTATTTTTAGAAAGTCAAGTGGGATCGATCAAGATGAGAGAGTTCTTATCGAAGCCAAATGAAAAATGTAGGGGATGCTTAGGATACTAGGAGGACTAGCAAGCATCCCAAACTACCTTATGGTTGGGCTTTATATTTTTGAAATTGAGTTAATTTGTTTGAGTTGAATTTTTATTAGAATGTAGGGATTATGAAAATGCCTAAGAGGTGAGGATTTATGCTTATGCCCCAAAAAGAAAAAAGCAACCTCAAAAGAACCAAAATCTAGGGAGCTTCGATGAAGGCCAAAATCAGACCTAAATCTAAGGTGAAAAATGGGTATTTGGTTTGCCTCCACAAGAGAGGATAAATCACCCGACTGCTTGGACATATAATCGTCTGGGGGTGGCCGCCAACTAACTCCTCCTATGATTTTAAATTCATGTAGGCAAGTCTTATGTTTTATGCAAGATAGCAAGGTTGTTATTCATTTAGAAAGAGACCAAGTCCTTAAACTCACTCCCTAAGAGACTAGATTATGTAAGGGCATGACAAATGACCTAAATCTAATGCAAATCATATTACATTTTATTTTTCATTTTGGTTAATCATTTGACTTAGGCTATAGGATTGATATGCCTAATGCATGAGAAATAAGATTATGGGCCAAAATTAGCAAGAAGGGGGGAGGTGTGTTTCCACCATGGCTCTCTACAGGTCAAGCCAAGTTCTCTAGCAAAGGTGGAAGCCCTCCAATCAAGAGTAATATGCATTTATGCATGATGTTAGAAAAGAAATACTTATCGAGCTAAGGGGTTACTAATTCTTTTATCTTAATTTTTAACTTAAGCTTTAAGTGAGGTTATGAGTTATTTATTTATAATTTTGAATTGATTAATTTAGTAGAAGATTTATTTTTTTTTAAGAGCCAAATATCATCTAGGACATACATCAAGCAAGGAAGAAACTAGGAAAAGGATGCCATCTTAATGCACAAGCTAAACAAAACATTACACCTTTTATAAAGCTAGTGTAAAAGAATAAAAGGCCAAGTGTGGTCAGGCACCACCGCATAAACTAGAAAATAAATTAGGTAGCCAAGCTCGTACCCTTATACAACCCGGATTATAAATGAATTACAAAAAGAAATTAATGTTATGGGGGTCTTCATTCTTTTCTTCTTTCTTCTTCTTTTCTTCTGTCTTCTTTGGTTCTTTCTTTTGGATGGTTGGAAGGTGGTTGCTCTAAAGGCTTCACATGGTACATAAGATGAGATCTTATGACCAATGCTCATCCTAATCCCCCATAATAATCATTTCAAAATCCTAATTGCAAGAATTACATGAAAAGGAAAAGTAAATCTAACTAACACCTACAAAATAGAGATTAGATAAATGAACCATACAAATCTCAAGCATGTATATTAGCACCCCACACATGGGTAACCAAGTCTATCTGGCCTATAGGATTATGCTTAGGGGTATAAGCACCTGCACAATAAAAGCAGTTATATTTTTATTATAGTGCCCCTTAAGCACAATCCCATGCAGAAAATAATGATTAGACTAAATCATCCTACCATTCATTCTACGCACATACACCCTAACATCTAGACTAAAATAAAATATCACAAAATAAAAGAAAAATATCAAACCATGCACTGCCCTAACCTAAAGCTAGAAGTGGTGACTTAGTATAATGTGTGTGCTTTAAAAGGTTTGTGTGGTATGCTTAGCTATGGCTTTAAAGTTTAGATTCTCTAAGTATGAAAATGTTCAACTTAGATGGGTGGTTTCACTTAAGTGTTTAGTTGATTTGGGTTAATTTTTATTTGTATTTTGATTTGGTTTAAGTGAATCCTACAATTAATTACTAAGTTGTAAAGAGAGGAAAAAGAGAAGAAAACTTCTCTTTCCTTCCCTACCTTAAGTAATTTCTAAAGTAGATTCATGTTTAATTTTGTATAGTGAATGTCTTATTATGTGTTTTAATTAATCCTAAGTTTAGATTTTCCCTAAATAAATCTATTCAAAAAGAAAGGCATTTTAAGATTAAGTAAAGTGAATTAATATCACAAAATACACATCATTTCATTTCTTTCCCAACATGTATAGCATGCATATGAATGGATCCTAAGCATATCTATACATACAAATGAGAAAATTTAGCACACTTTATGATGAATGCTAAGAAATATTACTTAAGAAAATTGGAATGCTTCATGATGCATGATTTTCATTAAGTAGAAAAGAGGGATTTCTTTTATTCATTATTCACAAGCACATGTGTATGTATGAAAAGCACAAGTAAGTACGGCGCCATTGTTAGCACTAGGGGTGTAAGGTACAAGACCTACTTAGGGATACTTAAAGTCTCATGACCCTGAGGTTGTCCAGACTAATATACCACTTTTCTTAAATACAAACACATGTATAAAAGAAATGAATGGGAAAAGAAAGATGCAAAAAGAAGTTAGTATTTATTTGTTTATTTTTTTATGTAATTTATATGTACAAGTGTGGTTGTCCTTCTTAAGTAATAGCATAGGAATGAATAGTAATGAGGTTAGGCAAGTGTTGTGTTCTTTTCAAGTAAACTATACACTTTGCCAAATCCTATTCAAAACTATGCTAAAAGAAAAGAGAAGGAAAGCCACGCTATGCACATCTTCATATTTATATCCACATGCAAGCTTATAAATAATTATAAGTAGCACACTTTCAGTTTTAGGTGTTTGATTTATAGATTTTGAAAATAGTTTTGGATTTAGTAGTGATAATAGCCATTCATATTTTTACTTCAGCCAAAATATGCAATTTGGCATAAAGAAACATTTCATTTTAATTTTGATTTTTTAAAAGATATGGATGCATGAATTTCATATGACATACATATTTAACATGCTAGGAAGAAAATAAAGTGACAAGTAATGAGTTTAATTTAAATTCATTCATCTAATTAATAAAGAATCTTAGATCAAAAGATTCATAGGTCTAAAAAAGATCAATATTCAAAATCAAATTCATTTTTTCTTTCTTTAATGTGTTTTTATTTGAGAGGGATGTTGATTTGCATGGTGAGCTTACCCTTGAAACTAAGGCAAAGAATGTCTCTGCATGGTGCTAGGCACAATTCTTTAATATTTGAGAGAATGATGTGTTTTCACAACATAAGACAAGCTTATTACCAATTATTCAAATGACCCTATCATAGTCTCAAAATATCTTGCCCGAAATACAATGTTGAACATCTAAGTCAAGAAATGGTGATTAGCTCACTAGGATCTCAACATATCCCTCTTTTGTGGAAGAAGATACTTTACTACTTCATGGATATCTTGATCTAGAAATTGTAAAGAAATTTCATTACTACCCTAACAAAGAGAAGAAACCTAAATTAAAAAAAGAGAATTTGATTGAGTATCGAGGAGCAAAAGAATGGAGTTCGAAATACCAAATGCAAATGAAAGTAGATCGATTTTGAAAGTAATGTAAATTCATTCACCCTAATTAATTCCTAAAGATAATCCTATGAAATAAGAAAGTTTAAAGTGAATCAAAGTTTATTTAATGTCATTTTTATTTTGAAGTTTCTTTATGTTTGATTTAGGAAATGTGAAAGAATGTTTGCTGGTCCTAACCCATTTCTCCTATATGTGAGTTGGATTAGTTTGTTCTTAGGATTATTAGGTGATTTTTATATTTTGTTTAGGTTAAGGTGTGAATTAAGTATATTAATTACCCCTTACCTACACCACCTTAGCATACTTAATCAAATAATTATGAGCCAATGATACATAAAACCATACAAGGAATTTAAATCAGCAATGCACCTAGGAAGAAAAGAGTTATTTGGCTCATGATTAATGATTAACTAAACTAAGGGGTTTAATTTAAGTACTTTCATAACCCCTCTCACACATGTGAGTTGGATTTTGATTTTTAATGTACTTAGGTTATTGAACACCTAAGCATCTACCCAAGATAGATTAATTTAAGTTGAAAATTTTAGAATTTTATGAAATTAATTAAGGGGTAATTTAATTGACCCTTAATTAGGTTGGATTAAGGAAGAAAGAGGA
Organism: Cymbidium sinense; assembly: GCA_021442155.1. Lineage (NCBI taxonomy): Eukaryota > Viridiplantae > Streptophyta > Magnoliopsida > Asparagales > Orchidaceae > Cymbidium > Cymbidium sinense. The sequence continues at coordinate 189,264,106 of CM038221.1, forward strand.
TTTAATATCTTTAAGTATCCCAAAATTATTCCCTAAATCTCATATTCATGCAAAACTTAATTGACTCAATGGGGTTTGACCACTAATTATACCTTTAATTGATTAATTATACTAAGAGGTGATTGGAATGAATTAGAAATTTCTCACAATTCAGCCACCAATAAATCAAGAAATTTAATGGAGGTAGAGTCATCCACTATGCACAAGTTTGGGACTAATCATGGAGTAATTAGAGGGTAATTAGCAAAATAACATTCATAATAAAATCCAAATCTAGAGAAAAGCACTATTTAAAATCCATTGATTTTAGAATATTTATGTTCAATTATCTATCCAGCAATTTATTTCATATTTTTCCATTTCTTTAGGTTTGATATGATTTGAAGTTTTCATGATTAATTGGTGATTTAATAGCCTAATTACATGTTTTAATCCGTGCATGGATTCTTGGCGCGCATCTTTCCACATGTGCGATGGGATTTAATGTTAGTACATAGAGATCAATGGCTTACTCTATGTCATCAAGGATGACCAGATCCACGATTCTAAAGAAAATTTGTGGGATTTGATGTCTTTGATCATTCATCCATCCAAAATGTGGATGGATGGCCCTTCTATATTTCCATGGGAGAGGACATTTCTTGAAGTGAGCTTGATTGATCTGGTTATTGAACTCAACCCACACCATCACCATGCAAGGGATATCATATCCAGCAGATTCAAGTGAAGATTCTCTTCACAAGGATAAATTTGTATGCTTGGATTTACCTCAAGTGATTGACTTTCGTTCATGGAGAAGCTTAGTGGAAGAAGCTTTGTTGAGAGTATGAGGCCTTGAGATTGGATGAATCCTCCTAGGGACCAAGCTCCCCTTCAAGTAAGCTCGGTCTTGATCAAGAGTAGTCCTCCCTTACCTTTGGAGCTTATGTGAAGGCTTGCATGAGTTTGATTGAGCTTCCTGATGAAGCTTGCAAATTCAATTGGCTTGGTTGGGTCTAGTTGGCCAATCGAGGCTTTGGTCAAATTTTGATTTTGACTTGACCCATTGGTTTCAACAATTTGGCTTAGATCAAGTTTTGACACATTTTACTTTTTTTAGGTCAAGTTGAATTGGGCTAGGTTGGCTCTGTTGACTTGGTCAAGTAAACATTGATCATGAATGAGTTTTGATCCATGGTTTCAATCAATTTGGCCTTTATGGATTTTGGCTAGTTTGATTTCATTTAGCTAAGTGTTGACTTGGTCACCCTTAGGTTTGACTTGTTTGACCCAATTTGAGTAATGATCATCTCATGATGATTATTGATCATGATGAGAGGCTTAGATGGGCTTAGTTCAATCCAATTTGGTTAGGATAATTTGGCTCATAAGGGTACTTTAGGTCACTTTGGGTCAAGTGAGCCTAAGTAGGTCAAATGGCTTGGTAAAAGCTTGATTTGAGTTTGATTGAACTCACATATGGACTCATGATTGAAATATAAATCCATTTGCAAGTGGTTTGAAGTCAAATGAGTTTTGATTCATTTAACAATTTCAAGTTCAAAGGGTGAACATGAACTTGATTTGGGTTTGATTTTTGAATTTAGTTTTGGTTTAGTGATTGAAGTTTGATTTGGATTTGATTGAAGGATTGATAATCATGAAGAAAATCATTTGTTTGATTTGAATTTGATTTGGCTAAGTTCAAGAGTTTGACTTGAAAGGCTTAAGTTGAATTTTGAGTAGATTTGAGTTTGATTTTTGGAATGGGTTTTGGATATTTGAATTTATATTTCATTTATATATGTGAATATAAATAAGTTGTGAGAAAATTTTATGAGTTTGAATTGATTTTGGCTAAGTCCATAAGAGGAAATCAAAGTGACTTAGGAAAGATTTTTGGAATTTGATTTGGATTTCAATCATGAGTTTCAATCATTTGGAATTGATTCATGATTTGAGAAAATCCATTGAATTGATTCAAAGTTTGATTGAGAGTTGAAATTTATAAGTTTGGAGTTTGACTTGAAAGAAGGAAGTGACGATTTGGTTCAAGCTATAGGGTAGGCAAATTTCCCCACAGGCATAACCTATTCCTATGGCTAACTCTTCTAAGTCTTTAGGGTTAGGTTGAGTGTCCATCTAATCACTAGATGTGTCTTGAGACTAAGGAACTCTTAAAGTCTAAGAGAAGTCCTATGTCTAAGATGGAGAGGTTGAGAACTCATTCTAAAAATGAGGTCAACAATGAATTAATTTGATTTAATGAAAAGTAATTAGGTTAATTTTATGAATTGATTAAGTTGAACATGGATTAAATTAATTAATTAACCCTTAACTATGTTACCTTAAGATAATTGATTAAATAATTATGAGCTAATATTATATGCAAATAAATTAAAAAGTAAATAGAAATGCTCCTATGAAATGAATGGGGCCTAATGCAATTAGCTCATAATTATTTAATAATTATGCTTAAGAAACTCACTTAATTACTTTTATGATTTTCTCACACATATGAGCTAACCATAATTTCATTAGCTCTCTTTAGGTTTTTGAACACCCAAAGAACTACCCAAATGGATTAAGGGAAATCAAATTTAATTAATTTAATTAAGTTCACCAATTATCTAATTAAGTCCTAATTATCTTTAATCAACAATATGGAATGGACTTAGGGAAAGAGACAAAGAAGGAATCCTAAGTCTCAATCTCTAAATCTTTTCAAATAGTTGATTAAATTCTGATATGATTTGGGTTTTGATTGATTAATTAATTAATTAATTAATGAGTTTTAATTAATTAATTTTTAAAGAGAATGAAGAAAACTTTAGGAAAAGATTGGAAGAAGGATCCCAATCCATTTCCCTAAGTTTCTCCACTATTAATAGAGGCTAATGAACTTAATTAATTGATCAATTCATTATTATTTGATTAATTATCATTAATTAAGCTAAGAGAGTAATTAAGGCCTAATCAATCAATTTATAATTTACTAACCAATAAATTCCAAGAAAAATAGGGGAGGTAGAGGTCATCCCCCTAAATAACTTCTGAAAGTTTGGAATTAATTGGATAATTAATTAGAGAGTAATTAGGCTAATTAACTTTTAAATTAAACCTTAATTAAGCCTAAATTACTTTTAATAATAATTTTAATTGATTCCTCTCTGAAATACCTTTACAATGAGCTATCATTTGTATTTTTTGGATTCTTCTATAATTAATTATGAATTATGAAAGTTTCAGAATTAAAAATTAATTAAACAACCCTAATTAAACCTAATCGCCGGTGCCACGTGGCGCATTGATGTCACGCGCTTTCCACGTGGCGCCACGGGATGGGTTCTTTAAATTGTCACATATGCACGCCTCATTAGCTGGTGGCGGATGCAGTATTGATCCACCGTCCGATCTTGGATCGGACGGCGCAGATCAAATCTGAGGCTTAAAAGGGAAATTCATCAGCTCTAGCATGATCTAATCAGAGCCGTCCATTCCAATCATATAGAACAGATGGCTCGTGATCCTTCCACTACACAAGAGGTGGAAGATGGAACCCGTCCGTTGTCTCTTGTGCGATCTAAGCTCACCAGAGCTCGGATTGGCTCCAAATCAAGTCCACACCTTCGCACGAAGGATCCAAAAGGATCCAATGGCTATGATCAACTCACATTCATGTTCACTTCACAAAATACCAACCAAAAATGAGCTAAGGATTGGTTTTAAAGGCCTCACTGGAGCTATGACAGGCAGTTTGAGTGATTGAGGAAGCTTTATCTAGTAGAGATGAGGCCCTACTAAGCGGCAATTGCTTTGGTTTGAGGTGGATTGCTCTTGAGACCAGGATCATCATATTTGGTGTTCCGATCTTGATGGAACTCATGCTTAGAGTGGATTTAGAGCTCGAGAAATGGCTTCAATGGCTTCAACGACACACGAGGATGGTGTGTGCAAGTTTTATTGAAGTTTGGTTGAGAGGTAGATGAGTTTGAATCAAGGGAGGCCTCCCCTATTATGGTTATGCACGGGAGAAGGAAATGCGAGCTCGGGAGGCTTTGGAATGCTCTGAGGAGGGCAGTAGGATTTCATTTCTTACTTGGGAGCTCAGTCGAAGTGAATTGACCCTATTTTTGTTTGAATTAAGGGGGTATATCCCCTCAATTGCTGAGATGGACGGACGGGATTCAATCCTATTTTCTTAATGGCCAGCCCCTGTCAAACCACTGGACTTGTTTCCATCAGGTCCACATGGCTCACCGGGAGTGTGGGAAGGCTTGGGAGGAGTCTCAAGGCTGATATGGGCAGGTGGTGGATGATTTGGTTTCCTTTGTCCATGGGGTGTTCAATTTGGAGTGAGGGGGAGGAGATTGGGTTTCCTTTGGTCCATGGCTAATCCTAATGTGCTTAGAGTGGGCTAGGAAGATTAGGCATACCCCATTTGGCAATTAGATGGCTTCCCATGTGATGGGAGAGTGGACTTTGCCAAATGGGGGAGGAATCATATGTGGGGAGGTTTGTCCAATGGCTAATCCCTTTGGGTGGGACCCACTTTGCTTATGGACAAATTTTGGGCTGACATAGGGTCAACTTGGGTCTAGTTTGGTGAGCCACAAAGGTCCCATGGGTCAGTTTTGGGAGCATAGGCATCATTTGGTCAAATGGGTTCATATGGGTTCATGTTGGGTTGGGTTGAGCAATTGGTCAAATTGTCAAACCAAAGCTTGGTTAGGTTCAAATGATGATTTGAAGAGTTTTAGTTCAAGTGGTTTCAATCAATTTGGCTTAGGTTTGATTTGGCTCACTTGGATTCAAATAGGCCAAATAGGCTAAGTTGACCAATTTTACCAATTTTATCAAATTGGGTTGGGCTAGTGTTGATTCAAGTTCAATTGGTTAATTGAAGGTGATTGTAGGCTTTGGTTTGATTTGATTTGGGTTTAATTTGGATTTTGGCCAATTTGACCTTTTAGGTCAATTTGAGTTAGGTTGGGTCAAGTTGACCAATTGGTCAAATTGGGCTTAATTATGGCTTTAGTCAAGTTCAATAAATGATTTGGAATGAACTTGAGCCATTGGTTGCAATCAATTTGGGTCAAATCATGATTTGACCCATTTTGGCATTTTAGGCCAATTTTGGTCAACTTAGGTCAAATGGTCAATTGGACTTGGTTTGACTCAATTGAGGGTTTGATCATGTTCAATCATTGATTATGAATTAGTTTAAATCAATGGTTTCAATCAATTTGGTATATGGTGGGTTTTGGCTAGTTTAGGTTTCATTTTGGCTAAAGGTTGACCTGGTCAAAGGACCAAGTTGACTTGGTTTGACACAATTCAAGGTAGTTAATCACCATAGGATGATTGTTGATCATGATATGAGGTTTGGATGGGCTTAGTTCAATCCAATTTGGGTTGAATTAGAACTTGGCTCAAAAAGGTCATTTAGGTCACTTTAGGTCAAGTAGACCTAAATGGGACAATTGGTTTGATTTTGATTTGATTCAAGTTTAGTTGAATTCCTATATGAGCATAGGATTGAAATATAAATCCAACTGCAATCAATTTGGGGTCTAATGGATTTTGGCTCATTTGAAATTTTCAAGTCAAAAAGACTAACTTGGGCTTGAATTAGGTTGACTTGAGTTTGATTTGATAATTGTATTTTATGTTTATATTTGGCTAAATGATTGAAGGAATGATTAATTTAAGAGAAATTTCATTAGTTTTGGCTTGATTTGGATTGGATTTAGCCAAGTTCAAGAAATGAGCTAAAACAGCTTAAATTGGGTTTTGGTTTAATTTTGGATTTGGTTTTGGATATTTGGATTTATATTTCATTTATATTTGGGAATATAAATGAAGATATAAATGATCCATAAGAAAATTACTTGAGTTTGGAGTGATTTGGAAGCAAGTTTGACCAAGCTTAAGGATGTAGATCAAAAGGGCTTAAGTAGGGAATTGATTTAGTTTGATTTATTTTTGGTCATTTGAGGGTGGGTTTCATTTATATTTGTAAATATGAATGAATAATTGATTTATAAAAAAAAACCAATTGATTTTGGGTTGATTTTGGGTTAATATTTGATTAAGTTTATGGAGGTAGGTCCATAGGGCTTAAAAAGGAATTTTAGCTTGGTTTGATTTAGTTTGATTTGGTTTTGGCTATCTGAGTTTGGATTTCATTTATATTTGTGAATATAATGAAGGAATAATTGATTAATAAATAAATCAATCAAACTTGGGATAATTTGGATTGATGTTTGACTAAGCTTATGAGAGTGGGTCATAAGGCTTAAGAGGAAAATTTGATCTTAGATTTGGTAAATGATTGAAGGATTGAATTAATCTTTGAGAAAATCAATTGAATCAGGATTGATTTGAATTTGGTTAATGTTAAGTCCAAAAGATGTGATCAAAGGGCTTAGGAAGGGTTTTGAATTTAATCAGGGGGTTTTATGGAGAAATCTTGAGCTTGAATTTGATCATGGGATTGACTACAAGTCTTGGAAATTTGGTTTGGTATGAATTTGAGGTTTAGTTTGAAGGAAAGCATGGATTGGGTTTAGGGTATAGGGTAGGCAAGTTTTCTTAAGTCCTTAAGGCATAACCTACTCCTATGGCTAACCATTATAAGTCTCTAACTTGGTTAAGTGTTCACCTAGTCATTAGAAGTATATTAAGAATAAGGAACTCTTAGTTTCTATAAGAGTCCTAGATCTATGATGAGGAAGTTGAGAACTCACTCCAAAAGTGAGGTCAACACTCTCCCAATATCATTTCAATCTTGCATTGGAAACAACCTTTGGTCGCATCTCAGTTGGGTCTTTCTAGTCAAGAGTACATTTGGAATCTCTTATAGTAGACTTCTTTTTCTTATTTGTTTTATCAATTGGAGGTGAAATACCACTTAATATAGAATCAACATTATCAAATAATTTCTTTAAAAATCCAACATATACTATTCAGCTTCCTTATTACCTTGTGATGTGGTGCTTATTTGATATGAATATCTACTAATGTATTTCTGAAAAATAATGCCAGTAGGATTTCCATCATTACTTTGTAAATCTTGAAGTATTTGTAAGCGCTATCAAAGTAAATATTCTTCTTTTCTCTAGAAGATCATCTCATGAGAAGATACTTCTCTGGAATCCTCACAATATCTTCTAGACTCAAGACTCTAATGCAATGGACACATAGTAATCCCATCATTTTAAATTTTTTATAACTACAAGTTATATTCAAACATGCCTTGTCCAACTAAGTAGTCAATGTCTTGCAAATGTTAGTTTTCTAAGTTTCTTATCAAATATTCTATGGGAGTGTCATTTGAGACATTTGCTACTAATCCACCCACTCCATGCAAAAATTATTTTTCAAAAAAATTTGTAAAGCTTCCTTGTGTAAAACATAACAACTTGCTTCAATATAGGACTACTTTTAATAATTGGAATAATTACTGACTGGCTACACTTGAAATCTTCATCATATTCATTATGTCGCCATGTGTCCATAACCTTCTGTAATCCCAAAAAATAATTAGTGATGGAGCTTGTTGGTTTAGAGATTCCATGGCATACATTATTCATGGACACCTGTTGCATTGAGAAAATACCCATGGAGAATATATCTTTATTGAATGTGGTAGACCACTAACTTCTAATTCGATATAGCTTAGCTAGCCAAGCATGGTCTTGTAAATTCCCTTTTTCTAGCATCTTAGACAAAGCTTGATCAAACACTTCTTTTGAATCGCATTTACTCATGCATGTATAGAAGAGACTCTGTACTGTCTTACTACTATTAAAGCAATGTACCTTCGAAGGAGCTTTCATAAAATATGTCATTGGCACAACCTATGGAGAGTATGAGGTAATGCAATTTCAATGGCTCTTGCCATTGCTCGATCTTGATCAGTGAATATTGTTATAGGGTGCCTCTCATTCATTAGCCGGAGAAATATTTTAAATAGCCATGTGAATGACTCAATTATCTCTTCAGATAGAAATGTTACTCCAAATAAAATATTTTGTCAATGATGGTTGACTCTAATAAAAGGTACACATACTAGATTATATTTATTTAGTCGATAACTTGTATCAAAAATTATGACATCCCTAAAATAGTCATAGTCTATCCTTGACATGTCATCGCCCCAAAAAAAATTCACCAACCTAACTCATCAACTTGGACATCCCATGCAAACATTCCGCTTTAGCTTGTCTTTCCTTGAATAATTGTATTAATGCATTAGTATCACCATTCACTATCCTTGATCTTCTTTCTTTATGAATATAATTGAAAGCATCTCTTTTTGTAAAACCAACATTCTCAACTCCGCCAACTTCCTCACTAAGATAGCTAAATGCATCAATTGCTCTAATTCCAACCTCTATCATTGACTTCAACACAACCTTCTCTTCACTGATGCCTCTGTAAGATCTTAGAAAATGTAGGTCATCAGGCTTTGCTAATGGATGATTATTACTTTCTATAAATTTTTTAACCTTCCAATTCTCATCTAAATCAATTAAAAATCTATTCATGGCAGGACAGCCGGTCCTAGTATCTATTTTCTGAAATTTAACTGAGCAATTTAGAATGAGACCCTTTTTCAAATGTGCTTTTGCACAAAAAAATCTTTTGATTTCAAATTCTTTGAGTTTGACCAATAGCTAGCATGATCCTTCTAATACTAAATCAGTTTGATGTGCATAATCACAATAGAGTTCATATGCCTCCTTTTCAATGTGAATAATAGTGCCAAGGAGTTTTCCTACAATTAGTTCATGAGACATAACAGCTTCATTGTTGCACCAATGTTTTGCCTCATTCACCTACACAAACACATACACGTATTATGAAAATCTATATAACATGTATAACTCTGAACTCAAATCAGCTTATAATACCATTTATATCCATTATTGGAAGTCCCACAGTGGTTTAATTTTTTAAGGGTCTACACTCTAGAGTGTACATAGCATAAACATGGAAAACTATACCAAAATCACCCAAATTCTCATGGAAAGAACTCAAAGTAGCTTATAATAGCATTTAGAAAGATATATGAAGTCTAAAGTGGTTTAAAATTAAACAAATGAGTGTACACTCCGGAGTGTATAGAGTATGTACATGAAAAACTACACCAAAATCATCCAAATCCTCATGGAAAGAACTCAAAATAGCTTATAATAGCATTTAGAAAGGATATAGGAAGTCCTCTAGTGCTTTAAATTTAAAAAATGGTGTACACTCCAAAGTGTACAGTGTGTACACATGAAAAATTACTCCAAAATTACCCAAATCCTCAGAAAGAACTCAAAGTAGCTTATAATAGCATTTAGAAAGGATATATGAAGTCCCACGTGATTTAAAATTAAAAAAAGGTGTTCACTCCAGAGTTTATACATAAAAAATGCACCAAAATCACCCAAATCCTCTTGAAAAGAACTCAAAATAACTTATAATAGCTTTTAGGAAGGATATAGGAAGTCTCACAATACTTTAAATTTAAAAAATGGGTATACACTCTAGAGTATACACATGAAAAACTACTAAAATTACTCAAATCTTCCATGAAAGAACTCAAAGCAGCTTATAATAGCATTTAGAAAAGATATAAGAAGTCTCACAGTGGTTTAAAATTAAAAATAGGTGCACACTCCAGAGTATACACATGAAAAACTACACCAAAATTGCCCAAATCTTTCTGGAAAGAACTCAAAATAGCATTTAGAAAGGATAAATCCCCCAATGCTTTAAAATTAAAAAAGGGTGTACTTTATAGTGTACAGAGTGTGTACATGAAAAACTGCTCCAAAATTACTCAAATCCTGCTAGATAAAACTCAAAGTAGCTTATAATAGCATTTAGAAATGATATAGGAAGTCCCATAGTAGTTTAAAATTATAAAAAATTAGTCCATAGTGTATAGAGTATACACATGGAAAACTACACCAAAATCACCCAAATTCTCTTGAAAATAGCTCAAAGCAGCTTATAATAGTATTTAGAAAGGATATAGGAAGTCCCACAATACTTTAATTTAAAAAAAGTGTACACTCCATAATGTACAAAGTGTACATATGAAAAATTGCACCAAAATTATCCAAATTGTTTTGGAAGAACTCAAAACAGTGTACGAAATTGTTTCTTAAAAAGAATTTCAAAGAAGATCAATAAGTGTTTTAAAATAACTATATATATATATATATATATATATATAACTGTGTAGAAAATTTACCGATGCATTCATATTTATGACATTATTCACTAAATTGGTCACCATATCCATCTTCATAGTTTTTTTCTCAATTAAAATGAAAGATTTTTGTTTCTCTTATCTCCAGTTCATTTAAAAAAAAATATGCTTATTCTTTGTTTGAGTGCCCTATATCCATTTATATATAGGACATTTAAATTTCTCCCATGCAAATATGTAACGGCATCTAGCGCGAAAATGGCAACCAACAGTGCAATCCCATTGTTTTAACTGGTCGGGTCCAGGTCATGTTAAAAGCATCTGGTCCCGCCATTACCGCGTGGTAAAGTCAAAAACCAATATTAGAATAAGAATTTATTCAAAATTTAATCCAAACTTAATAATTCAGATATTTAGTTAAATAAGGTAACAAATAAAGAGAAAATAATCAAATTCAAATAATATATATAGTTTAAATTAAAGAATAAAAATAATGCAAATTAAAATTTAAATCAACAAAAAATATCAAATAATATTTAAATAAATTTTGGTTAAAAATGAAGTATATGATGAAACACTTAAAAATAAAATCAAATATTGAAAAAATGATGTGTGGAGAAATATTTTAAGAAAGTGTAAATAATTTAATTAATAAATGTTTAAAAAACTAATGTATGATTCCAAACAAAAATAATATTATATAATTTATGAAATGAAGTCAAAACTTGATCCAACATAAAATAAAATAATTTATTTTAAAAATAAAATTTAATTTAATTGAAAAAAAGTTAAAAACAAGTCCAAAAATAATTTAATGAAGTTCTAAGGGGTCACCTCCTAGTGGAATGTACCAACCCTTTAAAGAATATGGATGATCTATGACTACCCTATCAAGTCTATACATAATCATCTTATGGTTGTAGAAGTAACAATTATAGTCCTTTTAAAGAGTCTCAATGAACTTATTGATCAATCATGACTTGTGATTAACAAGTATTGTAGTACAATCCCTTCCTTTATTAGTGAACCCAAAAGAATTATAGTCCAATCTCATATGCTTATTATCAAGGTCCATTTCCTCTTATTCATAGAGTGACATCAAGTCAAGTTTGAGCATATTAGTTTGAACTTAAACAAAATTATAAATAAATTTTTGAATCAAATCTAACATAAAATTTAAATCATTTAAGTAGACTTTACTTGATTTGAAATGATTTAATTTTGAGTTGATTTGAAATTAATTTTTAATTAAGTTTATACATAAATATAAATACTACACCAAATGTCAGGCATGTATTAAGCTAATATGTTATATGTTTTTAAAATTATTTATTTTGAATTGACTCAAATTATATTTAAGCTAGTCAAAGTTGTTTAAAATCAATTCAATTTAATTTTTGGCCCAAAGTAAAACTAAAAAGTAAGTTAATATCAAACCAAGTCAATTTTTGAACAATTTTTAAACAATTTTGAGTTTTTTAGCATCTTTTTTTAATCATTAAGAAAGATTGAACACAAACTTGATTGGGTTTTAGAATAAGAAATGATTTCTTTTAGGGTCATTTATATACATAGCATATATTTTTTTTATATATTTACATATTTAATATTTAAAGTTTTATATTTACATAAATAACACACAAATATATAATATTACTTCAAAAATAGTACTATTATTAATTTTTTAAAAGTGAAATACATCTTTCTATATATAGAAAAAGTACTATGTTTATAAATATGTGTGCTATGCATGTAAATTTCCCTTTCTTTTAAAATAATATGGGATGGGGATAGACAAGCCATCTAAGAATTATCCCTTTGAGAAGGAGTAAGAGATGGAATGAGCTCTTGATAAATAATCTTCTCATTTGATAACCCCTCCATGATAATAAAATTTATGCATTTGATATGAGAGAAAAAGTTGAAAGTGGCTTGAATAATTATCTATGAAGAAATATTCTTCAATTAAAAGAAAAATATTTAAAATTAATATTAATAATCATTTTATTAAATTGGCTTATAAAGATCTTTTCTAAGCAAAAATAGTGGAAAATCATTTAAATTCATTGATTTCATTCAAAATAATATATATATTGAATTTGTGATTGATCTTATTGTTGACCTCACTTTTGAAGTGAGCTCTCAATCTCCCCTTCTTAGACTTAGGAGTCTTCTAGACACTAAGACTTCTTTAGTCATAAGATACTTCTAGCACTTAGGAGAACACTTAACCTAAGCCTAAAGACTTAGAAGGGTTAATCATAGGATTAGGCTATGCCTTAGGACTTCAAAATTCACCTACCATATAGCCTAAACCCAATCCATGTTCACCCTCTCAAAACCAAACCTCAAACTCAGTTCAAAATATCAAATTCAAATCCAAATCTAAATCCAAATCAAATGATTGAAATCTATAACAAATTCCAAATCAAATCAATTCAAACCAACCTAAGCCCTATGGTTTTACCTTAGCCTTAGCCAAAGTCAAATCAATCCAAACACAATTGATTTTCCCAAATATTAATTCAACCCTTCAATCAATCAATCAAACTTACAATCAAACTCAATTCCAAAACTAGATGATTGAAACCCAAAAATCAAACTCAAAATCCCTCTTAAGCCATGTGATCAGTTTCATGAACTTGGCCAAAATCCTATCCAATTCAGCTCAAAATCAATTGATTATCTCATAGCCAATTTATATCTTCAATCATCTTTCTAAATATAAATCAAACATACATTCAAATAATCAAAATTAAATCAAACTAAATCAAATTAAATCAAAACATTTCCTAAACCACATGAACCAACCTTCATGAGCTTAGCCAAATCTTAACCCAAATCACCTCAAATTTAGTTAATTTTCTTATAAATCAATTATATCTTCAATCATCTTCTCAAATATAAATAAAATATACATTCAAATGACCAAAACTAAATCCAAACTTAATTGAATCCAAATCTAAACCCTTTAAGCCTATTTTATGGACTTAGCCAAATTCCATTCAAATTCAAGCCAAATTCAATTGATTTTCTCATAAATCAATTCTTCCTTCAATCACCATTACAAATATAAATGAAACCTACAATCATCAAACCAAATCAAAATCAACCCAAGTCAAACCCAACCTAGCCATTTGACTTGAAATATTCAAATGAACCAAAACTCATTTAAACCCAAACCAATTACAATTGAATTTATATATCAATCCTAAATCTATATATAAATTCATCTAAATCAAACTCAACCCAAAATCAAGCAACTAAACCCAATTGGCTCACTTGACCCAAAGTGAATAATTTGACCTATATAAACGAAGTTTCAATCCTGTCCAAATTAGATTAAACCAAGCCCGTCAAAATCTCATAATATGATTGTTGATCACCCTAGGATGTTCAATTGTCATAAATTGGGTCAAACCAAGTCAATCTCCTTTAACCAAGTCAACCCCTTAACCCATATGAATTCAAACTAGCCAAATTATAATCTAAGCCAAATCCATTGAAACCAATGATTCAAATCAATCCAAAACCAATATTTGAACATGACTTGACCTTCAATTGAGCCAAACCAAGCCTAATTGGCCCTCTTGACCCAAGTTGACCCAAATTGACCAAAATGGTGAAAATGGGTCAAATCAAAATATACATCAAATTGATTGCAACCAATGGCTCAAGTTCATTCCAAATTGATTATTGAACTTGACCAAAGCCTCAATTGAGCCCAATTGACTCACTATACCCAAATGACCTGTTGAACCCAACTTGACTTAAAGGGTCAAACCAATTTAAAACCCAATCAAATCCAAATTAAACTCAATCAAAGCCTACAAAATATCCTAAATGACCAACCAAACCCAAACCAAGCCAATTTTTTCAATTGGGTCAAATTGGTCAACTTGACCCATTTAACCCAAATGAACTCAAATGAGCAAAAACCAAAACTAAATCAAATTGAACCAAATCAATGACACCAATACACTCCAAATTGTCATATGAACTTGTCTCAACCCTTAGTTTGACCCAATTTGATCAATTGATAAACTTGACCCAACCTAACCCAATTTGACATAAATGGGTTAAATTGAGCCAAATTGAACCTAACCAACTCCAAATGACATGAAATTTGGGCCACCCACTTTTGACTCATTTCAAATCTACCCAAATCAAATCCAATGCTAAATTTCCATCCTACCCTTGGGCTAGGGGTATCACATGAGGCAAATCACCCATGTAAGTGGTCATTTCCATTCCTTGACCACTTGACACTCTCTCATTGGTCCACCTAGGCTCCTAGGACAGACTAACCTGACCCAAAGGTGCTTTGGTAGGCCATGACCCATGGGGAGGTGAAATGACCTCACCTCCCCCCATTGGAGCATTTGAAATCACCAAGAACACCCCTATCCCTCTTGGAAGCCACCTCCCATGCCTTGGCCACTCAAATCGAGCCACCTAAGGAGAATCCCTGCCATTCCTAGCCATCACCCACAACCAAGCATCAAGAAAAAGTTAAACTAGCTCGAGTCATCCGATCCAAGGGAAGGGGGGTATACACCCCCTCATTTCCACTCAATCTCACATATTTTCATTCCTCAGAGCCCTAGCTACCCAAGACGAGCTACCAGAGACTTTCCCCAAGCTCCTAACCTCATCCCACATTCCCCACTCTCAGATTTCTTCAAGCCGAAACAAGGGAGCTTCCCATTCAATCCCATTTGCTCAAGGCTTCACCAAAGTACAATTAACTTTGCACACACAATCCTTGGAGGTAGTCGAGCAAGAATGAATCACCTTCCTAGCTTTGCGACAGCCGGAGGGTGGACTTCAATCAACACCGACCACCTACATCTCGTGCATTGGCCTTCCGAGCAAACCACCTCAAATTGGAGGTTGTGCTGATCAGTAGAGCTTCGTCTCCACTAGACGAAACTTCCTCAATCAGATTTGTCACCAGTCTTGAGCTCCGGTGAGGTATGCCATTGAAACTGATCCTTGTATGAAAATGAGTTAGAGCTTTTCGAAGGAAACTTGCATCTTGCACAATCTTGGTTGTTGGATCCCTTCGGATCCTCCTTGCAAAGGTGTGGGATCAATTTGAGATCGATCCGAGCTTGGGTGAGCTCGAATCAATCGAAGGAAGGCAGACGGTGTCCGTCTTCCATCGATCGATAGACGAGGGATCACGCACCGTCTGTTCCATGTGATTGGAATGGATGGTCATGATTAAATTTGATATACTTATCCATTTTAATCCTTTAGCGCGGGATTAATGGTCGTGGCCGCAAGAAAATCGTCGCCCGCCACACCTGGCGATGACTAGGATTATGTTTAAGTAACCAATCCCACGACACCATGTGGAAAGCACACCACGCGTGTGCCGACGGGTTTAGGGGTTAATTAGGCTTAATTAATGTATTTTAATGGCTGAAACTTTCTAAAATCATAACTAATTGTAGAAAAATCATAAAAATACAAATAAGCACTTATTTTAAAGGTATTTCAGAGAAAATTTATTTAAAATATTATTAATCAATTTTGAATAATTAAAGTTTAATTAAGATTTAATTACAAAATTAATTAGCTTATTTACTTAATTAATTAACCCTAAATTTTATGGGTTAATTCAATGGGATGACCTCTGCCTCCCTAATTTTCTTGGGATTTGTTGCTTAATTAATTAGGAAATTAACTAATTAAGCTTTAATTATCCTCTTAAGTTAATTAATCATTAATTAATCACATGAATAAAAAAATGTCAGTTAATTAAGTGTTTAATCTCTATCCAACAGTAAGTGAACCTATGGGATGGGATTAAGATCTCCTCCTTGATCCATTTCCCTAAGTTCATTTCTTTAATAAAATTAATCAATGACTAATTAATTAATTAAGTCACTTAATTAATAAATTTGAAATTATGATCATAATCAAAACTAAATTAATTAAGTTTTAGGTAGCCCTTTAGGTGTTGAATAACCTAAAGAAGTTTAATGAAATTATGATTAGTACACATGTGTGGGAAAAATATAAAATAATTAGTTAAGTTCCTTAGCTTAATTAACCATTGATTATGAGTCAATTGCATTAGGCCCCTTTCATTTCTTAGGTTCATTGCTAATTTTTTTTCCAATGCATATGCATACTATGTTGGCTCATAATTAGTTAGGTAATTATGTTAAGGTAACATAAGAAAGAGTTAATTAATGGAGTTAATGCATATTATAACCTAATTAACTCATAAAATCAACTTAATTACATTTTATTAAACTAAATAAATTAACTAATATGGGAATGGGTTAGGATCAGCAAACCTTCTCTCACATCCTCAAATCAAATCAAAACATGAAATTTAAAATGACATTAAAGAAACTATGGTTTATTTTAAGTGGTTTTATTTGATATGATTGTTCTTAAGAATTAATTTGACTAAATGAAATCATGTGTTTATATTCCTTTATTCATTTCCAATCATGTTAAATGTTGTATGCCATTTAAGATCAAGAATTCATCTTTTTAAAATTAATTAAACCAAATAGTTTTCTTTTATATGAGCTTGCATGCATTGAATTAATTCATAATATGTGTGGCTACTATCACTAATAAATCTAAATTACTTTATAAAGTTTATAAATCAATTATATTGGTTAAAGTGATAATAGTTATGAACATATATGTTTGCATGTGCTTATAACATAGACATATGAAGCAAAGTTTTATTTTCCTTAATTCATATGTAGTTTTACATGTATTTGAATGTTAATAAGTATATAGTCTAGACATCCCGGGAACACGAGGCTTTAGTTAACCCCAAGGAGGTCATTTGATTTCTTCACTTCTCTGGTTAATAGTGACACGTACTTATTTGATTTCATTTACATGTGTTCCTACATTAGAATTTGGATAGAGCTTTGCTCCATATGCATAAATGTTTCAATCAAATAAAAATACAAGCTTTGCATAGTTTTCCTTCCTTTATTTCTGTATACACCCATATGTATTTGAGAAAATTGAGTGTTAAGTCTGGATATCCCGGGAATACAAGGCTTTAAGTAGCCCCAAGAAGGTCATTTGATTACCTCACTTTCTTGGTTAACAATGGCACGTACTTGCTTATATTTCTTATACATGAGTGTGTATATTTAATTATGGAATTAGAACCCCTTTTCTTTTCTTAAGGATACATGCATTCATAATTGACTAAGTGAGTGAATTAATTGGTCATGTGATTTGGAGCTCTCCTTATTGTATTCATGTATATAAATTTACATGTGTTTGAATGCAAATGGGTATATAGTTTGGACATCCTGAGAATACGAGGCTTTAGTTATCCCCAATGAGGTCATTGATTACCTCACTTTCTTGGTTAACAATGACACATGCCTATTTAATTTCATCACTATGTATTTTTGTATAAGAATTTAGATAGAGCTTTAAACCAATAAGATTGAATAATCTAATCACATAAAAGAATTTAAACATACACATACATTCATCATATAAGTGTGCTAAAATATGTTGCAATTATAGATATGCTAAGTATTAAATCATATGCATGTTACATATGATAAAAAGAAATGATTGAAGATATATCATGTGATAGTAATTCAATTGGATTAATCTTAAGATGTCTTTCATATTGAATGAAGTTATTTAAAGTGAACCTAAACTTAAGATTAATTTTTAAAAAAAAGTGTAATAAGCCATTCACTAAAGAAAACTAAATCAAACTAATATGCTTTAAAAATGACTTAAGGTAAATGAAAGAGGGCAATCCCCTCTCTTCTCTTTATAATACTTAGATGCTAAGTGTAAATCATGTGAAACAAAATAAAATATAAATTAAAATTATCAAATCAACCAAACAACTTGAAGTGAAACTAACCTTTTATGTTAAATTAAATCCTTCCAAACTTAGAAAATCATAACATTAATGCTTAGCTAAGACATACCACACAAGCCTTAACATACACATTAAAATTAAGTTACCACTTTTTAGTCCTAAGCTAGCATGGTGTGATGTATGTTTTGTTTTGTGATATATTATTTTAAACTGGATGTTAGGGTGTATGCTTCGTAGACTAGATGTTAGGTCGTGCTTAGCCTAATCATATTTTTTGTAGGAGATTATGCTTAAGGGGGTGCTTAAAATAAATATAAATGCTCTCTTTAGGTTGCTTAAACCCCTAAGCATAATCCAAGTTAGGATAGGTGGGCTTGGTTACCCATGTGTAGGGTGCTAAGTCCAAATCATAAATATAATTATTTGGGAATGTATGTATGCTTAGCTAACCTTTATTTTATAGGTATAATTAGATTTACTTTTTCTATTTTTAATGTAATTTTGTATTAGAAATTAGGATCAATGCTCTAGGAGTTTAGGATGAGCATTGGCTAGAAGGCTTTGTCCTGGGGTGCCATGTGATGCCTTGAAATCTACCAAATCAAAGAAGTAAGGAGGAAAGGAATGAAAGTATGAAGAATAAGGAAAGAAGACCCCCATAGCATTTTACAAATTGTAATTATTATTTTGTAATTCTGAGTTGTATAAGGGTAGAGCCCGGCTACCTATCTTTTTTTTTTTTGTACAGTGGTACCTGGTCGTACTAGCCTTTTATTCTTTCACGATAGTTATAAAAATTGGTTGATGATTTATTTAAATTGTGCATTAGGATGGCATGCTCTTTATAGTTTCTTAAATGAATAATGCTTTAATGGCCTAATATGATTAGACACTTAGAGAAAAAATTAATCTTTCTACCATAATTAATCACTCATAACTAAATTTTAAATAATTCTAATCTCACCATAAAGCATAGGCATTAAATAAGATAATTAAAAGATTTAGCAATCCCTTAGCTGAATGGTTGAATATTTCACAACATGCATATCATATTATTTCGCTCTTGAATATATGGGATTTTTATCCTTGCATGATAGGGAAATGCTTGACCTGTGAGGACATCCCTTGTGGTGGAAAATACCCATTCTTGCTAATTTAGCCTACAACCTACTTTCATCATGCATGTAGACATAAAATCCTAAAAGTCTTTATCCAAATGAAGTGTCAAAATTGAGATAAAATTTGAAAAGATTTTACATTTATAGATTAAGTCATATGCTCATACCACTCATACTCTCGTCTCTTGGGAGTAGGTTTAAGGGCTTTAATGCCTTTTCTAAATAAATAATAGTCCAACTATCTTGCAATTTTATATAACCAGACCACATAGATTTGAATTGTAGGAGGAGTTAGCTGGCAGCCACTCCAGGCGGTTATAAGCCCAACAATCGATTTATCCTCTCCTGTGGAGATAAATTTTATGTCCATCTTCGCTTAGATTTAGGTCGTGCTTTGGTTCTTACTAAAACTCCCTAGATTTAGGATCTGAGGTAGATGTTTTCTTCGGGCTACAAGCATAAATTCTCACCTCTTAGACATTTTCACAACCTTGTATTGATTGATTATAAGTCCTAGCAATCTAATAAAATTTCACCCAAATATATAAATCTCTTCAACTTTCAAATATATAAAGCCCAACTATAAGATAGATCAGAATACTCACTAGGCTTTCTAGTATCATGAGCATTCCCTACCTATTCCCTTTGGCTTCCAAAATAAGTCTTCTTCTTGAACTTTTCCAATTGATTTTTCAAATATAATCAATCCTTTGATAGTCTACCATTAAAATCTTTGGAGATGATAATTGTCTACTTTAATCGAGAGTATTCTTAAGAAATTTCATTTTCTAAGATGTAATTAACTATGGGGGCTTGCCCTCATAGAAAACTTTATAACTCGATTTAATATAAACCCTGCTTTATTCATCTATGTAAAATATGAGAAAAATCTCTGGTACATTCGAAGACTCGGCATGCCTTAGGAGTCCTTATTAGGTGATTAGGTCCATTGAAGGGTGATGTCTCTATCTTTCAAGAGAGTATATCATACCTCAATGTCGCACTCGATCACTTCAATAAGTACTCCCTATGATCTGTGTGGTGTCTCCTCACATCTAAAAATAAATACCATACTTATTAATGTCTATCATATTTTATATCCACAACTCCTTAAATCATTCTATTGATGACATATGATGAACAAGCTGTGCAATTATTATAGGAATGTGTAAAGAAGGTACATATAGTGGCCATGCATCATATAAATAATAGGGATCATGGAAGACAAGTGCAAGATAGTAGTCACGGTTTCATGAGTGTATGGGTCAAAGCCATCTAGTCACCAAGATACAACTAAAGTCATGAGTTTCCACAAGAGTTATTTCACAAATAAGGTTTGAGATGTAGTTTATGCATTAATTTCACAATTGGCTATGAATTCCAAATTTTGGAAAGAATAATCTAAAATGGTGATGAATTAAAATCCATTAAAAATTTATTCTATATTTATTTATTTTACTACATATATATATTACACTCATAATATCACTAAATAAGTACCTCTACAAAGAAGTATTATACTCTCAATTGGAAAAAAAATTATAAACTAATATTAATAAATATTTGACTAAATTGGCTAATAAACATATTTAAGTTCAAATAATTTTGAATATATATATATATATATATATATATATATATATATATATATATATATATATATATATATATATATATATATATATATATATATATATATATATATATTGAATTGTGTGATTATTAAGCCAAGTGATTCATACATGAGTGTGAATGTAGAAGGTGATGTACAATGGGAAAGAAAAATATTTGCTTAAAATATTGTAACCGGATGATCTTGAAAATCATTCATTCTTGAACTAATTTAGACATATCAGTATTTTTTTTTTTTTTGGAAAAATTAATAACCTTGAGGTGTTCTATGATTAAATATGAGTGAGTCAGAAATTCGGACTCGAAAGCTTCCCGATGCGAGAAGCAATGCGCTTGCTTTTTTAATTTTTATAATGTGGTGCTATAAAGGACATTGGCTACACTTTCACCTCTCCGCCTACTTTCGGAGCTCTTTCTCTCTCCCTCTCTTTCTCTCTCGCCGCGTTCCCTTCGCTCCAAGTAGAGCAAACCCTAATCGAGAATGGCAAACAGCAATTTGACCCGTAGGATCATCAAGGTAATATTACCTCTACCGATCTCATGAAACACTTGAGGAATTGCATGCCTGACACTGGTATAAATGTATAACTGAATCTGCCTATAGCTAAGACTTGGATTTGTTTCTGTTGTTGCTTCTATCTTGATTTCCGGACCATGACATTTCCTGGCTTATCGATCTTGTGTTTTGATAGGAAACACAGCGTCTCCTTAGTGAGGCAGGTAATTTGTCTACTCTTTTGCTTCATCTAGTTTTAGCGGTATGGAAGCCGTTGATTTAGGGTTTATGGAGTTAATTTTGCTGACAGTTTATGAATTAAGGTTTTTCTAATGTGATGGATTTTAATCTATTTGTTTGTATATTTTGTAATAGTATGTTTGTTGACCTTTGTTTTTACCCCACTCTCTATTTGTTGGTTTGCCAATACTATGCAGCTCCAGGGATTAGTGCGTCGCCCTCGGAAGATAACAGGAGTGTTTGGTCTTTTAAAGCAAAATGAAGCTATAAATGGAAGTTGAGAGAGAGAGAGAGGTCAAAAGTTGTAGTACACCCACCGGGCTTAGCTCAGTTGGTGAGGCAAGCGGTTGATGCTTCCACGCTTCTTCTTGACGCATCCTTAGTGAAAACAAAATGAGCCTGCTTGTGGGTTTAGGGTTTGCAGGTGGGATTACACATCCACCCATAAGATGGGTGGGGTGTTGGGTGGATACCCATCAAAAAAAAAAAAAGTTGTAGTACAATCGCTTCCTTTATTAGTGAACCTAAAAGAATTATAGTCCATTCTCATATGCTTGTTATATGCTTGTTATGGAGGACCATTTCCTCTTATTCAGAGAGTGACATCAAGTCAAATTTGAGCATATTAAGTTGAACTTATTTTTTTCTGTTCATCTCTTGCCAATTCTCTAACTCGCGATCAGTTCATAGTCAGATAAACACTTCTTACCAACTGGGCGAGAAGAAGTCGGCGTATTAAGTTGAACTTAAACAAAATTATAAATAAATTTTTGACTCAAATCTAACATAAAATTTAAATTATTTTAAGTAGATTTGATATATCCCTTTAAAATTTATAAATCAGGTATAAATCTTAAGATAAAACTTGTATATAAAGTCCAATAAAATTAAAATCTTCAAATTGAGCTCAAATTAAGTTACATGAAATTTGAATCTTAATTGATTGATCAAATAACTTTCAAATTTTACGTGTTTATAGTCAAATCAAGCGGCTCGACGAGGTGAATCCAACAAGATCAGGTCGAAGGTTATATGAATGAATTAAATCAAATATATGATCAAAATGAATCGATAAGAATATTTCTCTTATTCGATGGCATCAAGTCGAGTTTGAGCATTTTAGTTTCAACTTAAACAAAATTATAAATAAAATTTTGAATCAAATCTAACATAAAATTTAAATCATTTAAGTAGACTTTACTTGATTTGAAATGATTTAAATTTGAGTTGATTGAAAATTAATTTTTAATTAAGTTTATACATAAATATAAATACTACATCAAATGTTAGGCATGTATTAATCTATTATGTTATATGCTTTTAAAATTATTTATTTTGAATTGACTCAAAATTATATTTAAGCTTGTCAAAGTTGCTTAAAATCAATTCAATTTAATTTTTAGTCCAAAGTAAAACTAAAAAGTAAGTTAATATCAATTCAATTTTAAATCTTTGAGGAAGATTGAACATAATTTGATTGGGTTTTAGAAAAAGATATGATTTCTTTTATGATCATTTATATACATAGCATATAATTTTTTTATATTTACATATATAATTTCCTAAACTTCTATATTTACATAAATGACACTCAAATATATAATATTACATAAAAATGGTATTATTATTAATTTTTTTAAAGTAAAATATATCTTTCTATGTACATAAAAAATTCTATATTTGTAAATATCAAATTTTAGATGTTAAATATGTAATATATAAGATTGTGTAATGTAAATTTTCCTTTCTTTAAACTCTAACAATATGGCTGGGGGATAGATAAGCCATCTAAGATTTATCCCTTATAAGAGATGCGATGACCTGTATGCATTTGATATTAGAGAAAAAGTTGAAAGTGGCTTTGATAATTATCTATGAAGAAATATTCTTCAGTATAAAGAAAAAATATTTAAAATTAATATTAATAATGTTTTGACTAATTTGGCTAATAAAGATCTTTTCTAAGCAAAAATAGATGAAAATCATTTAAATTCATTGGTTTCATTCAAAATAATATATATATATATATATATATATATATATATATATATATATATATATATATATATATATATATTTGAAGTGTGTGAATATTAAGCCAAGTGATTCGTACATGATTGTGAATGTAGAAGGTGCTGTACAATAGGAAAGTAAAAAATATTTGCTTAAAATATTGTAACCGGATGATCTGGAAAATCATTTCGATCCATTCACTAATTTAAGGAACATCGATAATTTTTTTTTGGATATTTATATATAAAATATATAATTCTTATATATTTATATATCTAATATTTAAACATAAATATTTATATATATAGCATCTAAATTTTTTTTATTATAATAAAAATAGTATATTTTTTATTTTTTAAAATAAAATTCATCTTTTAAAATATGAGAAATATGTTATATTTGTAAATATCAAATTTTAAGTATTAAATATGTAAATACATAAAAATTCTATGATATGTAAATTTCATGTATTTTTTTTTTTGAGAATTTACATACATATCACATAATTCTTATGTATTTATATATCTAATACCTAAAGTTAGATATTTAATTATCTAATATTTTTTTATGGTTAAAAAGGTGTATTTAATTTTTAAAAAGTAAATAAAGTGATATTTTTGATGTGATATTGAAAATTAGAGTGTTATATATATATATATATAAATTAAAATTTAGATGTTATATATATAAATATATAAAAATTATATGATATGTATATAAATTTTTTTTTTTTATAGAAAATTAATAACTGTGAGGTGTTCAATGATTAAATGAGTCAGAAATTCGGACAAGAAGCTTTCCCGAAGGGAGAAGTAATGCGCTTGCTTTTTTAATTTTTATAATGTGGTGCTATAAAGGATATTGGCTATACTTTCACCTCTGCCTACTTTCGGAGGTCTCTCTCTCTCTCATTCTCTCTCACCGCGTTCCCTTCTCGCCAAGTAGAGCAAACCCTAGTCGAGAATGGCAAACAGCAATTTGCCCCGTAGGATCATCAAGGTAATATTACCTCTGCCGATCTCATGAAACACTTGAGGAATTGCGTGCCTGACACTGGTATAACTGAATCTGCCTATAGCTAAGACTTGGATTTGTTTCTATTGTTGTTTCTATCTTGATTTCCGGATCATGACGTTTCCTGGCTTATCGATCTTGTGTTTTGATAGGAAACACAGCGTCTCCTTAGTGAGCCAGGTAATTTGTCTACTCTTTATTTGTTGGTTTGCCGTTGATTAGGGTTTATGGAATTAATTTTGCTGACAGATTATGAATTAAGGTTTTTCTAGTGTGATGGATTTTAATCTATTGGTTTTTACCCTACTCTTTATTTGTTGGTTTGCCAATATTATGCAGCTCCAGGGATTAGTGCGTCGCCCTCGGAAGATAACATGCGCTACTTTAATGTCATGATTCTTGGGCCGTCACAATCTCCATATGAAGGTGGCTTGCTGTTTCAGTTTGATTGACTGCTTGTTTGTTTATTTTGTAATAGTATTTTAGTTGACCTTTGTTTTATTTCTCCTTTGTATAGTTTGTTAGCTCAAAATTGGGTTGCTAATTATCTAAGATTGATGTAGCCTTCTTAGTACTAAAGTAAACTTTATCTGTTGCAGCTTTTCCTTTTCTGACTGGCTCGGAGTCCTTTGTTTTTGTTTTCCTGCATGGCTAATTTTAGTTTGAAGAGTAATTTGAATATATGTAGTTTATTAATCTCCTATTTATGGCTTAAAATTATTTTTTCCCCATGCCCTCAGAATTTTTTTATGGCTTAGTTTTTTATTTATCTATATATTAAAATTTTTACCTAAAGAACAATTGTCTTTTATTGAGGCCAACTTAAATGGATATTTATGTACTTGTAGGTTGGGTTTTGATAGGATTTAAGCTAGGGATGGGCTATGAGAGGATTCATGGTAGGGATTGAATAGGAAATAAAATTGTAGTGAGATTAGCTGTACTTGATTTCATTTGTAGAACATAATATTTCATTCAATAACTAGTTATGTATATGAGGGAAAAGATGGTAACCAAAGAAATTTGAAATTAAATATAGCTTCTATCATTGTCTATTAGGATATTCATCTATGAATAGTAAGGAAAATTGGAGTATTGTAGTTGACCAAAACCTTTTGTAAGATAAAATGGTTGATTCCATTAAAAATAAGATAAAATGCTAATTGTAGAAGTTTTAGAAGAGTCAGAAACAAGGTTTAAAAATTGCATAATTTGATATTGAGGCATTTTTTGTTCGTGAGGCGCGGCACTCTGAGGCATAAGCCTCACAATTAGAAAATTGTGTAGAGTAAAAATAAAAATAAAAATAATATATTAGCATCATAGCTCATAAATATATTAAATAAAGACATATTAACAGTCTAACATAATAAGAGATTTGATTTCAACAAATGAAAAAAAATAATTTCAATAATTGCAAGTTCAACAATTGATAAAATCAATTTCAGCTGATGCAAAATGGATTTCAACACATTTCAATTTCATCAAGAAATAAAATATATCTAGTGAATTTGCTAAGAAGCTTGTAGGGTGAAAGCATACCAATAGGGAGTGAATTAGGTGTGAAATATGTTCATGTAAATTCTTTTTACATTCACCAATTTAAATTTTACACAATTATAGAATTTAAAAATAAATGAATTTAACAATAAGAACCGATACACTACACAAGATTACTTGGGTGTATGATCATGCTAGCCAAAGAGTTTTAGAAAAAGCAAGCATCATGGCATTAAATTCATACACATGTAAGTAAATAAATAAGTGTAAAAAATATAAAAAGTAATGAAATAAAAGGCACAATGAAACTTTATATGATTTGATCAAAACTCTAAGGCTTATATTCACGCCTGCCAACACCTAGATTAAGAACCCACTATTAAAAATAAAATTGTTCTTTATCGGGATGAGAAACCTTACATAGATACACTCTCTTTTCGAGTGAGTGCAAATTATTGGCAAGTATAATCTTAATACACTCTCTTACATTATGCGAGTATAATACTAATATACTCTTCAATATGGGTGATTATAATCTCCATATATTCTCTTATATAGCAAAAATATAACCTCAGTATACTCTCTCACACCTAGCAATTTCAACCTCAATATATTCTCCCACACTAGGTTAATGTAAATGAAAATCAAGCTTAAAGGAACATGATGATGATTTTGAGGAAGAACACAATGCAACCCCCCATGGTTGAAAGGTTGTATTTCATGAAGGGAAAGAGAGGCTTTTATTTTAAATGCTTGAAATAGAAGAGTATATGATTTTTTTTTCTTTGAATGTAACCTTTTGTTTTTTGTTTGAAGAAAAATAAAATTTGAGCCATCTAAGTAATTTTCTCTTTATTTTTATTTAAAATAGTCATCATAAGGCCACTAGTTTAGAGGCTAAACAAGAAAGGAAATCAAGCAATTTATGGTCCAAATAGCTAGGAAAGAATGATTGGTTCAAATTGATTTGAATTTGCTTAAGGGGCTGTTTGGTTGCTTGCATTTAGATTGTAAAGTAAATCAAATACATGAAATCTACTTTTGAGCGTTTGGTATGGTGCAAAGTAAAATTTCAATGCATTTGTAGTGTATTTGAAATGCATTATAATAGCTACTTTTTGGTGTATTTGAAATTCGCCCAAAATGGGCGAATTTCAAATATAAATAATAAAGTGTTTTTATTTATATACCTTATACCGACCCGTACCTTCATTATACCACGGGTCATCATCGCCTCCGTCGCCGCATGCATCGTCGATACGAAGGCCAGATGGCCGCTTCTTATGTTATTGCAAAATGATTAAGTTGTTATTTAATTTAGAAAAAGACTATAGTCGTAAATTCACTCCCTAAGAGATCAAATCATGTTTGGTATGAGCATATGACTTAGTCTAAAAAAGCAAAAAAAAATTAAAATTTTATTTTATTTTGACACATTCATTTGGACAAAGGCTTTAGGATTTCTTATGCCTAAATACATGATAAAATATAGTTGTTGGCTAAATCAGCAAGATGAGGTGTTCTCCACTACAAGGGATGCTCTCACAGGTCAAGCATTTCCTTATCGTGCAAGAGTGGAGACCCTCCCTATTCAAGATTGGAAACAAGATAATATGCATGATATTATCACATACATCATTCAGTTAAGAGGTTGTTAAATCTTTTAATTATCTTGATTATAATCTAGGCTTTATGATGAAGTTGAAAATTGTTTAAAATTTAATTATGAGTTGCTAGTTGGGGTAGAAAAATTAATCTTTGTCCTAAGAGCCTACTGCATCCAGATCATACATTAAAACATCAATCATAAAGAAACTATAAAAAAGATGCAATTCTATTGTGTAATCTAAACATAACATCAATTATTTTTATGGACTACCACAAAAGAATAAAAGGTCGGTGCGGCCGGATACCACCGTACAATCCGAAAAAAAGAAAAAATGGGTAGCCGAGCTTTACTCTTATACAACCCGAAATTACAAAATAATAAAATTGAATACATGCTATGAGGGTATTCATTCTTCACTTCTTCTTTCTTCTTTCTTCTTTTGATTTCATTTACTCCAAACATCACAGAGCACTCCAGGACTAAGCCTTCTAGTCACTCGTCATCCTAATCCCCCATAACATTAATCCTAATTTCTATTACAAAATTATATTTTTATAGGAAAAGTAAATCGAACTACATCTATAAAATAGAGGTTAGCTAAACATAAATATAATTTCAAGCAATTATATTTTATAATTTGGACTTAACACCTTGTACATGAGTAACTAAGTCCACCTGTCCTAATATGGATTATGCTCAGGGGCTTAAGCAATCTATAAGCAAAATATTTATATTTATTTTAAGTAACCTCTTAAGCACAATCCTCAGAGAAGACATTAATTTAAGCACTAACATTCGGTCTATATATCACAACATCCTATCTAAAATATTATATCACAAAACAAAACATTGGTAAACATACATATAATTTCAAGCAGTTATATTTTATAATTTGGACTTAGCACCTTGTACATAAGTAATCAAGTCCACTTGTCCTAATATGAATTATGCTTAGGGGGTTAAGCAATCTACAAGCAAAATATTTATATTTATTTTAAGCAACCCCTTAAGCACAATCTCAGTAGAAAACATTAAGCTAAGAGCGGCCTAACATCCAGTCTACGAAATATATACCCTAACATCCAATCTAAAATATTACATCACACATACACCATCACCATCGTAACTTAGGACTAGAAATGGTGGTTTAATTCTAATGTGTGTGCTAACGTTTTGTGTGATATATCTTAACTAAGCATTAGAGTTCTAATTTTTTAAATTTGAAAAAGTTTAAATTAATCATGAAGGTTGGGTTCATTTCAAGTTGTTTAGTTGATATGTGAATTTTAATTTATATTTTGCTTTATTTCATTTGACTTACACTTAGCATCTAAGTATTATAAAGAGAAGAAAGAGATTTACCCTTTTTTATCCATACCTTAAGCCACTTTCTAAAGCACATTAATTTGATTTAGTTTTCTTTAGTGAATGGCTTATTGAATATTTTTTTATTAATCTTAAGTTTTGGTTAACTTTAAATAATCCTATCCAATATGAAATATATCTTAAGATTAATATAGTTGGATTACCATCACATGTAGTATATTGAGTCATTCCTTTCCATCACATGTAACTGCACATAATTTAACACTTAGCATTTCTATATATACAACATATTTTGGTACACTTAAATAATGATGGATGCATACATACTTAGGGAAAAAGAAGACTTTCATTCATTAATCAAATACATATGCCTATGTATAAAAGATGTATGCAAGTACGTGTCATTGTTAACCAGAGAAGTGAGATAATCAAATGACCTCTTTGGAGCTATTTAAAAGTTTCGTATTCCCGAAATGTCCAAACTATATACTTGCTATCGTAAATACATATAAATGTATATGCAATTATAAAGATGAAATTCATGCAAGAGGTGATATTTTACTTAATTATATTATTTGTATATATGGATTAAAGCTTTATTCAAATTCTAATACAAATATATATAGGAATAAAATTAAATAAGTATGTACCTTTGTTAATCAGGGAAATGAGGTAATCAAATGACCTCATTGGGGCTACCTAAAGCCTCATATTCCTGGGATGTCCAGATTATATAATTATTAATATTCAAACATATATAGATTCATATACATGAATATAGGAAGAAAGCTTTACATCCACATACTACATATTTGGTGACTGGAGTAATTATGAATGCATGTATTTTTAATAGAAAATAGAGGGTTTTCACTCCTTAATCACATACACAAATATAAAAAATATAAGCAAGTATGTGTCGTTGTTTAAATCAGGGAAATGAGGTAATCAAATGACTTCCTTGGGGCTACTTAAAGCCTCGTATTCTTGGGATGTTCAGACTATATACTCGCTATCTTAAATACATATGAATGTATACATAAATTAGAGGATTGAAAATCATACAAAGATTGTATTTTCCTTAGTTGAATTATTTATGCATATGAATTAAAGCTATCTAAATTCTAGTACCAAAATACATAAGAATGAAATTAAATAAGTACGTGCCTTTGTTAACCAGGGAAGTGTGGTGATCAAATGATTTCTTTAGAAATTTCTTAAAAAATTCTGGGATGTCCGGTATATACTTATTAGCATTCAGACCTATGTAAATTTATATATGAATTTAAGAAAGAAAGCTTTACATCCATATACTACATACTTGGTGACTTAGGTAATTATGAATGCATGTATTTTTAATAGAAAATAAAGAGTTTTCATTCCTTCATCACATACACATGCACATGTATAAAAAAGAGAAGTGAGATAATCAAATGACCTCATTGAAATAAATATTCTGAATGTTGATTATATATTCTCTATCTTAAATACATATGAATGTATATATAAATTAGAGGAATGAAAATCATGCAAAAATTGCATTTTTCTTAATTGAATTATTTATGCATATAAATTAAAGCTCTATCTAAATTCTAATATCAAAATATATAGAAATGAATTTAAATAAGTACGTGTCTTTGTTAACCAGGGAAGTGAGGTAATCAAATGACCTCCTTTGGCTATTTAAAGCCTCGTATTCCTGGGATATCTAGCTATATGCTTATTACCATTTAGACCTATATATATCTATATATGAATTTAAGAAATAGAGCTTTTCATTCACACACTTAAGCTATAAACACATGCAAATCCTATATGTATTTATAACTACTAACATTCCAAGTATTGTTATCCAATTGTAAATTTTGGAAAATATATTTGAATTTAATTGTGATAATAGTTACACATATAATAAATTAAGCAAACATATGTAAGCTTACATAAATAAATTTCATTTGATTCATTTAGATTTTGAAAAAGATGAATACATGAAACCATATGACATATAACATTTAAAGTGATTGGAAGAGAATAGTTAAACATAAACATGTGATTCATTCAACCGCATTAATTTTTAAGGACAATCACATTAAATAAAATTACTTAAAGAAAATCAAAGTTTCTTATTAATTTGATTTTTGGATTTGGATTGAACTTAAAGAATGGAGATTATTTGTTGTTTTAATCTCATTCCCAAGTTGGTGATCTTAATTGGTTTAAGGAAAGATAATTAGGTAAATTTTATGAATTGATTAAGTCGAGTCATTAATCAAATCACTTAATTACCCTTGCCTATGCTCCTTTAATTCGATTACTCATTTAATCATGAGCCCCAAATGTTATGAGCATATGAGAAAATGAAATTGCAGTGCTCCTAAAGAACCTAATACAATTTGTTCATAATTAAAGATCAATTAAGTTAAAGAATCTAATTAAGTACTTTTATGAATTTTTTACACTTATAAGTTAATCATAATTTCCTTAAGGGTTTTTATGTTGTTGAACACATAAAGAGGAACATTTAATTTCATTGTTGATTATCTGAAGTGATTAACATTCCAATTTGATTTGATTTAGTCATTTAATTGATTAATTAAACACTTAATCAATTCTCATATTAATTAATTCTCTTTAATGAAATGAATTTAAAAAAATGATTAGAAAAGAGGTCCTAATCACTCTCCCTTATCATATTACTGTTAATCAGTAATTGCCGAGCTTTAATTAATTAATTTTTTGTTGTTTAGAACATTAATTAATCATTTAATTGATTAAAAGTAGTAATTAAGGTTTGAAACATTAATTTTCCTAATTACTTAAGTGATAAATTCTAAGAAAATTATGAGAGACAGAGGTCATCCCATTAAATCAACACATCAAGTTTGGAATTAAATTAAAGCTTAATTAAGCTAATTAAGTAGACATTCAAATCTTAATTAAGCCTTAATTACTATTCAAAATCAAAGGAAATCATTTTTAATAAAATCTCCTCTGTTTTACCTTTCCAATGCGTATTTATTTATATTTTTCTGATTTTTTTACAATTAATTATGATTTTTCAAAGTTTCGGCCAACAAAATGGATTATTAACCCTTAATTAAGCCTAATCTAAATCGGCTGCGGATTATGAGACCCACTTTCCCGTGGCGTCAGCGGATTTATTTAAATTGTCGCCAGGCGGTGGCGGCGAAGGACGCGTTTTCATCCTTGTCGTCCGATCTAAGATCGGACAGTAGGGATTGATCCCGCGGTTCCTAAGGATTAAATCGAAATTAAATCTAACGAATAATCACGATCGTCCGTCCCAATCACGTGGAACGAATGGTGGATGATCTTTCGTCCCCCAAGTGACGGAAGACGAACATCATTCACCTTTCTCCGCTCGATCCGAGCTCGTCGTAGCTCATGGAGGCTCGGGATCAATCCAAAATGTTCACAGAGGGATCTAGAAGGATCTAACGGTGAGAATCGCATGACATTACCATTTTCTTCGAAAAGGCCAAAAAAAATTGAAAAATCTACGATTTGCTAGAATTTATCTCGCTGGAGCTCAGGACCGATAGCTAATCGACCGAGGTAGCTTCATGTTGAATAGACGAAGCCCTGTTGAGAAGATGACGCCCTGCCTCTTTGCCGGTGGCTCTGTGGATCAACTGCCGTCAGAAAACGCATCGGAGTTAAGCTTGGAGTGGTCTCTGGTGCTCGAATCGCTTGGGAGAAGATTAGTTTCGCCTCACCGAAGCTTGGTGAACATGTGGGAAGAGTTAATTTGAAAACCGTTGCGGTTTGGTGGAGTTGGACGGAGTTAGAGCTTGTCCTGTTTTGGGCGCTTCGGTTTAGATCATGCAAACAGGGAAGGCCTGAGCTCGAGGAAAGCTTGAGGAGTTGATGATGTAAGGAAGCTCACGCTGCTGGTTTGGATCGAAATGAGGGGGGTATACCCCCTCCTCCCTCAAATCGGACAGTTGAGATTCTTTTTGCCGTTTGCAGGTGTTTGGCCGCTTGCGGCGGCCGTGGGTGGCAATATGGAGTTAAGGTGGCTCGGTTTGAGTGGCCAAGGGTGGGGAGGTGGCTGTCCTTGGCCGAGGTGGCTCGGTTTGACTTTCCAAGTGTTCCAATTAAGCTCCATGGGTTAGCTCACCTCCACTTGGCTCATGGCTAACCCAAATAGCTTTGGATTAAGTGAGCCAGTGGATTGGAGCTTAGGGTGGTTGCAAAGGAAGGAAAGTGGGTTTGACCACCTAAATGTGGGTTTTGTCTCATGTAGGAGACTTTACCCATTGGGTAATGGGTCAATTCGGGTTCAAATTGGGTTGAGTTGGATTTGGGCTGACCCAAGGTGACCCAAGGATAGGTCATGCCAAGTTTCAAAGGGTTTGGGCTTGGTTTGAATAGGTTTGGCTCAATTTGACCTATATAGGTCAAATTAAAATTTGAGGTCAGTTGACCAAGCGTCAAATTAGGTCAAACCAAGGTCAAGTCAAGTTAATTTGGCTTGGATTTGATTTTGACTCATTTGGATTCATATGGGTCAAATGGGATAAGTTGACTAATTTGGTCAAATTGGTCAAATTGGCTTCGGTTAGGTGTTGGTTTATATTCAATTGCTCATTTGAGAATGATTGTAGGTTTTGATTTCAATCAATTTAGATTTAGGAATGATTTAAGTCAAATTGACTGGGCTAAATAGGTCAATTGGGTTTAATCAAGACTTTGATCATGTTCAATAATCAATTTGGAATGGATTTGAGTCATTGGTCTGTCAATTTGATTGGATTTGATTTGGCATTTGATTTTTTAGGTCAAATTAGTCAACTGAGTTAGTAGGTTTAGTTTGACTCAACTGATGATCAAGTCATGTTCAAAGATTGATTTTAGGTTGGTATGAATCATTGGTTTCAATTGATTTAGAATTAGGATGAGATTTGGTTCATTTGGCTCATTTGACTCATGTAGGTTAAGTGGTTAATTTGGTCAAATGACCAAATTGACTTGGTTTGACTCAATTGATTACAATTGATCAATCAAGGATGATCAACAATTCATCCTAGAAAGTTTTGATTGATTTGGTTCAATTTAATTTGGGTTGGATTGAGATTTGGTTCAAATAAGTCATTTATGTCACTTTGGATCAAGTGAGCCTAATGAGATAGTTGAATTGAGTCGATTGAATTGATTGCAATTCGACTATCCAAGATGATCAACAATCATCATGGAGAAGATTTGCAAGGTTGATCCAATCCAATTTGGGTTGGATTGGAGTTTGGTTCAATTTGGTCAAATTGGTCACTTTGAGTCAAGTGGACCAATCAAGCTAATTGAGTTGGATTATGTTTGATTTGAGTTGAATTGAGTTTGATAATTATTTTGGGATTGATTGATAGCTTTGATTACAACTAATTTGGGTTCAGTTGAGTTTTGTTTCATTTGAATATTTTAGGTCAAATGGGTTTAGGTTGATTGAATTGATTTTGGCTTGATTGATTTTGATAGAATTTGGAATGATGATTGAAAGATTGAATTGATTATGAGAAAATCAATTGAGTCAAGTTTAGATTGAAGGGATTTTGGCTAAGTCCATAAGATTGAATCATGGGCTTAGGTTTAGATCATGTTGGTTTTGATTTTGGTTTGGAGTTTGGATGCAATTGAGATTGGGTTTTGGTTGATATTGATTTGGAATTTAGATTTGGCTAAGGAGACAAACATGGGTTTGGTTAAGCTATAGGCTAGATAGGTTTACCTAACTCTTAAGTCATAGCATAACCGAAGGCTAATCCTCCTAAATTTTTAGATTTAGATTAAGTATTCACTTAATCATTAGAAGTGTCCTATGACTAAGGAACTCTTAGTGTCTAGAAAACTCTTAGATCTATAATGGGGAGATTGAATCCTTACTTTAAAAGTGAGGTCAATAGGGATCCTCATTAGAGTCATCATCATAATGAATAGTTTTTTTTCCTCTACCTCTTCTTTTGCTTAGTCTAAGCTCTCCCATTCTTCTTCCTCTTCTTCAATTTCAATTATTTTCCTCTTCCCAAATCAATAATAATCAATATAAAATTAAAAATGTTAGTTAAAATTTAAGACAACTTCAAATAAGTTTTTATAAATATCTTTTTTTTTTATCTCTTATTGTTTTGTGCTTGATGTGCTAATCTTGTTCCCGCCTTCATCAAAAAAATCTACGTTCAGATCTTCTTATTGTATCCTGAGATGGTGTGATCCGATTATCTTCAACTACAAATCACTCATCATTTGATGACATATCTTTGCATAATAGAGGATCCTTATCATTCTTCAAATCTTTTTTCTTCATATTTATATCCCTTAGTCTCTTATTATACATGTTGTACACTAATGAATTTATCCTTAAAATTGTCAAAAGGTTTCTCCTTTATATGTGAACTTAATTATATTTGCTCCACTTACGCTCTCATCTAGATGACGAGCATGTAAGTCTCAATATTTTTATAGCAAAATATTGTAGCTATGGAGTGCTATCACGAAATTGGATCCACTATTCAATTATATTTGAAAAAAATAATATAGTTTGATAAAAAAATTTTGAATTTAGAGTGTCATTCATTATTTCAGTGTCATTCATTATTTCAATGAACACACTAAAATTAAAAATTACCTGTAGAATGTTTTGCTATAGTATCTTTAGCTTGATATAGCCCAAAGAAACCTTCTTTATTTCTAAAAGAAACAAGTTGCATATCAGTAGTTGCTCTCTTAATTGGTGGATCAACAATCAATCTATCCTTGTAATGGTATATGCCCAACTTGATCTTAGCATGTGGACTTACTCTCAACATATTGAAATTGATGGTTAAGTAAATATCTAGCAACATGCAAATGATGGAGCTAAAGCACCCATTTCTTATCAAGGATATCCCAAATTTCTCTATAACTAGCCCCCTCTCCTCCTAAGTTATGAGCTACTAATTCTTTGACCTCATCCATAGCATTATAAATAAAGCTCATAGTTGGCTTTTTTCCTGCATCCACCATTCTCAAAACTTGAATTAATGGCCTTGTAGTTGTTATTGCATATGTGACACTAGACCAAAATATTTTATTTAAAATATTTTTTTTACTTTTTTCTTCTTAGCTTTATAACCCATGCACAACCAAGCCATTGTTTGGAAGTGAATATTGCCTCCAATGATTGCCTAGCTTCCAACATATTCTGTAAAGTCAAATAGACTATATCAAATCTTGTTTCAGGGCGTAGGAGTTCTTTTTTAGAAAACTTTCTTATCAAAGATAATACTCATGAATGATTGTAAATGAATTTATTAGTCTTCTTTGCTCTGATCAAGACATTTTTATGATGGGGCAAGTCACCAAGCTTCTTCAAATCAAGTCAGTGCAGCATGCAACACAAGGTGTCTATTATAAATATTTTTTTCTTTGCTATCAACTTATTCCTAGTCGCCCTATAAGCACTATCATTGTCTGTCACAGCTTGAACCACCAAATTTTGTCAAATCTTCTCTATCACTCCATCTATCAATTCAAAAATGTACTCTGCATTCTTCACTTGATCAGATACTTCTACAAATTTCAAAAAATAGTGTCATAAGGATTATTTATTAGAATGTTAATCAAACTTCTATTCTTTATGTCAAACCATCCATCAGGCATGGTTGTTACTTTAGTCTGACTTCAAGTCCTTTTAATCTTTTCTATTCATTTCTCTATATTACTTAACTCCTTCAACACTCACATTCTCAAATCATACATGGACGGGGGTTTCAAGTTTCGCATCATTAGGACAATTTGGTAGTATGAAACCACCTAGTTATCATGAAGTGTGAGTTTCATATTTGAGGAGGGATGTAGAGCACACAAAAAGTAGATTGTTTTAAATATGGTTGTTCTCTTTTGGCCAATGGTTGGATATCCTATAATAAAATTTAGTTAGCTTTTATTGAATTGTCTAAGAGGAACTACATTCACTGAGTCAGTAGATACTAGTTCTTATTCAAAAATTTCAATGAAGATGTTTGAATTGTCAAGCAAGTTCATTGAGGAGATTGGATCATATTGTTCAATTGATCACCGATAATGCTTTTGAGAATAATCTTGTAAGTTTGTGACTCAACACATATTTTGATTTGGTTTAAATATTTTTCACATAAGTCAATTGGTGATTGTTAAATGTTTAATGATATTATTTGTATAAAAGTTATCGATATGGATAAGTATTGAAACTTATTCTAAACTCATTGTGTTACTCATTGTTTGGATTATTTTAAGATTCAAAGACTAAACAATGTTTTAATAAAGCAATAGTTTATAGTTTTACTTATTCAATACCCTGATTTTTTTTTTAACTTAAAGAAGAGAAGTATAGATCAAAGTTCACTTATCAAGCTTATCAAGACTCAATTTCCACTACTTTTTTGACATTACAATGTTTTCATCAACAAATGCATTCAACAAATGCATTTGAAGAAAGTGTTTACATGTGAGGAGTTTGTGTTGGGTCCTTATTTTTGAGAAATTAAGGCAAAACGAGCACAACAAATCATCTTCAAGCAATCTCTTTGGAACATTGTGGTGTATGTGCTCAAAGTTAGTGGTTCCTTATTGAAGGTTCTTAGATTGGTTGATGGAGAAAAATGACCTCCGATGAGTTATATATTTGAAGCAATGGATAGTACCAAATGAGTCATTGCTGCTTGCTTTACGAACAATGATAATTACGAGTAGATTTTTGAGATTAATGATTGAAGATGGGAAGTAGACCTCTGTCAACCTTTGCATGCAGCAACACATTTTTTAAATCTTGAATATTTTTACAGTAATTCTAATATTACAAAATGACAAAGAAATAGTTGATGGATTATATGCATGTATTGGAAGATTTGTTAAGGATGTTGATGGAGAAGATAAAATTAGTAATGAGTTGA
This sequence comes from Cymbidium sinense, assembly GCA_021442155.1. Taxonomy (NCBI): domain Eukaryota; kingdom Viridiplantae; phylum Streptophyta; class Magnoliopsida; order Asparagales; family Orchidaceae; genus Cymbidium; species Cymbidium sinense. The sequence continues at coordinate 189,302,004 of CM038221.1, forward strand.
ATGTTATTAGGGGTGAAGTACTATTTGGTATTCCTCTAGCTATAGGACAAAGGACAACTTGGGTATAGATAATTTGATTTTAGTAAAATTATAATTAATATTGAATAATATATTAATATATAAATAATATTGAAAGTTATTAAATGCCTTCAATTGTTTGGTGGCTAGCGTATGGCCAAGGAGCTCCACACTTAACAAAATTTTGCAATTAAAATGCTTTATCCTAACTTATTATTCATCTGAATTTGAAACATAATTAGAGTATATTTAAACATACAATTATAAAATAAAATTATGTATTGATTATTATCATATAACTTTATTGATTATTAATTTCAAAAAATTCTAATTGCATCTTCATAGCAAAAGGAGATGCAGGATGGATTATGATCATCTCAAAGATTTAGTTTATGTGAAATTTAATAGGGCATTTATTGATAGATACAACCAATGTATTGTTATTGATCTTATATCTTCAAATGATATAGATGATGCTAATGAGTGGTTAAAAAAAAAAATTTGGATGAAGATACTAAATTAATTGTTGGTGAAGAAGATTTGACATAGAATATTGTTATAAATGCCACAAGTGTTTATTAAAAGTAATAATATTCAAGAGAAAAGACAAAGAGAAGGAATTTTTATCTAGGCTTAATATTGTTGTAGTTGAACATGAAGATGATGAGGGTGATGAAGAAGATTATGATTTAGGAGATAATGATGATACTGGTGAAGGAAATAAGGCTTTTTTAACTTATGATGTTGATTCTTTAGATGGCTACTTGAATTATTTGTGAAAGCATTAGACTTTTAAAATAGATCATAATATTTTGAATTTAAGCATTGTTTTTGCTATGTTTATTATCATGATGTTTTACCTTTCAATTTAATAGTAATTTATTTTTATCTACACATTTATTCATATTTTTAAATATTTTGTGTCATATTTAAATTGGTGTATGCTGCTTTATGGCTTCATGAGGATCTTTGTACTATGGTATACCATACAGTATTGACAAGTATGATATTATAAGGCTTTCAAGATGCATTAGATAATCTATTATTGGTAGAATGCTAATTGCTTACTTGGTAACTATCAATTATAATATAAATTTTTTTTGTATTACCTCAAACATTGGGATGAATATATGCGAATAGTTATAAAATATTCATTGTACGTAGCATATAATTTCTCAATGTCAAAAAATAACTCAAGCAACTGAACTACTACAAATTAAACAACAAAATCAAAGTTAGATGTCTTTAGTGATAATGAATTAAGGCCTATTAGCTTTCTAAGAGAAATATGATGAATAACTTTTGTAGGACAAAAGGTTAAGGGATAATGATAAAGACCTATCTTGTAAGGAACTTCCCAACAATAATAACTAGTTCTGTTGATAAAAATAGGCATTTTAGAATGGAGAACCATTTTCTTAAAATAGAATGAAGTGAATAGTCTTTAGACAATATAATTCATCCACCTTTGGTGTCAAATGCATCTTTGGATCTAGACTTTCACAGTATCAGATGTAATTTTGGATATAGGTTTTCATGGATGAAGCCATCAGTATAAAGTCCATAAATATGTAATTTTAATTCAATATTCTCCCTATGGCTCTTATTATATGATATATATTATAAAATAGAACCAAATATAAAATCATTTTCTAATTATCTTGCACTGGAGAAACCTTAATAGATAATCCCTTATGAATTGGAGAATGGGAAGGAACAAGTAAACTAGCAAATTTTGCAAAGACGAGGTGATCAGGTTCAAGTTTAGATTCAATATTAGGGTCAAATATGAGTTGTTATATTATAGCTCACAAGAAAATTCATCTGTAAACTTGGAAAATCTTTACTGTGCTAATTGTCTTACATTTGAGTATTCTTAATGAACATTTTGATGAGAGTTAGAGAACGATTAGAAATACCTAGCAGTTTTAGTAAGTATGATTTGGTCAGGCTCAAGGGCAAATACAGTTTCAGGATCAAGCTTCTTTTTTTGATTCAAAAGAAAGTCTGGTGGGGACTTAGATGTTGGGACAAGTGCACGTTTAGATTCATTCCTATGAAGATCATAATCAAGTGAAGGTTCAATTGTGAAATCATGCTGCAATGGGGAATCTTCTTTTAGGTGAGACTCCAGGTTAGATTCAGTTTCATGATCAAGTTTGTAATTTTATTCTGATTCACAAAAATTCAAACATGGTTTCGATGCTGGTACCAGTGCACATTTAGATTCAATCCTAGACTAAAGTTTTATGCAGTTTTTTGTGCTATTCATTATTAAACAATAGTTTATATTAGTGCAGGGAATATAAAGTAAAATAATAGAGCAAGTATAACAAGGTTTAAAATTATGAAAAAAAAACCTGCATTAACAATAACCCCTCATGCAATGCTTAGAAGGATTGACTGAGTAAATTGATTTTGAAAGCGAGCCTGAAATATGTTGGATAAAGCTAATGATAATAGGGATGATTATTTAGGAAAAGTAGGTTTAAGTACTGAGACTGTGCATGTATATTCTTTTCGTTTCTTCTAACTAGAATCTGATACATCTTTCTTTGTTTTGTTCTTTTGATTAGGAGGAGTTTTTAAGCTTGAACTTTTTCTCCCTGAAGAATATCCAATGGCTGCTCCAAAGGTATGATGATTGTTTCTGAAAATGTTTTTCCAAATTTTTTGTTTGATTCCTCAAAGGTGGTGTAATTTTCTTTCCTATGGCATTCTTGAATTCCCCAGTGTTACATGCAGTCTTAGGGAAAAAAAAACTAGGTATGATGATTGTTTCTGAAAATGTTTCCAAATTTTTTGTTTGATTCCTCAAAGGTGGTGTAATTTTCTTTCCTATGGCATTCTTGAATTCCCCAGTGTTACATGCAGTCTTAGGAAAAAAACTAGTGATATACTGGCACTAAAAAAGTGATTCTGTTAGATTATTCTTTGGACGTGCCACTAGTTCAATTCAATTTGGCAATACTGAGATTGTCCAATTATTTATGAAATTATTATATAGAGAAAACAATCTGTAATCCAAGTAGGCTTTTCTTTGAGCTTTTCGGTAAAACTTTTCATCATCACTACCCACCACATTTTAGTCGAACTAATCAGGTTAGAAGGCGTGCTTGATAATTTACATTTTCTGCATTGTTTCATACATTAATTTATTGAAATATATATATATATATATATATATATATTCCTTACATCAAACATTATGCTTGGCACGCTATGTGAGTGAGTTTGTTTGGATGCATCCACTACTAAAGCATTTGAACAAATAAAGGTTTTGATGATTACATTACCCGTTCTAAAACTCAATAACTATGAAAAAGATGTATATTGTGATTCATCCGGTGTTAGTTTATGAGGTATTCTTAGTTAGAAAAGTCACCTAGTTGCCTACTTTAGTGAGAAGTTGAATCGGACTAAATACATATACTCTACTTATGATAGAGAATTTAATTATCTTATTCATGCTTTAAGATATTGACAACATTATTTGTTACTTTATTATCATTTATGCTTTATATGTAAATTCTCACACTAAGTCAAGCACTTGGCTTGAATACCGTCAAGATTACACGTTTGTCCTAATTACTTGACTTTCATAATAAACCAATGGTTTTACTATTTTGAGTCTCTATAACTTTTAATATCTATGCACATTAATGTGTTTGATTTTGACTTGAACTTGATTTATCATGATCACAAGGATTTCATGTGTTTCTTTTTGTTACTAATGTGGTTTGACATGGATATGACTTTACATGTGCAGGATGTTTTTTTCATGATCATATTGTTTATGAAATACATGTTGGTGGCATTTAGGTCACATTGGTTTAAATAAGACCATGCATTTCATTGAATGGAAATTTTATTGACCTTCAAGAAGAAGTGATATTACTGTGATTGTTAACGATCGTGCATGCTAGATGGGAAAAAGTGGTAAAAACTTGCTGGCATATAGACTTTTTTTTCTCCTCCCATGGTTGCTTTGTGTATGGATTTTGTAGTAGGGTTGCCTAGGATTGTTAGAGGCTATGATAGTATTGTGGTAATACTAAATAGATTTTTTAAAATAACTCACTCAATTCATTGCTTGAAGACTCATGATGCAACCTATATTGTAAAAGTCTTCTTTAAGAAAATGGTAATGAGTTGAGTGTTATATTTTTATTATATAAATTTGATGGTTCATGAGCCTGTTTGATCATTGTTGATCTTATAGATAATACATGATTATTCTTCATATTTTTACTCAGCTTTCAAATCCTTCCATGTTCATGGATCGCAAAATTGCATCATTTTTTTAACATGAGTATCTTTGACGTATGAACTTAAATGTTTTAATAATCATTGTAACAGGTCCGCTTTCTTACAAAAATATACCATCCCAACATTGACAAGGCAAGTACATACACTCTTATTGATAGATTTGTTTTCTTTTGCGTTTGCATTATTTTCTCTTGACGGAAAGCATCTATACATGCAGCTTGGACGGATATGTCTTGATATTTTGAAAGATAAGTGGAGTCCTGCTCTGCAGATTAGAACTGTTTTATTAAGGTGAAAACCCCTTGCTCTTCTTGTCTAGTATATAATTATTGTCATGTACTAATGAAATAATCCCCTTCAGAAGGAAGTTATTAGCATAATCAAAGAATTATATTCTTCCTTGATAAAGTTCCTGCAACACATGTCAATAAAAACAAAAAGTATTAAATCCCTGACTCATGTTGTCCAACACGGACAGAAATCATGGTAGGAATTTCCTATAAAAATTTTTATAAGGTAATGCCTTTGTCACCGCACATTTTGGTCGACTTGTCTTCATTTTTTTTTTTTTTTTGAAGCAAAAATGTTGATAAGTTTCCATCATTAGTAGTAAGACTTATCCCAGCAAGAACAGAAGTCTCGCATCAGTGGTGGCAAACCATGCGTTATGGAATATTTTTACACGGAATTGTTTACATGATTTATCCCCGTCCAACACCCTAACAATGTGATGGAGGCAAGTTCCTGCTGATGGCCTTTTGTCCATGATAGAGAATTAAAACTGTTTTATTCAAATAAAGTTACTCAGGATTCCTCAATTACCTTTGAACATTTCCACTACTTGTAAATATGAACTAGCGTGTTTATTATACAACCAGTTTCATGACAGAAATTGGGGATGCAAAATGGTGTTTTTGTTTTTCTGTGCAACCATCTAAAGTTATGTATTCTCTACTATGTAAATCGTGAACTTGAGCCATTTTAGTTAATCTCACATGTTATGATGTTACACTTTAGTTGGATAATTGTTCGCTGATTATAAATATTATACTTGAAAATGATCCATCATTTTTTGTAATGGTATTTAACAACGTTCCCTTTATCTTTGTTTTAGCATCCAAGCCCTTCTGAGTGCTCCAAACCCTGACGACCCACTTTCTGACAACATTGCTAAACATTGGAAGACAAATGAAGCTGAAGCTGTCGAGACAGGTTTGCCCATATCTTATAAAATATAAGTTCTTGCGCACTTAATTCCATCGCTGGAGCCAAAAGCTGTTTTATTTTCTTTAGGAGATGGGAATGTGACATTCTATATTTTTTTATTCTCTTACCTGAAATGGCACAGCTAAGGAATGGACTCGCTTATATGCAAGTGGTCCGTAGCTGGGTTTTCAACATGCGAAGTTCTACAATTCTGATATGTCCTGGTATGAGTTTTAAAGGTGGTTATGAACTGGAAAGCTTGAGAGCTTCTCCATCAATTAAGTGATCGCATGCAATCTTCATAATGTAAATTTGCTCTTAATTTCAAAACAACTAACTTATTATATCTGTACCATGAGCTACTAAAAGTGCCTGCTCTTTAATCTATCAGTTTCCGATATAAATACATGGCTACCATCCAAATCATCACAATCATGCAAATTTTTACGTTTTATCGCTTGGGATTGGATTGGGGGTGCTCTTTTACAATGTTCTCTTGTTATTTTGATCTGTTTAGTGCATTTGATTGCTTGTGCATGATAATAATTCTTCAAAACACAAGCATTCTTCATATTTACAGAAAAGTACTTACTAAAAAGGGAAAATTTTCTATTGTTCTTTTATTTGATGAGATTTCAAGCTTGCATCTGTATTATTAGATAAAACTAGTGAAGTGAATTGAGGAGTTTGTTGAGTGCGAAGGGAAATGATGACATCATTCTGAAGAAATGCTTTCATTTGTCATTCTTGCACCAAGTTGAGTCACACCTCCAAATCACCTTCTTCTATGCCTTAAAATTATGGGGTCCTTATTCTTATGCTCTTTATTCAACCTGATGAGGCAAATAAACAAAATATTTTTATCTTCATGGATTTAGCTTGTCTCTGGTTGTTTCTGGCAATGGAATTAGATTAGAAAGTTTATTTATGGTTGAGGTGCTTCATTATCATAGGAAGAAGGATTAGATTATTTCGAGCACATTTATCAGATTGTCCTCTTTGCCAAAATCAAATCCCATAAATTTTCTTGATTCTCTTATGAATAGAAGTTTGCATAAAATTCGTTGGATTTATTGCTATTATCAGAAATGAGGTAGGTTTCCAAATTGGTTCTAGGTGCAATTGGCTCTTGCGGTGGATTGCTTTATAATAGATTTCTCCTGTTATTCTTATATTCAGTGTTATTGTGGTTTCCTCTCTTACGGCTCTTGGGACAACTGGTTCTGAGGTTAGCTTTCCTTCTAATTTAGGGGTCCCTCTCTTTCAGATTTTATTAATGTTGTTGAACTCTATAGTGCTCAAGTCAATTGTTGTTTTTTTATTTGGTTTAGGGTTAATTTCGCCTGTTTACGTTGGCTGCATTACTTGCTTAGTTCTTTTGGTGTTAATAAATTTGACTGCTTTTAATTTTGCATGCATGGATACTTGGGGACCATTTAGAGTCCCTTTAGATCTTTTTTTTTTAATTTAATTTCTAAATAAAACATATTCGAAGGAAATTGTTTTGAGTGTTTTTAAAAAATAATATTGTTTATTTTTAAAAATAAAAAATAAAAATATTTAAAAATACATCACACTAAACAAACTTGTTTTTAGAAATAGTATAAAAATAAATACAAAATAAGAGTTAAAAAACATAATAAAATTGATCTGAAATAATCTCCTCATTTATTATTCAACAATGGTAAGAAGGGCTTTGATTTTTTTTTTTTAAATGAATATTGGTGACTTATCGTATAGAATGTTGGTCAATAAAAAAGAGAAAGATTTTAAGTGTTATAGAGATGAGGATGCTTAGGTGGATGAGTTTTACTCTTAGAGATAAAATAAAAAATAGTATATTCGGAAAAAGTTGAGTAGTATGATAGATAAGATTAGGAGTCGCTTAGATGGTTTTACATAAAACATCAACCGTAATGATGATTAGGAGAGTAGATGTATTAGATTGTCATGTTAAGAAAGGTAGAGGTAGATTTAAAAAATATTTGGAAGATAAAAAATGATTTTAGTATAATTTGAAAATAAAAGAATTTGAATAGGATAATGGATGATTAATTTATGTATGATCTTACAATGGGATTATATTTGTTGTTGTTGTATGGTACTTGGAATGTTTGTGGATTAGGATTTAAGGTTAAAGGAAGCATAATTAAAGGTTGTGCTCTTAGTGAGGTTCTTGATATTCTTTATATTCAAGAAACAATTGGATATTCACTCAAAAAGTTATTGTTAATTTTAGTAGTATTCTTGCTGGTTGAAAATCATACTCATTGATATATTCTTTTTATTACTATCCATTTCCTCAAGAAATTACTAGTGTTCTTTTTCAGATCGCTGTATATTTTAATTTAAAACTTTTACATATGTTACATAATTTTTATATATTTGCACGACTAATATTTAAAATTTGTTATGTATAAATCATTTTCTTATACATGAAGTAGAATATTTTATTTTAAAAAACGTTATTAATAATAATATTTTTATATATTATTTTTATAAATATTAAAATTTAGATGTTAGATATATAAATATATAAGAATTAATAATGTGATATTTATGAAAATTCTCGGAAGTTTAACGCTATTTTATGTTTGATTTATTTAATTAATTTGAATTAAAGTCGACTCAATTTTAAATTTTAAATTTGAAAACATTCATTTAACCCATTTCTTCTCTGTACTGCCATCGAGCGTCTCATCAACTGCTCTTTAGTTTCTGAAGGCTGGCAAAAGCTAGAAAAGCTTCAATTGGAATTAAAGCTTAACTGAGGTTTATACAGATTGCACAGAATTTATAGTCTCTTCTGAATAACTTCAAGCACTTCAATTAAGAAAGAAGAAATTCAATGATTGTATAATTGCATGTTTATAATAAATAAATTAGCAAATTAATGTCATATCCAAATCATACATCTGTCCTTTATTTTTAATTACTGTATTGATCCATTCGGTGCAAATTATCCCCAAATAATTTTACAAAAGAAACCTGCTCAAACACATTATTATTATTATTTTGTATAATTGTTCCATATTTATAGACCAAAAAGGAAAAATAAAATAAAAGAAAAGAAAAGATACGGGGGTGTTGCTCTGACCTCACCATAACATGCTTCTTCAAAGAAATATTATAATAGAGCTTACAGAATAAGAAAACTGCATGTTAGTTATGTAAACACTAAACATAATAAATGCTTCTTTTGGAATTGATATTTCATATCAACTGCATACAAATAGTTATAGTCTTAAATGGAAATAGTTAGGTCAGCAGCCTTCTTTTTTTTTGGAAGGGTATCCCACCCAACACCTCACCCATGTCCCACAAAGATTCAGAGCTGGTCTAGCTCCTCATATCGACATGAAGATGTCTTAAATATTATGATTATTTTTAAAAATAAATAATTGGTAGAAACTTTTTTTATTATTATTCTCAAATATACTAAAACAACATTATGAATTGGGGAGGCAGAGGTATTTTATGTGGAGAGTTTGTGATCATGAGTGCATCCATTTGAAGCTTATGGAACATGCAATATGCCTCAACTTTCTTCATTTCAAGTCTTCAAACAGGGTGATTTGATCCCTATGCTACATACTGTTACTGTTGATGATAGTTATTGCTGTTTAGATAAGTCACGTTATTGAATTTATTTTTATGAATGTTACTGTCATGGTTAGGGCTGCAAATGGGCTGAGTATACGATAAGTTACTCGTGGCTCGGCTCCATTAGAGAGCGTTCATGTTCGTTTGATTAACTAATCAAACAGTCCAACACTTTTAAATACTGATTAACGAAGCTCGTTCGTTCGTTATTTATGACATTATCATTTTGCTAATAAAGAGCTTCGATTATGACTCGATTACGGCTCGATTAAGGCTTGTTTGTGAACAATATTGTTCAAATTATTATTTTTTTAGGCTTAATAAGTTTTATTTGATTCAGCTCATATATATTTCTCAACAAGCTGCTCGTGAACAAGCTCGATTAAGGCTTGATTAAAGCTCGTTTATTTTATTAAATGAGATGCTTGTTAATAAGCTCGATAATCCAATTTGAACCAAGCTCGAGCTCGATAATGATAAACAAGCTTAAGCTTGAACACATACATACTCAGCTCAGCTCGGTTCGTTTGAAGCCTAGTCATGACAATTCCTTTTTACTGCCATTGATGCTTAGTTAATATAATTCATACTATAATATTGTAGGCTAAATTCCTACATCATAGAATAATTAATGATATTTATTATATTATTTATGTTTAATGCATATACATTAGAACTTAGTGCATATTTATATATAGGAGATTCAATGTACAAATACACAACATAAAATATAATAAGTTAAAATTTTGATAGATAACTATATAAAAATGTTTGTATATCTTTTTAATTTAATAATGATTTATGCTTAATTTATATCTAATGGTTAAACTTAATAAATATTAAAATCAAGCGCTATTGCTCATCTATTCACAAAAACACTTAAGTAGTTGACAAATAAATCATTTTTAAAGACTTAAAATATTATATGGTCCCAATATTATCATACTTGTATGTAATGATTCATCATATTGAAAGCTTGCTTAAGGTTGGTAGTATGTACATTTTTTTTTTTAGTATTTAGTATTAACTTGTATGTAAACTATTTGGGTGTCTGGCAAAAAAATAGCATACTTTCATAAAACTCGTTAAACAATTGACTACTAGCATTTGATTTTAAGATTTGCTCTTCTCGTTTTTGCATCATACAATAGATATGAAGCATAATTTATGAATAAATTAAGTTGCTTAGAGGTGGATTTCTTTCAAAGCAATATCATGTTTGTTCTTAAAACTAATAATTAGATGGGACATTTATATGCATAGTAAATTAATTTAAATGAATAAATTATTTGCAAGAAAATAAGAAAAAAAATGTAAGAATTTCATTTAAACCTTTGCTCTAAAGGACAAATATAAATGACAATACTAGAACAAATATGTTTTAAATAAAATTTAAAGAAGAATAAAACTCTTATTATAAGTTCTTAACATCTTTCAGTCTAGTTTTGTATCAAATGAGTAAACCATTAGTTTGAAATATATGTGTGATCTTTATTCAAGGGATCAAATACTATATGAGTTTGGGCTTTTTTTTTTTTTTTTTTTAGACATTTGAGCAAACTTCTCTCTTCATCTCAGGTCGATCTCCCATATGGATAATACACATTCCAATTGACTAAGTTTAATTCTAATTGCTTTGTTAAGCAAAGATATCCATGGGAGCTGGTTTGTCTATTTAGATATTCATGACCAAAAGTACAATCCTCTTTCAAATAGTCGCGAAAGGAGAAAGATTGCCAATAGACGTCTGTTTATTCTCTAATTCACCCAACCCGATAGTACCCATTTTGAACGTCCAATACCAAAGTCAATGAAAAGTTAAATCACCAATCCCGGATAAGCCAATGATTTTTTTTCCATATTTCAATTCTACAATACCTCAACGTGACATGAGCATGAAAAAGATTCAAGAATCAATTTTATTTTAATAATGACTAAAAACGAATCACTTATTTTGACTTTTTTACCCCATAATATAAGATAAATTTTAAAGATATGAAAAAATCTACCTCCAAATCATACATACGACTTCCATTAAATACCTTTCATATTTGAACCTTATTTGTTTTCAAACATATTATTCATCTATCTCCATATCATAACTTTTGACAATGGGCATTAGGATAGATGATGAATGCATTATAACTTAAAAATAATAGAAAAATCATCAACATTAATCTTGAAAATAAGTAAGAGAAGTGATGAGGTGAAAGAAGTCCGTGAGCAACAGTCTAATAGAGCATTTAGAAAGAGAAAAAACAGAGCAATTTTTTTGTTCAAATGAAGAACTTCAATTTTTATATCAAAAATATTTTCAACCAAAATTAACTTTTGATGACGTTTAATCAAATAAAAATATAGTAAACATATTTGTCCATTGAAATGTATTATTAGACAAGCTCTTCTTCAGCAAAAAGATTTTTTTTTTTTTCCAAATCTCTTCCAGAATTAATCAAAATTTAATTGGCTTGAAAATAAATGGCACAGGGTAGATTGAAGGCTCAAATTTTGAAACATTCAGTTACGCTCCCTAAAGGCAAATTCTTTCCACTTATCTCTATTTGTAAACTTGTCAATTGGCATAACATATCATATATATATATATATATATATATATATATATATATATATATATATATATATATATATATATATATATATATATATATATATATATATATTTGATAAGAAAATATTCAGTAGAAAAGCATTATTTCCCAAGCGCATAGAGAAGAATAAAAAAGCAGACATGAGAAGAATAATCTACTCTTATTTTACATTTAGTCAAGCAGATAATTTATTCCATACTTAACCAAATAAACTATGCGCTTGAGAAATAATGCTATATGCCAAAAGTAAATTTACATACAAATAAAATTACATTCCACCATAACAAATGCTTTCCATTTAGATTTTACAGCCCATATAACAGAAGCAGAAAGTACTGCAATAACCATATATACATCGATGAACCGTAGTTAGTATACAAAAACAGTGAGAGGTAAGCAGAACGAGTAAATAAAAATTTAAAAAAGATGAATAAATGGAGCACATCTGAAACAGATAAAAAAAAAAGTTCAGAAAGTAAAACCCTAAAACATTTGATACTCAGGGTTGAAGGCAAGGGCCTCACGGTATATTAGTTCCTTCATCTGCTCCTCCGATAAAGCATGCTGCTCGAAGTCAAAGCTGAAGGGCATCATGCAGACTGGCTCGTCGCTGATGTCATGCAGTGATGCCAGATATGGATGCTCAAGGGCATCTTCAACTGCATGAAAAGCAAAAATAAATAAATAATATATATATATATATATATATATATATGACTTTAGAGTTAGTAGTATTTTTTCTTCAAATAAGAGACCTAAGTTCAAAGCATACTACAACTAATATATAATTTAACTATCATTAGGACTCAACTTCAAAAAATAAATAAATCGATCAGCATTAAAGAATGCTAAATATATAAGATCTTAAGAGTGAGGTGACTTTACATTTGGAAGATTAATGGAGATCATTTAGATGTAACCATTATATTAGATACATTCAAATGTCCTTATGTTCCTATAGGATGCCCCATGGAGGGGACAATCATCATAAATGTCGGAACAACCATGGGTATCACTAGCCGCATCCCAAGTGTTTGGACCAGCTTTAAAAAATAATAATTAACTTTATGACGCCCATTCTCCATTCATTGCAGCTGAATATAGCATGGAAATGTAGGGACCAGTAATAGTTAAGAGCGTTTTCCCCTGACTTCACATTTGGAAGATTAATGGAGTATTCATTTAGATGGCCAACCTAAAAATCACAAACAGATCCATTTATATATTGTAAGATTTGGAAGTTGGGAACCAAGTTTAAGTAGCCTTGACATCATTAAATTAACTTCACCTTGATACATAAAACTTAATATGGACAACTGCAAATCCGATGGTTCATATTTGTTCTAAACCTTGATTTAAGGCTGTAATTCCTCCCTTTAAGCTCCTAAGTTTATGCCAAGCACCACCAGAACTCAAGATAGGTGTTTCAAATGATGCTTTCTGCTTGTCAAACCATAAAAACCCTAGGTGTCTCCATTGTCATTTGATCAGCACCACGACAATTTGGATGGAGGAATCAGTCATAGATAAGAGTTGTAGATGCCGTGAAGAATAGGTTTCTCACTGCTACACTCTTCAGTCTTCCTGCTAGTCTTTGACGAAGTTGTGCTCTTGACTTCCACATGTTTGTCCTTCCAGGCCTTTATATCCCTCATTCTTGCTGATCACCACCATCAGCACCCACAGTCCATTAATGTTATTCATCACCACATCCCCACTACGTACGAGTTCCTCATCTCCTCCCTCTTCTCTAATTGATTCTCCTGTAAGGGTGGTGACCAAATTGGACAATGAACAAACTTCATCCCATCCATTGCTCATGCCAACCCAACTATCCTTTTGATAGAACCAGATTGAGCCCAAATATACACAAACATGTTCCAATTTACAAGTCTAACTAGTTAACAACTTGGTATCTTCAATAAATTGAAAAACACCAAGAAGGTATGAAGTTTTTAGGGTGGGAGCCCTACTGATAAATCAAGATGAAACAAAGAAAAATCAACATGAAGAGATAACTTAATGTTTAGTTGCAGTTTGGTTTTGAAGTGAGACATGCATTGGTACAATTATATTTGCATATGAATTCTTTCCAACCATAACTATTTCCCTCGCTGATACTTTTTTTGCCACAATGACAAACACCTTGAATTGTAAATCCATTCAGGTGTTTAAAGAAACTGCTTTGATTAGAAACAATTGCATACATGAGTACCAACTATGTATTTTTGGTTAAAAAAACAAATTATATAAGAAAACCGATTACATGGAATGCCTGATTGAAGCCATCAACTTCTAGAACATCATCAAAATCAAGGTAGCAAGTTCAAAAATTAGGCAGAACAAACTCACCAGTAAGTCTCTTTCTAGGATCAAATGTTAACATTTTTTCGACAAGGTCAATAGCTTGAGGATGAACATGAGAAAATTTTTCAGGGAATGATTGACGTCTATGGCGAGGAAGCTGACTCATGTATCTTCTTGCATTCTCATTTACATGTCCCAGATCAGCTTCATCAGGAGTTCCTATGAGCTGCATGATCACACTTATTAAAGTTAAAGCATGCCTTTAAATAATCAGCTAATTTTGCTATGTATAAGGTGATATTTCTATTTTGTTATGAAAAAAAAAAAGTGATCATTCTAGCAATCACATCAGATAAGAAATACATGATGGCAACAGAAGCCTTCAAACGGGACACAGGTTAGACAAGAAAACAAAAACATCTAGCATGCAAAGACATTTACAGCATAGATATGTTAATTCCTACAAAAAATTTCGGCTGCAATCAGATAGTAATGTTAAAGACAGAAAACTAATGTAGTTCTTCTCAACCTATACTGAATGAAATTCATTCATAAGATTAATCTGTAAATCTGTAAGTAGGTAGCTTTTCAACAGAAAAATTATATACGTTAACATTCCTATACTCCTGAAGTTTCATTTTGGTAATTTCTCTCAACGACTGTTAGGATCATCAAATTGACCAGAATCGCATACAACAAATATCAGTTGTTCAGAGAAATGAGGCTTACATGTTATTGACAAAATATGATGAGCCAATAAATAGGAATACAAAGATACTGACATAAAATAAATATATGAGAATAATATCAATTAAAAATAGGACTGCCCACAATTTAAACAACTATACGATTGCAATAATTCAGGCTGATTGGAAAATTAAATGCTCCTAAAAGAGTTTCCCCACAACATTTTATGCATGCTCTATATTCAACCTCAATACTAGATCAAGACATAACAATTTGTTTTTGTTTGTTTTTTTAATTGATTGTCACCCCCCCAATAAACATGCAATATCCTGAGGTTAACTTCATGACTTCATTTTGAGCCAATGCAATCAACAACAGAGAATGCTTTGATAATCATCTGCTCAATTTTAATATATGAAAAGTCATTTCCTTAAGACTTTTTCATGAATCCATGGATTCATAGTAGAACAGTTTCTAGACGCCTCTTTTTCAAATTTTGCATGCACTAATTCACCACTCCAAAGATGAAAGAAATTCTAGTTTATTAACAATCACATGAATCAACTTATCAACTAAGTTTTCCTAGTGAGATGGATCATCAAGAGATTCTTCATCATAAGACGTGGTTTGAGTCTTCATGAGAGTGTCAAAATGCTTATAATCAAGAAGGCCCTTTTCTTCAAGAAGATTAGTAGTTATACCCTCTGAGATAGTGATATTGCCTTTTTTACTTTAAGCAAATTCAATTCCAAGAAAGTACTTAGGTTGTCTCAGATCTCTAGTAACAAAACTCCATTGCAAGTATCTTACCTTAAATATGTCATTATGCACTTCCAATGAGAAAGATGCTATTAACATAAAACAAAACATTTACGAATATGCTTGATAAAGATATAATGATGTGGTGCTATTACAAGGATCAATCTCAAACTAGGCTTGTGGACCTTTTTAAGCTTATAGATATCTTCTTAAGTATGGTTCTCTTCCTGAACAATATGCCAAGAAAGGTTGCAACATATAAACAGCTCTTGTAA
This sequence comes from Cymbidium sinense, assembly GCA_021442155.1. Lineage (NCBI taxonomy): Eukaryota > Viridiplantae > Streptophyta > Magnoliopsida > Asparagales > Orchidaceae > Cymbidium > Cymbidium sinense. Next base: position 189,317,737 of record CM038221.1, read on the forward strand.
GTCATCATAAAAAAATGCATTAAGTACATCAAGTTATACCATAGTCCAACTTTGATTGATGGATTAAAAAACAATTCTAATGGAATTAAATCTTGAAACTAAGGACATGTCAAAGTAGTGCATTTCATAAACCTAGGTGAACCGTTTGGCAGCCAACCATGCTTTTTAACAATCCATCAGGATGAAATTTTACAGCAAACGCTCATCGAAAAAAAAATTAGTTTGACTTTAGGAGAGGGAACAACCAAATTCCAAGTATGAAGGCCAAGGAGCATCCATTTCAAAATAAGTGTTTTCCTAAAGAATTATGGAACAAATCATTGTTGACCTACAAGTATGCTCCATCAGTCAAGTCGAGCTCACGAGCCAAATTGACTGACGACGAACGACTTTGTCATCGCGTCGTAACGCCGAAATTGGACGAATATAATATTACATAATTCGAATCGAATCATCGAAGAATTGCACGCGCACGCGATACCGGGGAAATCGCGACGATGCTCAAACAACCTCCGCTCAGAATTGATCGCGCCGGCATACAAGATCAAAACGCCGAAACCTACCAAATATCGCCCAATTCAAACGAAGTCTACTCAAATATCGTTTTGAACCAAAATTGACTCGATCTACCGACTTTAATCAAACGGCTCCATAATGTGAAACGGATTACCGCTTAATTTAATTTTACCTAAAAACGATACACATATTATGTTGGTTTGATTTCGGCAAGATTAACAAAAATTTTGACGTGATATTGTGGAAATCAAACATCCAATTTAATTAAACAAAGTTCGATTTAATTTTAATTATTAAATAATTAAATCAAAATTTTTGCATGAATAGGGATTAATGATCAGATTATAGTCTTTCCATAAAGACTCCTTAATTTCATTCGAAATTGCACTCAAATTTTGAAAATCTCGCCTAAACACATAAGGAAACTAATTAAGCAGCAATTATGGCTTATAATCTCCTATTTTTCCCTCCCAAGACAAGGAGGCAAAAAAAAAACTTCTGTAGAAAATCGAACCTAGGCTTTCTCCTTCCTAGTCCGCTCCGCCCAAAAAAGAGTGGATTCATTGCGAAGGTAACCTCGTCTTTCCTCCCCCCCTGCATCTAAATCCCGTAAATTAGCTGCTCAAATCTTGCAACCCCTAATCGAACGAGAAGGAGGTGTGGCAATAGAGCGGCGCTGACAACAAGATCCATTTTCAGTCTCCTTCACTATTCATTATCGACTCCAAATGGCCGACGCAGTGGACGAGGCAGCCGAGAAGGTTGTCGAGATCTGTGATCCCATTGCGATGGATCCGTCGAGTAAGAATGCTCTGAAGAGGGTGTTGAAGAAGAAACAAAAGGAAGAAGAGAAGCGCCTCAAGGAAGAAGAAAAGAAGAAGAAAGCTGCTGCCACACCACATTCCAAGTTGCACTAGGATTCTGCGGTCGAAGATGATGATATGGACCCAACACAATATTATGAGAACAGACATAAGTACCTTGCTTTTCAGAAGGTTACTGGGGTAAACCCATATCCTCACAAGTTTCAAGTTTCGATGTCTGTTGAAGAATACATTCAGAAATTTGTAAGTCTTAATCAAGGGGAGCATCTCAAAGAAGTAAAAGTTGACTTGGCAGGGCGAATTATGAATAAGAGGACTTCTCCTTCTAAGCTTTGCTTCCATGACTTATATGACGTTGGTCTCAAAGTGCAAGTCATGGCTGATGCTAGGGATTCAGATTTGGATGAAGTTGAATTTTCTAGATTGCATGCTGGAATAAACGTGGTGATATTGTTGGTATTTGTGGCTACAAAGGGAAGAGTAAAAGAGGGGAGCTTAGTATTTTTCCAAATACATTTGTTATTCTTTCTCATTGTCTTCACATGATGCCAAAGCAAAAAGTTACTCCTGGTGTTGATAATGCTATTATTAAGAAACATGAAGGAATATTGGGCTCTGAATGGGTTCCAGGATTGACCAGAAATCCTGAAACATATGTTCTCAATGACCAGGTTCTAAGACCCGCTAATGCGCCATAAGACGTAGCAGGTGCGAGAAAATGTGAATGTGAAAAGATATATATATATATATGTTTGTGTCTTTCTTTACAAGTTCCAAGACTCCACTAATGCCCCATAGTATGAAGCGTGAAGACAGTGTCAGAAGACACTGCCATACCACGTGCACTGATAGCCAAAACAGTGTAAATTACGAATGACGACAATACGAAATGCCAGAAATTTTGCTTAAATTTTGAATTAAAAAAAAGAGAGAATAATCAATATTCATTTAAAAAGTAATCGAGCACATCGAAAATAAATAATCTAAATTGAAATTTGAATGATTTAAAATTACATATATATTTGCCTTTATGCAGTGATCAAGACCACTAACGCCATGCGCAATGGATAAAACGTGGTCAAGAAGATTAATCATTCGCTCAATGCAGATATCTAGTTCTTCGGATGTTTTACGCGGATGACGTTGGAATACTGCCGAAATGTTGCCAAAATTTTATCCAAAATTCATACAAAATTCAAGCTAAACAAATAGTGCTGCTAAGCTTGCTAAAATAAAATTGATATCAAATTGAATTTTGAATTATAAATGAGAATGAATTTGAAATGAATTTGAAGATTATATTTCAAATAAAAAAAAGTAACTGAACTCAAACAAATTTATGAACTTGAAGTGAATTGAATATTTTGGCAGTAAATATAAATTTGATACTTTAACATATGTTATTCCAAGGGATCTAATAAGATATCAGAACAATTTAAACGCCTCTTCACGCCAATCGAATTTTAAACACATCAGAAATGTAACGCAAGTAATTAAAAGTTTCAATTGAACCCTTGCATGTATTATGAAGTAGGATTAAAACTCAAATTCAATGTTTTAAAATTATGCAAGTATTCTTAAATGCATCTGCATGTGCTCAGACATTAAGATTTAAAGTACAAATTTTAATGTTCGCAAAAGGCTGCACAGGCTAAATTAAGATTAAATAAACATGAAATTAATCTCATAATTTGGGAATAAAATTACCTAAATTACTAAATACCCGCATGGGCCCTGACATTTATACTAAGTACTTAAACTTAATATCTGAGAATATTGCACGGGTTTAAAAAGAAAGGGGGGAGAAGAATGATGAAATCAATTTAATCATTCATGACTATATGCATGCAAGCTAATGAATGTCATCAATGTTAATTCTCAACGAAAAGATATATTCAGATGTAATATGATCATAAGAACAATTTTTCGATTTTATTGGTCCTCCGCCCCGAGAAAAGAGATTTTCATCCCTCAAATAATTATTTGTCAATAGGAACCCCACAACTTCCACTAATTTGTGTATGTTGATTTCTTATCATTTGAGTCATTGCTTCCATCATTTGTGTAAATGCATCTATAGCTAGTGAAGGCGGTTGCACCAAATTCTGCTCACGATTGTCTCTCTATTTTCACCCATGATCTTCCCGAATTGATTCCATGCTCGAGAAGACAAATTAATTATAACCGCTACGCATCAATCAATATAATCATATGCAAATCTCTTCATAAAATTTATACTTTCCTAATGGCTCTTTGATTATGATCATACTTATGTCCCTAAATATAAAATCTGGACAGAATGTTCAAACTGAAAAATCAAACTGAAAGAAACCTAAGTCATATACCAATACTAGCAGTAGTAGTATTACCACATGCCCAAAATGTGGAAGAGCACATAAATGAGAGTGCCTCGTGCACAAATTCTATCGGCCATTACCGACATATGACACAATCTTGCCCTATCTTGAGTAAATCTTCAATGGATATTAGACAAGCTGCTCAACTTCCTCGGGGATGTTGGTAGAAATGATGACCTAATCGACGATCAACTCCATCTCAAACTCGAACCTAAAACACACTACCGAGTTTATGCACTAATGCAATAAAAGCAAAAGACTCGCCGATGTTACATATGTATTTATTTAAATTAGCATTGTTATAATTTTATATTAGATATATTTACTTTATATGTCTACTCATTTATAAGATATCATCTTTATTGAAAGAAATTAGTTAAAATTTTATTTGAACGGAGCATCATTCATTTATATCGAGAAATGTGAGAATTTTGGGATTGCAAATTATGAAAATATCTGTAATACTTTCAGTGACAATGCCAAATGAGTCCCAAATGAATGCTAGAAATATTTGTAGTGTGAATCTGAATATCTGTGAAAGACGCTTGGATGCAGATTTAATAAAGACTATATATTTAATGGATGGAAGAATTTAGCTAAACATTACGCTACTTATGATGTTCAGAAAAGATACCAAATTTAATATTCCTGCAGAAGAATTCAAATTTGTGGAGCATAAGGAGTATTAAATATGATGATGTCTTGAATGTTTAAAAGAGAAGAAAAAGGTTACGCTTTTTTGCCAAGCATCACGTTACTAAAGAGAAAAGGTTAAAGAAATAGCGAGAAAAGGAATATCCAAAGTTTTTCTGATAATTTACCGGTTTACTCCGCCGAGAAATAGATTTATCGATTTAATTCAAGAAAACCAGAAGAAAAGTATCATATAACGACGATCAAAAGAATTATAAGAGTTAAAAAATCCATGAATTATTAGAGGATTTATCGCAAGACATCTCTTCCGGAGCTCGTATTATTTGTGAAGAAGAAAGATGAGAGCTTAAAACTACGATGATTATGAGAGTTTAACAAACTCACATTAAAGAATAAATATATCTCCAAGAATTGATGATCTTTTGACCAACCAAGAACTTGATTTTCAAAAATTGATTTAAGATTATCATCCTGAGAATCAAAGAAGAAGATATACCAAAGACCGATTCAAGATAAAAGATGTATGGTGATACGCTTTTGGCTTAACAAACGCACAGATTTATGGATCTGAATAATCTTTAAATCTTTTAGATTCATTTGTGATCAGATTCATATGATATTCTAATTTATTCCAGATGAAATTCATGAAAACCATCTTCATATTATTTTCTCAAATGAATCAGATGCAAAATTTTCAAAGTGTGAATTTTGATTAAATAAGATCATATTCTTACGTGATTAGTGAAGGGGTTTCAAATGGATCGAAGTAAAGTGAATGAAGGACCGCACCAAACCAGTCACGTAAGTCGGTTTTGGCGGATATTACAGAGATTATAAAGGATTTTCACGATGTCACCATCGGTTAACTCGAGCGTCAAGTTTAAATAATGATCGAAGAGACATTTCAAAATTGAAGAATTGTTTAATTGCTATACCAAGATAACTATTCCATCGGATAATGATTTCAAATTTATAAACAGATGTGATCATTACGCAGAATGAAGAAAGTGATTTCTATCTCAAAGAATTAAAAATCAAAAGAATTATCCAACCCATGATCTAGAAGCTAGAAAGGATATTTTACATTGAAAATTTGGCATTATTTATATGAAGTTTTCACCGATCATCAAATTGAAATATATCTTTACCGAAAGAACTAAATTTAAGAAAAGAGATTTGAAACTCATTAAAGATTATGATTTGAATATTCAATATCATCCCAAGACAAATGTAGACGCTTTAAGTAAAAAACATCTAGACTTATTAGTTGATCTCAACAGAGGAGTTGATTAAAGATTTAGAAAATTGAAAAATTTCAATTATTAAATCTGATGATCACGCTTATCATAAATCAAATAACTATACAATCAAATTTGAAAGCAGAATAGATCTTACCTCGAAGATGACTTAAAAAATTTTAAATTTGGTAAAGTAGGCCATACGTAAGATTTTGAAATCGAAGATTACATCAAGATCACGACGAATTTGATTCCGTGATGTTGGAGATTTGAGGAAAGACATATTACACGAAGACATCATTCTAATTATACAATTCATCCGTGATAAGAAGAAAATATCAAGATCTTAAGAAATATTTTGTTAGAATGAAAAAAAATATAATTTTTACAAAATCGTCGGATGATTAATAACATCAAATCAAGTGACTTTTATACCTACCAATAAGTGAAAATGGGATGATATTGTTATGGATTTTGTGTTTGACTTACCTAGATCCAAAAGAGAATGCGATGTTATTTGAGTTATTATTGATAGGTTGACTAAATCTGCACACTTTTATCCCTATCAAACAATCTGATGCTGTTGAAAAACTAACAAGAAAGTATGTTGATTAAATCACGGTTTACGGTGCCAAAATCTATAACCGACGGACCGATTTACATCTGATCACGGATAAAAATTCGAGTTTTTGCAGACTTACTTTCGATCAGATTTCATCCTTAAACCGCCAAAAAAATAATTCAAACACTTCAAGATTTGCTATATCCATGATTTTGAAAATTGGGAAATTCATTTGCTTGATTGAGTTAACAATAACTTTCAAGTATTGGTATGGCTCCTTACAAGATTATGGAAAGAAAGAAAACACCGCATTGAGTGGCATGACGAAGAATCACGCAGAGTAGATGGCCATCAAAAGATCCGATTAATAATGATAAATTAAAAGTCGCCCAAGATGGGGAAATATTATGATGCTAAATATTATGTATGAAGTGGGAGAATTTGTATTTCTTAAAGTCATGAAAGTATAAACGATTTGAAAGTTAGAGCCCACACTATAGGTCCATATAAAATCTTGGAAAGAATTGAGAAAGTGACTTATAGATTTACCTTCTCACATGAAAGGAGACATATGTTATATTTCTCTACAAAAGATATATCACGAAGCCAACAAATTTATTGCGGATCCTATTCATATTCAACCGGATCTCACATTTGTGGAGAAACCAGAAAGGATTATAGATTATGATGTTAAGCATCTCAGGAATAGGGAAATTCCATTTGTCCGTGTACTGTGAAAACATGGATCAGAACGAGAAGTGACGTGGGAGAAGGAATCAGAGATGTGAGAACTTTATTCTCAATTGTTTAATTAAAGGTATGCTTATTTCTATTAATGTCATTTAATTTCGGCGACGTTTTTTATAGAGAGGTTGTAATAACCAAAAAAAGAAAAAAATCCGCCACAACTGCTAGAAAAGTCCAAAAGGGGGAGTTCGATTTCCAAAACACGCGAGAGAGGGAGAGAGGGAGAAAGAGAGAAGGGAAGACTCACTTGCGTCTGGTGAGACGGCACGGCCGGGCTTTCGCGGTGTCGTCGGCCGAGGAAGAAGAAGAGTCGCCCTATGAGTGAGGCGACTACTCTGACAGAGCCGAGCTTTAATACCCAGAGAGAGATGGAGGAAGCCAAGGCGAACGAATGAACGCAGAGGAAGGTGAGTCTAAAAGGCGTGACTTTGGACAAGCCGACGCTTATCAGATCTGCAAACCGAGAAAGCTTATAACATAAGGTAAAATTTTTAGTAATTATAAATATAAATCTTACTTTTGATTTAATTGCAAAATAGAAAATCCTAAGCCGATTTTCAAATAATGATTATTAAAGTTATTAAGGGTTGAGGCTTAGGGGAAAAAAAAACCGAGAGGAAATATAAAAGATAAGTAAATAAATAATTTATATAATTATATGTTTAAATAAAAAATCTGAGTTTTGTTATTATTTCTGATTTTAATGTTATTTCAAGTTTTAACTTAGGGTTATAGATTTCAACAAAAAATTTAATTTGGGAATGTATAAGATGAATCAAAGTCAAGTAATTAAGTATTAAACTCATACATATGAAATATAATTGCAAATTTAATAAAACCTTAAACCTAGCTATTATATTATCGTTAATTAATTTAATCATTTTAAAGGGAATGATAAACATTAAATAAATATATATTAACTTTAACATTTAATATTTTTATATTAAGAAAAAATATAGGATTAATAGGATTTAGAAGTATAAGAAATTGTATATCATTAGATTAAATAAATTAAAAGTTAATTTAACTGATTTAAAAAAATAAATAAATATTGAATACGAAAGATCAAATTATAAAGTTTTGCTTAATATCGATCCAATAAATATTTTACTTTATAGAATTTCATAAAGAAGATTAAAGAAGTTAGAAGAAAACCGCAAATTAAGCGAAGAATTACGTTCTTATATTTATGATAAAAATATCTTTAATTTCGTAATGTCGACGTTTATATGATTATGACTTTTTCATGTACTATAAGTTGTGATTATTTTCCTGCTTCTTCAAAAAATGTGATGTAATTTACTGTTTCTTCATATTGGATAATAACCTGAATGCTAGATCATATTATCACTTCGTCATTTTATAAAGTTAAATGATTTATTGTTAGTTATGAATTAATACGATAAATAAAATCAGTATCTTATGAATGAGATGTTGAAAGTGGAGTTCACCCTTACAGACCTACGACGAATGCTCGGCATCTAAAAAAGGATCAACGAATACAAATTGAATGACTATCATTCTTCGGATGAGTATTGGTAAAGGTTTACGCGACTTCTAAAAATGGATGATAAATGTAAAGTAAAGTTCACATAAATGTTTATCTCACCTACCTCCCATATATTTGATTGTTTGAGATTTATTTTATACGTGATAACAAAATCATTACGCTACTCTATATATTCTTATTTACTATACAGAAAAAGATAATTGGCCCAATCAATTTTATTCAATTGTTAATTGTTTAATTTTTTTCTAACCATCCAACTAAATAAATGATGAGATGTTATGATCGCCGCAGAGAGACTTGAGATGATAATTACGCTTATGTTAAATTATATTTAAATTGTATGTCATATGAACTTTATTAAGATATATACGCGACAAATTGTTAAATCATTTGGATTGTAGCTTCATTGACAAGATTTTATTTAAGATTAAAAATGTTAAGTTTTTTTTTTTATCCGTCACTTGTTCGGTATTCCAAGCCCCGTCGAGACTCTAATCCTCTATATTTGAAATAGAGTTGACACGATCTACTAAATGATTAACTTTTAAATGCACTCAAATTGTATTAGATTATAAAACCCAATCCTCTATATTCACAATGAGTTGACAATATCTGTTATAATATCAATTCCTAAAGGATTTCAATTACAAATCATGTAACCGATCCCCTACAAGCAAAAAGAGTGATGCCTACCCCTGATGTGAATGAAAATCTCAACCTGGGGAATTACTACTATTTAGATTTTAAATTATCAGTCTCAATTCAAATTTATAAATTCAAGTTCTAGACCCCGATCCTCTGCTAACAAAATAGCAGAGTTAATAAGGTCTACCCCGATGATGGTCGCGTTGAATGAAAATCTCAGCCGGAGGAGATATTATCGTTAAAAGATATTTGAGCTCTAAATTAATTTATCTTAAAACTAAATTTCAACTAAGAAAATATCTGAACTAAACGAAATTTATCATTTAAATACTTAAAACAAACAATTCATCCACCCATCCACCATTGTTTGTTTATGAAATTAAGAAAACTCTACCACAAAGAACTAATGGTAAAATAAATCAATATATTCAAATTCAAATAAATGCCATGGACGCAGATCCTCCGTCCACGTGGTCGATGACACATATGATGCACAGAGTCCTCTCGATCAGTGCTACTTAAATGAATGATATTACCAATGCATCAGAATGTATATTCTCAGCCGCCTTTTGAGTTATGAATCATAAAGTATATTTGATAGACAAAACCGTTTTGTAGGTAGACTTAAGATGTCTCCACAAACACTATCCTGTCTACAAGGATTTTCGACGACGAACTTCCATGTGATGATCATTCTACCAAGTTAGACTACCTCTAACTAAAATAGGAAACGAAAATAATGACAACCATGGGATCGGACGCATGTCATCATTCCACCAACCATATACTTTAAGTTAAATAATGGTGAATTTTATAAATTCTAAAACTCAAATTTTAAACTTCACATACTGCTATTATACGCTATGTATTTAGCGATCTAACGACTAGCCTTAATCGAAAGTTCTCTCTCAGCATTAGGAGTAATTAACTATAGAGGCTTGCACCTATAGGAAACCTGGAACTATATCTAACGTCCTTACCAAATGAGGACAAAATCTCTGGGTAGTATCTTATCTACTATTCCATCTGCTTTCTGAAAATTACACCGACACATCAAATCATACTCTCTTCAATTCAAAATTGTCGAGATGTCGGTGGCAAATTTTTGAAGCCCACAATCATGATGTCCTAAAATAGATGCAAAGGATAGAGATAAGGCAAAAGTACAAAAAACAATGGATAAATGATTAATTGAAATATAGGAGTGAATGGAATGAGTAACATTTGCATTTTACCTCTAGATAGAAATACAAGTCAAAAGACCCTAGTTGGTGGATGCTCAAATGTATTTGAAATTATGGTTGGAGTTGTGGTCGGTGTAGATCGGGATCATCAAGAGTACAAATTTAAAGGTAATATAGGTAAAGGAGCTTCTACTGAGGAGTGTTCTCGTAGGGAGTAGAGTATAAATAAAGTTGTAGCCTCGAGAAATGTTGTATCGAAAAAGGTATAATAGACATTAAATAAGGGGATCATGATATCACTAACCTTTCTAGATGTAAAAACACAAAAAAAGAAACATTGAATATTACAAGAAGAGAATTCATTTTATAGTAAAATGCAGGATTAAAACATGTATTGATAGAAAACCATTGCATAAGAGGAAAAAAACTCAACTAGGATACAAAAAGAAGATATAAATGAGATGTTAAGAAGTAGACAAGGGATACAATCAATAAGAAAAGAGACTCAAGATACCATCACCTTAGAACTAATAGATTAATGTCCTAGCAACATCAAAAAGATAACAATTTTTGTATTCAACAACACCATATTATTGAGAGATTATAGCATAAAGTTTGATAAATACCATCATTGGCAAAGCAAGTGTGAAACTAAGATTGCATAACATTGAAAATATTATCACATAAGGATTTGATTAAGACAAAAAATAAACTTTTAATTGACTAAATTTATAAAATACATGAGCATTTAAGTAAAATTTAAGTAAATTTAAGTAACAAGTGAAAAAATATCAATGAATGTGACAAAATAGTGAAAACTTATATGAGTAGAAACTGGGCTAGATACCAATTGTAAGTGAATCAACTCAAAAGAATGAAGATGATAATTATTGGTAGAGAACAGAAATGACATATGACTGATAGTTAAATTTGGGTGGATTTGAAGACCAAAAGACAAAAAAAATTGATATTTATTGGATGGAGGATAACACTGTCGATAGTGAAAATGAATAAGGGTAATTGTGGAGAACATGAAAAAGGAATATCTATCATCAGGTGGTGAACCCAATGAGTTAATAACTCTAACAATTGTTCTCTTTGTACTGAGACTCTAAAAGACAATAGGCGGGATAAAAGGTTACAAAATAATTATGAGGCATAGTAAGATAATAAATTTAATAAAGCCTGTGTGACATAAATTATTAAAGAGAATTTTTTAAATGAGTCATATTGCCTTTCATAGAGATGATAATTACTTCAAATTCTTTTATTGTTTCAAGAGAAACGGGAGATGTAGATTACAATTGGCAAAAGCATACAAGTGTCCATTAATGATATTGTATGTTTGTTTGCTTCATTATTTCTCTCTTACTATTATGCCAAATGATGGCTTCCTTCTAGCGTTGTCTGTTGCTATTACTAACGATATTTATAACATGGTCAACATTTTCCTCTGCCTACAAATGATTTTTCTCATTTTACTCTTTACAACCATAGAATGAAAAGGCTTTTTCTTATTCATATGCAAGTGGACTATATATAGGCAAAGAAGATAACAAATAAGAAGACAACATGTAGAAGAAAATTTTCAATTATGATGACATGTCATAGTAATAAATCAACTTTTCAATCAAGTATTTTATTATAATATCTTTCTAATTTAGAACACTTCTTCAATAACAATAGTGCTGAAGTTGGAGCTTATATATCAAACAGTTCCAATTTGTTACAAGAATTACAAAAATCAAAAGGTCATACTAGCCTTAATAAAGATATCAACTAATTATTCTTTACAATAAATATACAGAGTGATGATCTTTTTCAGTAGGATTGTATCTCTAATGAAGTGAAAGTTCACTTTAATATCTTTGGATCTTTCATGGATGATAAGATTGCTTTCAATGTAGATAATTGCGTTAATTATCATAGTTAAAAATCAGAGGTAGTGTTATAGGAAAGTTATTTCTTCTACAAGAGTTTTAATCTACAATATTTTACAAGTAGAATGAGCCATGACCTTATATGCCAATTCAACATTAGATCTTACCACAACAATATGGCACAAGATTTCCATAAGAAATAATATCCTCAAATGGATTAGATTTCCTATCCTCAATAGATTCCACATAGTCAATATTAGAATAAGCTTCAATGCTTAAATAAATATGTTTTTGATAGCTTAGACCTTTGTCTTTATATATCTTAAAAATGTAACCAAATATTTCTTCTTTGGGATTTGCCTATTTATTAACCATAACAACAAAAGATACATCAGGTCAAGCGACATAACAATAGATAAGTTCACCAACCAAACATTGATAACAAAAAAGTGTTTTCCAAGCTTTCATCATTTCCAAATGCTTGTAGAGTATATAAGAGAGTCAACAGGGGTGCATCCAAGAAAAAAACAATTTCTTCAAGAAGATTTGTAGCATATTTCACTTCAAAAAAGGGAAACAAATTTTCTTGTTATATGCAAACTTGATGCAAAAATAAAAAAATAAAAAATCGTTATTGCAAAATTATCATTTGAAGGTATAGCTTTACTTTATCAATATCAAAAGCATCATTCTAATTGAGAAGAATATCACCAACATGCACAATGAAAATCATAGTGCTGAAGGGGCTAAATTCTCAGGATTGCAGAACTTTTCTTCTAAGTCCTTACTTTTCCCAGGATTGCAGCAATTAGTGATCTTTCTAGGGTTCTAACATTGTAACGATTAATGGCCTTTTATGAGAATGTATCATACAAGCAATTCTCTTTCCATCATCAGCTTTACTTTCTTTGATTTCTTCATCCTACCATTATGACACAATTTTATGCAAGTTATGGTAAAAAACAAGACCTATTTATTTTCAAAGGAAAATTTGAAACTTGTTAAAAATCCAACTATGATAAATTGAAAATTGTTATATTTGATGAAATATTTATATTTAACACTGCCTTTGCCGGGTCCTAAGTCTCGGATGCGAAAAGTGGAGGGTTGCGATTGGCAGTCGACTTAAAATATTATGTTAATGCTAAGGGCATCCCCTGTGAATGTGATGATCTGAATGCACAGTGTCGGCCACCGATCGACGCCGTGTTAAATAAATAACAAGGGTTCCCACATTATGAATCTAATGCAAGTTAGTCTATGAAACTAGAATTAAGTTAGGAGCTTAAAATATAGGTACTCTTATAGGTAAATTAATGAAATTAATAGATATTATTATTCATAAGAAGATAAATATTTTATGCATTCAAGAAACTAAATGAGTTGGGGAGAAGACCAAGAAGATTGATAGTTTAGCTTTTAAACTTTGATATTCATGTAGGAGTCAAATTAGAAATGGTGTAACTGTGATTATAAATAAATGTTTGAAGAATAATATTATAAATATTAATAGGATTGGAAATAGAATTATAGCTTTAAAGATTGTTGTTGATTATGAGATTATCAATGTTATAAGTGTTTATACTCCTTAAGTAGGTTTAGATGTAAGCTCAAAAGAAAAATTTTAGAATGACTTAGAGGAATTAATACAAAAGATATCTCTTAAAGAAAAAATATTTATTAGAGCTTTAAATACACGTTAGAGTAGAAGATTTTAAAGATACGATGAATTTAGTAATAAGAAGATAAAGACTATAATAGATTTTTTTTAGCTTATAGTTTTATAGTTGCTAATACTTTATTTGAGAAAAGAGATGTTCATATTATTACTTATAAGAATGGATTTAATAAAACACAGATTGATTATTCTCTAATAAGAAATATAGATCGCTTTAAATCAGAAGATTGTAAAGGCCATTCAGAAAAAATTTAAGCAAAGATCGATAATTTTAGATTTTAAGATGAAGGATTGGAAGATAAAAAATAAATCGAATTATTGTCCTAGGATTAGATAGAGACACTTAAAAAATACTAATAAAAAAATATTTAAAAGCAAGCTATAAAGAAATTTAGAATATTTAAAGAAAGTTTTAAAGCATGTGAAAAAGTAGAAATTAAACAAACAAAAAAATGCTTGGAGAATCAAAAGAAAAAACTTTTTCTTAATAAAAATTGTTGATGACGAAGTCAAAATATGAAAAATAATAAGAAACATAGTTATAAAATTTAGTTTAGATGTAAAAACTAAGAGAATTGGAAAAGATATAAAGTGGGCCGTAGAAATTCTTAGAAAGTAATATGTGATGCAAAAAATTTATTTTTTAATGATTTATACAATAGATTGGATACCAAAGAAAGTGTAAGATGTATGTATAAATTAGTCAAGCAAAGAGATAGGAGAAATAAAGATCTAGTTCAAATAAAATGTATTAAGAATGAAAATCATAAAATACTTTTCTTAGAAAAAGATATTGAAAATAAGTGATTAATTATTTTGATAAACTTTTCGATGAAGGATTTAAAATACGATTAATTTTAGCAACCTTAGTACCCTAAACAAAAATAGAGAAATAGATGGATATGTTATTAGTAGAATTCAAGTTGGATGGTTGAACTGGAGGAATGCATCTGGAATGTTGTGTGATAGAAAAGCATCACTTAAGAGAAAATTTTATAAGATGGTAAAACCTGCAATGATTTATGGTGCAAAATATTGGCTAGTAAAAGACAAGCATAAGACAAAGTTAAGTGTTATAGAGATGATGATGCTCAAGTGGATGAGTGACTCTACTCTTAAAGATAAAATATGAAATGAATATGTTCAGGAAAATGTTGGAGTAGCTCCAATGGCAAATAAGATTAGAGAGATTCGCCTTAGATGGTTTGGCCACATAAACGTCGGCCATCCGATGACCCGGTTAGGAGATTAGATGTATGAGATTTGCCATATGTTAAGAAAGATAGAAGTATACCTCAAAAAACTTAGTTAAGATGTATAAAAAATAACCTTTATTTATTAGAATTAAATGAGAATTTGACATATAATAGAACACAATGGGGAAAAATGATTCATGTAGCCGACCACACAGTGGAATAAAGGCTTGTTGTTGTTGTTGATCAAATATTTATATTTGATCATCAAATGGCGAAATAAAATTCAAATTTTTTTCAATTATTGAATGTTATTATATTCGTATTCTTTGAGTGCTTCATAAATCTTAATGGTTACTTATGGAGCAACTCTCTTATACCAACAAGAGCTTGGATCTTCCACTACGTAAATTCTATCATTTCTCTTCAATCCACTTTGTTAGTGATTGATGTGTGTATGCATTATTGAAGTTTATTAAATGTGATATATGATAGTTTCCTTTATAATAACTATTTATTTTGCTGAATTTTATTAATCATTCACTATTTTTTGTGATATTTCAAATCTTGGCTACTGTTGGATTGAAAGAAGTGTGACTATTTTTAAATTATATGTGACTAATTCTTGCTAACATTAAGAGTTGTCAATCTGTAGATTATGATTATTAATGTATTTTTATTATACATCTCATCCTAGATTGCATTAATAAAGCGTAGATGCCCTAAATCAAATTGGCATTCTAGTATTTTCATTACTTAATTCATATCATTTGAATGATTTGTGTAATTTATCTAATTTGCATGAAGAAAGTTTAAGAAAACTAACTATTGATTATGACAATTGTAAATCTATTATTATCCAAATAAGAGACGCATGGAATTAAAGCTACATGATAAGGTAATGAAATGTTCAAATTTTGAAAGACTTCCTGTGAGGGACAACAAGAAAATAATGACAATAAAGATGGGGACGTATTAGGTCAAACAACAAAATGAGATAAATACTTATGAAATGAAAATTTCAAAAAAGCTTTAGTCATATTTCAAACTTTAATGTGTCTAATTTGAGTATATTTTATAAACCTGTCACAAATGATTAGACTTCACTTTTTTTATCTCCTTCTAAATTAACATCCAACACTTACAAAATGAATCTACACTCTATTCATCATGTTTCAGAAGCTATCTTATACGAGGGATTGTTTTCACTATTAGTTATGGATATTAGTGATTTATTCTGGCTTCAAATAATATATTCATTTGTGATGAATTCAAAGATTACATGAAGCATAACATCTTTATTTTTAATTCATCATAGCCAATTTTTTTCCAAGTTGGGTAGATTGATGAAATCAAAAAACTGCATTCCTAATATAGTAAAGCTTTCCTTTATGCCCTTTATATTTCCTAGAATTATAACAGTTAGTAATTTCTTCTAAGTCATTGAGACTATAACAGTTAGTGACCTTTTGCGAGATTATAAGATATGAGCGTCAATCTTTCCATCAACGACCTTTCCTTCTTTGACATTTTTGGTCTAGCATTGTAACATTGTTTTATAAAATCTAAGCTATTTTTTCCTAAAAACATTTGGAAGATTCTTAAAATCCAAGTGTAAAGAACTAGAACTAATTGTAATTGACCAAATCTTGATAGATTTAAAAAAAATATATCATATTTAGGTTTTTGAACTACCCCCGAGATATGTAAAACTTTTTATCATTAATGGGTAAAATAAAATTTTATATTTTCTCAATAATTATGTGTTATTAGATGTGTATTTTTGAAAACTTAGTGGATCTTAATGGCTACTTCTAAGGGCGATTCACTTGCACTAT
Organism: Cymbidium sinense; assembly: GCA_021442155.1. Taxonomy (NCBI): domain Eukaryota; kingdom Viridiplantae; phylum Streptophyta; class Magnoliopsida; order Asparagales; family Orchidaceae; genus Cymbidium; species Cymbidium sinense. Next base: position 189,334,563 of record CM038221.1, read on the forward strand.
TGTAAGGAATGGATCTTCCACTAGGTGATTTATATCCTTGTTATCTATCTATATTTTGATAATTAACATATATGATTGAAGTTTTCTCACGTATAATAAATGATATATTTCTTTCATATTGTGAATCTTGATCATTGCTGAAACTTTAAATTTGTTTAATGTTTTCCATTCAGATTTCAAAATTTGACAACTACTATATTACTATTTGAAATGAAAGTAGTGAATTTGTCATATTAACATTGATTAAAAGTAACTAATTCTTACTAAAATTTAGGTTACCAATCCTACGCATTGCAATTTTTATGTGTGCTTTTATTGCGCGTCACCTTCTAGGTTGCATTTGTAAACCCTAGGCATCCTACAACAAAAAGAAGGATATTTTAATTAAGTTGAGCAAAGAGGAAGAAAGTTTCGAAGTAGTCAATATTATGGACCTACATATAACCTTTTAGCCACCAAGAGATCTTGCAACATTTAATAGATTCATCGAAAAGAAATTTAAGAATGAAGACCTAGCAAGAAGAGCACCCATTACCTATAAAAGCTTCCATTTAGAATCAAGCAGAGATTTATGATAAATGCTTAGAATAAAAATGGTAGATAAAGACATGGCACACCAACAATAATGGGAAAGTGATTAGAAGGCAAAAAAATATAGTGAGTTTGTGCAAAGTCATATACTTTCTCATACAACAATCGAGAAGTGTAGATCTAAGGACTCATATGTAGGTGGATGCCCAACTATAGCATAGGGGATAAGAGGCGCTTCAAGAGGAGCCAATGAGGCCGATAAGTATAAACTTGCAAGGGAGGAGCAAAACTAGAGCAATAGGTGGAACTGGAAACAATCTATTGTTTGGAAATAAAAGGATGGTAAGAGGATGCCTTATTGAAGGTGATAGATAGTATCAACATGTAGAAGGATCAAATACTGATAACCGTTCTACGTACAAGAGTTGGCAAAAAAAAGACATTTGGGCTAGAGTTGAGTATTTATCCATTCTAGATGAAGATAGTGGGCAGAACTAACAAATTAGAGGACTCTCAAATTAAGATTAAAAATAGGTGAGTGTGGATAAAAAATTGAAAAAAAGGAGCACCAACAAAAAGGTAGGTAACATGATGAATAAGTAACAAGCTATAAGGATGTCATCTCCCCAATATTATCACGAAATATGCATGTGAAATATTGAAGTACAAGCAACATCAGAGAGAGCACAATGCTTATGCTCAACCATAGTTCTTTTTAAAGGGACTTGATGATTAATGTATAATATTATTATTAAAAAAAGAATAAAATGAAGATTAAATACATTCTAGAATAGTATTAGTATGACGAGTTTTATTGTAAGTTAAAAAATTGAACTTTTATTTCATAATAAAAATATTGGAATATAGAAAACAAATTTTGCTGATACTTCAACAAATGAATTCAAGTAACCATGATGTAGTCATTATAACAGAAAGTAGATAGTGAGTGACCAATTTGCAGAGGATAGGTCACAAGATGTTTGAATGAATCAAGTCAAAAAGGTGCTCTAACAGAGGAAATCCTATGCAGGGTTGGAGTGATCAACTAAGAATGATGGAAAAGTTGATCATATTCTTCTAAAAAAAGAGAGTAAACCAAAATAAGTATCCATAGAATCAACAAAAGTAGAGATAGAGATATGTTGAGCTGCTAAAGAATAGCCATCTTTTTCCAACAAAAATCAATTGGTCCTTAGATAATGCTGATAGAGGAAAGCGAATTGCACCCACTATCACTCATCCACAATTACCATGACTACCCTTTGTTTTGCTGGCAAGACCAATCAGATCATGATCTAACAAGGTGAAGCAAATAATGTAGTGACTTGGAGAACCAAAGAGAAGTAATGGAGATGTTAAGGGCAATTAGTATCATTAATTGAGCTTGAAAAACTGTAAAAATATAAAAAGACTAGAGATAAACTAGGTAAAAAGAAACTCTTAGCTTCATTTTTACCAAAGACAATATTAAAGAAATTCAATCATTTGACTTCGAAAAATTTGCAGTACCCCTAAATAAAATATTCACCATATAGTAAAATTAAAATGTAGAAGATGTATATCCTATATATGTTAATGTCCTAAAAGTATCTATTAGTAGTCTCCTAATCTATGACAATAAAAATGATATTAGGTTAAAGATTGTTAACCATCCATGTGAGAACATAATCAAATGCTTTCATTTGATGTATTTGGTGAAGCCATCGATTTGAGAGGCGGAGAGTCTAGATGATTAACATTTTCATGAGATCCTACAAGAAAATTGAATGCTTGAAGACAATAGAAATGGGTAAATTAATTTTGATAGTCGTCCTATAAGAGTAATAAGGATTTCATCTCTAAGAGAATATTAGAGAAGCTATAGGTGAACACACCAAAAAAAAAAAGGAGAACAAAAATAATTTAATCAATTATATATCAAATGCAGTGTTCAAGTGAGCAGAGACTAGCTAGCAAGCAATATAGTCAGGATTGCATGGGCAACTTTACAAGTGCAAGCAATAGGTGACTAGGTGAGCGATGAGTGCACAAGCATGAGAGGTAAGCACACAAGAAAGAGCATGGGCACAAGAAATAGGTCCACAAACAAATAATACAAGTATGGGCACAAGAAATGTAAGCAAGCAGGTAACCGGGGAGTTGTGTCAAGCAACGAGATCAAGAAAAGAGACAAGATAAAAGATAGAGGGGGAAAAGGGATGACAACATAGGAGACACTTACTGTTATTCATCATTGATTGAATTATATATATATGTGTGTGTGTGTGATTATAGCAACCCTTCTAATCTAGTATTTTTCTATGAGTACATCCTTCAAATATAGCACTTTCATATGATGACAAACAAATCTACCTCAAATTAAAGTTTCCTTCACAAATTCTTGATAGAATTGATAAAATGATTCTTTTTAATGAGTGTCTGTAAATTTTGGTGTTGTATGTAGATTAAAGTTTCCTTCACAATTTTCCTCTAATTATCCCTAATGGTTATGAAACACTACCATTGCCGGTCCCAAGTCCGGATGCAAAAAGTGGAGGGTTGCTAGGTAATGACCAACATAAAATTTGTCAAATAATCATGACATGAATCCTTTAAATCATCAGAAAGACGCTAGGCCCCTAAGTTACGCTATACTTGAATACGGAAAATGTGCTAGAGTCACGATCGGCCTCATGTTAAATAAGCAAGGGTTCCCACATTTTGAGATGCGCAAAGAAGTTAGTTAGTCCATGAAACTAAAATTAGGTTAGATCTTGGAATATAAGTACTCTTACGGTAAATTAATGGAATTAATAGATATTATGGTTCATAGAAAGATAAATATTTTATGTGTTCAAGAAACTAAAGGGTTGGTGAGAAGGCCAGGAGATTGATAATTTAGGTTTTAAACTTTGGTATTCTGAAATCAGAAAGGTGATTATAAAGAAGGATAATATATAAGATCAATAGATGGAGATAATTATAATTTTAAAGATTATTGTTGATACTAAGATTATCAATGTTATAAGTGTCTACGCTCCCCTCAAGCAGGTTTGAGGTAGTAAAAGAAAATTTTGGAACGAATTAGAGGGATTAATACAACAATTCTCAAGAAAAGTATCGGAGGAGATTTAAATGGCAGAAGAAGAAGATTTTAAAGATTCAATGGATTTGCTAATTAACGAACAAGATAAAGACTATATTAGATTTTCTTTTAAATTTTACGATTAGAATGCTAATACTTTTTTAAGAAAAGAGATGAACATATTATTACTTATAAAAATAGATCTAAAAACAGATTGATTATTTTCGATAAGAAAAATAGATCGCTTAAATCAGAAAAGATTGAAGGTCATACCAAGTGAAATTTTAAGTACCCAACATCGACTATTAGTTTTAGATTTTAAGATGAAAGATTGTAAGAGAAAATAAACTAAATTATTATCCCAGATGGGATATTAAACGAAAATAAAAATATTTTAAGAGCAAGCTACAAGATATTAGAATGGTGTTCATAAAGAAGCTAACGCATGTGAAAAAATATCATGAAATTAAGCAAGCTAAAGATGTGCAGAATCAAAAGGAAAGCTTTTAATAAGAATAGTATGAGTCGAGCGAAGAAAAGAAAAGAAGCGTTATAAAACTTGGTTTAGATGTAAAAATTCTGAGAATTGGGAAAGATATAAAGTGTAGAGATTCTAAGAAAAGAATATATAAAAAATTTAAATTTTTAGTGATTTATACAATAGACAGATACCAAAGAAGGTGAAAGATGTATGACAAAAGCAAAAAAGAGATAAGTAAAGACATAAAGTGAGGTATTAAGGATGAAAATAATAAAGTGCTTTTCTTAAAAAAGATATTGAAAATAGTGGATGATATTTTGATAAACTTTTCAATGAAGGATCCGAAAGACGATTGATTTTAGCAACCTTAATACCCTAAACAAAATAGAATTTCATTTCTATCGTCAGATTAGTAACCAAGTTAGTGAAGCTTTAAAGAAAAAATGAAATGTGAAAAGTAGGACCTGATAATATTCCAATGAAAATGTTTAGGAGATCAAGGAATTTCTTTACAAATCTTTTAATGTTATTTTAAAGACTAAAAGATGATGAGTGGAGAAAGAGTCTATTGGTTCCTATATTTAAGAATAAAGGTGATGCACAAGAGTGTGCAAATTATGAGGAATTAAGTTAATGTGCCATACATTAAAATTATGGGAGAGAGTAATCGAGCATAGTTACGATGTGATACGTAAGTTTCTCACAATCGCTTGGTTTCATGTCGTAGATCTACTATGGATGTTATACATTACATTTGTTAAGAGAAGCATAGAGAAAGTAAGAAGGATCTACATATGATATTTATTGATTTAGAGAAAGCTTATGATAAAGTCTCAAGAGATGTTCTTGGAGAGTTCTGAACGTAAAAGGAGTTAATTGATTATATTCAAGTCATTAAGGATATGTATACTGAGTCGCATTGTGTCCAAACACAAGGATGATTGACAAAATATTTTCCTATTTCTTGGATTACATCAAGGATCAACATTAAGCCCTTATCTTTTTACTTTAGTTATGGATGTTCTTACAGGCATTTACAAGAAGATGTACCTTGGTGTATGCTTTTGTCGATGACATTCTTTCAGACTGTAGAGGGAGTCCAAAGTAAACTTGAATTATGGAGGTCAACTTTAGAGTCTAAAGGTTTTCGCTAAGTAGATCTAAAACCTAATATATGGAGTGTAATTTTAGTTGTAGAAGTTTTAGGATAAGTTGTGACTTTGGTGATCAAGTCATTAATAAGAGTGAGTTTATCTGATATTTAGGCTCTATTGTTCAAAATGATGGTGAAATAGATGGAGATGTTATTAGTAGAATTCAAGTTGGATGGTTGAAGTGGAGGAATGCATCCGCCTATTATGTGATAAAAGTTCCACTTAAACTTAAGGAAAATTTTATAAGATGGTGGTAAGACCCAGAATGACTTATGGTGCGTAATGCCACAATAAAAGAGTAAGAAGACTAAGTTAAGTGTTACGAGATGAGGATGCTTAGGTGGATGAGTGGCTTTACTCGAGAGATAGAATGCAAAATGAGTATGTTGGGAAAAAGTTGGAGTAGCTCAGTGGTAGATAAGATTAGGGAGAGTCGCCTTAGATGGTTTGGCCACATAAAGCGTCGGGTCAGATGACGATTAGGAGAGTAGATGCATTAGATTTGTCTTTATGTTAAGAAAGGTAGAGGTAGACCTAAAGACTTGGTTAAGATGTATAAAAATGATCTTAGTATCTTGAATTAGATGAGAATTTGACACATAATAGGACATAGGCGAAGGATTCATGTAACCGACCCCACCTAGTGGGATTAAGGCTTGTTGTTGTTGTTGTTGTTGTTGTTGTTGTTGTATCCCTAATGGTTATGAGTTTTGTTGCTTATGTTTTGCTCACTCAAATGTTCATAAAGTGGGAGTTTATTATTATGTAGGTAAAGATTGAACCCAAGATCACGATAATAACTTTCAAGGCATTTATCAATTGGCTAATTGATAATCATATTTTTGTTCTACATGAAAGCTTGCTGATCTTGGTGCTGTTTTTTAAAAAAAAAAAATAGAGTTGTAGTTTAGCTTATAAAAACTACAATATGATCAACTATACTATATAGAACTAAGTATTTGAAAATTAACATGTCATTAATAGCTAACTACAACAAGAAAAGATAATGTTAAAATTAAAGAGAGCTAAACTAAGAAGGATGGTTTAAGAAATAATTTTATAAAAAATATTGTGCATCACATAGTAAAAATTAATAAGTGAAAAACTGATTTATCTGATTTAAAAAAAATACAACAAAGGGTAATAAATGAACCAATAATGATGGTACATAAAATTTAAAAGGTAGGATTAGAAAAAATATGCTATAAATTATGAAAAACATTTGAAAAAAATAGAATTAATACCTCATATAACAATGAATGAAAAAGAATGGAATGGAATATTGTCAATAAGCTATTTATCTGATTCTAGGGTTTCCAGTTCAAAACTTATTACGACTTTAAAGATTTCTAAGAATACAATAAGAAAACACCATTATAGGAAGTATACATAGCTAGTCAAACCGAACACTACAAGTACATATGCCTAGAAAAAGACAATTTACAAAGTGCTGTTGGGGGGGAGTGGGCATGCGGGGAGGAAATTCTGCAGTATGGAAAAAGACGCCTAATGAAGTAAAGTAAAAGTTCATGTAGCAAAGAAGGATTTGCATGGAGAAGAGATATTATGCAAGCTGATCTTAAGCCTTTTTCCATGGACTTGGGATTTTGTCATCTTAGTTTGACTTTAGATTATGACTTAATTTGTTTAAAGCATTAAATTATCAGTCCTGTCTATTTGCTCAGTCAATTATTTCATGCTTCTCATTTTATTTCTCATGAGGTTTACTTATTTATAGAAAAATTAGCTTAGTAATTGCCAGAGCAAGGCTTCATTTGGTTCAATTATTTACCTGTTTGAAGATCGGATTAGTTGACGGAAAGCAGAGGTGTGATGTTTCATGTTTGGATGAAAAAGTAGGACAATTATTTCCATCTTTCCAAACAATTTAACACAAAAAAACTGTTGTTAGACAACAAAATAAGAATTTAGCCATAAATATCTTTAACGGAAGCTGTGAATGAAAACATAAAGAAAATATAAGACACTAAATAAAGACTAATAGATGTTTATTTAAATGTCACAATTTAATTTGCATGTATTCCTTTTCTACTTTTCTACTTTTCATGTGATTGATCAAGCGTGCAAGAATTTCACAATCTAATTTGTTTCAAATATTTTTATTGATTCATCTTAAAGGTACACATCAAACGTTCTTTGCGTTTTGATGTTTAAGCTATAAAGGTACATGAATTGCTCAGTATCATAAATTCAAATTTAAATGTCATTAAATTTTGATAATTTTATTATGCTATATAAGTTGTAGAATATTTTGGTCCCATGTAATATTCCCGGTTTCAGGTTTAGGGTGTATATTAGTTATAGATGTGCGTTTCAATGAAATCATTTATTTGTGTTTGTGCATGTGCTTTGTGTGTAAAGCACAAAATACTTCCCTTGGTGTTAATACTAGTTGCATGAAGTATAACAAACTCTCACTAAACGGCTTGCAAATATGAAATATTTTTCATCCTGGCTATACTTGAGTTTAATCTTCTATCTCCTTTAGAAACAAATTTGGCAATAGAAGGCTCATCATAGCCAAAAGAGAAAAATAAGGAGAATATAAAAAAAAAATCTAAAAGATTTGTATCAACAACCTCCATTAGTAGACGTAACTGATGTACGTGGTCTCGTCCTGGAAATAAGGGTCTGCGGTCCATTAGTTCCATAAAAATGCAGCCAACTGACCAGACATCAATTGCTGTTGTGTATTCTGAAGAATTCAACAAAAGTTCCGGTGCACGGTACCATCTTGTAACAACATACTCCGTCATGAAATCAGTTTCTGATGTAGTGCGAGCCAATCCAAAGTCGCATATCTTCAAATCACAGTTAGCATTCAGTAGAAGGTTGCTAGGCTTCAAATCTCTATGAAGAACATTTGCAGAATGTATGTATTTTAGTCCACGAAGGATCTGATACAGGAAATACTGTAAAAGGAAGAATGAAAATACTTAGTAGAGATACATTTAACAATCAAATAAGAAAGAGAGCGATGCAGAAAGCAGGTAAAAGGCATGTACTGCAGTAAATAAATTACTAATCATCCATTCAAAAATTATTGCCTCATATTAGCACAACATGTGCACCCTGCTATCAATTAGCATAAATGCTAAAAAATATATGACAAAATTTCCATGGCCCCTAGAATTCCAAGCCTCTCCAAGACAAGTATAACCATGACTTAAAAACTGCTTTCTCCAAATAAATTCTAGATACTTTCATTTAAGGATATGCCTACTTCACTTTGGGGCCGTTTTGCAAGTATTTAGGATTCCAATGCAATCTAAATGCAGTTAAAAGTATATTCACTGTTTTAACTTTTGGTTAGTTGTAGAATAAATTAAAGATTAATTTTGTGTGTTTGGATTGGCATAAAACAAGCATTTGCTTTTCTATTTTTTTTAATAAAATATTTTTAGGGCATGGAGGCAGCGGCAAGCTGCAGTGGTGTGCAACAGTGAATTCGAAAAACACTTAAATGGGGAGATTTTATAATGCACCAAAAATGAACTAAAGGGTGGATTCAAATATGTTAATAATTTACTTTGCATTCCTTTTTCTTCCATTAAAGAACTAAATTTTCAAAAAATTTACATTCTTTTTATACTGCATTCAAAATACAAACATCTCCTTAGTAATTAGCTGAGAAATAAGTAGTTTAATGGCATATATGTTGACTTCCAAAGAAGATTCTAACCGGGAAAATGGAGGCATTATATGTATTTAATAACTTCCTATAGATAAACTATCTTCTTACTTGATGCATCTTCATGTAGCACTATTTGAAGTACATGAAAAATATGTTTCTTAGAAATCCCAACAAAGCATCATTACAATATGTAATGAAGGTTTTGAAATATCCAAACATATTTTTAAAACCATTAAGAATTATGATGCATTAGTGCATCTTACACAAATATTAAATCAAAGAAAAAAAAAACAATGATAAAATCTCAACAAAGGATTCAATGGGATCTACATGAGAGTAGAAAAATAGCCTAGCCTTGGAAGAGAAACATGAATTGAGTTCTTTATCTAGTTAAGCTTTTGGGATGATGAACATCCATCCATTACTGTATTGGGTTTAAATTTAGCCCCATAATGTTTAACACTCCTAAAAAATAAAATGTAAAATCCAACACGTTGGCAGATTGAAAAAAGTCAAGGGGAGCTCGATTTCAGTTTGTCAAAAAAAAAAACAAACAAACCCCAAAACGCGAACACGAGAGAGGAAGGGAGAGAAAAGAGGAAGGGTCAAGAGGAGGAACCGCACTCTACCTTGCGTGCGTTCTCTAGTCAGCAATCTGACTTCACCATCACGTCGCCCGAGCCACCACAGTCGTCGAGTCTCGAACCCTAGAATCGTCCCTTCTGTCATCGGCGAAGAAGAAGAAGGAGGAGTGTCGCGTGGTCGGAGGAAGAAGAAGAGCGAAGAAGCGTCGTCGCGTCTTGGAGACGATAAAGCGAAGGGTATATTTAGGACAACCTGATTGATGAAAAAAAAAGAAAAAGGAGATATGTAGATATATGTCTATTTAATTAAAGTGAAATTTTGATTTTATTGTTATTGCAATCATGATTTAGGATGTTATAAGTTTAACAAAGAAAGTTAATTGAAAATGTTATTATTTAATATATATATATATATATATATATATATATAATTAAAATATTATTATCTCAATTTTGACTTAGGTTTATAATTTTGACTTAGGATTTATAGATTTCAGCAAGAAATTTAATTTGAGAATGTATTGGATGAATCAAAGTCAAATAATTAAGTATTAAAACTCTTACATATGAAATATAATTTCAAATTTAATAAAACCTTAAACTTATGCTAAGTTATTTTATCGTTAATTAATTTAGAATCATTTTAAGGGAAACGATAAACATTAAATGAAAATAAAATTTATGTAGATCACATTAATTAATTTATAATCATTTTAAGGGGAATGATAGACATTAAATGAAATATATTAAATCACTTTAACACTTAATATTTTATATTAAGAAAAAAATAATATGATTAATAGGATTTAAAAGTATTATATGGCAAATTAGATATATCATTATGTTAAATGAATTAAAGATTAATTTAACTTGATTTAGAAAATAGACAATTAATATTAATGAAAAAGAGCGTCAAATAATAAAAATTATATGTAAATATCATATGAATAAAAATAAAATAAATTATTTTCTAATATTGATCCAATCAATATTGTATTTTATAGAAATTTCAATTAAGGAAAGAAGCTTTAAAAGAAAAGAGATTCAAGAAGAAGCTGCAAATTAAAGTGGGTAATTATATTATTATATTTATGATAAAAATGTCTTTAAATTCTTGTGAAATCGTATTTATATGATTATGATTTTTTCATCTTCACAGTTATGATTTATTTTCGTTTTATAAATTGTGATGTAATTTCCCTTTTTTATATTGGATAATAATCTTAATCTTTAGATCGTATTATCACGTCGTTTATAAAGTTAATAGATTTCTTTGTGAATTAATGAATTGCATGCATTTTATAATTGTATCTTATGAATGTGTATGTTGAAAGTGGAGTTCACTCTTATAGCTGTGGGGCCTTGATGTCTGCGAAAAACGCAATAAAATTGCAAGCGGTAATGTCTTTGGATAAGTATTGATACAAGTTTTCTTTTGGTAAAGGTTTAGATGCTGACTCCTAAAATGGATGATAAATAAAAAAGTAAAAGTTCACACGAAATGTTCATTTGTACGTATCTCATATATGTTTGATTGTTTGATTTATATATCGTGTTATAGTAAAGCGGCGTCATCTTAATTTACATACATTCTTATAACAAGTAATGTGGCATTTGAATTTTATTGATTGTTAGTTGTTTAAATTTTTTGGTGTAGCATCTTAAATAAATGGTAATGGAAGGGAGGTTATGTTCTGCGTAGAGACTTGAGGATAGATAATTATATGTGATTATATTGATTTATGTTTAAATTGTATTTTATATGAATTTTGTTGGTATATATATATGTGTGGACAAATTGTTAAATAATTTGTGGATTGTAGTGGCTCTTATATGATTTGAGATTTTGTTTAAGATTGAAAATGTTAAGTTATTATTTTATCGTCATATTCTTGTAGTATTTGAAACACGGTAGTGACAAAGTGGTATCGAGCTAAATTTTATATTTAGGGATATGAGTATGATCATAATTAAAAGAATTAGGAAGAAGATAAATTTTATGAAGAGATTTGCATATGATTATATTGATTGATGTAAGTTATAATTAATTTGTCTTCTGGAATCAATTGGGAAGATCTTATAGGGAAAATAGAACACAAATGGAATTTGGTCAGCACTTTCCTTGTGATAGATGCATTTACATGATGATGGAAGCTGACTCAAATGATAAGAAATCGCTGGTAGTGGAAGTGGGGTTTATTGACAAATATCCGATTATTTTTGGGATATGAGGCACCTCTTTTCTCGGAGGACTGTAGAATCGAAAAAACTGATCGGATAAAGAAAATTTTAGAAAGTATGTCATGCCTCAGAAAGAAGAGTTGTTTGCTTTTTTTGCTTTGAGCAAAGGCGAAGATGATAGCGAGACAATTGTAGAGAAGTTTAAAGAATGCGCTAATCTTGTTTCATAGGAGGACTTTGTGAAGACCTTTAGAGATTGGTTTGTACTCTCTCAGGGAACAAATCGGGACAAATTCATCAGTTGATCTGAGGAGATCATCTATCATCTGATGTATGAGTTTATACTTTCAAAATATGCATCAATTGATACAAATCGAAGAAAAAATATAGATTTATCTTGTTGAAGGATGTAGTCAGACGCTTTGATTCTTAGGTATTGATAATATGTTATCTTGGTGGAGAATAGAAAGATAGAATTGAATTTATTTACCAAGGAGGAGAGATATTCAGAAAAGAAATGATGATAGACAAAATCAATCAGCTGGAAGAAGCTAAGTCATATGTCGGCCGATAGCGGTGTTATCACACGAAAATGTGGAAGAGCATAAAGGAGAGTGCCTCTCGACAAATACTACTATTGGTGCCATAGACATATGGCAAAATCTTATCTATCTTGGGTGAAATCTTGATGAATCTGAACAAATGTTCAACCTCCTGAAAATTTGTTGGTAGAAAATGCGTCATGCGTCGGTTAAAATCACTCAGCGAGAATCATAGTCGAGTTTATGCACTCCCGTGAGAAGCAAAAAACTTCGTCGATGTCATTCTGGTATGTCTTTATTTAAATTAGCGTTATTCTGATTTTATATTATCTTTAGATATATTTGCTTAATATGTGCTCATTTATAGGTATCATCTTTGAAAGTAAATCGGTTAGAGTTATTTGATCTTGGAGCATCACATTCATTTATATCGAGGAATGTGTGAGAATTTTGGAATTACGAGTTATGAAAATACGTATGCTGATATGATGAAAATAGCGCCAAATAAATGTTAGAAATGTTTGCAGTGTGAACCTGAATATCTGTGAAAGAAGCTTGGATGCAGATTTAATAGCACGGTCAATATATGAAGTTAATGTGATTTTAGGAATGGATTGGATATCTAACATTATCTTCTTATAGATTGTTGTAAAAAAAAGTCAAATTCAATATTCAGAAGAAGAAGAATTCAAATTTATAGGCGTAAGGAAGTAGGCATTTATGATGGTGTCGTCTTGAAAGTTGAATGGCTTGCTTTGCTTTCGATCTTCGCTACTAAAGGTAAAGAAGTTAAGATATACCAAGAAGAAGAAGCATCCGTAAGTCTTCCGAATGATTTACTGCCTTACCTCCAGAGAGATGATTATCGATATAATTCAGACAAACACGAAAAGTATATAGAATGGCGATCAAAGAAACAAAAGTCAAAACAAAGTAAAGAATTATTAGTGTTTATCAACACATCTCCTCGGGAGCTCTGAGATTATTTATGAAGAAAAGATGAGAGCTTAAGTGCATATCGATTATAGAGCTTAACAAACCCACATTGAAGAATAAATATCCCTTGCCAAGAATTGAATCTTTTTGATCAACTAGAAGGAGCTTGAGATTTGATTGATTTAAGATCGTTATCATCACCGAGAATCAAGAAGATATACCAAAAAATTGCATTCAAGACATGGTATTATGAGTTTGTGGTGATGCTTTTGCTTAACAAATCCCAAATGCATTTATGGATCTCATGAATAATCTTTAAATTTTTTTAGATTCATTTGTGATTGTTTCATAGATGATATTCTAATTTATTCAGAGATGAAGTTTCATGAAAATCTTCACATTATTTTACAAGCTCACGAAAGGAAGTGAATTGTATGCAAAATTTTCAAAGTGTGAATTTTGGTTAAATAAAGATCATATTCTTAGACATGATTAATAGTGAAGGGTTTTGGATCAAAGTAAAGTCGAGAATAAAATGACTTAGCCAACCACCCACAAAGTCAAAAGTTTCTTAGGGTTGGCGGATATTACGAGATTGTTTGAAGGATTTTCAGATCATTACGCCACCATCTGTACTAACTGAAAGTCAAGTTTGAATGGTCAATCGAAGAGATTTTCAAAATTAAAAAATTATTTAACGAGCACGATATATTCCATTGAAAAAGATTTCAAATTTATAGTGATGATTTAAGTATTTCAATGTGTACTTATGCAGAATAAAAGAGTGATTGTTTATCTTGAATTGAAAAATCATGAAAAGAATTATCCAACCCATGATGTAGAGCTAGCAGCAGTGGTATTTGCATTGAAAATTTGAAGTATTTATATGGAGTAAAGTGTAAAATTTTCATTGATCATTAAAGCTTGAAATACATCTTTATTCATAATGAGCTAAATTTAAGGCAAAGGAAATGGTTAGAACTCATTAAAGATTATTATTTGGATATTCAATATCATCCGGGGAAGGCAAATGTAATTGCTGATACTTTAAGTAGAAAAACATCTGATAGTGTTTATTGGTTGATCTCTCAACAAGATGAGTTGATGAAAGATTTAGAAAAACTGAAAATTTCAATTATTAAATCTACAGATGATCATGCTTTATTGTTAAATCAAATGACTATACAATTTGAAAATGAGATAGTATCTAGATGACTTTCAGAAAATTTTAAATTTAGTAAAAGTATACCATACAGAAGATTTTAAAATTGATGGAGAGGGATTACTGAAGTATCATGGCAAAGTTTGTATTCCAGATGTTGGAGATTTGAAAAGCGATATAAAAGCATTATTCTAATTATACAATTCATCCAAAGAAGAAGAAAATGTAAAGATCTTAAGAAAATATTTTGGTGGCAGGAATGAAAAGAAGTAATTTGAATTTGTCACAAGTTGATTAGAGAACATCGAATCAAAGTGAACTTTACGGTCAATACAGTGAAAATGGGATGATATTGCTATAGATTTTGTGATTAGCTTACCTAGATCTAGAAGAGGATGCAATGTTATTTGAGTTATTATTTGATAGGTTAACTAAATCTGCACGCTTTATATTTATCAAACAATCGGATGCTGTTGAAAAATTAGCAAGGAAGTATGTTGATGAAATTGTGAAGTTACATGGTATGCCAAAATCTATAGTGTCCGTCGGATGGCGATTTACATCTGACAAAAAAAAATTCAAGAAGTTTTGTGAAGCTTACTTTCGATCTACATTTCATCCTCAAATGATCGAAAGAACAATTCAAACACTAAGATTTTAGACTTAAGATCCGTGATTTTGGGAGAAATTGAAAAAATTCATTTGTCTTTGATTGAGTTTCCTACAATAATAACTTTTCAAGTAATGGTATTTATGAAGCATTATATGGAAGGAAATCATAACACCTTTGTTGGGTGGGCGAAAAGAAGAATCATTAGAAATGTAGATGAAGCCACTGAAAAGATCCGTGATAGATTAAAAGTTGTTCAAGATAGACAGGGAAAATACTATGATGTTAAACATCAACCAGTAGAGTTTGAAGTAAGGGAATTTGTATTTCTAAAAGTCAGCCCCATGAAAGGTATAAAACGATTTCACAAAGTTGGAAAGTTGAGCCCACGCTATATTGGTCCATATGAAATCTTGGAGAAAACTGAGAAAGTGGCGTATAGACTGGCTTTACCTTCTTAAATGGAAGGAGTGCACAATGTGTTTCATATTTCTCTTCTGCGAAAATATATTGCTGATGAAGCTAACAAAATTATTGTTGATCCTATTGATATTCAATCTGATCTCACATTCATGGAAGAGCCGGAAAGAATTATAGATTATGATGTTAAGTATCTCAGAAATAGAAAAATTTCATTGTCTAATCGGAACATGGATCGATCGAGGAAAGAGAAGAAATCAAAATCGACTTTATCCTCAATTGTTTAATTAAAGGTATGTTTATTTCTATTATTGTCATTTAATTTCGAGGGCGAAATTTTTTTTAAGAGGGAGAGATTGTAACACCCGAAAATTAGAAAAATAAATAAATAAATAAATAAAATGTAAAATCCAACCACCGCGACGGTTGGCCGCGGATTGGAAAAGTCAAAAAGGGGGGGAAGGCTCGATTTCAGTTTGTCAAAAAAAACGAACCCCGAAACGCGAACACAAGAGAGAAAGGGAGAGAAAAGAGGAAGGAGAGGAGGAACCGCACTCTACCTTGCATGCTCTACGATCTGCCTTCACCATCGCCGTTGTCGAGCCGCTGCGAGCCACCACGAGTCGTCGACCGAGTCTCTAAACCCTAGAATCGTCCCTTCTGTGTGTCGTCGACCGAGGAAGAAGAAAAAGGGAGAAGCCGTATGCTAGACAATCGGGTATTTTGACAAGTGATGGAAAATAAAAAAAAAAAGGTATGTATATATATGTCATTTAATTAAAGTGAAATTTTGATTTTATTATTATGATCATGATTTAGGATGTTATAAGTTTAACAAAGAAAGTTAATTGAAAATGTTATTATTTAATATATAAATATATATATATATATATATATATATATAATTGAAAATGTTATTATCTCAATTTTGACTTAGGGTTTATAATTTTGACTTTGGGTTTATAGATTTCAGCAAGAAATTTAATTTGGGAATGTATTGGATGAATCAAAGTTAAGTAATTAAGTATTAAACCCTTACATATGAAATATAATTTCAAATTTAATAAAACCTTAAACCTATGCTAAGTTATATTATCGTTAATTATTTTAGAATCAATTTAAGAAAATGATAAACATTAAATGAAAATAAAATTTATCTATATCACATTAATTAATTTAGAATCATTTTAAAGAAATGATAAACATTAAATGAAATATATTAAGTCACTTTAACACTTAATATTTTATATTAAGAAAAAAATAATAGGATTAATAGGATTTAGAAGTATTATATGGAAATTATATATCATTATATTAAATGAATTAAAATTAATTTAACTTGACAAAAAATAATGATGAATATTGATGAATATGAGTGTCAAATAATAAAAGCTATATGTAAGTATCATATGAATAAAAATAAAATAAATTGCTTTCTAATATTGATCTAATCAATATTGTATTTTATAGGAATTTCAATTAAAACATAGCAACATCATGTGACAAAGATGCGCAAAGATTTGACATCAAGCTCCACACCGAAATTTGATTTTGGCATGTCCATGTTGTTTTCCGTGAGAGAGAAACTATTGAGACCAAGCGAGCAAGATACTGACTATGATGGTGAATGCTATTTGCACAAATCAAGAAGACGCCACCAATTGGAGAAGGCACCGGAAGGAGATTGTAAGCATCATGCAAAGATTAGTATGACCAAATTAGTGGATGTTGTTTCAATGTTGATACTTATCGATATCATGCATGTGTGATGCTTCCATGCAATACGCCCAGCCCATGTTGGCTCCTTTTCCTCAAGTATAACACTGACAAGTTCTATGTACCCATGAATAAATGTAAAATCTCTCACATGCTTCATATCTAAATCACATAAATTTATTATGTAAGAAGACTTAATACGAACAGCAACACTTGCACTTAAATTTGAAGGCTCATCAACCACAACTAATCCTTGCCCAGCCTGAGAAGCCTTCATAATAACCGTCTGAAGTCCATATACAAGTGCTCCACCACACCGACCTGCAGGATTAACCTCGATGGTAAGACACCTTGAAAATGACTCTGCCTCCTTTCAAGTAATGCCAATCTGACCCCTCAAAACAATGCATAGAACTAGTGCAATTCATGAGCTGAATCGTCATATTCTAGCACCGTTATCTTCGCATCTTGGAATGACAGCAGTATTGAATCTCTCCTTTTGTTACGTTCATCTCCTCCAGAAGATAGTACCACCATGGATTCAATGTTTCCATGAACCTGTAATGGCAAACAAGTTCCAAACGAGTACCATAGAGACCATCCATGACGCCACTGTTCCGAGGATCGCTAGAAAGTTGTGAGGTCGTGTCATCGTCTTCTTGAACCCTAACGGTGTAGAGCTCAAGGACGCTCTACCGTAATAACAACATGGGGCCCGCTTTCTGCCACGACTGAGATCGTGGATGTTGATGGGGATTTGAGCTAACTGGGGAGTGGGTAATGAACTGAGGCGTGCTTGAGGGGAAAACGAGCCAAAGAGGAAACGAGGGAGAATAAAGGGATCTTCTTGGGTTTTCAGTTTTTTCACCAGGGAAGTGGGAGGAGCAAGTGAGAGGAGGATCCAGCGCCTAGGGAACGATTGGAGGGGGGAAGGAAGCGGCTCGCCGGGTGGGTGAGGAGAACTAGTTTGGTCGAATAAAATAGGACTTTAGGGGGATTTAAATTTTAAATTTAATCGACTTTAATATGAATTTTTGATTGATTAGATAATCAATTCAAAGTTATTCGATGTTCAAAACGGCACCGCTTCAATCGGAGGTCGTTTCGAAATGCCAAATTGAGTCAATTCTCAAAATGCGCCGCTTTCACCACTTGATTTTCGAGACTTGAATTGAGCGATCTTATTTGACAAATTTTGATTTTTCAAACCTAATGGCGCAATCAATTTCGCAAACAGAGATCGTTTTGCTTGTGTTACGCCTCGACTCGAGCGCCGACGTTGACAACTCGCCACGATCGATTAATCATCGTTACAGCAATATTTATATTCTAACCAATTTCGACGCTCAACGCAACGAAGTCCGCTCATCGACGGATGTCATTTGAGTTGAGTTTGCGATTTCATTTCATTTGTTGTTGTCTTCAAATCATTTGACATTTTTACAGACTCGTCCGAATTAAACGTGGACAGTCTCATTTGATAATTTTCGACGTTTTGAAGCCAATGATGCGATCAATTTTATGAACGGAGGTCATTCGAAAATCGTCGCAGTTTTCCAACTCCGATATGCATGTCGACACATTGATAGCTCGATCGCTTGATCATTTGATCCTTATATTATGCAATATTTATATTCTGATAAATTTCGACGTTAAACGCGACGGCGAAATTCGTTCGTCGATCATTTCACCATTTTCGGACGCCCAGGAGCATTTTGACGATTTGCGACTCACCTTCAAAGTCCGAATTGGTTGATTTGACTTGATGACACATATATGGGTCAATGCACTCCTCTCAATAAAAAAAGGAGGTACATCCGCCTCAACCGCAGTCTTGACGCTTTGCTTTGAACATCAACTCGAAAAATGGCCAAAGTACTCGTCTCAATCAGAGAAACAACAACAAATTCTATTGATTTCTGAGTCTTTCTCATCTTCTTCTGAAGACCCTCCCAAAGCTTAGAAGAATCAATACCACCATGACGCCTCTTAAAGTCCGTGATGAGTGATTATGATTTTCTTATAAAGGGAGGCTCGACAAACAAGGGTAATGTCAATTATGTGACATGCAAAGTAAAAATGAAGAACACTGAGCTAAGGTTCCTTTTATAACCAAGGACGCTGAAAAAACAGTAAAGAAGAGAATCAGGTCAAAAGCAATGTGGCATTAATGACAAGAAAACCTCTCTTTTTCTAAGATTTATTAAATATTTACAGCTAATTATCTTTTTCATTCTTCTACCCTTTTCACAAGTCGCTTCTACAAGGAGTAGAAAAATCGGAGAGCTAAATGTATATCCAAATATATGAGCAGACCTGGCAAGCACACACACTAAGTAACCATCAAACGAGATCAACTCATGCAAGAGTTCTACCCGTTAGCAAAGACTCACCACACATATGGTGAGTGAGGAAGAAATACACATCGGATAGCTCATCTCAACGATCCAAAGTACTCACCAATCATCGCTATTGAGTGTTCGTCTGATATTTGCAAGTTCCTTCTCTTATATCGACTTGTATGTACTTACCATATGTAATGATCGCCCTATCTTATACATATAAAAATTTTCGAAGGGGGAACCTTTTTTCTCTTTCGAAACTTGGAGGGGGGGGGTGATTTTCACTTTGTTTAGGTCCAAAGATTCTCATTACGCTCTATAGATTTCACCCGTAAAAAAGCCTTTTTGTACTGAGATCTTTTGAGATAGTGAAATCTTGGATTTTCTTGCACTTCTCTTAACCCTGCTTCCTAGGTACCTAAGAAGAATTTGCTTCATTCCACGAACAAATTTGGATTCAACACTAACTATATTTAGGTTTTCATTTACAAATTATTTTTTAGATATTTCGATATCAGGAATTGATTATATTTAAATGCCCAGAAATTTCTTATATTTACTTTTTAACTAGTAACCATGGGTTAGTTCTTTAAAAACTGCTTCATCATACAGATAAAATATTGTGCATTTCACTAGTTATGTGATTCAAAGCCGCCATGCATGCCATCAACCATGGGTTCCATTGATCATTTATCATATTGTAGAGGTGTACGGCCTAGTAGACCTAGGGTGTGACAGCACTATAGATCATCAAGTAGTTCATTGTGCTGCAAAAGATAGAATTGCAGCAGTGCATTTTTTCAAAAGTTTTTTTTTTTTTTTACATCTCTATGTTATAGAAGGACGAATTGCAACCGTCAACACATATACAACATAGCATATTACCATGACAGATTGTTACAATCTATATATGTCTTCCATGGGAATGAAAAATAAACTTATAGGATAAACCAAACCTGTTGCCATAAAGGCTCAAACGTTTTTTTTTTTTTTTAAGAAATATAAAACATACAAGAATTCTAAGCAACTCAGTATGAAGATTTCTTCAAATCATAGTGATTAAGTGCTATAAAGTGTTCAGGAGATGCAATACGGATCCTCACTTAAGGGAAAAGCTTCCATTGTTTAAAAAATTAATTCACAGTTTTATTTCAAAAAAAAAACAGTTAGATCTAATCTCTCAAAATCAATCCACACTCAACAACAACAACAATAGCAAGCCTTTATCCCACTATGTGGGGTCGGCAAATCAATCCACACTCGTGTTAGGGAAAAAAAGATAAATCTAATTTCCAAATAAACTTTATTTGTATATCATTAACAGTAATATCAAGGGAAAAGCAAAAACCTGACAGTGCTCCTCTGAGAGAGATTGATTTGAGCGAATTATCTGATGGAGATCAGTGTCCATAAGTTCATAAGCAATGTATACATCATTGAATGCTTCCCTTCGCGGGGCTGGTATTATATCTCTGATTGCAACAACCTGCTCAGAAATAAAATATGGTGAAGAAAAAAAAATGTTATTTAATCACTACAAGTCTACAAACAACCATAACAGAAGCCCAACTAGAGTGGAAGACCTGGAAGAGAATATCATATAGCAGTGTTTCATTCAGCTGGAGAAAAAGAAAGTACAATCAAAGAAAGGTACCTGACAGCTAAGTTCAAGCATCTATGCTTTCCTAAGGGACCACAATTTGTTTTTTTTTTTTTTTTGGTTCAGAATACTAAAGCAGCACCAATGATAAGCCTCCAAAAACATCCACATTAATTAATTTAAATTTTTAACCTCATAACATCTGATCAGAAAGATATTTCTTTTCATGCATCATGTTTTAATTGTTAAAATCATCATCAAAGCTATTTCTTAAATAATTATCATGTCCTGAAGATGTAATCAGCCACTGCCAAATTACACTTGGACTATGAGAAAACATGGGCAATGAACAGTCATTTTTGTTGAACCTCACCAATATTTTGATAAATAAAAATTGAATAGTATCCCGAACTAACCTCTTGCCTCCTTGAGATTATCAACTAACAACCTTGGCTACATTTTGAAGTTTTTAATTTGCGTTTTCCGGGATTTGTTGAGATGTTGAATCACCATAAACAATTGAATCCACATCTTGTTACTCTATTCTCGAAGATTCTCATTATTTTCATGGTGCTCATCACATCACTCTTCAATTGTAGAACAAATAGATATACTCTCCTAGTTTTGTCTTCTGAAAAGTTTTCTATCACCTAATTTACACCTCCCCTCACCCCATTAAGCACTCGGGCCAATAATTTTAATTAAATGCACTTAAGATAGTGTACCATCTAGCCCATACACATCCAATTCTTTCAATATAAAAGTGAAACTATATATTATCCATAAAAAGCAGGATTGATAATATTGCTATCTCTTTTGGACAATCATGTATCCCATTCAACAACTCTCCAAATTGATTGTTCAATCAATTCACTGATCACAAATTTATGAAATGAAAAAATCAATACTAACACAAGTGAATGTCAATGTAATAGAGGTTCAGCTAAAAAGGAACAATCAAGAACTTGGTTACCTAGTGAATTGAGGTGGGTTGACCAAGACAATAATGTGCATATAGATATACATAAGAATAGATAATAGTCCTACATCAAAACTAAAATAACAAATTTGAGTTCCTATTATACTTGCAGTGGTCCTTACCCTTTGGCTTAAATGTTTGGGTTAATAAGTGGTTGCTCATATACTAGAGTATTAGCAATAATTTGGGTCCAAGAGTTTCACCCTTATAACAACTAAATCATGGTCGATAGTTTAATTTGGATTAAGTGTTCAATGCAAATTCTGGCTCCCATGGGACATTGTAGCTTCTACCAATGTCAGGCAAGATACAAGAACAAATGACCCTAGAAATTCCACATAGTTGAGTGGGCTCTTGGTACATGATACTTGATAGTATTAAAAAGCTTTCATTTGAAATGGAAAGATGATTAGGGTATGTTTGGACAACTGAAGTTTTGAGAAGCTAACTCAGGAAGGCGGGGATCTATTGCTAAAAGCTGATTCTGTTTGAAAACTTAGTTTACAACCGTTTCATAGAATGACTAAAATATTCATATGAACATATGAGCTGAATAAAATGAAACATAATGAAAAATATGAACCATAATGAGTAGAATATAAAAATTGCATGTGTCATATAAGATAATTACCAAGACAACTTGGCAAACAAAGCTAAAGACTACCTTTACCAAGACAACTTTGGCAATAAATTCATATTTTTGGAAAAGAAATGAGTAGAATAAAATCTAAAATTCTAAACAAATGTGTGTCATTTATATATATATATATATATATATATATATATATATATATATGTTTATGTCTACAATAATATTTTGTACATACATAGTACTTGGAACAAAACAATATTAAAAGGCATGAGAATGTATTATACTTGTCTGACCTTGATCAAATGAAGAAACTATGATATTTGAATGCGTTAAACTAACTATACAAGATATAGAATGCAAATTAATATCACAACTACATTATATTAGGCCCATCCTACATATATTCAACTATAGCTTGTTCACAACTACATTACATTAGGCACTCATTCTTACAGTTTTAACTGTTTTTTTTTTCTGCAAGAGTTTAAGCAATTGGAAATCCAAATACTATAAAATCAATTAAACAATGCCAGGTTACGGCATTAGCAAACCCAACAAACGTAGTTGTAATATGTTCAAGAACGTGTTCCACAACCTACTAGATCCAATAAGCACTTTAGGCAACAATATATTTTCAGTTGACTTCAATAGCAAAGAAATAAAAGGTGAAAATGAGGGTAATGATGATTTGGAAAGAAGAGATGCATAATCAAATGCAAAAATTAAAAAGTCGAATAAACTTTATGCCGGCTGACACATCCTAGAGATTACCTTAGCCTTCCACCTAGCTCAAGAGACCCTCATCGCCTCTTCTTCCTCTCGAGCGGTGAGATGAGACGAATATAATGTTCGGCGAATGTGACTAGTAGAAGACGAGGCGAGGTAGGAAGGAGTGTTATGGGAATGTAACGGGATCGGCAGCGGCGAAATCGGCAACGACAAGATCGGCGAGATCGGCAACGACGAGATCGGCAGCAACGAGATTGGCTGAGATCAACAACGGCGAGCAAATTCCCACAGGAAAAACCCTCGTTTTACTTTGGCAATAGATGTTTCGAAGGCACGGGGAGAACAGACACGGGAGGGTTTTGATAAAATGCGGAGGGGTAATTTAGGAAAAAGAATTTTAGCACCGCGGGCCGCACCGAAACCGAAATCGGACCCAAAGATCAAAATGAAACCCGATGAACGGCAACGGCACATAAACCAAGTAGGGCCCCAAACGCTAATATGAAAGAATCTTATGTGAGGGAAAGATTGTTGAAACACATATGATAGTGGAAAATAGTCTCACATCATAAGTGAAACAAAATGTTTTAAATATATTAGTAGTGTATATATATATATATATTAGTGACCACTATCTATTAGCTTAAGTTTTTTAGCTTCATAGGTATGAAACTACAAGTGTATTGAAGTCAATTTGGGTCCCCCAATGTTCCAAACCCTTAACACCATGGTGTATTAGTAAATAAGAATCATCATTTATTAATCCTTCTTGTGGCTATAGATGTTATACAAAGAGGATGAATTAATCATCATGTTTAGATCAAGGAAAAAGTTCAAGAAAGATATAAAAAACAACTAAAAATGCATATATCTATGGCCATGATTTTTGGAACTAACCCATTGTTTCTCATTTCATATGCTAAATTCAAAAGAAAAACATAAAAATGGTTTATGAAGGAAAGCAATTCAAGAGTCTTCAACAAAATCAAGTGTGAGTGTACAACTAGCAAACCAATATAGAATATGTTTTCCATTGTTTTCTTCTGCTATGTTGTGTTGCATTATATGGTGTTCTATTAGGCAAGAATAGCACATTATTGATTTTGTAAAATCATATTAAAATAGTAACTTGAAGTGTTGTAAGAGTTGTGACCGTTTGTTAAAACATGTAAGTTCATGGAAGGACTGAATCGTTATTTTATGAATTTTATTTAATAATAGTATAATATCAGAATATAAATTAAGCTTGAATTAAATATAATAATTAATAATCAATTAATAAGATGGAAAAACTAAAATTAAGAAAAGTACTTTTTTGGGGGGCTGCCTAATGTAAACTTCCAAGAAATTATTTTTCAGCATTTATATAATTAGACTTTTTCTCACAGCTATGACACAAAACACCTTAAAAACTATTTTCGTTATTTTAAGTATAAGAAGCCAGCTTAACGCTACAAAAAATGAAGCCATAACCTAAGAGCTTAAAACAACTAATTGATCTTTTTATTATCATAAAATAGTGAAGATATAACCCATGACACAAGATGATCTTTAATGCTGCACATTCTCACAATAACAAAATCAAAAAAAAGATAAGAGCTCACTGACATTTTCATGATCCATATGCCGAAGGAGCTTAATCTCCCGCAGCGTCCTCTTCGCATCGATCTTATTATCAAAAGCATTTGCAATCTTCTTGATAGCCACCTGCTCCCCCGTCTCAGAATTGAACGCCGAGCTGAATCATCAACACAAAGGAGCTAACTAGCTTTTTTCAGCTCGAGACATCGAAATCAAATACCTAACCGTCCACCTTAAAATCCCACATCTCAACGCCAAAAAATCAAATCTAAAACCTCTCAAAAAAAAAAAATTTTGATAAATCGTACCATACGATCCCGTACGCGCCCTTCCCGATGGGCATAATAGGCGGCTTGTATTTGGAAGTGACCTCGAAGATGTTGCCGAAAATATTATATTGGATGAAGCGTCCGCCATGGCTTAGCGTGGCCTGTATGCTTTCGAAGCCTGGCGGCTGCACTACCGCCGCCGGCTGCCGCGATGGACCCGCCTCGGTCATGTCCGTGTCGGCAGGGTGAGCTGACGGGTCCATCTCCCTCCCTACACCAAAAGATACACAAACCCTAGATACAGAGGTTCCAAGAACTAAGCCAGTATCCCCTTTTCTTCCTACAGGGCCTAACTACAGCTTCGAGAGGAGATAGGGAGAAAGAGTACTTTTATGTAATAATCAGTGATGAATCTATCTGGCATAGAGTTTCATATATGATGGCTTTGAGAAGATCGATGGTGGGAGAAATGCTGTTCCATGTTCTATACAAGAGATACGTATGCGATGTTGAAACCAGTGCCGGAGGAGGGAATGACAAGTGTATTTAATATAGTTTTTTATTATTTTATTTTTCAGAAGGAAATCAAAATTAATCATAATTTTATTTTATTATTATTTTTTTATTTTTCAGAAAATTTTATAATAAAAATTTATTTTTGAGAATTAAAAAGTTTTTATTTGAATTTTTAAAAATATATATATTTATAATACACATAATAATTTTTTAAAAAGTTATTTTCCCTATAATAAATTTTCGATAATCAGGTAATAAAATTGGACTTTGTTGAAGGGAGAGAGCCTATGGATTCATTTGTAGGGTATATTCGAGATAGCTTATATGAAAAAATAGTGGTTGAGATATTATATAAAAAACTATTTTATGAAAAAGCTATGATATACAAAAATTTTTTATTTTATAAAAGTTAAATCGTAATTTTCTGACTGTCATCCCAGATAAACATAGCAGGTTAGAAAACTCAATTTTTTCACCATAGATTCCTTAAAATATAGTCAAAATGCATTTTTCGAATGGTATATCGGTGCATTTCTGCACTGCACCACTATCACATCACCTCTCTCAAACACAGTCTTAGTATGATTTAGCATATTATAATTATTTAGTTTATTGATATTCTAAATAATGAACTTTAATTTTATGTGCCTCATAATATTTAAAATTATATAAATTTGTTCACTATTTTTTTTTTAAAGAAAATTATATTTTAAATGTTCAATGAAACTTCAAAGAAAGATTGAAGTATTATGAAACAATCTTTCTCTTCAAGGATTGACTCATTTGAATTACTTTGTTATATATTGAGATATATGCTCATGTTATATATAGGGCTGAGCATGAGATGGAGAAAACTATTATGCAATGTGAGCCATTGAGGCTATGGATATCATTATATTGAAAATGAGGGATAAGCATATAACATTTGAATATGTTTGTGAAAGTGCTCCTTTATGTGGATGTGTTACTCCTTTTGGTTGATGTGTTATTGATGTTTAATGTAAATCTTGGCAACTTAAATTCTCAATAGCACTTGCTTTTGTTTGATAAAAATAGTTTCAATTGCATTGATCTTTAAGAGCACATTTTATAATGATATAGATGTGATCAGATTGAAACCCTTTATATGTGATCAAATTTAGAAACTTTATAGTTATATGGATGTGGTTAGATCTAACTATTTTATAAAGATATAGATGTTGTTGTTATATTTAGTTATATCAAAGCTTTTTTTGTTTTGTTATAAATATTATTATTGTACTAAACATGCTATTTTCATCTTATTGTAAAACAATGTAATTTTTTTAACTTAATAAAATGATTTGTTTTAAAAATTAGTCATTTGTTATGTTTGTCTTATAATCAATTGTGTTATAATTATTGTGATTGCATTATGCTATATTATACTTTATTATTTAACAAGTTTAAATATTGTTCGGACATTAAAAAATTTTATTCAAATATACAATTCAACAATTATATAAATTTTTAATAGTGTTATTCAAACCATATTTGACACTTGTTTGAAAAAAAATTTGAATAAGATCAATTATAATTTGATTAGGGTTTAAATAATGTTCGATCATATATCAAATTTTGTTTGAATCTTAATCATTTTTTCAAACTTTATTTAAATTCTATTTAAAATAAAATTGATCATGGTGGAGCTAAGAAAGTAGTTTATGGTCTAAGTGTCTCTTTAAATTTTGAGCATATTTAATTTGAACAGAACTTTCAAATATATTTCTCAAAGAAATGAAACATCTTGTATATTCTCCAATTTTGAATATTATTAAACATATCAAGAAAATTTTCTTTTAGACATTAAATGTCTCAAAGATTTTGTATGACAAAAAATAAAAATTTGGTTTTATATGTTTGCAATAAATGTAATAGTTAAATACCCATGTAATATATTTATATGAAGAAATATGTTCAAAATATAATTTAATATGAGTATATGTGTGTGTGTGTGTGTGTGTGTATTGACCTCAGTTTTGGTAAGGTTGACACCCACCTCTCCTTAAACTTAAGATTTATTTTAGCTACTAAGGTTTTCTCACTTAAGCTAAAACACTTTTACTAGCTATGGGCCATGGGCCAAGCTAACTCAAAGTGTATAAGACTTACAAGGCTTAACCATAGGGATAGACCTCGACCCCGACTAGGTGAACTATAAATCCAAATATAGTAATAGGATATTGGAACATATTAGGTTTCTTAGGTTTGTATACCCCAGTATAAATACATTTTTGGATTTCATGTTAATCCTTCCAACGTTTAATCATTCTCTTTTATTATTTTTAAGATTTAATCTCTTAAATTTTATTATAATATTATATGCAAGAACTATGGTTGGTTTTACACGCATATAGTTTGTATCCCCTTAGTCATAATTTAATACTTGGTGTATTTATATGTTTATTATTATTTCAAAAATAACAAAACTTTTAAACACACACCACATATCTTCATTATTTTTATTTATCTTAATTTTATATTGGCAAATATTATTAACTAGATTTATTTGTTAATACAAATTTTTTATTTCCACTTAGTTGTGATGACCTTGATGGTACATATGGTGTTTGTTCTTGGAGTCATTGGAACACCACGTAGATCTTAAAGATACTTATTGAAATGATCGAGTACGTCATCAAGAAATAATGTACTGTATCAAAATATTGAAACATCACCTTATAATGGACTCAATCATCTAATAAGTACTCTTAAGACAGATGTGTCTACGTATACCAAAATTTTTCTCTTACTTTCCATCGATGAAGTAAATCATAACTTATTTTATGTCGGTTCTTAAATTTCATATAGAGGCAAGCTCATATAGTTAATTATATCTTATGAAGTAAGAATTTCTTAAGAATACTCTTGATTAAAGTAGTCAGCTAACATCTCTAAAGATTTCAAAGCTTGATGTCAAAGAATTGGTAGTCATTCAAAAAATCAAGTAGAATGACTCAAGGTAGGAGATTTCTTAACGAATTCCAAAAAAAAATAAGTAAGAAGCACCCATGATACTAGGAAGCCTAGTGAGCGCTTCAGTCTACCCTATAGTAAGTCTTTATATTTTTGAAGGAACAAAATTATATTTGTTTGAGTTTGTACTTTATTAGAAGGTAGGACTTAAATTCCAACAATACAAGATAGTAAAAATACTTAATAAGTGATGACTTACACCCATAGCAAAGGAAAAACAAGTAGATTATAAACCTATATTTAAAGCGCTCTAGCATAAGCTAAAAGCTCAACCTAAATCTATTTGGAGAAATGAAATATAATGGTTCACTTCCATTAGAGAGAGTGACCAGATCTCGATTATTCTAAACTTACAACCACATGGAGTGGCTGTCAGCTAGCATCTCTGATTCAAAATCATGTGTATTAGTTTTGTGTAGATGCATGATAGCTAAATTGTTATTTTTTAGAAAAGAATCTAGAGTCCTAAACTCATTCCCTAAGAGACTAGATTTTGATTGATGTGCAAATTATGACTTAGACTAATACAATAAATTTATAAATTTTATTTCATCTTGACTTAGCCTTGGGAGAGTTTATATCTATAAACATGATGAAATACAATTATGAGCTAAATTAGCGAGAAGGAGTGCTCTCCACCACAAGAGACTACTCTCACAGGTCAAGCCATGTCTCTTATTGTGCAAGAGTGGAGACCCCTTATTTATAAGAAATGAAATAATATGTATGCATGTTGCTATAATATTCAACCATACAATTAAGGGATTGCAAAATTTTGTATTTCTTTGATAAAATTCTTAAGCTTTAGAGTGAGATTATAAATTATTAAAATTTAATTTAAATTATTTAATTATTGTAGAAAATTTAATTTTCTAAAGAGCCTATCGCATCTAGGCCATACAATAAAAAAAAACTTTAAGAAACCTAAAAAAAAGTATATCATTTTATTACATAATCAATGTAAATACAATAATCAAACAATCAATCAATTGAAAGAATAAAAAACTAGTGCAGGGTACTACCGTTGACCTTGAAAAATAAATAAATTAGGTAGTCGAGCTCTACCATTATACAACATTGATTATAATTAATTTACAAAAAAAAAGTTATGAGCGTCTTCAAATTTTCATCTTCATCTTCACTTCATGGGTTTGATCACTGAGACATCTCAGGGCCTCCTAAGTATAAACTTTTTAGCCACTGCTCATCTTAAACACTATAGTTTTAATTCTAACCCTATTATAAAAAATACATTTTCATGAAATGAAAATTTATCTATGATGTTTAAAAAAATAAGTGATAGAAGACACCACATAGATCTTAGTGTGTACTTATTAAAATGATCGAGTACAACATCAATGACTAATATGCTACCTCAAGAGATAGAGATATCACCTTATAATGTACTTAATCATCTAATAAATATTTTTATGACTAATGGGTTTACATGTGCTAGAGATTTTTTTTCTTTACTTTATATGGATGAAGTAAAGCAGAGTTTATTTTAAGTTAGATCCTTAAGTTACCTCTATGAGTAAGCCTCCATAATTAATTACATCTTATGATATATGAATCTCCTAAGAATGACTGATATCTCTATAGATTTCAAAGCTTGATATTAAAGGTTTAATAACTTTATGAATCGAGTGGGAGGACTCAATTAAGAAGAGTTCTTAGCAGAATCCAATCAAAAATAAATAGAAAATGTTTTTAGATACTAGGAAGCTCAGTTGACATTCTAACTATCATATTATTCGATTTTGTATTTTTGAAGTAAAGAATTATGATTTTTTAAGTTAACATTTTATTAGAAATTTGAGACTTATATTCAAATAATACAAGATTATGAAAATGCCTAAGAGGTAAAGACTTACACTCGTAGAAAATGATAAACAAGTAGCTTTTGAACCTATATTTAAAGTGCTCTAGCATATGCTAAGAGCTTGACTTGATTCCATTCGGAGAAGTACGATATATTGGTTTACTTTCACTAGAGATAGTGAATTGATCCTGACCCTTATGGACTTACAACTGCTTGGAGTGGGTACCAACTAATATACCTTATACGATTCAAAATCATGTGGGTTGATCTCACATAATGTGGGATACCTAGGGAATTATTTATTAAGAATGAATCTAGAGTTCTAAACTCACTATTAAAGAGACTAGATTGTGACTAGTATGAAAATCATATATTAGACTAATGCAACAAAATTTAACAGATTTTTATTCCATTTTTTATTCATCATTTTAGACTCAAACTTGGGAAGGTTTTATACTCATATACATGATGAAACAAAATTATGAGCTAAATAAGAAAGAATGAGTGTTCTCCACTACAATAGAATTGCTCTTATAGGTCACGCCCCATCATTTATCGGGCAAGAATGGAGACCTCCCATTTACAATGAAGAAAGCAAGATGTATGCATGGTGTTATAACATACAATAAACAACTAAGGGGTTACTAAAACTTTTATTTTTCTGATTAAATTCTTAGACTTTAAGGTAAGGTTATGAGTTATTAAATTTTAATTAAAGTTGATTAATTAGAGTAGAAATTCTAAATTCCTAAAGAGTCTACTGCATCTAGGCCATACACTAAAAAACAATTAAGATTCAAAATACTTATAAAAATATGTCATTTTATTACACAATCAATATAGACAAGGCAAATAAATATTATTGATTAAAAGAATAAAAGATCGGTGTGGATGAGTACCATTGTACACCCCTGAAAAGAAAAGAGATGAATAGTCGAGTTATGCTCTTATAAAATTTGGATCATAATTAATTTAAGATGAAAATAAAGCTATGGGGTCTTCAATATCCATCTTCACTTCATGGATTGGGCACTCCAGCCATCATAGGTTCTCAAGTTTAAGCCTTCTAGCCACTACTCACCCTAAACCCCATAGTCCTAATTCTAAGCCTATTATAAAAATTATATTTTTTATGAAAATGAAAATCTAACTACACATGCAAAATAGAAGTTAGCTTGACATACATTCACACCAAGCAATTATATTTCATACATTGGGGCTTAACCCTCTGCCTTAGGTGACCAAGTCAACTTATCCTAATAGATTATGCTTGGGGACTTAAGCAACGATTGCAAGCAAAGACCTTTATAAATTTTATTATTACAACTATCCCTTAGGCACAATCTCCTACAAAAAAAAAATCATTAGTCTAATGTTGCCTTAACATCTAGACTATGCACAAATAATCTTATCATCCAGTCTAAAATATTACATCACAAAATGAAACATCACATCATCACAACAAACACTGACCAAACCTAAAACTAAAATCAATGACTTAGTATTTTAATGTGTGTGCTTGGCTTAGTGTGGTATATCATAAGTAAGTTCTGATATTTGAAATTATCTAACGATGAATGTTTAAGTTCTTTATTAAAGTTGATTACACTTTATATAATTAATGATTCAGACTTTTGTTCTTATTTGGATTTCACTTTTGATTTAAAATTTTAAAGGGAACAAAGAGGAATGAGATCAATCGTAATCTCAAACCTTAGGTTGAATCTAAGAGATAAAATTTATAATTTTTTTATCATCTTGATGGCATGTTATGAATTTTTTATATTAAGCTATATATTTAGATTTGACTTAAGAATGCATCTTAAAAAAAAAACATTGCAAATTTAATGCCATTTTCTTGACCTTACTATATATATATATATATATATATATATATATATATATATATATATATATATATATATATATATATATAATTTATCATTAGATTATTCCACACTTAATGCATGAATGAATAAATGTATTTTCATTAATAATTAATATATGAGATATGATGCATAAATTTTGTAGAAGAAAATAATTTAATTATACTTTATGTATATACATGCACATTAGTATATTGAATTTATATAAGTACGTGTCATTCTTAAGCTAAAAAAAGTGAGGTAATCAAAGACCCCCTTGGGACTACTTAAAGTCTCTCCTAATATTTAGACTATGTAATTGTTAATTCATATATATATGCATACATATATGAGAATAAGGATGAAATTATGAAAATTTTAAGATGTTTTATACATATAAGTAAAAATAATTTAATTTTAATATGTAATTCACTACAAATCTCAAGGTACATGCCATTGTTATACTAGAGGTATAAGGTATTAAAACCTCATTCAAATTAGTAGCCATGAGACCTCAGGTTTATAGACTATATACATTTTAAATTGTTGTTCATACATATAGGATTTTAAATTTAAATTTTAATTATTCATATTGATTTACTTTTAGATTAATAGATATTTTTTAATTGATTAATAAAATAATTTAAAATTTACTCGTGATAATAGCCACACTATTTAATTCAGAACATACAATTAAATGAAACTTTTTTATTTATTTTTGAAACATGAATGCACGAAACATCTGAAAGCTAAATTTATGAATGAATGAAACAAAATAATTAAATATTATCATATAACCTATTTTGAGTTATAAATTTCTAAGGTTATTCACATGAAGACAATCACTCTTAAGCCTAATCAAGTTCCTTAAGAGTTAATTTTAAATTTTTTTTATTTAATCCTAATGAGAAGAGTAAATTATTAAACTTAACCTTTAACCCATTTCTATTCATTGAGTTATTTAAAAGTGATTTAAATGATTTTTATGAATTAATTAATGTTAATTAATTACTTAATCAATTAAGACTAAGAGCACCCATAAATTCAATTAAGTCCTAAGTGTAAACTCAAAAATTAAGAAAAAAATATAGGAAATGCATACACATGAAATAAATATGTCTTAAAATTTCTAATATAATTGTGCTTATAATTAAGAGTAAATTAAAAAATATGAAAAAAATATAAAATCATCAATTATACTCAAAATACCTCAAACAAATCGGAGATTTTAATTTTATTAAAAACCTCTTTGTTGAGCACAAAGAGGACTTGGTCAAAAATTTTAAAATGTACACTAATTATTATGAACTTTCTAAATTCTAGAATAATTAATAATTTAATTAATTAAATAAAAGCCATTTAGACTAATTTTGAAAAATAATCAAGATAGAGCCCCAATTATTTTTTTGATCACTCTTACTATTTTAATATATAATTAGACTTTCATAGTTAATTTCATATATATTTTTTTAAATTTAATTATTTATTAAATATATAAAAATGATTAATTTAGGTTTGAAAATTTGGATCTCTCAAATTACTTAGTAATTAATTTAAAATAATTATAGAGACAAAAAGTAATCCCATAAAACAATAATAATAAATTTGAAGGTAATCAGACAAGTGATTAAGAATTAATTATAGTAATTAAGTGAGGCTTCAAACCCTAATTAATCACTATACACTTAGTAAATTTTGAGGCTTTTATTTTCTTAGATTCTCATTTGTCTAAGCATTTTATTGAGGGTTCATTTATATTTTTGTAGATTTTTTAATTAGTTATACTTTTTTAAAATTTTGCATAATTAAAGTAATTAATTCACGCTTAATTTAATCTTAATTTAATTATTTTGTGATGTATTGTGATCCAAAGGGTCTAATTTATTTTCCTAAGATCTCCGATGTTTATTAAAGTTATTTGAATTATTTTGTTGAATTTTCATAATTTTTATAATTTTAATTAATTATTTATTTAAAATTAGCTATCTCACTTAAAAATTTACTAACTCTTAAACTAAAAATGTTATTTAACATGATATGTAGATAATAACATTAAGATTTTTTTTTTTTTTTTTGAAATTTTTATTTAATTAGTTTAGTATTTTAAGAGTAATTAAAGAAATATAATTTTCACTAAAACTCAAATTACTCTTAAAATATACAACCAAATTTGCAGATTTTAGGTTTATTGAATTCCTATTGAAAAGATAAATTTATAGAGGATATTTTTTTTGCATTTTGATTAAAATATTTATTTTTTATGATTTTTTGAAACTTCAAGTGAGATTTTATAGAATAAATAAAAAATGAGATCTAATTGTGGCAATCCATTCTATTCAAGTGAGATGGACAGATGTTATCTTTTTCATGGTAGGTAGACCAAAAAGGGTTGATTGGATGGGATCTACCCCAAACATCACCATATCTTGCGATCTTTTGATGATCTTAGTCAAAAGTCATTTTATTTCGCGTTGGAGAGAGTTAAAATGAAAAGTGCAACGAGGATCTAAAAGAAAAAAAATCTAGTATCTCATCACTTTTGAACAAATATGAAGACTTATGACTTTTCAAAAGTTTTTTTTAGAAATTATCTTACTTAAGCCAACGTTGAGTGAGTTTCTTATGTCGAACTTGGTCATTGCCTTAAGTTGAAGTTCTCACATGATCCTTCTCTTAGATTGTCGTTATCGTTGACCACCACTGTATTTTGCTGGAGTATACTTGATTTAAAATTTTTATAAGTAAAAAAGGGTGGGGGATGGCTTGGTTTTACTTCATGGGAGGTGGAGAAGGTATTTAATGCCAAAAAGAGAGCTCTTTAACCTTTTTTTCTCCCCCTTTTCTCTATATAGCCAAAAATCAAAGTGAAAAAAAAAAATGATATGGAGCTATGGCTAGCATTTATTATGGGGAGTGGTTAGGTGATTTAAAAATCTCTCTAAGCCAAAAAAAAAAAATGGAGTAATGGGAGGTGATGTGAGGTAATTTAGAATTTTGAAACTTTTCATCTTTTCCTTTCTTTATCATCCCCACCCTTGAATTTTGATTCTCCTTCACATGGGCTTAGATCTTAGCTCATGTGTGATAAGATTTGTTAGGGTTTAATGGGTTTAGTTTGGATTTGGATTGGCTTGAATCCATATTGACCCAATTCGGCTTAAACATATTAGAGTAGGTCCAATGGATTGGTTTGGCCAATTTAAGTTTAAATTAGGTTTTAATTATATTTAATGAGTTATTTAGATTAATTAAGTTTAATTGATTGTAATTGATTTGAATTTATTTTGGGTTTGACCCAAATTGACTTAATTAAGTCAAATTGGGTTCACTTAGGCCCATTGGTCAGATTAATCAAATTAGATAAATAGACCAA
This sequence comes from Cymbidium sinense, assembly GCA_021442155.1. Classification (NCBI taxonomy): domain Eukaryota; kingdom Viridiplantae; phylum Streptophyta; class Magnoliopsida; order Asparagales; family Orchidaceae; genus Cymbidium; species Cymbidium sinense. Next base: position 189,370,261 of record CM038221.1, read on the forward strand.
ATGAGGGTTGAATTGAGTTTAATTAAAATTTCTAAGTGATCTGAAGTGATTAGTTTGATTTTGGATTAATATAGTCAATATAGGTCAATTTGGGTCAAATTGACCAATTGACTAAATTAGCTAAATTGAGTGCAATAAAGAGTTATGTCATGTTCAGTCATTAAATTAAGAAAGATTATATGCATTGATTTGTTTTAATTTCGGTTAAGTCGAGTTTTGATTTAAATCCATTTTTTGACCTAAATTAGATTTAATGGGTCAAATTGGTTCACTTGGGTCAATTGACTAATTTGACCCAAATTAAAGTGATTTTGAGTTTTAATTATATTTTATTGAATATTTGAAGTAATTTGGTGTAATTAGTTTTAATTAATTTAGAATTAATATTGATTTAGACCAATTTTGGCTAAAATTAGGCTTAATGGGTCAAATCAAGTTCACTGGTGTCAAATAACCTATTTAGTCAAATCAAATCCAAGAAAAGATCAAATTGTGTTTAAATATGATTTTAAAGTATTATAGTATATTTAGTTTGAATTAATTTTAATTTTACTTGAGTTTAGGTCTAATAAGTTCTATTTGTGTTCACTTTGATTAAGTGATCTGATTAAATCATTTAAGTCATAATTAGATTTAATTTTCTTTAGTTTTGTATTCAATTATATTCATTTGATAAATTTGAGTCTTTAGAATCTTATATATATTCTTGCAGGTTTGAAGGTTTCAAGAAGAAGTATTTGGAATGCATTCAATCAATAATGAGACTATGATAATTAAGTGCAACTACGTTTATATCGTTGATATTTTTATGATTTACTCAAATTTATTCACTTAAATGTGATCATAAAAGATGAATCATAATGTCTTATGTAAATTTTTTTCTCTTTTATTTATGTTGGTAGATATTGTTCATATTATGTGCACCTTAAATTATATTACTTATAGATGTATATTTTCATTAAAATATGTATATATTTAGTTCTTAATAATTTTTCTTATTTTTCTTGCACTCTTTTATTTGTTTACTATGATTATGTTATTTGATTAATTAAAAATAAAATCAAATAATTTGAAGTATTATTCTATTGAATTAATTTGATTAATTCGATCTTTGAAATTTTAAGATTTATTTAATTTGATTTTTTTGATTTAACAAAAATGTCAATCAAATTTCAAATTGATCGAATGTAGCCATGTAGGTTCCTAAATTTATATTTTATATAGTTAATAATATGACCATAATCATAAGTTAGTAGCTTAAAATAGAACGGCTAAAGCCCTCGACTTGGCAACTCCGACGTTCCTCTATGTCCTTGCCATCACCACCATCGCCGCCACCGCCGGCATCGCTACCGTCGCCGTCGGTTAATGCCATCGACAGATGCGAAGGTACCAGATTTGGAGCAGGAGAGGAGATCGAGAAGCCCGAGGAATCTGCTGCTCCATCGGGTTCATTCATCGGCGATGCCATGCTTCAGGTCCAGTTTCCCTCCCTTACTCCGCTTCCCAAGAAGGGCCACGGCCGGAGAAAGAAGAATCCTCTCACCCCGAAGCAACGTGCCACCGCTGAGCGCAAGCTCGTGATTCTCTCTGACATATTCCGCCCCGTTCCGTTTTCCCCAGCCAAAACCCTAAATTTCTCCGAGCACGAAAATCTCTTCCGCGCGCTTGGTCTCTGGGATTTCGCCCACTTAGAACTTGATCGTGAGGTGCGATCCGATTTTCTTGTCCACCTGATCGCTTACTACGATTCCTCCAGCCGCCGCAGCTACGTTTATGGTGCGCGAATCTCAGTTAGCCGTAGTGATATGGCTCGTGCCCTTAGCCTGCCTATCAAGAAAGAGAAAGCTAATGCTTTTGAGTGCATGGATGAGGATGTCAGTGTACTCCTGGAGTTTATTTCGAACTATATGCCCTACGGAGACGATATGTGTATATTACCTCCGGAAATCATGCAGGCAACTCAGCTTGTAAAGGATAAAGAGCCTCAAAAGGTAGATTGGGCAGCGTTGATGTGGCTTTTGGTGGAGAAGGACATTTCGGAGGCTTCCAAAGTCTGGAGTTTGTCACTGTGCCTCGCATCTGCAGCGTTTGATTAAGCACCAGCAGCCTCACCTATTCCATAACAAAGAAGAACCTGTGTTGAAGTCTGTGGTGGAGGCTCAAGAAGAGGAGGTTTCAGTGGTAGAAGCAGTGTTAAGTATGTCGAATGATAAAGCTAATGTTGTAGAAAACGAGGTTGCTGCGGCAGAAGAGAATGATGATTGTGATGATATTAATGAAATGAAGATGCGGAGCTTGGAGGATTTGGAGAATGTGGTTCCTGAGAAAGACAATGGAGAGTTGGAATTGACACTTGGTGTAGAAGAGAATGTGATGGAGGGTTTTGAAGAAGACAAGGCGGGAGAAGATGACGAGTGGCCTGAAGAAGGGGAGAATGAGGGATTTGAGCATTGCTTTCGTCGCTGCAATTCTAGAGCTGCTGTGGACATTGAGTTTGAGAACTTGACTAAGCATGGGCAGGGGAGTCGGGAGATGGGGTATGTGGATGACCTCTCGCCCAAGTATTCTAATTTTGGGAGGATGTCATCGTCAGACCTCTTGCAAGCAATGGAGAACACTAGCAACATGAGTATTCCTTATGATCAGCAGTTGAACTCCTTCAATGGAGGACCTGGAGAATTTTTGACAATGGGTACAGAGTCTAATAAAGGTATGCTAGGCCATGATCCAAATGGGTCTCTGTATTCTGGGAATAATGGTAAAAGACAAGCAGGTGCAATGGGTGTTGCAGAAGAAGGCCATTTTAACCATAACCTGCTAAAAAGGATGCGGAGTGATATGTCACTGTCATTTGATGAGTGCATGGAAAGCGTGCTGACGAGTGCAGAAAGAATCAAATTGCTATATGCAGAGAAAGATCAAAAATTGGTGAATATGCAAATGCAGATACCATATTTGAATCAGTTGTTGCAGGAGAAGGAGCAGACCATTCACTCATTGAGGTTAATGACTGATGAGCAACAACAGTGGAGGATGGTAGTTCGCCATTACGAGCATGAACTCTCTTTGATGACGCAAATGCTACTTGGTTATAAGAAAGCACTAAAAGAAACTCAAAATAGTTTTTCTGAATACAGAAAGAAATGCTCACATGATGAAGTTCTTTACAAGGATGTTCCCGGAACTGGTGGTCTGGTTCTCAGTGCGAGGGAGTTTGAAAAACACCAATTAGAGAAAAGGGAGGAGGATGTGCGCCAGGAGTTGCTAGGCAAATTTAGTAATCTTGAGAAGGTCTTGATGAAATTCAGCGAATATGAAGAGCGCATCATGATGTACAATATAAAGCTGGCGGAGTTGGCTGGAGAAGTAAAGCAGCTGAAAGAGAGGTTTGTGAAGTCTAATTCCTTAGCCGTTTGATTATGCTTTCTGATTCTTTTTGCCGATGCTAGGTTTCCAACTTGTGTGGGTCACTAAGCCTTACAGTTGGGTTATAAGCTTACTTCTTATTACCCACTCTGCATGGATATCTTTCATTCTTCGGTAGTGATATGCTTAAAGTCTTAAAATTGGGATATAAGATTTTTTCTTATAGCCCACACTGTTTAAATATCTATCATATTTAACCAGCGTTGTGCCTACATTTTGATGGTGTTTGGGTGATTGTCGAGTGTCAGTCTATTTAATGATTTAATGGTGTAACAATTCCTCCATTAGTTGGAATAAGGTTAATAATGATACTGATGCTGATGTCATAATTGTTTATTGCTTGGTGTGGGTGTTAACATTATACCATGAATTTGCAAGAAAGCCATGTTTTAGAATGTTGTAAGAAGATTTCAGAAGAAATTAAGATGATGTTATTATAGGGTTCAGAATACCGTAAATGTTGTGATGTCATGACTGTCGTGGAAGATGGTCTCATGCTTAGTTAATATTACTTGAAAAGAATCATAATTTGTCTTTCTAACTTATCCATAATTTGTCCGGTGTACGCTCTGCAGCTCCAGTTGATGTTGGACCCTTTTCATTTTAGCCATCCAAGTCAAATCTTAAATGTTTTTTTTTTTGGAAAGGGTATCCACCCAACACCCCACCCATCTTGTGGGTGGGGATGTCATTATATTAATCCGCCTACATTCATCACGTCGTGTGCTCCCTTTAATTTCCCCACCATTCTGAATGGCGGCTTCCTAGAGTCAACTCGGTCAGGGGTTCCATCAACCAGTAAAGGCGGTGAGTTCAAATCTTAAATGTTATAGCCTCATGCATCTCAATATTCTTTTGTGTAAGAGATTGATGATATTTAAATCTAGGGGAATTTACATACATACCATACAATTCTTATGTATTTATATATCTGACACTTAAAATTTAATTTATATATATATAATACCTCAATCTTCAATATCACATCAGAAATGCACCTTTTAAGTATAGGAAAGTGTTAGATAAGTAAATATATAATTTTAGGTGTTAGATATGTAAATACATAAGAATTGTGTGATATGTATGTAAATCTTCCTTAAATCTATTACACTCATATATCACTTTATAGTATAATTATGCTGTTAAATTTATTTTTTATTTAATCTTATTCCAACTATTTGGATTTGATTTAAAAATTCTCATGTTCTATTTGCCTCATTGAATATTTTGTGTGTTGCTTGAGATGTTAAATTTACTTTTCATAAATCTTTTTGAATAATTTTTATACATGTTATTTTTTGTTCACTCCTTTCTATTCCTATGACACCAATTAATCTATTGCCCATCTAAAAACCAAATTTCTACTTTTCGTCATAATGTTTAGACATTTTAAGCCTAATTTTAAACCTGTTTGCCCCTCCTTTAATAAATTCATTTCTTAAATTATTATTATTAGGTTTATTATAGATTTATTTTGAGTATTATCATTTGTTTTTGCAATGCTCAACTTGGCTATTAATGATCTTTTTTCTTTTCAACACTGGAATACATATAACATTACTAAATTGTAGTTTTATAAAATTTATTTTAAGTCTTAATTATATCATCATTTTGCATAATATCCTTAGTGACACTTCAGCCATAGCTCTGAAAATTTATGTACATCTATGCCCCATTCTTTTGCACAATGGATCTAAGATATTAATACCGTTAGTGCCTAGTTATTAATTTATTTTTTTTGTAATATTGATTGATAATTATTAATGTTATATTTATTAAAATTACATATTGTATATTTAATCTTTTTTTTCCTACTAATTATAGGTTCTTTATTTTGTAATTATACACTCTTTGGTCATTTTATAATGACTAATATTGGTCGCTCTTTTTATTGATCATTCATTATAATAATATAACTTTCAAATATATCTTCTTATTATTATTATTTGAAATCAAGCAATTTTCTTTTCACTATTCTTTCTTATAACATAATCACATTACTCATAAATTTAATTTCTTTGGAATTAGCAAAATCATAAGTATCTTCGAATTATACAATCATAATAAGAAGAACAAACGAAAATCTATGGCGGGGAACGATTCGATTTTGAGTCGATCCTGGATCAGCTCGAAGCAATTTTGTGCTGGGTCAAAATTGACTTCTAGCTCATCTTGTTGAAATTCGAGCCAGCTCGGCTCGAATCTGAATCGAGCTCGATTCTTAATATATAAAATGATATTTTATAAAATTTATTTTATGATCATTGAATTTTGATTTGATTTATTCCATTGATTGTACTTAATTTTTAAAATCTGTTTAGCCATTATTAAATCTTAAGATCACTAATGAAATAAGATAGAATTGTCTATTTCTTATCTAGATCTCCATTAGGTGATCATAATGTTTCTAGATTTATTGGTCATTTATATATGTGATATCATTTTAAAGATTATGAAACAAAAAGAAGGTTAGTCTTTAATCGAGGGATTAACTTATCCGGATGAAGTATAGTGGTTATGCTCAGTTGTATACATCTTTGCATGATAAGGTGGTGTGATTCATAGCTACACTTGCTTTAGCTCTTTCATCAATCTTACTAAAGACCATATCATTACTCTAAGCTCACCAAAGTTAGTCTTTCTTATATGTAGAGGCTTTAGGAGTGGGAGAAATAGTAGAGATCCACTTAGGCTTCGTTTGGCTAAGTTTTTTTTAGTGCGTTTTGCTTTTGAGAGAGTGAATTTGTACTTTTGATACCCATTTGAATAGTGTCTTTGAAATGTATTTTAGTTTTCACCAAAGTTAGTTTAGTCTCTTTCAAAAGAAAGAATAAACTTTTAATACCAGCTTTTTAATCTAAAAGCTTAGCCAAACGAAGCTTTAATAACATTTAAGGAAGATGATGAATGCATAAATTTAATACACATCATTTAGCAACTATCACTTCCTAAACTTGATTAGTGCTGAGCCAACTAAGCCTTCCCTACATATTTGGGATATTGGAGGCAACTAAATGAGCAAAATATGTCTTAGGGGTCCTTATGTCATTACTAAAATTTATTTAATAGCTAATAAAAAAACAAACAAGGGCCATCAAAGTAGTGAAATTGTTGATCACTAAACCATTAGATAATAATGAGAGGTTATGAAAATGATCATGTAGATCATCATAAAAAGCTATGGGAATTTTATGACTTTCCAATAGCTTAATAATAAGAATTATATTTAACTTTCTTTATACTTGCTTGGGTTTAGTTAGCATGGGGCAAGCCATCTCAATTTTAACATGGCTTGGTGTGTTGAGCTCAAATTGATTTAGAGACTAAGGGTAGATAGCTCAATTGAGCTATGCTAAGGTTTAGTTGGCCAATGTGGCTAATTGAGTCCAACTAAGTTTGGTTGGATTACATTGACCAATCCAAACGGACTAATGGAGTTGAAGCTACCTTAGTTTAATTAACTCGAGCATATAACCTAAGCAAGTTTAAGAGGACCATTTAGACTTTAAGTACATATTTGATTAATTAAGTTTTGCAAGGAGTAATGGATTCATTAAGTTGACTAAAGCAACCATTGAGCTTACTAAATGAACTAAATTGACTTATTAGTTCAAAATAAGGTGTTAGAACATAAGAATGCTTAACAAAAGGTATGTATGTTTAACGCATGCTGAAATCAAGTATCTTAACGTCAAGTCGATTTACTAACTAAATCAAGATGATGAACTAACATAGGGCTTACTACGCATGATATGGGTTGGCTTAGGAATTGCTAGGCAAGATTGATTTAGAAACTTGTTTGATGTAGTTAGGCCCCTGCCTAGTTTTGGATTAGACCATACTAATCACATAATCTAAGGCCAATTATAAGTGTTCTCAATCTTAGGTCAAAATAAAGGCAAAAAAAAAAAAAAAAGAGGAGAAAAGGATTAGTCTCCATGAAGTAATTTTTCATGAAGTAATTTTTCTTGCACAAAGTTTTTTTTTTTTTTTTGGTTATTTTTTGAAGGACAATCAATTATGAATTTCAAATACATTACTCAAGCAATGACAAATCTTAGAATTGTATATCTAGAGACTCACAACTTACATAGAGCATGACAAAACATTGACACTATTGCAAGTTCTTTTTTTTTTTTTTTTTTGGCCCAATGTATGATGAGATATTTGTTGATGTGTTGAGAAGTATACAATGAGCATACAAAAAGGTACATATAAAACAATAATGTAAACACTAGTGAAGATCAAGCATGGCATTAACTCCATTATGGTGGTTGTAGTTTATTTCTAAAAAAATTACTTTCATAGCTTATAAGAAAACTTTTAACACCTTTAATGTTACTTCATTTTTTCTTAAATAAATTATTTGGCTACATAAATTACCTCAAAGCTTGACTTTAAATGGAGATGTTAAGTTTAATTTCTTTTTCTTGTGGAGAGAATTATAAAAATGCTTTTAGACAAAGCTTTGATTTGGCCATTAAACATGTTGCGTGCTAGAAAACCAGCTGTGGTAGAGTGAAAATTTATGCCTTAGCCTTGTTATGAAATCCAACACACACATGTATTTAAAGAGTGAACAAGAAAATTCCAGAAATTTTTATGTGGAAAAATCTCGAAAAGAGGGAAAAAGCACGGGGCCTAGCCCAATAAGAATCTTCCACCATGTATTTATTTAGTGAAATTTCACGATAGCAGGATTACAAAGTTATACATGAGAAGGGGTTGAGTGAGAATATCTCAGATGATCATATTACGTTGAGGTTAGCGATTGCTAGTGGTAGCAGTCATGATGAAACAGCGGGGATGATGTGATGAAGGTGCGTCATGATGGTGGCAAGCGGAGATAAACGGCAGCGAGATCGATGGTGACGGTCGCAGTGGCGGTGACAACCGTCGAGTAGGTGCGCGATTGTGCTTGGAGGATTTTCAAGCTTTAGAGCTCTCTCTCTCTCCCTGCGTGGCCTCCCCTCATATGAGAGAAATGATGGGTATTTATAGGATTGGAGGTAGCGTCTTTTGTAAATATACAAAATCAGAACCACTCCTCCTCAGACGACTTGAAATGATTCATTTGATCATTTGATGTATTTTAAGTATTTGAATACTCGAATGAAGTCAAATTATGAGATCTTGGGCTTGTTAGGTGGTCAAAACATTTCGATTTATATAAACACTCCATGTTTAGAGCTATTTAGGGATTTAAGCGATATCCCAAAGTTTCCATTGATATTTTAAGTGCTTGATCTCATTGTTCAAATGAGGATCAACTTACTTTTGACATCAGATTCGTCTTGACAGGTAGAATTTTGATTAATGTATCGATTGTCACTATTTTTTGGATGACATTATCTGTCATCCAAATATATATGCTCATCTTTTGAAAAAATGCTGATGAAATTTGCGGGTTAATTAATGTATAATTTTGAGAGAAACAGTCTTGTAAGAACTGAATTATGATCGCAGAGCGAAGCGCTTGAATGTGCGGATACGTCTTGGTTATTTGAGGGTTATGGACCCATCCCAGGCACCACAGTGCCGCGAGCATCTGTAGCGCCAGCGATGCATTAGGCCCCTTGTAGCGGCGGGGAGGGATTCTTGAGTTTTGGGTTGGCGGGTGGGTTGTTAGTCGCGTCTGCAGACCGCAGGCGTCTGAGACGGCCAGTGAGGGTTAGCGTCTTGCGGACGCCGCCCGTGGTATACGCCCGTTCGACAATTTTTACCTTTTGCTTATAGAGTCTATCGGCTCCAGAAGAGGCCACTTCTCAAATGCTCCGGTATTTCTCTTCTTAGCGAGGTGAAAGTCGTTGAAGGCAATCAGGCCGTAGTTCATCTGGCCTCAGTTTTCCCTCGAAAGAGATCCTTGCCAGCCGGACCGGCCGGGTTCGGGCGATCAAGGCGTAGTTCATCTGGTGAGGCTCGATTTCCTCGAAGAGAAGCGTTCGCCGCGGGCCCGGGTTTGGCGATCAATGCCCGTAGTTCATCGGCTCGTTTTCTCGAAGAGGCGTCCCCTACCGGAAGGGTTGAAGGTGATCAAGGCTCGTAGGTTCATCTGTGAGACTCGGTTTTCCCTCGAAAGAGGCATCAGCCACCTCGTCGGACCGGGTTTGAGGATCAAGACCCGCGATACATCGTGGTTCCGGTTTTCCCTCGAGAGCGTCAGCCTCGTGAGTCGAGACCAGTTTGGAAGCGATCAAGGCCGCGGCATTCGTGGCTCCGGTTCCCTCGAAGAGCGTCAACAGCAGTCGGTAGCCGAGTTGAAGAGGTGATCGGCGATAATGGTTGTGGCGGTGTCAGCAGCGGTGGCCACAGCGGTGGCGGTAGCGATGGCGATGATGGTTGGCGCGTCTGCGATAACGGTGGTCGGCGGTGGACCGGACGAGGTTGATGCAATGCAGCGATAGTGGTGATGGCCGCGATGGTTGGCGGCAATGCCGGCGGCGTGGCCGGTGGCAAGCGGCGATGGAGTTTAATGGCGATGAAGATTTTGACCTATCGAGTTGTTGTCGAGTGTGACTCGAAAGGCGTTAACTATATGGAAGAGGTTGAATTGAATCTGGCGAGGATTTTTCCTATCGAGGTTGTTTGTCGAGTGTGACTTCGATGGCGTTAACTATGGAAGAGGTTGAATTGAATCCGCTGAGGATTTTTGACCTATCCGAGTTGTTTGTCAGAGTGTGACTCGATGGCGTTAACGTATGGAAGAGGTTGAATTATCCGAGGATTTTTGACTATCAAGGTTGTTTGTGTGTGACTTCGAGCGTTAACGTATGGAAGAGGTTGAATTTTAACTTATCAGTTGTTTGTCGAGTGTGACTCGATGACTTAACACTGTATGGAAGAGGTGTGGATGTCCACCAGGACCTTTGACTTATATCTGGTATCACCAAAGTATTACTTGACTTCTTACCTGTATGGAAGAGGTCTGATCAAGTCCCCTTGGGATTGATCATGCCCCGATTGAGATGAACGTGAGTTGTTTATTTCTCAAGTGGGAGGATTAAATGAAGAAGAAATAAGCTTGTAAGAAAAAGTCATAAACTCATTACTTTGATAATGTCGGTAATACAATATTGTCATAAGATAACATAACAAAAGGGACGAGATACATTTTTAGAGGGAGTTAACAAAAGACAAGAGGTGGAGAGGAAAAGACAAACGGAGTAAATTTAAGGTTGCAATATTTATGCACCAAGGATTACATATAACACTTTTCAGAGACCCTCCATGTTCCAAGTTTTAGGGAAGATTTTTTCCTCTAGATCTTTGGTCATAGCTTGTGTTGGTCATCCGATAAAGTGGGGAGCAAGTCTTTTACAGCAAAACTCTCGGTACTTCTTTATTTTGAAGATTAAAATTCTCGATGTTGAAGGTTACAGAAGGCGTGGTTGAGCTTGCGAGTAATATGATTGTATTGTTGGTTTCCATAGACCACTCCAACCCGATGGGAGTTTGAAATTTCATCTTAAGATGAGGCAGAGGTGACAACAGAAGATTGATTGGAGGGTCTTCCAGATAGCGTTGTATCTTTGATTTGATGAATTGAGGTGAGTGACTTGTTGTGAAAGTTCTCTAAGAACAACGAGAAGGGTGATTGTCCCCTCCACTCATATAGAGCGATTATCAAACCCATATAACGGTCCTGCAGTGGGTTGAAGTTTTTTTAACCCATGCATGCTGAAAGGTGGAGTAAAATAAAACATCATGGAACTCCCATTATCAATCAAAATTCTCTTAACTATAACATGGGTCACCAATCGCATTAATGATAAGAGGATCTTGATGCTTGGACTCCCAAGTGTGAGTTATTAAAAGTGATGGGATGATTAATACAAGATTTTTTTAACTCACTCTTCAAAGGTGGCGATGAAGACTTGTTAGATAGTAGTGGCCCACTTACAATGCGTTTAATATCTTCAACTATTTGGTATTGTGTTGTTTTATGATGATTGTCGGTTGCGGTTGGAGTTATGTTTGCTTGGTTGGTTTTGCATAAATTGGCGTAGATATCCTGTTGAATGAGCCTCGATCTCTTTTTTAAGTTGTTTACCGCTCTTATGTCCGATTTGATGGACAATATTTGCTTGATTTTGAATTTGGTTTGTGAATGTGGCCACTTGATGATCTCTTCATCTCGAATGCCAACAAGATGTTAACACACGAGATGTGTTGGTGGCGTGTATTCCGATCATTGTTGCGTCGTTGATGTGGGTGGAGGAGATCATGGCGCCTTGTTTCTTCTTACGATGGGATTGTTGATCTGTTTCTAGAGCACTCTTACATTTTCTGTGGATTGTTCAAATTATTTTTGATGGGCATTAATAGCCTCATCGTGAAATTTGTGCTTCCACATGATGAACTAAGTCGATATGGCGGACCGTGTCTCGCATTAGTGTAAAAAAGGTGCGAGAGCCCTCAAGGAAAACTCCTCTTAGTTTAGGGTCTACTGGTATTTGAGCTTCAGGAGATCCTCACGGAAGTATTCTTAAGTGATTCACTCTCATTTTGATGAATCGGAGAGATGGGAGGAATTTTAATGATCCTCCGGTTTGCAATGACTCCACAAAATCTTGGCGAGTTTTGTCAAAGGTTGGATGGATCCCTTGGAAGGGAGTAGAACCAAGTCGAGCTTGCCCCGAGAGTAACGGAAAGACGACAAAGCGTGTGTTAGAGCTCGTTGGATATATGCATGATAGTCGTAATGGTCGATGTGTTCATGTGTGTCGCCCCATCATAGAATCAATACTTGAAGAAACCCGTGAATAGGATGTTGAAGAAGAATAGCTTATAAAGGTGAGATTCCTCATAGCCGCGGTGAGGGGGAAGATGATTTCTGTCTTGAAGGTGAAATTCATCTTGCATTAAGTGCCATAATTAGCATTATAACATGTGAGTGGGTGTGGGCGAGAATGTGTCAAGCTAGAATAAATGGTGGATTAACGGTCGGTTGAGCTGCGTGATGGATGAGTAGAACTAGCGGTGTCGAGGGATTGACATCCGCGGTCTACATGCGGAGGAACTTGTCAAGGAGATTAGCATCACGGTCTAGGAGGAACTTGATCAAGGAGATTAGCATTTTGACCTCCACAGCGATCTTGGGGAGATGTGTTTTGTAATAGTATTGTTGTGATCCTCGCAAAAGTCGGATCATCTCATTTTGAGACTCTTTCATTCGGCGGACATGATCTTCTAAAGAGATTCTATCGCTTTCAGTCACGCTAGAGTGAGCGAAGCTTGGCGTCATTGGTTCAAGTTGGTTTTAGTGGCGGAGTTGAGGCGGGAGGCTCGTTATTCTGATTGCGCTATTAGATAATGAGGTGTTCACATAAATTGTGATTGAATTCTTTCCCAGACGGCCAAATTGCATGCTAGAAAACCAGTTGTGGTAGAGTGAAAATTTACTTGCTTGTTATGAAATTGAATCACACACGTATTTAAAGAGTGAATAAGAAAACTCAAATTTTACGTGAAAACCTCAAAAGAGGGAAAAATCACCAGGGCTGGTAAGAATCTTCCACTATGTATTTGTTTGAGTACAAAATTTCCGATACGGGATTACAAAGTTGTACATGAGAGACAATGATCGAGAATCCGATGCGGAATATAGTCGTATTGAGGTTATAGCGGTTCTAGTGGTAGCAGATGATGATGAGCGTGGGGATCAACGGCCCGGCGATGAAGGTCGTCATGATGGTAAGGGAGATTGGCAACGACAAAGATCGATTGCGGCGGCGGCCACGGTGGTTGACAACGTCAGTGTGGCGCGATTGTGCTTGGAGGATTTTCAAGCTTTAGAGCTCTCTCCTCTCCCTGCGTGGCCTCCCCTCATATGAGGAATGAGGGGCTATTTATAGATTGGAGGAGTGGCGTCTCTGTAAATACATGCAAAATCCGAACCACTCCCCTCCATCGGACGGCTCGAAATGATTTCTTTGATCATTTGATGTATTTTAAGTATTTGAATGCTCGAATGAAGTCAGAATTATGAGATCTTGGGCTTGTTAGATCCGGCTAGTCAAAACGCTCAATTTGACTAGAAACACTCTATGTTTAAGAGCTATTTAGGGATTTAATTGATATCCCAAAGTTTTCAATGATATTTTAAGTGCTTGATCTCGACTAATTTCAAATGAGGATCAACTTGCTTTTGACATCAAGGTTCGTGCTTCGACTAGTAGAATTTTCAGTGTCATATCAAAATAAATGGACAAATCAAAGTAATTCAAACATTAACAAACATTTATCTTATTAGCGATCATATGAAATAATGGGATGTGTTGCGTGCTAGAAAACCAGTTGCGGTAGAGTAAAAGTTTTCGCCTTAGCTTCATTGTGAAATCCAACACACACACAGGTATAAAAGTCACGAACGATAGAACTCCGAAATTTTTACGTGAAAAATCTGAAAGAGGAAAAAACCACGAATTATCGGTAAAAGCTTTCCATGTATCATTTTGAGTACAAGATCTTCACGGGGATTACGAAATTGTATATGAAAGGGACAGCGATTCTTGGTAATAGAGCGATGTTGGCGACGACGATGTTGATGACGATGTTGACGATGACGATAGATAGTGGTGCGATGATGACCGCAAGAGTGGTCAATAACGGCGAATCACGGTATGACCGACGGCCTACCGACGACGGTTGACGGCCGAAAGTGGTGGCACGATTCTTTTGGAGGATCTTTAGAGCTCTCCTCTCGCTGCCCCTCATATAGAGAAAATGAGAGACTATTTATATCGGAGGAGTGCCTCCTCAGAAATACATGCAAAATCCAAACCACCTCTCCATCTGGGCGACTCATGGTGATTCCCTTGATCATATGATGTATTTTGTGTATTTAATGCTCAAATGAAGTCTAATTGTAAGATCTTTCGTTGGAACCGTCGACACGCCGATTTGACTATTATAAACACTCCATATTTGAGAGCTTTTAGAATTTAACCGATGTCTCAAAGTTTCCAATGATATTTTAAGCTGATCTCGACCAATTTCTAATGATCACTTGCTCTCGACATCAAGATTCGGCTTCGACTGAGGAATTTTCGGTCATATCGCTGCTCTATTTGGATGATATTATCTCAATCATCAAAAAAATATGGCCAAGTACTTCAAAATAGCAAATTCTTCAATGAACTGGCAGGCCCATTAACCACATTTTGAAGTATAGATTGACCATGGCGATGCACAACAAATCAGTGTATGTGCGAGGCGAAAATTTCGGTTAGACCATCCGTCCGAATCCAAGCGCCGCATGCCGCATGGGCGTCATGATACAGCGGGTCAGCGGGCCATGGCGAATGGGTCGGGTCGCTGGGCGCGGGCTGAGATGGCCTGGGTCAGGAATGAATGCTCACGGTGGTCGCCGGTGGTATTCTGGGGCTACCGTTGCGATGCACATTGTTCGCTGGGTCACAGGGATGTCCGCTGGTCAGCGGCAGCGGCATGGAGGCCACACCACGCCCAAATGGCGATTTTGACGCGCATTTTGGTTTGGTTTTCGGTTTTGGTTTTTAGCTTTTTTTCCTTTTGCCCGAAGGGTTTATAAAACCCCTAGAGGCGGAGAGACTTCTTCAACTCTGTTTTCTCTTCTTGAGTGAGGGTCGTTCTGGATCATGAGTTCATTGTCCCGCTTTCGAAGAGGTTCAACGTCCTGATCGACCGGGTTTGAGGCGATCAAGACCATATAGGCAAGGCCCGCTCAAAGAGGTGTCAACGACGCCGGACAATCGGTTTGAGGCGACGCGTAGTTCATATGACTCCCTCGAAAGAGGTCAACGACTCGCCTGGACATCGGTTTGAGGCTCAAGACAGTGAGAAATTGGATTTCTTCAAACTTCGATGGATGGTTCAATGGTCGATAATTGCATGGCGGGAAGTAATTAGAGTCATCATTTGAACGACGTAAAATTTGGGTAATTTGAGCATCATTGGGAGGAATAGTTTCTCTCTCTTTTTCTTTTGATCTCATATGCATGTCTTTTCCGATTTAAAAATCCCAGTGTGTCCATGATGAGTCGTGGTATGCCCAAGTATTGGGTGAGTGAGTAGCTTCACAAAATTTTTAGATTTTTAGATTTTCATTTTGTCATTTCTCCCCTTTACTTATTCATTATGTATTTCAGGTGATTCTGAGGATAACCCATAGTGACTACTGACGACATATACCATCCCTTGTCACATCGATAGTTTAATGGTGTTCGTAAGAAATTTTATTTCCTAATGAGTTGGTGGCTATTGTTGCCAAGAGTCCGAGCTCGTTCACCTCCGCGGATATTATTTCACGCTTTAGATGATGATTCTTCGTCGGATCATGATTCCCTTTAGCTCGAGTGATTGAGATCTTCAAAACATGTGGTGTAGCTTTGTCACAATTTTCATTTCGGGCTTTGGTCATCATCGGTTTGTCTTCTTCGTGAGAGTTACTGAACATCACATACTCGAATGTAGATTCACATGTGATGCTCAAGGACGTTTTTTATCTGCTATAAAGAATTGGATAGAATTTTATACGGATCCGCCTAAAAAATTGGTCTAATGGATTCTTCTTGTGAAAAATGAGTGGGGCCTTCCGAGATGAAGATTGAATGACCTTCCGCATCCATTCCATGTCGGAGAATGAGATCGACAACTCTTAATCTCGATGTAGGAAGCTGCGCATGAGTTACACATCAATAAATATATTGAAGATAGAATGTTCAAGGTTGGCCTTTCTATCCGTGAGATCTCATTCTTTCCACTAAAGAGGTCAAAGGATGATGATCTCCATATTCATAGGGTTCTTTCAAGAAGCCCGTCATGAAATCGTGGTGGCAATGTTTCTTCCAAGAAAAAAGAAGACATGTCAAGTGACTAGATATCTGCAAGAAGATATTCGCCTTGGCCTCCTCCTCGAGAGTTTAGTTTCAACTCATGATGGGGAGTTCGTTTCAAGCCGCACATTCTCAAGAGGTGTTAAATCACATATGTCAAGGCCAACGAAGGATGAATTGGTACGCTATCTTTTTTTCTTTCTTCTTTCTTCTTCTTTCTTTTGTGTAATATTTGTGATGATTTTTTTTATAGGTAACTAAATATTAGGCGATGGCTCATTTGGGTGTCGCTTTAGATGAGTGGAATATCAATTTGTGAAGATAAAATATCAAGGCGAGTATGAGAAAGATGAGTATTAAAGCCAAAGAAGTGGCGACTTTGGAGGATCACGACCGGGTGAACTGAGCTATAACATGTCGACTTCTCTTTCTCTCTGTCGAGGTGGAGCGACTCATGAGGGATTGAGGTGAGACGAGACTCGTCGAAAGAGAAAAGACTTAAGGCACTTGCGGAGAAGAGAGCTCGAAGGAGAAAAAGCATTATAGATCGCCTTTTCGAGAAGGAGCATATAAGTCGAAGTGGAAGCAAATAAAATATCCTCAAGTGGAAGACTTTAAGAACTCGCTTATCTCTTACGAAGACCATGTTCGGAAGCTCGTAATCATATACTTGATGTTGAAGGACTTGGAGCACCAATGTTTAGAGGAGGTTTCATCCGAGGGTTCCTAAAAGGAATCTTAGTACATCGCAAGACCGAGCTAGTATTGAGGATCTCTCTCCAAGTATCAAGACTCTTCCCATCTGAGATGAAGGAGTCGAGAGTGAGTCCAAGGGAGTATCTCCTGGTGAGAGGACGTTGATATCACCAATGATGATGTAGCATCACTTGAGGATGCATTTTTTTTTTTTTTTATTTTTTGTTATTAGTGTGTGTATCGTAATCTTGATTCTTTCTTATATCATCATGTTAATGCTATCAATTTTTTATTTTTATGATGCGCTTTATTTTGTTTTACCTATCCGGTAATTGGAATATTATTCGACGACGCTAACTGATGAGAGAATTGAATCCACTGATTTTGACCTATCCAGGTTGTTTGTCGAAGTCACCTGATGCAACTGGGGAAGAGGTCGTGGAAGTCCACCAAGGACCTTTTGACTTATCCGAGGTTGTCGAAGCCCGCCAATGACGCGTTAACTGTGGAAGAGGTCGGAGAAGTCCACCAAGACCTTTTGACCTATCCTGTTGTTGTCGCCGTCAATGACATTAACCTGTGGAAGAGGTCGGAAAGTCCCTTGGGATTGATCATGCCCGAGATATAACGTGAGTTGTATATTTCAAGTGGGAGAATTAAATGAAGAAGAAACAAGTTTGTAAGAAGAAAGCTATAAATTCATTACTCTGATAAGTTCAGTGATATAATCATAAGACGATTTTAACACGGATATGAGTTTTAAGAGAAAATGACAACAACAATAACAACAAGTCTTTATCCCACTAAGGGGTTGGCTACAAGAGAAATGATAAAACGAGATAAAATAAAAGTCAATAATTATGCAAGAGAATTACCGATAATATTTTTGAGATTCTCGTGTTCCAAGTTCGAGGTAAATTTTTTTCCTTGAATCCTTGAGCTTGAAAGTTCCGCTTCACCATCTATAACCACATATGGGCCATCCCAAAGAGGTGAGAGTTTATCATTGAGGGCCTTTGCAGCTTCGAGAGAGACTTCAGAGGACCAAGTCACCAGATATGGATGAGGTTTTACTCTTCTGAAGTGACGAGCTACCCTTTGGTGATAGAAGCAAGGTAGGCCATGTCACGAAGTTTGGGGAGTAGGTCCAGTGTCGGAGTTTTTCTTCATTACCCATGATCGAATAATTGAACTCTTGACTTGGAACCCCGATATCTACGGTATAATACTGTCAAACACAAGTTATATTGTCTCACCAGGCACGATGAAAAGTGTGTAAGCCCAAAGAACATTAGAAAGCTCATCAACCCATTGCCCACCCTTCTCGATGTGTGTTTTAGTCCTTTGAGTATAGTCCTGGTAGCTTCACCCGTTAGTTTGAGGATGTGCTAACATGATACTGAATGTGAAGATCTTTGCAAAAGGACGTAAAGATTTTTCCAAGAATTGGTTCACATGATCTTTGACCAATCGACATATTATATTTTTCCAAACAAATTGTTTAGCATTTACCTCGTAATTTTAGCGAGTTCGCTTCCACCCATTTAAGGAAGTAGTCGCTAAAATGATGAACTTTCGTCGATGCTATCTAAAAGGTCCCATGATATCAATCCAGCAAAAAAGGCCAACTTTGAATGAGGAGAGCTCAGTATGTGGCATGAGAGGGATGTTAGAGTGCAACCGACAACTTGCACATTTTTTTGTGAACTGCCTTGTTTCATCAGTAGCCAATAGAACCCTTGCTTATAATTTTCTCCCTTCCTCCTAAGTGTTCTCCACATATCCTGACCTCTTAATGCGTAATCGCCTCCTCAAGGTGAGAGACATTTGAGGTACAGGTCCAGAAAAGCTCGTTTGTATAGTTCACCTCAGACAGTAAAGTTTGAAGCTTGTTCAAGACTAAGTTGTCAGTCTTCGTGAAGAGTTCCTTCTTGTAGAAAAGACAGATGGGGTCCATCCAATAATGTTCCTTTATCTCATCAATTGCTTGAATTACCCATGACCCTTGGATACTGAAAATGTATTTCTTCAACATGCCTTCTCTTAAAGATCCCCAAGATGTAGCAAGCTTAAGAAGAGCGTCACAGTATTCTTCTCTCGTATGTGAATGATTTGATGTGTCTTGAAATGGGCAAGAAGAGACTTCACCAAGTGGAGTATGGGGATTATGAGTATTAAAGTTTCCCTCAACTTGGGAGGCACAAGAGAGTCAAGGTGTCACTAAGTCTTGAGCTTCACATCAATGGCGAGTCTCAACCCCGCTATAAGCCTCATATTCACCATATTATTCGGAAATTTTAAAGTAAGTCCATACTCTGGGTATTCACTGGGGAAATAAGTAAGATTCCACCAAAGACCAAGATTCCTAAGCTCCATCAACATAGAGGGTCCATTGAGGGACGAAGACACGTGAAGCAGCCTCCTGAGTCAAGTGGTGCATTCCACTATAAAGTCTCATGAGTACTTGAGACTTTATAGGCGTAGAAAATTTATATCAAACTCTCCCAATTCTAATACCACTGATTAACCTCCCGTGATGCTAGTTTGTAGGATGACCCTTAATGGTAAATGAGTGTAAAACGAGTGAGCTTGAAGTATGGACGCAATTTTCGCTACCGAGAAAACTAAAGCCGAGCCACCATCTAAAAGTGGATAACGACTTTCTATATCGAGAGAATTTTGTCGACATAATAAATTGGTCGTTGTTTTTTCTCGCACTAAAAGCTTATTGTGGGAAGAGACTGAGATATAAGTATAACATCTCTCCTTGAATAGTTTGGATAGTAGGGGTGGAGATGCTAAATACCCCTTAGTTGCTCAAAAGCGATCGACATTCATCACCCATTGAAAATTATTATTTTAGCTCCTTTAATATTTTAAAGAATGACAAGTATCTATCCCCAAAACGAAGCGGATAACGCAATTCCCATTCAAACGTTGAACTTCTTAATATTCTTCTGAGGAGTCATATTTTGAGAGCTTTGATTTGGCCTCTATCCCACCTGGGTTACCATAAATCCAAGAAATTTTCCGACGTAACCCCAAAAGCACATTTGGTTGACGCATGTTATAACGTCGAAGAAGGTTAAAGCATATTTCTAAGGAAATATGTTGTGATTCTTCCAAGCTTTTCACTAACATGTCATCCACATATACCTCCATTGGCTAGTAGTCTTTAAAGACCTTATTCATAAGCGTTGATAGTAGCACAAAGATTTTTTAATCCAAACGCATAACTTGGTAATAAGATAAACCTTTATATGTTTGAAATGTGTAGCTTCTTCATCCGTTTCCATTTTTATTTGGTTGTAACTGAGTAAGCATCCAAAATTTGATGTCCGAGATATAGCATCAACCAACCGATCAATTCGAGGAAGAGGAAAACTATCTTTCTGCAAGCTCATTAAGGTCGTAATCAATACACATTCTCCATGTTGTTTTTTAACCATGACAACATTTGCTAGCCATATAGGGTAATGTACCTCAGATGAATCCCGCTTCTGTTAACTTCTTGTTCAATAGATCAAAAAAAACTTTTCTTTTGGATGATTGGTTTGAATTGGATCAATCGAGGGAGTGCATGATTACGTCGACCCCACATGTCCGTTTGACTCCAAGCAAAGATGTCTTGATGCAAGAAGTCTATGTATTTTTCCTTTGTTCGTCGAGCAAGATCCCACTTGCATGCTCAGTGGTTGGTCATGAGCACAACAGAGAGCAAGTCTTCTACGAAGCTTTCTTTTCTTCATCTCAAAATTAAAATCTTCGAAAGGTCACATAAGGGCGTGGTTGAGCTTGCCGAGATAACATGATTGCTATCTGCTGATTTCACAACCACTCCAACTCCAACGGGTTGGAAAATTTCATCTTAAGATGAGATCAAGTGATGCACCAAAATTGATTGGAGGGCCTTCCAAAGATAGCATATGTGAATCGACTTGACCACCATGAATTGGATTAAATGAGTCACTTATCGAGAAATTCACCAAGGACAACAGAAGGGTGATTGTCCCTCTACTGCACATGATTATCAAACCCGCATAATGGCCCCGCAAGTTGGAGCTTTTCTAACCAGCCCATGTTAAGAAATGTGGAGTAAAATAAGACATCAACTAACTCCCATTGTCAATCAAAATTCTCTTAACATTATATGGACATCCCCTCATGACAAGTGGATCTTGATGAGGAACATGTACTCCTTCTAAGTCCAGTCATTAAAAGTGATGGAATGATCAATGAGACTTCTTTAACTCGCTCTAGATGGTAATGAGAACTTGATTAGAGTATTGGTCCTCCTACATTTCAATTTCTCCAACCGTTGATGATTTTTGTTTCGTGATGATTGTCCTTGCCCCGCTTGGAGGTATGTTTGTTTGAGTCGATTGATTCTTCACAAATCGTAGATATCCTCGAATGAGCCTCTCACTTTCTTCTTGAGTTGTTTGCATGCCTCAAGTAGTATGTCCACTTTGGAAGTGATAATATATTCCCCGATTTCAATTTGGTTTTGGATGCCACTTGATATTTTCTTCATCTCGAATAGCCATTAGAGGTTAACACGAGATGTGTTCACGCATGTATTCCTTTCGCCGTGGTTCACGCTTGATATGGGGTCGTGGAGGAGATCACGCGCCTTTGTTGCTTTTGATAGGGACTGCCGGTCCGATTCCTGGGTGCTTTTATGTTTTCCGTAGATTGCTCAAATTATTTGATGGGCATTAGCCTCATCAGAGATTTGTGCTTCCACACGATGAACCAAGTCGGCATATGAGCGGACCGGTTCTGACAAGGACGAGTCTGACGGAGTCCTCCAAGGAAAACTCCTCTTAATAGTCGTGGTCTACCTGTGTATTTGGCGAGCTTCTAAGGAGAACCTCCGAAGTATTCCTTAAGTGATTCACTCTCATGAATGCCGAGAGAGATGGGAATCTTTAATGATCCTCCGCTTGCAATGAACTGCTCTACAAAAATCTTGGCGAAGTTCACAAAGGTATGGATGGATTCCCTTGGAAGGGAGTAGAACCAAGTGCAGCTTGTCCCTCGAGGGTAACGGAAAGACCCGACAAAGCAAGGTGTCGAGCTCGCTTGGATATGCATGATAGTCCCAGAATGGTCGATGTGTTCATGTGGGTCACGCCCATCATAGAATCAATGTTCTAAGCTTGAAACCCATGGGAATAGATGTTGAAGAATAACTTCGCCTAAAGGTGAGGATTCCTCATACCGCGGAGGGGAAGATGATTTCTATCTTGGAGGTGAAATTCTGCATTAAGCCGTAATTTCGCACGTATAACATGACGAGTGGGGTCAGTGAAGAATGTGTCAAGCTACAATAATTGGTGGATTAGCCTGAGCGACGGATGGATGAGTGAACTAGCTGCGTGTCAAGGAGATCGATCACGCCTCTACGCGAGGAACTTCACAAGGAAATTAGCATTTTGACCTCCCGCCAACGATCGATCTTGGGGAGATGTGTTTTCGGTGGTATCGTTGTGTTCCTCGCAAAAGTCGGATCATCTCATTTTGAGACTCTTCCATTCACGCACATGATCTTTCTAAAGAGATTTCACCGCTTCAATCGACAGGTCACGCCTATCACGGGAAGTAAGGCGTAAGGCCCTCGCTATTGGTTTCGGTGAGCTTATGAGTTGACGGGAGGGCTCCGGCGTTACGAAAGTGTCGCGCCTGAATTGAAGGGTTCTTTTCCACACACGGCCAAACCGTCAGTGTTAGAAAATCTAGAGAAAAGTTTTCGCTTTACTTCATTATGAAATCCAAAGACACACATAGAATAAAAGAACAATAAAAAACCTAATTTTATGTGGAAAACCTCAAAAGAAAAAAATCATGGCTCACTCAATAAAAGCTTCCACTATGTATCTATTTCGAAAGATCTTCCATACACGGATTAATCAGATATGAGAAATGGACAATTTCTACGAATATATCGACGACGATGTTGACGACGATGTTGATGACGATGTTGACGATGATGACCGACGATGTCTGCGATGATAATGACAACGCCGGGTCGACAACGCTATCGACCGATACGGTACGACGACGGTTGACGACCGTGGCGGCGACGATTTCTGGAGGATCTTTAAGCTCTCTCTCTTTCCCTCATACGATAAAATGAGGCTATTTATGATCGGGAGTGCTGCCTCTATAAATACGCAAAATCCAAACCACTCATCTCCATCGGACGCTCATGATGATTCCCTTGATCATATGATGTATTTGTATTTGAATGCTCAAATGAAGTCAATTGTAAGATCTAAATTGCTCGGTGACGCCGATTTATAAACACCCATATTTGAGATTTTTTTGAATTTAACCACGCTCAACGCAATGATATTTTAAGTTGATCTCGAGCTTCACCGACTAGCATCAAGATTCTTCACTAGTAATTTTCAGGGTCATATCAAGATGAAGTGTTGGGAGAAGTGAAGTTTTCTTATAACTCATTAATTAATAGTTTTACATAAAAAAGCTCATTTGGCATTGCATATATGAAGGCATCCAACCATACAATGGACCTTATTGTTCTACTTAAAAGCACGATATAAACCAACTATAAATATACTAGCTAATTTCAATGCTAAGATGCAGGAAATAAAAATTGGCCAAAATTAATTACTATTACATACGAGCAACAACAAGTTTTTTATTAATGATTTTAATTTTGAGAGATTTATATACATATCATATAATTCTTATTTATTTATATATTTAATAAATAAACTTTAATTCATATATATATATATATATATATATATATATATATATATATAATTATTAAATCTTTAATATCTTATCAAAATTATAATCAATCATCTATTGAAGGTGAAATATATTTTTTTAAGAATAAAAAATATTAAATAATTAAATATTTAGCCTCAGATGTTAGATATATAAATGCATAAAAATTGTGTGATATGTATGCAAATCGTCATTTAACATTTGGCTTGATTTTAATCCACTTATCAAAGAATATTATTTGGTGTGCACCTACACGACATTAAAACATCTAAAGCTTCGTTCATTCTAAAGCTACATTAAAACCACAAAAGCTTCGTTCTTTCCTCATTAAAAAAAATGCATTAATGATAAGGTCTATATTATCTCCCTTTCATCA
Source organism: Cymbidium sinense (assembly GCA_021442155.1). Taxonomy (NCBI): domain Eukaryota; kingdom Viridiplantae; phylum Streptophyta; class Magnoliopsida; order Asparagales; family Orchidaceae; genus Cymbidium; species Cymbidium sinense. Next base: position 189,394,339 of record CM038221.1, read on the forward strand.
TATCTTAACATCTCACCCATCTTTAATGTTGCTGATACTTATAGCTACCACCATCTCATGAAAGCACCACACAACTCCCTAAACTAAATTAATTGAGTTCTTCAAAAAATAAAATAAAATAATAATAATAATAAAAGAAATAGAAAAATGATAGGCTATGATGCACCTATATGAATTTGATACGCCTCTAATATGTATTGGACATCACAAATATATCCTATTAAAAAATATTAAAAATTTAAAAGGGCACAAGTATCTTACCTAATTAAATTCATATTATATAAAAAAGATTTTAAATATAATTTGTATATTTTAAATTATCATAATGAGTAAGGAGGAATAATATATATATTTATTATAAATAACTAAATTATAGAAAATTAAAATTAAAATTAATTTAGAATTGATGATGAATTTTATTTATTTAAATTATTAAGTTATAATAAAATTATATATATATATATATATATATATATATAAATATATATGTATATATATATATATATATATATATATATAATTTAAATAATTAATTAAATGACTAATTTTTTTTAATATTTTATTTATTTAATTTATATATATTATTTTTAATTATTATTATAATTCTATATCTCACATATATTTATGTCTCATATTTTTAATAATAAAAATATCACATATTTATATCGTATCTTGTTTATGTCGGTGCAATATAATTGAGAGAGAGAACTGATGCAGCTCATTATAGTTCTTATTCATTGCATTTTATTAATTCATTTCCTATTTTGATCTTTTACTTATGATAATATAATTTAGTACTATAAATAGGTGATTAGTCATAATCAATGTTTTAACCTTAAGCAAATATGGATTCATCGATAAATACACATCTTAACCATATAGTAGCGGGGATTACTGTAATCTTGTTTTCTATTAAAAAAAAAATATACACACACAAACAAAGGAGATTTTTATCTGTTTCGCTGTCTTCGTCTTCCTGTTGCATTACTTCTCTATAAGTTTTTAATGAAATACTCCGAAATTATTTAGATGTCGCAGCACTTATAAAATAAAACATTTGATACTATTATTCAAAAAAAAAAACCATTTGATACTATTAAATGCTTAGCTGTAATCTTTTTAGAAATTTACATAATTGTCAAGCAAATTGTGTATTTTTACATATATAATATTAAACTTTTATATTTCTTTATTTAACTCATAAAGTTTTAATATCATATTAAAACTATTATTAATAGTATTATTTTTAAGTGAAATATATATATATATATATATATATATATATATATATATATATATATATTCATATGCATATATTTTGATGTGATTGTAATATTAAAATATAATATAAATGAGAGAATTTGACTAAGTCCAAGGAGTTGGGTCATGTGCTTAGGTTTGAATTTTGATTTAGTTTGATTTTATTTTGATGATTTAAATATATATTTTATTTATATTTATCAAGGTGATTGAAGATATGAATAATTCATGAGAACATGAATAGAGTTGGAAGTAATTTGGGTTAAGATATGGCTAAGCTCATGTGGCTTGAGAAGGATTTTGATTTAATTTGATTTAGTTTTATTTTATTTTGATCATTTGAATGTAGATTTGATTTATATTTGGGATGATAATTTAAGATATAAATTATTTATAAAAAAATTAATTGATTTTGGATTGATTTGAATTTGATATTAGCTAAATTTATTGTTGACCTCCATATGTATGTCATAAATCAAAATAAACATACAAATCGAAAGACTTCAGGCCAATAAAGAAATCGAGGCTCAAAATGTACATCATCAAAATGAAACGACGATCGACGAACAAACTTCGCCATCGCGTTCAGAACGTCGAAATTGATCATTATATAAATATTGCACGATTTGATGAACGAAAGCGCCGAGTCATCAACGCGTTCAACGCATATCGAGGTCGCGGTGCCGATACAGTCAAACGATCCATTCATGAAATTGAGCGCCATGGCTTTGAAATGCCAAATATATCAAATAAGATCGTTCACACTCACCGACAAGTCTGAAAATCAGTGGCGAAAATGACGCATTTATTGAAAATAAATTTAGACCACTAACCAAACTCTAATCGTGAAATATATGCAATTCGTAACGATAATTACCCTAAATTGATATATATATTGTTTCGATTTATCAGTGAAATCCACATTAAAATATTTAATAAATTCAAAATTTATTAAAAAAATTTCTAAATTACCCCATGCTCAACGGTCCCCCCACCCCAATTTTAGTTTTATGAAAAGAAAATAAATAAAATAAAATAAAATAAAAATAAAATAAAATAACCACTCTCCGCATTTCTCTCAACGAACAAATTTTTAAATTAAGTATCCTGCCCCCAATTTTAGTTTTATGAAAAAGAAAATAAATAAAATAAAATAAAATAAAAAATAAAATAAAATAACCACTCTCCCCATTTCCCTCAACGAACAAATTTTTAAATTAAGTATGTTTTAATTAATAATTAGCAGATTAAGTATCGATAAAAAAAGATTTAACTTAGATACGATAAGTAAGGATTGGTCACCCTCATTAGGGATAACGCCGCTTACTTATCGACGATCGCCAAACTTAGGCCTGATTAGTTAACACGGTTTAAGAAACGGCCGCTAACTTATCGCGAGGCGAGTTTGGCCGCCTGATAAGATCGATGCGATTTCATACGGCCGACTCGCCCCGAGCCCCTTCATTTTTCTCGTTGCTTTATAAAAGCTTCCCCTCCTCCTCCGTTCTCCTCTGTACACACGAGACCCCATCACCGGCTCCACCATTTTGGATTTTTGTCATTCGTAACTTTCATCGGCTCCACCAAACGACTTTCTATTTGGTCAGAAGCTTGTGGTCGAGATCGGTCGGCCGAGATCAGAAGCTACGGCTCTCAGTAAGTTTGTTTTTTTTTCTTGCTTATTTGAATTAGCAATAATGTAGAGGGAATTTTTCATATTTTTATAATTATTCTCCTAAAATTTGCCATGGTTAGGTATACCACATGTCGAGATCGTAATTTGGTAGTTCATTTTTTGCTTTAATTGTGAGTGTATAATAGTGAGCAATATGTATTTTGTAACAAATTTTGAGTGAATTGTTAGGTTTTGTTACAACATTCGAGCTAATAGTAGAATGAGTCGATCTCGCTTTTAATTCTCGTTTCTATGACGGCAACCGATCATTGATGGTCGCTCATTCCAAGTTATGTTGGTGGCAAAATCGCCCATGCGAGTGTCGCCATGCAAGCTTAGAGATTTAAAACAAAAGTGCTCGTCTCTGCTATGATGATAACTTCAGAGGGAGATTACATGCCGCATTTTCAGTACGGATACATAGCTTGCTTATTGATGATGATGTTCCGCAGATCAGATCGGACGAAAGCTTCCCGCCAAACATTGATTCTTTACATGGAAATAAAGCCACAATGTACCGCCGCATTTAAACCTAATCGATATCATGCGCGTAATGTACACTCGTTATGCTCACGAAGTTCGGCCACAACACGCAACAATACTATCAATGAACATAAAGATAATGTGCATTCACCTCGACATCATCTGGTAATTTTTTTTATTTTGTTTTGTGTGTGGGTATCTTCTATTTTTTAAGAAGATGATATATATTTAAATGCGTAACCGAGATGCTATTCAAGCAACGCATGATCAACCTAGTTCATCTGCAACTACCTCATGATGAGTATGAAATGATGAATAGTGAATCAAGCACTGCATCTGATGATAACGATGCTGATGATGAGTCTTTGCTTGGTAATGCCAATTTATGTGACAGCAGTATCGGTCATGATTTTCTTTGGAGTCATTCAATGAAATTCGCGGATCGCGATGTTATGATTTCCAAATGAGTAATGCTCGCTATGTCGACACCAAAGACCGGGATGCGGATATATGTGTTTGATGGTCCATCCGATAGCTGTTTTTCGATGATGTCAAGTTCCAGAGTTATATGAAGGTATGTGTTTTCAAATAAGAAGGAGCTTCGTCACAATCGGGTCCATTCTTAATAATGTCCAGTTCGTTACCGTGACATCCAATCAGAAGAATTTCACTGTTATATGTGCGCAACATCGTAGCCCTAGCAGACCTTGCCAATGACATGAACTGTAGCAGAAGCAAGAGGTTGGGAGGCGCTTGGAGGTTATCAACTTTAGGTTCACCGCACACATGCATTGCCATCATCAGTGGTTCAGGACATCGCCAATGCACTTCTAAGTTTATTAGTTACTTCATAATGCCAGTAATGGGATTTCAAATTGACCTACAATCCAGAGAGATCATAGGAAGGATGGAATCAAAATTTAACATTAAGGTCTCTTACATGAAGGCCTGGGATGCGAGACATAAGAGTATCAGAGTAATATTTGGCAGTTGGGAGGAGACATATCGTTCCCTAGCATTGTTTATGGATTCGTTATACTCTACGCTGCCTGGTATTGTTTACAGGATTATGTCATCAGATACATGCAGGTTTCAGAGATCGCTCGGCTTTTGACCATCTATTACCGGGATATTGTCGACCTATTCTCGATGGACGGACGTTCTTTGGGAAAGTATCGGTACGTTGCTCATTGGTATTGATGCAAATAATGCCTATTTCCCTTGCTTTTGCAAGGGTCGAATCGAGAATAACGAATCGGCTCGTTCATTATGTGCCTACAAAGAATCCGCCAATTGTTTCATCGGGGCAATTTTGTGTAATCTCTGATAAGCATTCGTGGTTGGGTGGTGCCGTGATGTATTTCCATGGGCCACATCATCATTGCTTGCGACATTTTAGGGAAAACTTTAAGAAGGCAAGGAGGAAAATGGGTATTGATGTTGAGTTTATGTGCAAAAAAATATACTTGGCAAAAGACCGATGACATCAACATATTTAACCGCAAATAACATGGTCGACATCAAAAAATTAAACCAAAAGCATATTAGTGGTAGAGAACGTGATGTGGAGAAGTGGACATGATTCATGATGGTGGGAAGCGCATTTACCATGACCACAAATGCATCGAGTGCTTTAATGCGCACGGGACTACCAATTCAAGCATTGATAATCGTAATTTACTATAACATAGTGAGTCTATTCTATAAGCGGACAAGTTCAATTGATTCAGACGAACCGCCCATCGAATTCACCTTCTCTCCACGAACCCAAATAGTCCTAAGCAAATTTGAGCGAGGCTGACATTTCCACAACCCACAATATTAACGCAAATGAGGTGTTTTGGACAGAATTGTCGCTCCTTCGAGTTGATTTCACTGAAGATCAATTCACTCATGCGTACACAAACACGATTTATCATATGCCGTAGTCATACCATAGCATCTCTAGCATACATGGAGAATCAATCATCCGCTTATGTGTCAAGCTATTACACCATGTCGATGTAGGCGCATACTCTTCTAATTTTCATGTGCATGATCAAACACGTATCACACGCGACGGTGATCCGATCGCTTAATCGGGTTAAAGTCATCGGGTAGGCCACAATCAAGTAATAAGAACACAATGGATGAGAGCTCATCACAAAGCAATCACATGTGTATTAGAAATCAATGGTCACAGGACATCGTGTTCATAACCCTTATAAGAAGGGTGAGTTTAGTTTGTGTTTAGATATATCCTAACTGAATATGCATAATTTTTCTTTATCTATGCAATTATATCGATTTAATAAATTTTCATTTTCATACGATGGTCGAGGAGCCTTCTCACCTTCTTAGCGTCACTAGAGGCGAGCCGAGCCGATGATGCACTACCAAGACTGCGGAGGTTCATCAACATACCTTACTGCCGTGAACAAGGTCGCACATCCAAATACTGATGAATATACTTGCTAGATTGCGGTGTTTCATTTACTGTTACGATTGATGGACCACCGTGGTCCTATTGTAGACATGGGGCGGTGGCGAGTTGGCCGGATTACCGCGATGAGCTTATAGTGGGCATCCAATTCTGCACCGTATCATGACCGCTTGACCTCAGCATTCGACATTTAAGATGGGCCAGCACACTCGTGACCTGCCACTCGTGGTTACGTTAGACATTTTTCAGGGAGTCCTACATAGACCTCCCTAAGTTGGACTTCATCAGACATGTGCGAGCCTATGTTTTGTTCCTTCTTGGGAGTTTTTTACTACCGGATACGTCAGGGTCAGAGGTGCATTTGCAGTATCTCCCATTGCTAGAGGATCTTGACACATTCAGCACTCTATCTGTTGGGCAGCTAGCCCACTTATACTGGAGTTGCATGAGTTTACAGTCGAGGAGGGCCAACATGGTCGGTCTTCGGGCCTGATTTGGTCTTGGGAGTGCTTGTATGTTGGTAGACCGATGTTACATGTCCCCTACCCTAGAGATCTCGATGGGCACATCATCGATTTCAGGTAAGGAAATTAATATCTTTATAGCTTGCTTTAACATAATGACATGCAACTAACTGACTTGTATATGATATTTTTTTAATCGTGGAATGAGAGATATGTGCGGATGTCGCTCGACAATCGATTTTGTGAGGGATGTTTCTACTAAGCCGTACTTTTTTAATTATACATCATTCTCAACAAATGTCAAAATTATCTAACATGCGACACACATAGTGTGACTGGGAGCCATACGATATTCGATTAGAGGTCTCACGATATTTGCCTCGAGGACATCCGTTAGCACGGGTTCCACTAATTAGTTGGAATGAGGGTGGAGTGACACCTTCTCGAGAGTCCTTCGGGCTTTGGTCACTTGCCAAACAGATGTACTATATTTCATTAGAGTCGATGGCGAGGAAAAGTGATACGCATCGCATACCGCAGTACATCGCCTGGGAGGCGCAGAGATCATGTTGCCGTGGATGATACTTACACCGACACATGGCCCCGCAGCATGATCTGGTTTAGGTCGTGAGCATCGTTGTACTTGCTGAAGGCACCTACTGACCCATCGACGATGTACTACCCCAGAGCATCCACCGAGCGAGCATATGTTAAGATAACTCTATAATTTGTATATTTTATTAGTTATTATTTCCACATATTTATGTAGTAACATTTTAAACTGGTTTACTGTAGGAGGAGCATATTTTGGTGACGGAGGATCTTTTTCGCCTTTCTTCTGGACGCTCGATGACGTGGACTATCGCCATCAATAAAGACGCATATGATGCAGATCCGAGCTTGATGACACATATCGAGACTACAGGTCCGTGTGCCGCAGCAGAGATGTCACAGATATGACACATGTCTACGATTCGCTCTGCCGTGTGACATGGGCGCGCCATCCACCTATGCTGATCCAGGACCATCAACTTTTCCAGAGAGCACCCAGTCTCAGGATTGGGTATTTCTACAAGACTCGCAGCCATATATTGGGTCAGATGATGTGAGCCAGGCTCAGGGGACATATGATGTCTCCCATCGCGCGCTGATCGTCTGCTGTACCGCTGAGCACTATCCTCTAGTAGTCGCGATAAGATATAAGCCATCGACGATAGTATGGGAGGAACAATTGTTTTGTAGCTATTGAGTTATAGTTAAATTTTACTATTTATTTCACTTTTTCTCCGTATATGATTCTCCTCTATTTCATTGTGAATGGTTATTTATTTCAGACTTAGTTGTGTCTTTGTTTAGAATGCAATATTTACTTGATGTACATTTGGTGTTGATTGAATACTTCATTTTGTTGTAAAATTACAACTTTTTTTTAAAAAAATTGACAAGTTGTCGCTTCACTTATCGGGCACCGGCCAAACTTATGCCCCGATAAGTTAGCGATTGCTTACCATGAAACCGTTAACTAATCGGCGACCGTTGTTTGTTACGCTCGATAAGTAGCGATCGGTCACGCCACCTCTGAATGAGGTGACCGACCGCCTACTTATCTAATCGTACTAAAGTTAATTTTTTTTTTATCGATGCTTAATCTGTTAATTATCAATTAAAATATACTTAATTTAAAATTTGTTCTTCCCTCAACTTCCTTCTCATTCCCTTCCACGTTACTCTGATCCGAATTTTCAGTTTCTCTCTCCCACACTCTCTCATGCTCTCTCTCTCTCCCATGAGAAACATGAGAAGAAAAGAAAGGTAATTTCCCTTCCCTCCTTCTCAATTTCGTTCACCATTCGTCAGGGCAAAATCGGCTCATACTCACTTGGTAATCCCATCAGCACGCCATCCCTTCCCCGCACACGGAAATCGCCACTTGATTCTGATGCTGGCAACCACTTCATTTTCTAAGAAATCAATCTGCCTTTAAGATTCGATCCATCGCCCTCGAACTCATGGCCACACTATCGCTGCATTTCACCCACTGCTCCTTCTCGCCGCTGACGTGGCGATCTAACCCACGATCTCGGTTCAGATTCTCGATTGACCAGAGCCGCTTCACTCTGTGCTCTCAAGTAACGGTTGTCGCTGCTGGCCTGCAGCTCGTTACAGACGCTGACTCATAATGATCCCACACCCACCGTTATCTCGTGACCGACAGTGTCGCCCTCTTAGACTCCACAGACTGCACCAACCCAAATTTATTTTCAGACTCCTTCAAACTGCCCAGCCTTTCCCACGTCGCCTGCCTTCCCATGCTCTGCCAAATATTCCTATAGTCCGTAGAACCTTTTTTTTGTCCCATTTGCACTTTGCCGTGAATTGGGGGAAGAACATCATCAAGAAGTGAATTCTTCTTTGCTTTGTATAAGACACCTGTGAACCCTTCCGGATGCTTGTCGAATCGGGAAAAATATCGTCATGGAGAATTCTTCCTTCCTCACGCCACATCCCGTAGCTTTCGCTTATGCCCCATGAATCGGGGGAAGAACATCGTAACGAGGTGAATTCTTCTTTCGATTTTCGGTGTCGCATCCCTTCCTTTAGCCTTCCTACCTTCGCTTCACTGTAAAATTGGGGAAGAACATCGTCAAGAGGTGAATTATTCTTTCAATTTTTAGTATCGCACTCCTTACCTTACACTCCCAATAGCCTATATAACCTCGTTCTCGTCGAGCCTTGCAAAGACGCCAAAAATGTCGAACAGATTTGAATGTGAATATATATATATATGATTGTGTTGCTTTGCGTTTGAAGACCTTGTTGTGCTCAAGAGGCTTAATAGATGAAAAATAGTGTGGTCAAAAGACACCATTCGCTACGCTTAAGAGGGCATCGCGAGTAAGCCAAACACTTGTTAGATGTCGCTCCCTACAAATGTCGTTTTGTCTAATTTTTAGACAAAAAAAAGGGAGGGGGGGGAATAATTATATATTGCATTATATGTATTCTTTCAGGTCCGAAGACCTTGTTGTGCTCAAGAGGCACGACGAGATGAAAATATTGGTGCACAAAGACACCACTCACTATGCTCAAGGGCATACCAGTAGCCAAAATACCCTGGCGCCTACACCTGGGGATGACGCCGAGGTCGCCAAATTTTGTCTAAATTCTAGACTTAGAAAAAGAGGGGGGAATGAATATATATTGTATTTGTCTTCTTTCAGGTCCGAAGACCTCGTTGTGCTCAAGAGGGCATGACGAGATGAAAACTCGGCTGCGGTGTTGCAAGACACCACTCGCTACGCTCAAGAGGGCGTATCGAGTAGGCCAAAACACCCCCGATATAGCCCTCTACACTGGATGACGGGTCGCCAAAATTTTGTCAAAACTTTGACTTAGAAAATGAGTGGATAAAATGATGACTGAAGAAAACTGCTAATTATTAAAAAAAAAGCCTTTAAAGCATATTTTGGAAAGAATAGAATATTTATTCAAAATCTAAATGAAATTTGGGGGAGACCAATATTAAACTCACAAACTTTGGGGAAGGATAATATTAAACTTATAAACTTTGGGGGAGGCTAATATTAAATTCACAAACTCTAATAGTTATTCTCTATGGCTTAAAGGAAAGTAATGAGTGAGTACTCTTTTCTTGTAAATTCCTTAAAATTAAATAAGCTTTAATTAGAATTTGGGGAGACTAATGCTAAACGCATAATAAATTTGCGATAAACTCAAAATCTAAGGATGAATCCAAAGTGGATTTAATAATTCTATACCTAATATGGAGGTGATTACCTAATAAGCATAGGGCTAAATCAACAAACACTGAAACTGACATAACTTATCAAAATTGATGTAAATTGAGCATAATCAAATTGGGAGAAATGTAAAAACTCAACAAGTAAACTAAGTGCTAGTAGAGTGTTAAACTTCAATCTAAACCAAAATGCTTTCTTCGCAAACTCTATAAAAAAACTAAATCTACAAATATCATAGGACATCTTTTAATCAAAAATTAAGGAATTTCATCATAATTATAATTTTTAAGAGCAATAATTTCATTAATTTGATGAAATTAGCTAAAGTTATAAACTCCTACATGTGCTCGGGCATAGAGATTTCAAGTGCAAATTTTAATGTCTGAAAATGCTGCACAGACTAAATTGGAATTAAGTAAATACAAAATTAACCTCATAATTCAAACACAAAATTACATAAAGTTACTATACATCATGTGTAACAAATGCTTAAATTCAAGAATGCTATGTGTTGCATCCTGTTTAGTCTACAGTCAAAGTTAACAAAACCTAAAAACCTAGAATAAGAGTTTCAAATAAGTGTTCGGGTCAACCCCAAAACTCCTCTCGGCCACGGCGCTCTCTGGCGATTTCATTTTTCCCTTCCGTCGTTTTCGTTTTCCTTGCGGTTTGGCCAATTTTTGATCATTCATGATCGATTTTTTCGATTGTTTGTCTCTGATTGGCCCTAATGTGATTTTCTCTTTGCTCTTTTAATGGTGGAGGAGCCGCTTTCCGCGCAGCCGAGCTTATCCATCTTGGAGGCATCGGCTAGGGCATCTGATTTACATGGAATTGTGGATCCGAAATCATCTGCTACTCTACCTACAATTAAGTCCTTTAAGGACGCATTATCTGGTAAGAACCTTTCCCCTAATGCTTGAATTTGATCTCGACATCCTTTATGGGATGCTATTATGTGCTCGATCTAGATGGAAAAGTTGAAGCCTTTTGAATTCTCATTAGTTGGTAAATTTTCTGCCCGCCAACTCGATAACATCCAATCATTTTTTCATAGCCTTAAACTTTCGTGTTTTCACTATCGATTGATTGATCCAAGGCATATTTTAATTTCTAATGACTTAGATTATTCAAGAGTTTTGCTCGTCGCCTTACTTTGTTTTAATTGTCAAATGCGACTTTGAAATGGTCTCCTCTTTTGATATAAAGAGAATCCTCAATTGTTCCTATATGGTTAGCTCTTCCTAATATGAGAATACATTATGTTACACATCAAGTTCTCTTTTTGGGGCTCTCTTTGGTCGCCTCTTCAAATTGATCGTGCCACCGCCAGATCACGACTTCTCTTGCTCGTATTTTGGTTGAAATTGATATTAAAAACATCCTAAAGAAGTTTGGATTGGCTCGAAGTTCGATTATAATCAAAAGTTGAATTTGAGAATTTTCCTATTTTTTGCACACATTGTAAGATTCATGGCCATGATCATTGAATGTTTTGTGTTGCATCCTCAACTTAAAAGAAAAAATTGTGATACTAATCCTACTCCATCAAATGAAAAAATCGAAATTTTCTTATGTGCCTAAAGTCACTCAAAATGGGAATCCTACCCCCCCCCTACTCCTTTTTTATCCACTGCTTTGTCTATTGGAGAGCAATCTGAGCATGTTAAAAGTAATGCTTATGAGGTTTGCGATGAGGCTAATGATAGCTTAATTATTATTTCTTCTAATTGTAATAATTTGGCTCCTCAAGATAATACCTTGACTTAGTATAACCTACCCCTTTTGGCTAGTGAACCCGAGGAGACTCATATGAACCTTAGTGGTGAGTTGAATGAAAATTTCAGGTTTGATCAAAATCTGAAAATAAATTCGGGAGTTGATCCTTTGATGAAGGAACAAAATCAAAATTGATCCTTTGATGATGGAATAAAATCAAAACTAATTCTAAATGAGCATGAAATAAGTTATTAATGGCTTCACAACCTCTCCTTCTCCTACTCTTGAGTGATACATGCTAACCCACTTTCTCGCCTTAATTCATCAAGAAGGGAAAATTATCATTAAAAAATGCTTTTATATAGGTCCTATGAATATCACAAATCCCTCTGGATGGTGATTCTTTGACAATGATAGAATCACTATTTTTTTTAAAAAAATCACTTAAAGCTAGAATGTTCACTAATAGCTCCACTGAACTACTAGATCTTCTAACTTCCATAAATAACTATTTCTAGTTTTCTTTCTTCTTTATTTCTTTAGTTATCTCTTTTCTTTCTTTTCTTATTTTATTATGATCAACTTACTAATTTGGAATGTTCAGGGTATTGGGACTCTCATTGTCCGCAATCATATTAGAAGTCTTTGTCGTATTCATAATATAGACTTACTTGTTCTTATTGAACCATTCATACACTCTTCTAAGATCAACCATGTTGCTAGAGCGCTTGGCTTTCAAAACTTTTATAATATTAGCAATAAAATTTGGTGTTTTGGAATAATTTAGTCAACATATCTATCCTATGATCTTTAACAATTGGTTAATGTCCACATCTCATTGGGTGAATTTTATGTTCTAGGTTCCTTTATTTATGCTTTTGTAATATTTGTAGGAACATCCTTTGGGACAACTTAAGAACCTTTGCCTCTCACAATAAACCAGTTGGTTGGGGTAATTTTAACACTATTCTCTCTTCAAAAGAAGGGGAGGTTGCTCTCCTAACACTCATTCCATGGAAGACTTTTCTAATATGATTCTTGATTGAACTGATTGATATTATTCGGATTTGAATTATACATGGCATAACTCTGACTCTAACAAATGTTTGATAGACTCTTTTCTCTTTGGATCAATCAATCCTTACTTGAACATTCAAGAACTTTGTCTAATCATGCTTTTGATTTCTTCCCAAAATCCTCTAGATTATCCTCCCAACCTCTTTAGATTCCAAAATATGTGGATCCAACACATTGATTTCATAAATGTTATATCCATTAACCGGATGGCTCCTCTTCATCGATAAGAAGGCATGATTCGCCCGCTTAAGCTTAAAAGACTTAAGCAAAACCTAAATTGGTGGAGCAAGTATCATTTTAAAAATCTTTTTTCCAATACCAAAAATATGGAATAATTACTTTGTTCTTTTGAAGATGTCATTTTGACTGATTCTACTAAACTTGAGGAGTTGAATGAAGCTAAAGATAACTTGGTTAACTATCGAATATGAGGAAACCTATAAAAGGCTACTAGCAAACATATGACGGTAAAATACTGGTACTTCCGTGCTCTTTTCAAAAAAAAAAAGAAAGCCTTAAACTCTATTAAAAAATTAAAATGATAACAAATTGGACCACGCATAATAACGATATTAAAGATCACACACATCATTTTAAAACTTATTAAACAACAACCCTTCTTAGAAGCTCTCCAACTCTCAGATTCCCTCAACAATTACTAATGATGACAACCACTTGCTTAATATGCATCCTACGGAAGCTAGTATTCTTAATAGATGAACATTGATGTTTGCCAAGGCTATGACTCAATTTTTTTAGCATTGTTGGCCTATTATTAAGTCTCGACCTTATCGATGTCCATTGACTTTTGATGGCAATCCTTTACCTAGATATTTTTCTAGCACTTCCATTATTCTCATTCCCAAAATTAATAATCTCAATGGGGAGATTTTACCCACCTTTGCACCTTCTTTCATAAACTCATTAAATTAATTGCCAATAATTAGTCACGTTGTTCAAAATTATTTTCCCAACCAAACTATTTCATTAAAGGTAGAGCTATATGACAATATTCTTCTAAAGAGTCGATTCATGACCTTGATGTTTCTACCAGAGGTGGTAACATCCTTTTCAAATTGGACATCTCTAAAGCTTTTGACAACCTTTCTTGGAAATTTCTATTTCAAATTCTTGTTTGGTTTTTCTGACTATTTTATCCGTCTCATTAAAAATTATATTACCAATGTTTGGTTCTCCGTTATCATGAATGGTGAGTCCCTAGGTTTTTTCCCTTCTATACATGATTTGAGACAAGGAGATCCCTTATCTCCCTCTATTTTTATTATTGCTGTTGAATATCTTTTGAGGAATCTTAATGATCTTTTCAACAATAATCCTAACATATTTTTTAGAACTCAAGGTGGTCTTCGTTCTCATCTTAAATTTTCAATGACTTCAATCTTTTGCAATGCCTCTATTCATCACATTAAAACTATTAAGAATCTTTTAAATAAATAATAAAGTCTTTCTTAACGATGGTAAATATTGTTTCATTCCTTCCTCTAAAATCTCTAGTAATAGGATCAACCAAATCGAGAATTACTAATTTTAAAGAACAACAACTTCCTATTAAATATCTTGGTGCCGCTTTTAAAGGTAAAAGATTACATCTCTTTGATGAGTTAATCCAAAAATCTCTCATAAAATTTTGTTGAGAATTTTATTTACTCTCATTTGGTGGTAGGCTCACTTTGATTAAGAGTACTTAACTCCATGCCTTTATATCTCATTCAAACCATCAGACCAATTCTACCACAAGTAATTGAGCCTCCTTAATAAATTTTTCTGGGTTCTAACATTCTACTAAAAGAATGCATTGGACCTCTTGGTATAAAAGTGACACTCTCAAGGCTGCTTGAAAATCGGAAGCTATGCTTCCTATAAACTTTGGTGGAATTTTAGCAACAATACTCAAATTCACACCAAATACCGCTGTGGTAAGCACCTCTCATTTGCCCTATAAAGTGGGAGACTCTCGTATGAAAAGACTTTGTTCCATCAAATGGCAATCATTAATCTCATGGGGATTAACTAACCTCTTTCTTGGCAAGATAATGATGGAGGTGGGTCCATTGATGATTTACTTTCTACCCACTAATCGCTATTAAAGTGAACTCTTCTCATAATAATAAGTGGAACAATAGTGTTTACACTATATTCCTTTCTCTTTTATATAAGCTTACTATTATTCCTATCATTCCTAGCAATCATGATCGATCCTTTTAAGCTTTCCCAAAATGGTGATTTCAACCTTAAAATGTTGAGTATTAAAGAAGCTCATGATCTCTCCAATGTATTTTTAAACTTTGGAATAACACTATTCCTATTTCTTATTCTGTCTAACTTGGCATATTTTGAAAAACTTCATCCTTGACTCCTTGATGTGGGGTAAAGGTTTTACTTACCTTCAAAATGCTATCGCTTACATTGAGAATGTGAATCATGTATTTATTAAAGCCATTGCTTCCAAACTTTGATTTGGTATGATGAACTCTTTAATATTATCAAATTCAATGGCTCCTTAACTATATACCAACTTCTTGATATTTATTTTGAAAACACTATTAAAGGCCACATTAAAGTGAATCTATCACTCTTATTTGGTTCATATGGACGTAAATGATGCAAAACATCATGGGATTCCTATGAACCATAGGTGATAATTGCTAGAATTAAAAATAAAATGTGCCTTGTTTAATGCTAATTTAATTAACTACAATCAATTCAAAGGTCAAATTTGGGCCAATAAATTTTTTAACCGGATCAACCCAACTGAAAGATGACAAGATTGTTTATTGATAACCTCATGCTAATACTATTAAAATTAACATGGTTCTGCTTTCTCAAAATGTTTCAGTGGTGCATTTTAAAATCTTAATGGTAAAGTCCTATGTGCTTTGCTTACCTTAATACTTGCTCTGCTCTTTCGAGCTAATGGTAATTTACAAAGCTATTGAGATTTGCCTTCAAAAGGTTGGCTCAATATTTGATTGAGGTGGATGCCCTATCATTGATCTTTTGACTTCCACCAAAGTGGGCAATATTGTACTACTTTCTAAAGCACTGAGCCTCCTTTCAACTTATTTTAAAATCACTCATTGCATGGAAGGTAATGCATGTGCTTAATACTCTAAAAACATTATGACATAAAAATTGATCAACTTACACTTCCTAAACATTTGCGTTTTGGTTAATTTGGACAATACTCCCTCCCTTTAAATTAATTCATCCATTATTTTGGCCTATTGTATTACCTTTTTAACCGCATGACCAACTTCTATCATTGTTGTCAGTTTTGCCGATGCATCTCATACTTTCGTTATTTTGTGATCTCTGGCACCGCTTAATTACCCTACCTTATTTGGGGTCTTACCGCTTCGCAATGCGTAAGTGTCCCTATTTTCTAACCTCATGGAGATATTTTCCTTATCATGGATCATGGAGGGAGATGTTTGCCTTTACTTTTTGATCAACAGATGCTTTGCCATCAATATTTTGTTTTATGGGTCTTATCAGATCTATTTTCCATTTTATGATTTATCGATGTCTCTTTCCTATTTCTAAAAATCTCATTCATGACTTGTTATCTCATTATTTAATTGCTATATTTTGTATACCATGGTAGCCCCTAATTTATCTCATCTTTCTCTCTTTAATGATCATTCCTCTTATGTTTCCTAATCTCACCTCCACAATGTGTAAGGAGAGAAACTACAATACCCTTATTATTACTATTTCTTTTCTTCTTAATTTTGATTTCCTTCCACCGCTACATGATGATTTTAGCATCTTGCTTTTCTTTATCTTGAAGGATTTCAATGATGGCTCTCCTTTGAACCCCTTTCGAGTCTATGTTTTACCACCTTTTTTTACTGGATTATCATATGGTGGGTGCAATAGTTATTTTGCTATTTTAATTATTGGTTGTTGGATTTTCAGGTCTTATGTTCGAGTACTGGGTTATTTTTCTGATTATTCTTGCTAACCTCACCTCCCTAACCTGTATGGAGAGAAATTGCAATACCCTTGTTATTATTACTATCTCTTTGCAAGATTGGAAATACTTTTTGTATTCTTTCCAGTCTGCTTTTACCGATGATGTTGTCTTAAATCCGGCTCGCTTCTTTGAAGGATTTTAATGATGGCTCTTTGAACCCCTTTCATGTCTATGTTGTATTATCTTATGGTGGGTGCAATAATTGATTTTATTTGCTGTTGGATTTTCGTGTCTTATGTCCAAGCTTTGGGTTATTTTTCGATTATTTTATTATTTATGGATGCTTATCACTGTTTGTGGTCATTTAATCAGCTATTTTTCATCTTGGTTAGTTAGATTTGGTAGATCACCGTGGATTATGCTATTACCTACTGTATTAACTTATGCACCATCTATTCCGAATGGGTGGTTTTATGAAATAGTCATATTTGCGCTTGTTGTTTAACTAGATTATCTGTTTTATGCAAAGAAGTCGATCGGGTCTCTCTCGATTGTCATTAGTATTTGAGGTGGTGCAACTTATTACGTGGCTTGTCCACCAATATGATTCCCATCTTGCTCTTAGACTGTGATTTCGTGTATTTTGGGTTTGGGTTATACTTGCCTGCTTACATTTGCTATTTGTTAACTTCAATGATTATTAACAAGGGGTTGTTAACATCAATTGCTTATTGAATGCCTTTAGATATTGAAGCTATACTCGGCCTCAGAAGTTTCATATATGTCCCATATGATTGGATGGTGTTATTTACATGCTAATTGATTTGCTTGAGGATTACAGAAGTTTTTTCAACTGTATATTGTTTCTATCCCCCACCGCCTTTTCTTATTTTCTTGTGGTGGGTTTTCATCGCCTAATTATACTTTGCTGTATTAAAAAGGTGGAGACAAAGATGGTTCATTTTATATGTGTGGGGATTCTCATGCTAGGTGACTATATTGATGATATTTATCGCATGGGATGCCCTTCCCATTCTCGGCCTCCTTTCTATGTATATGGTTTGTTTAGTTTCGTGTACTAAGGCTCATAAGACTTTCAACAAATGGGCTATCTTCCTCAAGTTTGTAGCTATGATGGTATGAATTTCACTTTTGGTTTGGTAGTAGCTCATGATGTAACCCTTAAAGTTTGATGCTCATATTTACATCCGCCTATTTATGTGACTGAGCTGAGCCTTCTCTCACACGCTTCTCTATAATTTTTCTCGCTTATGTCGCTTAATTTTTCACTTTCTCTCAGATTGTTTTAATGCTCTAATTTTTATCATTCTATTTTTCCGTGATGCATTTTATTTTGTGTTTGCTCTAAGGCCATGCATTCTCTCATCTTAAGATTTTGGCTCGATCTATCCATTATTTTATCTATGTTAATCATTTTGTATCTTTTGCTTTCTTTTTCTTTTATTTGCTTTCTTTTGGTTGTACTTAGATGGGATTTACTTTTTATGAAGCTCTTGAGGTAGTTGAGTTTATCCCTTGTTAAGGACCTTGTAACCCTCTTTTTGTGACAATAAAATTCCCCCTATATGGGGTTTCCCAAAAAAAAAAGTGAAATATTTGAGAAATTGATTATATGAGGTGATAGTAGATCTAATCCTCTGTTAGCAGCTAAACAGAGTTGACAAGATCTAAATCTCTTAAATGCATGCAAATTAATCAAATTTTTAACTCAAATCAAATATCAATCTAAGACAACTTAAATGAAATTCTATCATAAAAACTTAAATCAAACCAATATATCCACCTTCAAATTGTTGGGGTGACAAATTAAGAAAATTTCTAGCTCACAGGAGCCAATGTCAAATCAAGTGTTTTGTGTTCACTCAATCAATCTCTCTAAAAGGACATGTTCTCTCAACTACGGCCAAGGCTCCACGATGAAGCAATTATGACCGAGTCCTCGACGTGATTTGGCCACCACTCCATTATATTACGATCACATCAGACTGTATGCTCCCAATGGCTCTGCCTTTGAGTTGTGAATCATGGGGTATACTTGATAGCAAACATGGCCAACTAAGGTAGACTTAAGCATGTCTCCTGACAAACACCACCCCAGTCTACAAGGATTTCTTGATGACGTAACCCATGTGATGAGGATCCTTCACGTCGTCGACTACCTCCTCGACTAAGTAGACTAGGGACGCAACGCCCGGATGAGAACCATGGGATTTAGATCGCACGCCATCATTCCCCAACCATCCGTTGCTAAAATGATGAATTTCATATTTTAAATTTAAAACTCTACATGTCGCTATTATATGCACAAATCTAATGACTAACCTTAATCAAAATTTCTCTCTCACTTATTGAGAGGGGTAATTAACCATAGGGGATTGCGCTTATAGGAAACCTGGAACCAGATCTAAAGTTCTCACCAAATGAGGACGAAATCTAGGGGTAGTGTCTTATCTACTATCTCATCCTTAAAAAATTACACCCAGACACTTTAAACCACTCTTTTCATCAAGAGGTCTAATGGTTTTTTGGAGCCCATGATTTCTAGCAACTCACTGGGGACAAGATTCTCTTTCCATCTTGGCTAGTCATATATGTGCTAAGTAGTAGCAATAAATTTTAAAAAATTTAAAATAACAAAATGGTGATTTAAGTGTGTAATAAATTCAATATGATCCTCTATAGAATGAATCATTCTAGAGTGTATCTTATTACACCATTATTTGTTGTAGTGCCTTTGCATCTTGAAAGTATGGGTGAAATAATAATTGCTAATTACTAATCCTCATCTTCACTTTGTAGAAATGGATCTACAAAGCACCCTTTCATGCTCAAAGTGGAACATCTACTAGCCAACGCCGGCCATCAACACGGAGATGTCGGCTACCATTCAATTTGGTAGCTTGAATTTCTGCTATCATACTGCAACTCTGGTACCCACCATGGTACATTCATCCGAGGCCATGCTGGAAGGCCTCAAGTTATTGAAACTCCTACTAGCTAAGTGCGCCAACCAGTTCAACAACCAACTGCTGTCAAGGAGTTCTCCTAATAGAGAACTTCAATTTTCAAGAGGTTAGGTCAATCTAAAGCTCCCGGAAAAGAATCATGGGACAATGTCTTTAATTCTGGTACATTGGTGCTCTGAACCTTGTACTGAAAGCATGATCATGAAGCTTCCTCATCAGGAAACAAATTAACCAGAATACAGAAACGTTGAGCCGAGGGCTCAACAGATCCCCTTTGAATGACCTAGTGAGTAAGCGGTATTATCGCCGAAAGCGAGTATTCCTACCCATAATAACTTTGACAATCTAAAGTGGGTAAAGAGGAATAGCTCTACTGACGAAATAAAGCTATCCTTCTGGAACCAACCACGTCAAGCTCCACCACCACAGAGGAGACATGAAACACTGTCTGTCAAGATACATAAAGTTCTCAAAGTAGCCAAGGATAGAGGCCTAATGAAAAGAAAATATCAGAGGCCTGTGAGGGAAAATACCGAAGCATCACCAAGAAAATTGCCATCTCTTCTGGTAACTAGCCAGCGAGCCCAATACACTTCGCATGGTGAACATCAGGGGTGACACTTGGACCGCATGTCCAAGAATCCACTGCTGAAAGGTCCCTGCGGAAGGGTAAGCAAATATGGAGGCCAAGGCCACATAATGAAACTTTGAGTAATAGAAGGGGTGTGACATATGATACATATACTCAAAAATCTGCCTCAAAATCAACTCATCAGAAGTGAATACCCAAAAGAAGGAATATTACTGATGAAAGATATGATGGTAACACAGAATCCTCTATCCCATCGATCTTTCACCCTACAAGAGAAGGTTGACTTGATCGTGGTCCTTAATAAAAGAGTTATTCCGCATTGAACCGTAGATCCAATGGAAACATCAAAAATTCATGTAAGAAGAAAATAATGAAGAAGATTCTATGGAAGAAGTCGCCTATATAGAGATATAGATGAACTCCACCAAGACCATCAAGATGCAAACTGGAATCAAATTTGATTATATGAAGAAGAGTCTTCACGTACAAATAGGATGGATCTTCAAGCT
Organism: Cymbidium sinense; assembly: GCA_021442155.1. Taxonomy (NCBI): domain Eukaryota; kingdom Viridiplantae; phylum Streptophyta; class Magnoliopsida; order Asparagales; family Orchidaceae; genus Cymbidium; species Cymbidium sinense. The sequence continues at coordinate 189,415,225 of CM038221.1, forward strand.
TTAAGAAGAAGAAGAAGAAGATCAAAATGAGAAAGAAATCATGGGTGTCGAAGCTGTCTATATGGTTGAACCAGAAAATGATCAGCCTGGTACACGCTTTTATAATCAGTGTCATCGTACAGCCCCAACAACAACTGTCTCTACAAATGCACAAGGAGAAGGGCAGTCAAGTTCTCCTTGAAAATGAGCAAGGAGAAGAACAACAACAAGAAATAAAAGAAGAGGAAAAACCTGAACTGATTGACACCATGGCGCTAGCTAGAGAACAAAGAGAAATGCAACATCAAATGGAGGTCAAATACAAGGAGATTGCACAGCTTGGTACCAAAATGAATGATATGATGATACAAATGAACATCATGATGGAAATATTATAAAAGAATATCACATCAAGTGCAACACCTATTTTGTCTGCTAACCAACAGGTAGCTAACAATATAATTTCTATACTACTAGCTATTGTGATACCTCAAGCTCCTACAGTATATGCTATGCATGAAATAAGGGATGAAGTTAACCAAACACCTCTCCAGATGATAATTTAAAATCTGGCTAGCACACCTAAAGTGGTAACAATAGCCGCTTAAAAATAATAATCAATGAAAAGATAAAGCATGCTAAAAGTGATGAGTAAGGGTCACCCTTACCCAAGAATATGATCAAGTCGCCAAGGTTACTCAAGCCAATACTTTCAATGGGCTTGGTAATCCAAAGCAACATCCGCCCAATTTAAGGCTACTTGGTAACATAGAGGGAACGATGCCGCTTTTCCATCAATTGCTAGTTCTGACCTCGCTTTTCGAATGGTATACAAAATTGCTAAATGATTCAGTTAAAATATTTGCTAAATTGGAGACCATATTTGTGAAAAAGTTTACCAGTGTAATCGAGAAAATCACAATTGCTGACCTTGCTTTGCTGAAAAGGAGGAAAGATGAGTTAGTGACAAAATTCATAGGTCGTTGGCGCAATCTAAGTATGAAGCGCGAGCAACAGTTGGAAGAAGAACATGCAATCCAATTGCTAATGGCAATATGGATGATAAAATGACACATTATGCATGACATCGACAGATTCCGTGACTTGCGATAGAGGTGGCTAAATTTGAAAAGTTGAATCCCTAAGTCCAAGTCTATGCAGATAAAGAAAAAGAGAAACAAACCTTCTCAAGAAGAAATGAAAGTCATGTTTTTATAGCTCAAATGGCAAAAGGGTGATATACAATGTGATAAAGGAAAAAACAAAATGATGATAAGGGTAAAAGCTTTTATTCTAATCCACAACCAAAATTGGTATTGGGAGGTAATGACAAACCTCGACTTTTCCAAGTGGTGAGCGCCCAAACAAGCAACAAGATGATGAGCGAATGCATCCATCTCTAAGAAAAGATAAAGAATATTCCTTTAGAAGGATAGTGTGGCCAAATTATTTTAAGCCAAAAGCCGGTTTACACCAGAAATCAAAAGACCTGAAGAAGCTGATCAAGTCAGTAATCCAAATTATCGTCCCTATCATCGGATGATCAGTCACCCTATTGAAGATTGTTATGTCTTCAAAGATTGGGTAAAGAGGAAATATCGACGAGGTGAATTTATACTATCTGATAGTGTTCTAGTCAACCCTAAAAGAGAGTCTAAGGATGATTACGCCCTCTTCGTATCATCCATCAAAGACAAAAGAAGGAGAAAGCGTTAGATCAAGAATGGCAAACAGTAGTATCCAAAAGATCGTGAAGATGCTGAAGTAGCTAAAAGACATCCCTAGTGTTAAGTGGAAATCACCACTTGAACCTATATTGGACTTAAGAGAGATGCCTAAACCAAGTATTTGGGCTTCAATTGATAAGGCTACTTCATCACAACATGAGAAGCGCCTACCAAACGCAAGCCTAATAAATCAAAGAAGTTGGTTAAGAAAAGAAGATCAAGAAGAGAACTACAACTCAAAAGATCATTAACAATCTAGAGTATCACCGAAGAAAGCTAAAGCTTGGACTTCATGCCTAAACTTTGTATCAAAATGAAGAAGATAATGGTGAATCTTGTCTAGAGACATGCCAATCATCTGTGATGTCGATATTCTTCAACATCGCTTACTCGAGATGACAAGGATAATGACAAACCGACCAACCCACAAAATTTTATCGTGAAAGCAAGAAGAGGAGCTAGTGTCAATTTTGTTTAATGACTCAACATGACAATAATAGTTCAGATGAAGATCTATGTTTTCCCGATGGAGAAGAGTCAGACTCATCGATATCATCACGTATGAAACGTATGACGTTGAAAATGAGTCTAACCCTTTTGGCCAATCTTCCAGAATAAGAAGGGAATTGAAGAAACTACCTCTTCAAAGAATCAGCGAGACAAAGTTATTCAAGTTCAGTTGAGAAGTGGTAAAGTCTTACCACCTTCATCAAAGAAGAAAAATGCAAATAAAGACAAAGCAAACAAATTGAAGTCAACGAGGATATTATTCAAAAAATCTAAAGCAAAGCCTAAATCAGAAGATAGATTATAATATTCTATCACATCTAAGAAAGATCCTGCATAACGAGTGTGTATGAGGCTCTCTTGATGTCAAAAGACCTCGAAACTTTGATACAAGCTCTCAAAGATCCGAGAGTTATGAAGCTTACTTTCAAAAATGCATGACCAAGCATTGCAAACTCAAGATCTCCAAGAATCACATTTTTTTGAAGAAGATCTTATGTTGGGAAATGGATCACAATCATCTCTTTATGTTACTAGAGAGATCTCGAAAATATATTGATTGATCTAGGTTCTTCTATCAATCTCATGAGTCTAAAGGTGTTAAGAGGATTCTCGATGGATATCCAACATCTTAGGAGAGATAAGTTGATGGTTCACGGATTCAATGAAAAAGGGTAGAAAACTCTAAGTTCTTTTATTCTCCTGATCAAATTCAAAGATTTGTATACAGAAGCTAAGTTTCATGTAATCGATGCCGATATATCATTTAGAGCTCTCTGGGCCTATGCATAAGTATGGCATGGTCCCATCAACTATGCATCAATGTATGAAGTATCAAAAGATGGAGAAGAATTCAATTCGGTAACCTACAACCATTCTCCGTTAATGAAGCAAAAATCTATGAAGATGCAAAGTACTTCATCCTCAAAGAGCCTAAGCCAACAAAGTCTCTTGAAGCGGTAGCACCACTTCAGGAACTAAAGAGTAATTTCATAAAATGAAAGAATAGAAGCAAAGTGAAAGAAAGAAGGCAATGCCGACTCTCCTTAAAGCACTTGATTCTGCACCTAATCAAGAAAATCGGCCTCATTTGGGAAGTGGAAGAAGAAGAAGATATTCTGTCAAACTTAAGAGAACTTATAAGCTCTCAAGAAAAGTAGAGTATGAAATAAGTGATTCTGATTGAGACTATGATTTTGAATCTACTTATGAAAATAGTATTCTACTTGGCAGAGTCAGATGACTCACTCAAAATTATACCCATCCCTCAGTAGTGCTTCAAAGAAATCACTCCATTAGAGGTTCATAATATTGAAGAATTGATAATATTCTATGTGCCACCGTTGAGTGAGAGTGGTGGAACAGAACTCTATTTTATAAATCAAGAGTCTCCTCAAAATTTTGAACCTACTCAACATAAAATTCATGAGATTACCAACAAGAATACAATATACTATCCAAATTATGAAGAATGATGCATAAGCTTGGAATTCATATGGAACTACTAAACATAGACTCAAATCTTTAACAAGATGTGGAGCCAAAGAAGTCCTCAAGCATCACAAGAAGTGATAAGTTTATCACTAAAGGTCTGGGTTCATCCCCAAATCTCATCAAAATAGAGCCTATTATAATATAATAATGAGATAGAAACTAGTGATGAAGAAGATGATTCCCATGAAATTCTTCTAAAAAATGATGAAGAAGTGGAAGCCAAGCACCAAGAACTTGAAGATGGTGGACAAATAGCTACTATGGATGAACTTAAAGAAGTCAACCTAGAGTCAAGATGATCCCCATCCAACTTTCGCTTCTTGCCTGATGAAAAGTTGAAGAGCTAAAAATGCTACTTTGTGAATTTAGGGATTGCTTTTCCGACATATTCTAAATGCCGGCTTATCCTCGATGTATAGCTTCACAAACTAGCTATCAAACGATGCAATGCTCAAGCAAGCTCCTAGAATGAGATTGGAGATTGAAGAACGTGTAATTGCGTAAACTAAAAAGCTAATCAAGTGTTTCATCCGGAGGAGAAGTATGCGATTGATAGCCAACATTATCCCAAGAAAAGAAGAACGGCCAAATCCGCTTCTACATTGAGGACTAAATAAAGCATGCCCAAAAGATGACTTTTGCTTCCAATATCAGAACTACTAGTGGACAACACCTCCAACAACGACATGTTCTCATTTATGGATGGATCATCAGGGTACAATAAAATTAAAATGGCACCTGAAGATAAAGAACATACGTCATTCAGAACTCCTATTTTTCATTTAGTGCTACACGGTCATGCCCTTTGGCTTGAAAAATGCTGGAGCTACATACCAAAGAGCCATGACATGTATTTTTGATGAGTTGATTCATCAAAAGGTGGAATGTTATGTCGACGATTTGGTGGTGAAGAGCTTAAATCGTGAAAACCACTTTGAAGACTTGAGAATTGTATTGAGAGAATCAAAAATATGATCTCAAGATGAATCCTCTAAAATGTGCATTCGGGTATCCTCCAAAAATTCTTGGGTACATTGTACGTCATAGAGGTATTGAAATTGATCCTGCTAAAATCAAGGCAATTATGGAGATGCCTCCACCGAAGAGTTTACGTCAGCTCTGTTCTTTACAAGGACAACTCGCATTCATCCATCGATTTATATCAAACTTATCAGGATGATGTCAACCATTTGCAAGGTTAATGAAGAAGGATGCTCCATTCAAATGGGACAAGGAGTGCCAGGAAGCCTTCAATAACATTAAAAGCTACTTGTTAAATCCACCAATCCTTGCAATGCCTACTCCTGGGAAGCCTCTCATTCTATACACATCTATATTAGAAGAGTCCCTTGGAGCATTATTGGCATAACACAATGAAGAAGAAAAGAGAATGTTTTATTATATATAAGACCGATTGGAGTAAATGAGATACTCCGATAGAAGCACTATTTAGCATTGATCTTTCCAAAAGCTTCATCATTATATATTATCTCACAAGATTACCTCATCTCAAAGATCGATCCAAAAGTACTTGATGACAAGAATTGATGTCACTTGGCAAGATGGGAGTATTGCTTTTACAATTGATATCACATACTGCCCGTAAAAGGAAGGGACAAGTCCAAGATTTTCTCGACATCCTATCCTCATGACACTTCTCTTAATGATTTACTTGATGAGCAAATTATGCTCATTCATGAAAGAGAAAATCATAAATTTGAGAAATGTACTGGAGCCTCATCGATCAAACAAGTCCAAATTTTCTAAAGAGCAAGAGAGAATCAACATCATCTTCATAACACCGTAAGGAGGGATAATGAGATGATATGGATTGACCAGCCAAGAACTAATAATGAATATGAAGCAAGGGTGGTCTTGGAAGAAGCTATTTTCATAGGCATTCAACTTGCATATTTTGATTCTCATTTTATTATAAATCAAGTACTTGATATCTAGAATCAACAAGCTTGAGTTAACTTTCTATCACAAGAGTTCTCGAGACGGGCGATACCAAATATCACACTAACTCGAAGTCCGAAAAGAAAGTATTGCTTACAAAATTAGCTAAGAAAATGGCAAGTATGAATGATGATTATGTCATGATCGATATTTACTAAGAGTCTAGAGCCAATAAAGTATCAATCCCCAGTAGAGGGGTTACCAAATCGACCCAACAGGATGCAACTGCTGTTCATACTCCCAAAATCAACAAGAAGTTATTTCAAGAAGAGCTAAGAATGCCATTGCTTTAAAAAAAATGAAGCCTTTATAGAAGAGTCACATGAGAGGCAAGCCTTCATCGACTTATTTTAAAGAAGGCAAATTACCAAGTAATAAATCACTAAGCTTAAATTGAAAGAGAATATTTATGCTTAACAATACTTTATATCATAGATCCTTTGAACAAATGTGGCTACAATGCCTAGGTGTAGATGAAGCTAACAAAGTGATGATTGAAGTTCATGAAGGACTTTGTGGTGCATATCAATTAGGTCCCAAGATGGTAGTAAAGATCAAAAGGATGGGTTATTATTGGCCATTTATGGAGAGAGACTGTATTAATCACACTAATAAGTGTCATGAGTGTCAAGTACATGGAGATCTCATCCATCAACCTCCAAATCCATTACACCCAATAATAGCATCCTGGCCATTCGAATGTTGGGGTATAGATGTAATTGGACCAATTGATCCACCGTCATCAGCTGGACATCGCTTCATCCTAGCTGACTGACTATTTCTCTAAGTGGGCTGAAGCTACCCCATTTAAAGAAGTTACTACTGATCGAGTGATCAACTTCTTCATGCATAATATGGTCTATAGATTTGGAGTGCCACATCGAATAATTTCTGATAATGTCATAACTTTCAAAAGTGTAAATATTTATAGATTCGTCGATTGATACAAAATTGATTGGCGATACTCTTCAATATATAATCCAAGAGTAAATGGCTTGATCGAGGCCTTCAACAAGATATTAGTCAAGCTGCTCAAGAAGATTCTCACCAAAAATAAGAGAATGACATACCAAGCTAGGGCTCTATGGGCATATAACATCCTACACGCCGACTAAAGCCACTCTATTCATTGGTATTTGAATCAAGTAGTTCTTCCACTTGAAGTTGAGTTGCCTTCACTTCGAGTAGCCATCCAATACAATCTAATTGAAGATCAAAATGCTCATTTGAGAATGGAGGAACTCGACGCTTGATGAAGTTAGATTACAAGCTCATCAAAATCTGGAAGTCTATCGAGCAAAGATGTCCAGGGCTTTTGACCATATGGTGCGGCCTCGAACATTCCAAAAAGGAGAATTGGTCTTGGTGCTGAGAAGACCAATTATTCATAATCAAAAATTTGGTGGCAAATTTGAGCCTAACTGGGAATGCCCTTTGTATTGAAAAAGTGCATAGAAGGCATACCAACTCATCAATCTAAAGAGTGAAAGACCAATGCGCCAATTAATGGTCGTACCTAAAAAAAAGTAGTATACATGATAAATACATTCTGTAAATAGAAATCCCACAAGATAGCATTTTTTTTAGTATAACTATTTAGGTTGACATCGCATCATGCCGAGATCCCTAAATAAACATACCCAGATGAAAATATTGAAAAATTACAGGGGCATTTTAAGTTTTATATACTGATGAAATCAATGTTGTATGCTAAAATCTCTTTAGAGTACATCAATTCAAATATGGATGTATTTGTACTTTCATCTTGAAAATTCTCCTAAATGTTTTAGAATTCTCCTCAAGGGGAAATTTTAGTTTATATCAAATTTATTTGAGTTGACATCATGCCATAAGACAAGATCCTCAAATATAATCTTTTTTAGGTTGACATTGAGCTTTATGCCGAAATCTATGGATATATCCATAATTGTTATCATTAAGTCAGTTCTGGAATAAAAGAATCTATTTCTATCCATGAAAGACAACCCTAAATGTCAAAAATTTATCTCTCGAGTTTGCCAAATTGGAGATCAAGTCGAAAGAGCTCTCGATTTCGAAAGCTTTAATCAATTAAGTTGGAGAAACACTAACCTCTACATCCCAAAGTCTAGGACATGGATGGGTTCTAAAGGTTGGACTCAACAAGCCCATAAATGGCCAAGTTGCTAACGCTTTCCTCACTCAACAAGACGCAAGAAAAGGCCGCAGTGAAAGAGCCCCCGTTCGTTAGTCTGATGATAAAATCACCAACCCACTACATAAAGTAAGACTGAAAGAGTTCTAGGTAACTCAATAAGCCCAAATATGGTCGAGTTGTTGACGCTTCCTCACTTAACAAGCAAGAAAAGATCGTAGTGAAAGAGCCCCGCCGTTAGTCCAATGATGATACCGTCAATCTCAAACCGATCCAACTTAGTGATTACAAGCAATGAGATCTAAGAGATCTCTACTTGATCGAGATCAAGGCAATCTAAGAAACACTCAATTGTGGTCGCCTCAAATCAATCTTCATATTACCTGCAAGGTGATATTCCAATCTATTCTCAAATGATCTAATCAACCTCAAATGATCAAAGCCTATCTCCTCATCAAGTCCAAGCAAAGTAAGTGACCGAAGCAATTCCATAGTTCATACAAAGCATGGTAACTAAAGAAATTTTGGTTATTCGCCATTAAAGCACGCTAGACTAATAACTCAACATTGATCCTATAGGAAGGTCATATCTATATGTATCCTTCAACGAATCTCTCAAAGTAGCAAGCATAAGATTCATGGAGTGCATACATTTCCTGACAAGTCAATATTGACAAATCAGGTCAATCCTTCATTAAGTCCGTCAAGTTCAAAGCTAGAACAGAAGGAATTTCAAATCCGATCAAGCACGGATAAACTGATTCCCCCAGCAGAATCATTCATCAAAATAAGCAAACCAATTCCTTCATCAAACCCAACCAAGCATGAAGCTAGGGTTAGAGGAAACTCAAATATGCAATGACATAAAAGAAAGAGATCTTCAAAGAAAGCCAAGCGATAGTAGATGGTGTAAGAACTCTATATATTAAAAGTCGACTAAATCTAAAATCTCATCATTTAGCATGCCCTGAATAAGGTAGCATGCTAATGATAAATCTTATCAAAGCTCTATAAGCTGTGGCAAGCGAAGCTGAAATGATCCAAGTTCTATAGCCAGTCCAAAAGGTCAACTAGTTTGCAACAAACGTGACTCACTATAGGCATGAATCACATTTGTTGGGGGGCATTTGTTGACCTCCATATGTGTGCCATAAATCAAAACAAGCCTACAAATCGAATTCGATAGACTTTGGAAGCGATAATACACAAATCGAGGTTCAAAATGCACTGGCCGTCACCGAAAATGGTCAAAATGACCTCCAATCAATAAACGGACTTCTCCATCGCCTTCAAAACATCGAAATTGATCAGGATATAAATATTGCATGATTGAAAATGAAAGACTCAAGTCGCCAATGTGCACGCATATCGAGAGGCACGATAAGTCAAACGATCTCCGTTTATGAAATTGATTGCGCCATTGGCTTTGAAACGCCAAAATCTATCAAATAAGACTATTCGCACTCACAAGTCGCACAAAAAATCGAGTAAAAGCGATGCATTGATGAAATTGATTTAATTTAGCACTAACTCAAACCAAATAGACTCTAATCGTGAAACCGACTGCGCCATTGCATTCAAAATGATGGAATTACCCTAAATTGATATATATATTGACTACATGTGTTTATCGACATGAAATCTACATTAAAATATTTAATAAATTCAAAATTTATTAAAAGAAATTTCTAAATTACCCCATGCTCAATGGTTCCCCATTTTTAATTTTCGTAAAAAGAAATAAAAAAATTAAAAAATAAAATAAAATAGCCACTTCCCCCATTTCCCTCAATTTCCTTCTCATTCCCACCCACGTTACTCTGATTCGGATTTTTAGTTTGGGTTAATTTTTAAAATAGGCCACTTTAAAATGTTAATTACGTGATTAGGCACGAAAAAAATTTAAAAGACCTGGTCGGCCATCGTCGATCGGCCGACTAAACCGCCACCACTGACCGGCGCATTTAAAATTAACCGATTCAGTACGCAGCTCGTTCTTTCACTTCTCAATCCGTCAGTCCGCTTCTCATCAAAGACGCCGCTACCGCCGGCTGAAGAGCACGCCAAGAAGGTCGCCGCCGTCTTGTTTCCAACCGTTAACTTGTGGCTTTGAGAGATCTTTCGATTTAGGTATTTTTAGCGAAATGCAAAATAAATTTCAGATCTAGTGATTTGTTGTTTTGATAGGAAATATTTGTTAGATGCTATTTAGTGAGATTTTTTGAAGGAAATTTGCTAGATTTGAGATGGTTTGTTAAATTTCAGATCTAGTTTGTTATTTGGTTATGTTTATGCTTATTTGAGATAAATTTTGCATATGATTGAATAAAGTATATGGAAAAGTAAGATGGTTTGTTTTGTGTTTTTATGTGCTCAAGAAGTCGACAAGCTATTTCATCTTCAAAATGCAAGTTTTTTTTTCATGTTCTAGTTATTTTGAAGGAAAATCCATAATAGCGACATTGTTTATTTTATACAATTAATGAGAAAGTATATGAGCAAAAAAAATGATCTTTATTGATTTTGAGAAATCATATAGTTAAGTATTATGAAAATTGATTTGGTGAGTATTAAGAAAATATGTGTTAATGATTATTAAAATTATTAAGAAATAGTTGGTTTGGTTATGCTTATGCTTATGCTTATGCTTATTTGAGCATAATGCAAATTATTTAGAATGAAGGAAATGAGGTTGATTTATTGTGAAGTGTTGGTTTGTCTATTTGTTAATTTAATACATTGTCTTTTACCGATTTGAACTTATTTGCCAAATTCATCGTTAGTTGGGAAGGCTGTTGTTTTGTTGTTATTGAGAATGAATTGAGAGATTCATAGTTCTTTACTAGAGGTGAACTTAGAGTTAGCGACGACTTCATTCCAACATACATTGGTGGGAGAAATCGCCCTGTTCAAATCCCACGACGGACTCAATTTGTTGAATTACAACAAATAATAATGAGGTCGTTGACGCTGGATCCAGCACAGAAATTTGTTAATCTTGTTGGTCGCTTTCCAGTAGGTACTGGATTTATTGCAACACACATTTCCGATGACGAAGTTTGTCAAGTTGTGCTTAATGCAGCATGTGCACAACCTATTGTCATTTATGTAGAAGTTAACGAACATCCGTGTGGTGATAGGGAGATAAACAGTGCAGTGGAATGCCAATTAGGTTGAAACAACACTGAGAACATTACACTATCTTCTCAGGTGGAGTATTATGGGTCTGGAGCAAGAGAACAAGAATATTTGGCTGGGACAAGTTCTACCGCATGGGTGACCGCATGAGATGATATTAATCTACCATCTCCAAGACCAAGGATATGAAACTATGCCTGGAGGTAGTAGTGATGATGAAGAAGAGGATGATAGCACCCGCATGCAATGACTTGAGGAGACGTAACCACCGTTGTGGTTAGATTTGATTGCGGCTACTCAATAACAAGCCAACCGAAGAACACTGATAAAGAATGACTATTTTTCGTAGTGCCCAAACAACTAGAGTGGGATGAGTCACATTTGATGGCCCACTTGACAATTCAATCTTTGAGGCGAGAACGCATTCCAAATGAACAGAAGGTATCTGCTTTCGTGACAAGAAACAACTACTTGCTCAAGGTGTATCACAAACAATGTTGATTATGTCATATATGCTTCTAACAAATCTAAATTTATGCGCGCACTCATCACAACTGTTAGACCGTTTATGGCGCCTTCATGCACGCTCATTTGCTGTGGGGTGCATGGAAGATAGGTTGAATCCATTTGTGCTCATTCAAATTCAATGGTCATAATACATGTACATCAATTCATCGCTTATTTCATAAACCGGTAATCAAATCGCTAGATAAAACCACGGAAATCAGAGGCGTATGAGGCAAAGTTCAATATTAGACCTACCTTATTGTTCATCCTTCGACATTGATGGGCTTAGTGTTGGCTTTGCGGAACGGGGTATGTTCGAGAAATGGCATCTGAGAGATGACGATGACTCTTCGAGTCGCAGCCGAATTGATGTAATCTTATTTCGCAAATTCTTTACTATGGTACCGAAAGAATAATTTATGTCAGTATGTGCTGTCATTTGAGCCTTATTATCGATCCGATGGGTATTCGTTTCACGCAGGGGTACCGATATACCTCATGTTACAGACTTAGTATTCGAACAACTCCGAGCGATGGAAGAAGAGAGGAGGACCATCGAACATCATCGCGACGCACACGACACATTACACTCCGTGCTGATGCGATTCCACCACGCAGAATCGCCAAGATAGGAGGGTTGTACTTCTTATTTTATATTTCGATCTCTTAGTCATTCATGTACCTTTTATTGTATATTCCACGTATTATATTATTTGAATATTTTGACCAAATCAAATGCTAAGAGTTGAGATTCAATTGATAATTGCATAAAGATTCAAACTCAATATCTAAGTTTTTCAGAATCTCAATTGGATTTGTAAACCGCACGGACGAGATTCAGAGTGTTGGATAAAAGTTGTAGGATTTTTATTATCTTCCGATCAAATCTCCCCGTCGACGTCTGTTGAAATCGGCAATAAAATGTATCTGATTTTAATTTTTTTAAAAATTATTAATGTAGGTCGAGTCATTGATGACAGCAGTCGGGTCGGCCGATACGACAAACCTAATTTTTTTTTTTTTTTGTCGCGTAATTAACATTTTAAAGTGGCATAGTTTAAAAATTAACCCTTTTTAGTTTCTCTCTTTCACTCTCTCTCCTCCTCTCTCTCTCTCTCATGAGAAACAAGAGAAGAAAAGAAAGGTAATTTCCCCTCCCTCCTTCTCAATTTCCTTCATCGTTCGTCAGCACAAACCGCGTCTCGCACTCACCGGCGCAATCCCGCTGCCGCGAAAATTTTCTGCCGCGCCATCCCGCCGGCGCACGCGAAATCGCCGCTCGATCCTGCCGCCGGCAACCACTTCGTTCTCAGCAAAACTGCGCGACCCGAACCCGCGGCCCGTCCCGCCGCTCGATCCGCGTCCCGCAACCCGCGGTCGCGACCCGCCGCCGGCTCGCTCACCCGCCTTCGGCCCGCTGCCGCCGACGCGTGACCCGACCCATGCGTCCCGCGCCCGCAGTCCGCGTTCCGATCCGCGACTCGGCCCACTTTCGCTGTTTCGCGCAACGGCCCGCTCCCACCGCTCGCGCTCCGACCCGCCGCCCGCGCACGCGACCCGCGCTGCGACGAGCCCGCCGACCCGCCGCTATCTCGCGACCCGCATCGTGCCCGTCCCTCTTCCAGACCCGCACCGCGCGCCGCACCAGCCCAGCCCGCCAAAACCACCGACCCGCTCTCCTATTCCAGCCTGCCAGCTAGCCCCCAGCCCGCCTGCCCAGCCCATTTTCTGCAGCCGTTCAAACCCGTCCCACAGCCGTCCAACGTTCCTACCCATAAAATAGCCACAACCTTTTTTTTTTCCATTTCGCGACACCGTGGAATCCGAGAAGAACGTCGTCGAATTGAATTTTCTTCGGTTTCTGTCGCCACCGGAACCCTTCAGGTTTCGCGTCGTGAATCGGAAGAACGTTGTGGTAGTCTTCTTGATTTCCATCACACACACCGTAGCCCCTTCTGTTTTCCGGCTAGTGAATGGGAACATCGTCAAAAAGTCTTTTCGATTTCTTGCCTCATCCTTCTTAAGCTTCCTGCTTATGAAATTGAGGAAGAACGTCGTCGATGAGTCTTCGATTTTCGATTAATGCTCACCTTACACTCCCAAAAGCCTACATAACCAGTTCCTTTGCAGAACCTTGCGGTCGTAAAAAAATATGAGATGTGAATTTGTGAATGTGAATATATATACATCTTGTGTTTTGAGGGTTTGAAGACCTCGTTGTGCTTTCGAGGAGTAGACGAGATGAAAAAATAGGCTTTGGTGTCACAAGACAGCTTCTACTAGAGAGGCGTCTTGAGTAAATAAACATTTATTAGATGTCGCTCCAGGCGAAATATTCTTAGAATTTTGTATGCAATTTCAGGACAAAAAGAAGGGGGGGGGGGGAGAATAATTATATATTGCATTGTCACGTGATCTTTCAAGTCAGAAGACCTCGTTGTGCTCGAGAGGCGTGTGAGATAAAACTTCACTGGTGTTGTAAGACACCACTTTCCTTCAGAGGAGGCGTGCAAGTGAAACACCTCAGATCACGACCCTGCGGGGATGATCTTTGGAAAGCTGCCAAATTGTCTAAATTCTAGACTTAGAAAAAGAGGGGGAAATGAATATATATTGCATTTGTCTTCTTTCAGGTCCGAATACCTCGTTGTGCTCAAGAGGGTGTGACGAGATGAAAACTCGATTGTGGTATTGCAAGACACCACTCACTAAACAGAATCGAGTAGCCAAACACCCCGTACCTACAGGGATGGCCGGAGGCTATAATTCAAACTTTTGACTTAAAAAAATGGGAGGAGAAAATGGTGACTTAGCTAAGTAAAAAACACAACTAATTTTATAACGTCAAATAAAAAAAAAGGGAGCTTTAAAGCAAATTTTGGAAAGAATAATATTTATTCAAAATGAAATTTGAGGAATATTAAACTCACTTTGGGAGGCTAATATTAAACTTATAAACTTTGGGGAGGGAGTATTAAATTCACAAACTCTAATAGTTATTCTCACGCTTAAAGGGAAGTAATGAGTGAGTTCTCTTTTCTTGTAAATTCCTCAAAATTAAACAAACTTTAATAAAATTTGGGGGGACTAATGCTAAACGCATAATAAATTTGCGATAAACTCAAAATCTAAGGATGAATCCAAAGTGAGTTTAATAATTCCTATACAAATATGGAGGTGATTATTGTGCTAGCTAATAAGCATGGGTGGGGATAAAGCAACAAACACTGAAATCGACATAACTTATCAAAATTGATGTAAATTGAGTATAATTAAATTGGGAGAAATGTAAAAACTCAACAAGTAAATTAAGTTAGTTTTGCAATCTAAACCAAAATGCTTTTTTTAGATCAACTCTTATGCAAGCCAGAAGATGATACTAAACTAAAATCTACAAATATCATAGGGCGTCTTTTAATCAAAAATTGAGGAATTTCATCATAATTATGATTTTTAAGAGCAATAATTTCATTAATTAGATGAAATTATCTAAAGTTATAAACTCCTGCATGTGCTCGGGCATAGAGATTTCAAGTACAAATTTTAATGTCTAAAAAGGCCACACAGACTAAATTGGAATTAAGTAAATAAGTAATTAACCTCATAATTCAAACACAAAATTAACCTCATAATTCAAACGCAAAATTACATAAAGTTACTATACACCCGCATGTGCCTCGACATTATGCTGAATGCTTAAATTCAAGTGTCTAAGGATGCTGCGTGGGTTGCATCCCGGATTAGCTTTAGGACTGAGTCCGGGTTAACAAAACCTAAAAACATATAATAAGAGTTTCAAATAAGTGAAATATTTGAGAAATTGATTCTGTGGTAGATCTAATCCTCATACTAAATAGAATTGACATGATCTAAAGCTCTTAAACGCATGCAAGTTAATCAAGTTTTTAACTCAAATCAAATATCAATCTAAAATAACTTAAATGAAATTCTATCATAAAAACTTAATCAAATCCAATCTATCCACTTTCCGTAACTGTTTGTCGGGGGTGACAAACTAAGAAAACTCTAGCTCACGAAGGAGCCAATGTCAAATCAAGTGTTCTTCATCTCAATCAATCTCGCCCGGAAGGGCGTGACCCATGTCCTCGAACTATGGCGGCATGGGCTCCACAGATGAAGCGGTTATGACCAGTCTCTGTCGGGTTTGGCGTTCGACCCCATTATATTATGATCACGACAATAGCCCATATGTTCCCAAATGGCTTTGCCCTTTGAGTTGTGAATCATAGGGTATACTTGATATAACCCTGTCTAAGGTAGACTTAAGCCTCTCCTTCAAATACCACCCAGTCTGAGGATTTCTTGGATGATGTGTAATGTGTTGCGATGAAGATCCTTCATCGGGTTGGGTATTACCTCTCTAACTAGACTAGGGATGCTGACCGGGATGGGAAACAATGAGATCTAGATCACGTCATTCTCCCAACCATCCGGTTTAAGCTAAAATGATGAATTTCATATCTTAAATCCTAAAACTCTACATGCTGCTACTATATGCTACGCTTTCGGATCTAATGACTAGCTTAATTGAAAGTTCTCTCTCTTATTGAGAGGTAATTAACTATAGCTTGCGCTGAAACAGAACATCTAAAGTTCTCACCAAATGAGAATGAAATCTATGGGTAATGTATTATCTACTATCTCATCTGCCTTCTAAAAATTACACCGACACTTTAGAACCACTCTTTTCATTGAAGAGCTCTGTGGCAAATTTTTGGAGCCCACACTCATGAAGGTTGATTCACATGGCTTAGGAAAGATCTTGATTTGATTGTAGATTTTGGCAAATTGGATTTGGAATTAGTTTTGATTGTAAGTTTGAGAGGTTGATTGAAGGGTTGAATTGATATTTGAGAAAATCATTTGAGTTTGGATTGATTTGACTTTCGCCAAGGCTAAATCAATAAGATAAAATCATAGGGCTTACGTTAGTTTTGAGTTTGGGATTTGATCATGGGCTTCAATCATTTAGAGTTTGGATTTGGATTTGGATTTGGATTTGATGTTTGAATTGAATTTCAGGTTAGTTTGAGAAGGTGAAGATGGGTTGAGTTTAGGCTATAGGGTAGGTGGATCCCCTTAAGTCATAAGGCGTGGCCTAATCCTATGGTTGACCCTTGTAAGCCTCCAAGCTTATGTTAAGTGTTTACCTAATTGCTAAAAATGTCTTATGAATAAGAAAGTCCTAATGTCTAGAGGACTCCTAAATCTAAGATGAGGAGATTGAGAACTCACTCAAAAGTGAGGTCAATAGTGCAAGAATGGAGACCCTCTATTTATAAGAAAGAAATCAAGATGTATGCATGGTGTTATAACATACAACATACAGCTAAGGGGTTACTAAATTTTTTATTTCTCTGATTAAGTTCTTAGACTTTAAGTAAAGTTATGAGTTATTAAATTTTAATTAAAGTTGATTAATTAGAGTAGAAATTTTAAATTCCTAAAGGGCCTACCCCATCTAGGTCATACAACAAACAATTAAGATTTAAAAACCTATAAAAATGTGTCATTTTATTACACAATCAGTATAAACAAGCCAAATAAACATTATCGATTAAAAGAAAAAAAGATCGGTGTGACTGAGCACCATTGTACACCCTGATTATAATTAGATTTAACTTCCTGAAAAGAAAATAGATGGGTAGCCGAGTTCTACCCTTATATAGTCTGAATTATAATTAATTTATAATGAAAATAAAGCTATGAGGCCTTTAATATCCATCTTCACTTCATGGATTGGGCACTCTAGGCATCATATACTCTCAAGTCTAAGGCTTGAAGCCACTACTTATCCTAAACCCCATAACCTTAATTTTAAACTTATTACAAAAATTATATTTTTATGAAAATAAAAATCTAACTACATGTGCAAAATAGAAGTTAGCTTAACATACTTTCACACCAAGCAGTTATATTTCATACATTGGGGCTTAACACTCTGCCTTAGGTCACCAAGTCAACTTGTCATAATAGATTATGCTTAGGCACTTAAGCAGCATCTACAAGCAAAGACCTTTATAATTTTATTATTACAACTGTCCTTTAACCATAATCTCTTGAAAAATAAAAAAAAATCATTAGTCTAATGTCGCCCTAGCATCTAGACTATGCATAAATAATCCTACCATCTACTCTAAAATATTACATCACAAAATGAAACATCACATCATTATAACAAACAACTACCTAACCTAAGACTAGGATCAATGACTTAGTATTTTAATATCTGTATTTGGCTTAGTGTGGTATATCATAATTAAGTTCTCATATTTGAAATTATCTAATGATGAATGTTTAAGTTCTTTATTAAAGATAATTACACTTTATATGATTAATGATTTAAGATGAGTTTTAAACTTAGACTTTTGTTCTTACTTGGATTTCACTTTTGATTTAAAATTTTAAAGGGAACAAGGAGGAATGAGACCTGTCGTAATCCCTAACCTTGGGTTGGATTTAAGAGATGAATTTTATAATTTTAATTATTACTATAATTCTGTATCTCACATATGTTAATGTCCAATATTTTTAATAATAAAAATATATGTATCTATATCATATCTTGTTTATGTCGGTGCAACATAATTGAGAGAGAAAGAAATGATGCAGCTCATTATAGTTCTTACTCATTGCATTTTTATTAATTCATTTCCTATTTTGATCTTTTACTTATGATAGTATAATTTAGTACTATAAATAGGTGATTAGTCATAATCAATGTTTTAACCTTAAGCAAATATGGATTCATCGATGAATACACATCTTAACCATATAGTAGCGGGGATTACTGTAATCTTGTTTTCTATTAAAAAAAAAATATACACACACAAATAAAGGAAATTTTTATCTGTTTCGCTGTCTTCGTCTTCCTGTTGCATTACTTCTCTATAAGTTTTTAATGAAATACTCCGAAATTATTTAGATGTCGCAGCACTTATAAAATAAAACATTTGATACTATTATTCAAAAAGAAAAAAAAAACAATTTGATACTATTAAATGCTCAGCTGTAATCTTTTTAGAAATTTACATAATTGTCACGCAAATTTTGTATTTTTACATATCTAATATTAAACTTTTTATATTTCTTTATTTAACTCATAAAATTTTTATATCATATTAAAACTATTATTTATAGTATTATTTTTTAAGTGAAATATATATTCTTTTCATATGCATATATTTTTATGTGATTGTAATATTAAAATATTATATAAATGAGAGAATTTGACTAAGTCCATTGAGTTGGGTCATGTGCTTAGGTTTAAATTTTGATTTAATTTCATTTAGTTTTGATGATTTAAATATATATTTTATTTATTTTTGTGAAGATGATTGAAGATATGATTGATTCATGAGAAAATTAATTGAGTTTGAAGTGATTTGAGTTAAGATTTGGCTAAGCTCATGAATGCTGATTCATGTGATTTAGAAAGTGTTTTGATTTAGTTTGATTTTCAAGGCCATCCATTTTATTCAAGTGACATGGACGGTCTAGATGTTGTCTTTTCATGGTAGATAGACAAAAAAGGGTTGATTGGATGGGATCTATCCCAAACATCATCGAATCTTGCGATTTTTCGATAATCTTAATCAGAAGTCACTTTATTTCATGTTGGAGAATTAAAATGAAAAGTGCAACAAGTATCTAAAGGAAAAAATTCTAGTATCTCATCACTTTTGAACAAATATGAAGACTTATGACTTTTCTAAAGTTTTTTGTATAGAAATTATCTTACTTAAGCCAACGCTGAGTGAGTTTCTTATGCCGAACTTGATCTTTACCTTAAGTTGAAGCTCTCACATGATCCTCCTCTTGGATTGTCCTTATCGTTGACCACCATCGTATTTTGCTGGAGTATACTCGATTTAATATTTTTATAAGTAAAAAGGGTGGGGGATGGGTTGGTCTTACTTCATGGGAGTTAGAGAAGGTATTTAATGCCAAAAAGAGAGCTCTTTAATCTTTTTTTTCCCCTTTTCTCTATATAGCTGAAAATCACACTGGAAAAAAAATGATATGAAGTAGTGCCTATAATTTATTATGGGGAGTGGTTTGGTGATTAAAAAATCTCTTCAAGTCAAAAAGTGGAGTAATGGGAGGTGATGTAAGGTAATTGAGAATTTTAAAACTTTTCATCTTTTCCTTTCTTTATCATCCCCACTCTTGAATTTTGATTTTCTTTCACATGAGCTGGCTCATGTGTGATGGGATTTGTTAGGGTTTAATGGTTTTAATTTAGATTTGAGTTGGCTTAAATCCATCTTGACCCAATTTGGGTTAAACTTATTAGAGTAGGTCCAATGGGTTGGTTTGACCAATTTAAGTTTAAATTATATTTTTAATTGTATTTAATGAGTTATTTAGATTAATTAAGTTTAATTGATTGTAATTGATTTGTATTTGTTTTGGGATTGACACAAATTAGCCTAATTGGGTCAATTTAGGTTCATTGAGGTCTATTGGCCAGATTAACCAAATTGGATAAATAGACCAAATGAGGTTGAATTGAGTTTTATTGAATTTTCTAAGTGATCTGAAGTGATTAGTTTGATTTCGGATTAATATAGTCTATTTAGGTCAATTTGGGTCAAATTGACAAATTGACCAAATTGGGTGTAATAAAGAGATATGTCATGTTCAATCATTAAATTAAGAATGATTATAGGCATTGATTTATTTTAATTTCGGTTAAGTTGAGTTTTGATTTAAATCCATTTTTTGACCCAAATTGGACTTAGTGGGTCAAATTGGGTTCACTTGGGTCAATTGACTAATTTGACCCAAATTAAAGTGTGTTTGAGTTTTAATTATATTTTATTGAATATTTGAAGTAATTTAGAGTAATTGATTTTAATTAATTTAAAATTAATTTTAATTTAGACCCGTTTTGGCTCAAATTAGGCTTAATAGGTCAAATTGGGTTCACTCAAGTCAAATGACCCATTTGGTCAAATCAAACCTAAGGAAAGATCGGATTGTGTTTAAATATGATTTTAAAGTATTATAGTATATTTAGTTTGAATTAATTTTAATTTTATTTGAGTTTAGATCTAATAGAGTCCATTTGAGCTCACTTTGATTAAGTGATTCGATTAAGTCATTTAAATCATAATTATATTTAATTATATTCATTTGATAAATTTGAGTCTTTAGGATCTTATATATATTCTTGCAGGTTTTAAGATTTCAAGAAGAAATGTTTGGAATGCATTCAACAAATAATGAGACTATGATAATTAAGTGAAACTATGTTTATATCGGTGATATTTTTATAATTTACTAAAATTTATTCACTTAAATGTGATCATAAAATACGAGTCATAATGTCTTATTGTAATTTTTTTTTTCTCTTTTATTTCTGTTGGTAGATATTATTCATATTGTGTGCACCTTAAATTTATTGCTTATATAAGTATATTTTCATTAAAACATGTATATGTTTAGTTCTTAATAATTTTTTCTTTTTTTCTTGTACTCTTTTATTTATTTATTATGCTTATGTTATTTGATTAACTAAAAATAGAATCAAATAAATTGAAGTATTATTATGTTGAATTAATTTGATTAATTCAATCTTTGACACTAATTAGTTGGTGAAATTTTAAGATCTATTTAATTTGATTTTTCTGATTTAACAAAAATATCAATTGAAATTCAAATTGATCGAATGCATATTCCTATATTTATATTTTATATATTTAATAATATGACCATAATCATAAGTTAGTAGCATAAAATAGAACGGCTAAAGCCCTCGACGTGGCAACGCCGACGTTCCTCTATGTCCTTGCCATCACCACCATCGCTGCCACCGCCGCCACCGCCGCCACCGCCGCCACCGCCGCCACCGCCGCCACCGCCGCCACCGCCGGCATCGCTACCGTCGCGGTCGGTTAATGCCATCGACAGATGCGAAGGTACCAGATTTGGAGCAGGAGAGGAGATCGAGAAGCCCGAGGAATCTGCTGCTCCATCGGGTTCATTCATCGACGATGCCATGCTTCAGCTGCAGTTTCCCTCCCTTACCTCCGTTTCCCAAAGGGCCACGGCCGGAGAAAGAAGAATCCTCTCACCCCGAAGCAACGCGCCACCGCTGAGCGCAAGCTCGTGATTCTCTCTGACATATTCCGCCCCGTTCCGTTTTCCCCAGCCAAAACCCTAAATTTCTCCGACCACGAAAATCTCTTCCGCGCGCTTGGTCTCTGGGATTTCGCCCACTTAGAACTTGATCGTGATGTGCGATCCGATTTTCTTGCCACCTGATCGCAGCTACGTTTATGGTGCGCGAATCTCAGTTAGCCGCTGTGATATGGCTCGTGCCCTCAGCCTGCCTATCAAGAAAGAGAAATCTAATGCTTTTGAGTGCATGGATGAGGATGTATTTATATATTTAATTACTATTAAATACGAGCAACAGCACGTTTTTTTATTAACGATTTTAATTTTGAGAGATTTATATATATATCATATAATTCTTATATATTTATATATTTAATACATAAACTTCAATTCATATATATATATATATATATAATTCTTAAATCTTTAATATCTTATCAAAAATATAATGAGTCATCTATTAAAGTGAAATGTATTTTTTTAAGTATAAAAAATATTAAATAATTAAGTATTTAGTTTCGGATGTTAGATATATAAATGCATAAAAATTATGTGATATATATATAAATCTTCATTTAACATTTCATGTTGATGGCTCGATTTTAATCCACTTATCAAAGAATATTATTTGGTGGGCACCTACACGACATTAAAACATCTAAAGCTTGGTCCATTTCTCATAAAAAAAAATGCATTAATGATAATATCTTTATTATCTCATTCGGCATTCAATCCACATAAAAAAAAGCATTAATTATAATGTCTATATTATCTCTCTTTCATCATATTTGAACATCTCACCCATCATTATACCCACCACCACCACATGAATGCAGAACACAACTCCCTGAACTAATTGAGTTCCTAAAAAAATAAAATAAAATAATAATAATAATAACAAATAGAAAAATGATAGGCTACGATGAACCTATATTTCAAAATAAAATAAAATTAAAATAAAAAATTCAGCGACTTGCACTGTGGACCTTTATGCAAAAATTTCTTACAAAATGAATGAATATTACCAAAAAAAAAAAATAGAAATAGAGAAAAATAAATAAAATAAAAGTGTTTTATAGTCTTGTAAATATCAAGTGTTGCCATAAAGTATGGATAAGAATAAAAAAAGTAATTACTAATTATCTCTCTATTTTACCATGTGTTTCTTAATTAAATAAGTATATATTTTAAGTTCTATTAAATACATAATGCAACAAAATTTCCATAGAGATATATTTTTAATAAGGAAGATTTATATACATACCACAAAAGTCTTATGCATTTATATACTTAATACCTAAAATTAAATATTTACATATTTAACTCTTTTTTATGCTTAAAAAGTAAGTTATGATGATATTTTTTATGTGATATTAAAGATTGAGGTGTTATATATGTAAAAATTAAACTTTAGATATTAGATATGTAAATATATGAGAATTGTATGGTATGTATGTAAATCTCTCATTTTAAATTGTGAGGTTGAATTCAATTATTTTTATTTAATATATTTTTAATTTCATTATTAAAAGATGCAATGATGATCAATTATTTTTTTGCTTAAATTTTTATTTATACTTAAAATGCATTTATTATATATATGTGTTGAAATAAAGGGAAATTTATCTCATAAGGCTCGATTATGTTGAAAAAAAGGGGATTACGTGATAGTGAAGTTTGATACATAATTATAGTAACCTAATTATACCGAGAACTCCAACAAAATCAATTGCTTGCTATGGGGAACTTTGCTTTATAAGTAACATAAATTATATCCTTTCTCTTGCATATATAAGTTTGAAATATAACTGTAATAGTTATTTTTTTCTCTCGTTCTCTTGAATATATAAATTAAAATATAAATCTTATTTTAAAAGTGAATTTATTTAATATTAATAAAATTTAAAACTTTAGACTTTTATTAAATTTTAAAGAGTACATATTTAACATATATTATTAGATAAAAAATATTAAGATTAAGTTATAATTATTAATTAATATAATAAAAATTAGAAATCAAAAGTTTATGATTAAAATTTATTTGAAGATTAATAAAATTTTAATTTTTTAAATTAATATAATTTTTGAACAAATGAAAAATTAATTTATCTTTATTTTGATTTATAAAATGTCATAAATCTGTAATATAAAAAATTATAAGATTTAATATAGTTGTTATGAAGATGAAAAGAATTTCAAAATATATAAATTCTCTCCAAAAATATGTGCCTCCATGCATCATGTAAATTTTTATAATTAATTCAATTATTCTAAAATATATAAACCTTCTTGAATATATTTCATCATATAAGTGAGTATTCGTAGCTTATGCAAATACTTATAAAAAAATAAGCCTTCACGTATTAATTCATGTCACTTTTTTCTAAAATGTATCTTCTTGTATACAAATCTTCATAATTCATGCAAATATGTGTCTTAATGCATGTAATCTATGCAAATATTTATAAAATTTAAATTACGAAATGATGATATATTTGTTCATTTTCATTATCAGTTCTCTATTATCTAAACTAAGTGTTTATCATGTACATACTCATTTTCACTTATAAATATGAGATGAAACATAGCTATTTCATATAAGAAATATTTTATGATATAAGTTTAATGAGGAAGTAAGGAGAGAAGAGAAATTACTATTATTGAGAGGGAAAAGAAAAAAAAAAGAATAGTTAAACAGAGGAAGCTTTTAAAAGAAGTTCTCATAATATTGATTTAATTGAGGATTTCTTCTACAATCACTAAAATTTGATAGGTAAAATATTTCTAAGATTAATTATTTTTCATATGTTAGCTTAATTTATATGCTTTCAATTTTTTTACTTATGATGTTCATCTTATTATATATAATTTTCTTCTTCAAATTAATTTAATTATGATTTATTCTAATTTAAAGAGGGAAATAAATAAAAAATAATTACAAAATAGTTGAAGTCTTTCTTTGAAGATACAGTGTTTCTAGTCTTTATGTTCTTCCTACCTTTCATGAAGTGTCATGTTATAAAAATCTAGTATTTACTCTTTTTTTCACTGATTACCATCATATAATCCTTACGATGAATGGACATAATTATCTATGCTTTCAAATTTATAAAATTAGATGAAGTACGTTAGATCGAGATTTGGCCACCTATGAACTTGACTTGCTGTTGGATCAAATCCACCAAATTCTTAAGAACTCAACTATGCAAAATTAAAATCTACTGATCATCCAGTAATTCAAGGTAGAGCTTTTCTAAGGGGCCGTTTGGTTGCTTGAAAAAAAGAATGTAGCGTAAAATAATACAAAAGGAATACAATATGTTTAGATTATTTTAGGTTATTTAATTAAAAATTTTATAAATACATGAGTTTATTTATTTTGTTTGACAGAATAAATATAATGTAAAGTATTTTGAAAGTTTTGGTTGACAACAGCGAGAGGCGACGAACGGTGGGAGACGGTTGAAGGCTAGCAGATGGCAGTAGGCGACGGCCGGCGAGAGACGGGTGATTGTGACCGGTGGCCGCATCCCTTTACATTAATAAGTGTATTTGAAATTGGTTAAAATAAGGGTGAATTTCAAATATACTAAAATTTAACCTTATGATGAATTCCAAATGCATTATATCATTTTGAAAATTTACTTTGCATCGTGCCAAATGCAAAAAAACCTAAAACCCTTACATTTACTTTACTTGGATTTCAAATCAAACAATCACTAAATCTTTTGGAGGGGATTTAAGGCAAATATCAAGAATGTGGAGAGCTACTACAAGGATAGTTATTGTAAGTTATTTTTGAAGGCTGGTTTTATATGAAATTTAAGAAGGGTTAGGTATGGTGATATAATAAATGTAGATATTCTATGAAAAGCTTAATATTTAGGAAGAAGTTTCATGAGTTCTTAGAAATTGTGGTATCAAAGTTTTGATGCGTTTAGTTAAGAAAAAAAAATAAATGACTAGGTAGGATAAACTTTGTCTAGTTAGCTTAACTTGAGATGAACACAAAAAAGAAGTGTATTGAACTATCTCTAATTGATAGCATTAATAGAATATTTATTGTGCTAGCTTTATTTATAACCCTCTTATTTTTACCATTACTATTTTTGTACACTTGAAAATGTCATTTTATTTGCACTATACCATTTGTAATTATTTATGGATCAAAAAACAAAGATAACTATGAAGCTACTAATGTTAGAAGGGAGGACCATTAATATTAAAACAACCAACCTTAGGACTTGAGAGTTAATATACACCTTTTTATCATAAACAATTTTTACGTAGATGATGAGTAGGCCCTATGAATGGATGATTATGATCATCTAACCTTATTGTTGCCTTGAATGAATTTGTAGATGAAGGGGAATAAAATTTGTAATGATGATGTTGTGTTTGTGCTTGGGAAAGGAGGGTGATTTATAATAGCTATATATGAAGACTCAATTATGGAATTTTTGTTAATAACTTCGAGGGATGTAAAGGATGAACAAATGATTTTATGAGGGATAATTTGCAGAGGTGGGAATGTGAGATAAGGGGAGGTGAGGGTGGATTTTTATGTGAAGGTTAGATGAGGGCGTGGTTAAATGATTAGGATGAAAGACCAAAAAAAAAAAATGATAATTTCCCTTGGGTTTGTGGGTTCTCATGGAGGGCGAGGGAAAAGCTTGACCTTTGGTATGGCATGTCTAGAATGATATAAAGATATGACTAAGGAGATGAGGGATGGTAAGACTTATGGAGATCAATAAGTGAATCTAGATGTTGAAATTACATCAAAACTAAGTGGTAGAGTTATGAGATTGTATTATAGGTAGAGTTATGAGATTGTACTATAAAATGATGTAGATGTGCATGCTTATAAGTTGATGATGATGTGAATGCAAAAAGAGAGAAAATTGACAAAGAAATATAAAAGCGGAATATTTACATACATACCACATAATTCTTATATGAGGCATTTACATACCTACCACATAATTTTTATATGGGGCATTTACATACATAGACCATAATTCTTATATATTTACATGTCTAACACCTAAATATAAATATTTACATACATAACACTTAAATCTTTATTATTACAATAAAAGTAGCACTTTTTTTTAAATTTTTTTGAAATAAAATTCACCTTTGGCAACATAGAAAAAGTGTTATGTTTGTAAATATCAAATTTAAGGTGTTGGATATGTAAATGCATAAAAATTGTGTGCTATGTATGTAAATTTCCCTATGTATACATTTAACACCTAAAATTTGATATTTGCATTCATAACACTCAAATCTTTAACATCACATCAAAAATATCAATGTTATTATCTTTCAAAATTGAATATATCTTCTCATACATAGATAAAATGTTAGATATATAAATATCAAATTTTTAAATGTTAGATATATAATACATAAAAATTATATAGTATGCATTAAATGTATGTAAATCTACCTAAGAAAACAAAAATCATAATGATGAAATTGCTAATCAAGGATCTCACCCAACTCTCACTCGTTAATTACAATATAAAATTATATTGAAACTCTCTTATTTTTAGAACATTTAAGCGAATTTAATCGTAAACTCACACACATATGCAAGAACTTAAACCCACGATCTCTTGGTTGAAAATTAATGCTCTCAACCAATATGCAAAAATCATTATCTTTCCTAAACTTTTGTCCAGAATAGCCTTAAAAAAAGGAGAGAAGAGTAATATTCTACACTCGAGGAACACATGACAAAATATTAAAATAAAGCCATTTTTACCGAATAAAATAATTAGGAGCTGCTCTTAATGTTTTTTTTTCTAACCCAGTCTCAGTAAAGAAAATAGACTCCAAAGGTCAAGAAGTCTCTTTCAAAGAAGAGAACTTATGCGGTTAGGGCTTCTCTCGGGTTTGAGCTCCCTGCCGGCGCCTCCCTCCTCCTCCTACTACCCTCCAGCCCTACTCCCCTTTTTCCTCTCTAGCCTTCGGCTCTTAGCTGGCAGCCCTCTTTCCCTTTCTTTTCCCTCATTGCCCCAATACTTCCTTTCCATCCCTCTCTTCTAACTTTCCACCCAATTTGTGCGCGGGCGCTTCCTCTGTGGGATCCTGCGGTCAATGTAATTGGAAGGAGTTGTTGCTAGCCCAAAATGAAAAAAAGTAGGGATTTTCCTTTATCCTTTATTCCAGGCTTCTTAAGTATCGTTCGAGGAGGATCTTTGGAAGAGCGGAGTGGAATTTGTCTTTAGTTACGCCATAGGTAAGCGCATTATTATGGCTGTTTTAAGTTAAGAAGAATGATGTTTAAGGGTACTCTTGAATTGCTTTCTCGAAGGAGACTTCTTCTTATTTAAGTTTACTGTTTGGAAGATTATAATGCGTGTGGAATGGACTTGCTTACTCAATGGTCGGCCCTTCATCTTTCAAAAGTGGACATGGGACTTTCGACCATCCAAGGATCAGGTGACCGAGATTCCTCTATGGATCAAGTTACCAAATTTCCCTCTATCCTGTTGGAACGAAAAGGTTTTTTAAAATAGGTAGTGATTGGTGTCCCACTATACAACCTAACGACATCCAAAGCAAGAATTACCTTCTCATCTGCGTGCATCACTACATCCTCTATTTTACCTGACTCGATTCCCATCAACATGAATGGGAAGAAGTTTAACCAGCCAATCGTGTATGATTGGAAACCGTCGGCCTGTTCCAAGTGCAAAACATTTTCTCACGATGATAATACCTGTCCTCGGGTTCAAGTTTTACGACAACAACCAAACTCTAATCGCATCCCAAATAGGGGAAGGAGTTGAAGTCGTTAATCTGTTATTGAGTTGCCCCTAGCAAATAATTTCACTGCCCTGGTTGAGCAAGGTGAGCTAATAGAAGATGAAACTGTGCTTGGGGGGGTCGAGGCTGATGCTGTGAACCCTCAAAATGTTCTATCCGCAGACCTTAATCAGTCACCCATCCTTTCTCCCCAGCTAGAAGATAATCCTGGGCATGCGGAAGATCAATCCATCTATGAGGATCCAAATATAGAGGAGGCCCTCTCCTTTTCTCCGGGCGTACCTCCTAGACATGGAGTCATCACCCGATCTTTTGCCACTTCTCCCAAGTAGATTGATCAATCCAAAGGCAAGGATAAGGAAAAGCTCCCTAATACTCCTAGTAAGATACATCAAGAAGGAGAGGCCTTGAAAGCAAGCACCAATGCGACACCCTCCAATCAGAAAGGAAAACATAAAAAGGGTAAAAAAACTCTCCTCCTCCTCCTCCTCTCAATGACTTCCCCTAAATTTGGTATCTGGAATGTTCGAGGCCCAAGAACAGTAAACTTGACTGCTTGAGACTCATTAAGGAGTTTAGATTGGATCTATTTTGCTTTCTGGAGACCAAGATCAACTCTGAAGATTCTCTTAATCCCTTTCTTCTGCGTAAGTTCTCTATGTTTCCCTCTGAATCAAGCTGTTCTAATTTTGATGTTGCGGAAGGCGGCCGC
This sequence comes from Cymbidium sinense, assembly GCA_021442155.1. Lineage (NCBI taxonomy): Eukaryota > Viridiplantae > Streptophyta > Magnoliopsida > Asparagales > Orchidaceae > Cymbidium > Cymbidium sinense. Next base: position 189,444,308 of record CM038221.1, read on the forward strand.
ATTTGGATAAAATGGTGCTCCGATCGAATTGACTTTAAGCCTCTGGTAGTTTCTAATCAGTTAATCCACGGTTTAGTCTCTACTAATGGCAATTCATCTGTTCTTCTTACTTGTATATACGCTGAGAATGATGCTCAATCTCGTAATTCTCTCTGGAATTCCCTTAGAGAACTTGTTGTTGGCATCTCGGAACCTTGAATGTTGATGGGCGATTTCAACTGCTGTCTTTCATGTAAGAAAAGACGGGTGGTAATCCTCTGTCTCTTACAAACTCTCATACTTTTTTTACCTGCGTACAAGACTGTGAGTTACTGGACCTTCCTAGTACGGGATTATTCTACACATGGTCCAATCAGCAGGTTAATAATCCCATTTTTTTCCAAATTAGATAGAGTCTTTTGTAATGCTGGTTGGTTGAAAAAATACCCTTCCATCTTTTACAAAGTGCCTCCCCCTCTCTCTTCGGATCATTCCCCCCTCATTATCTTCTTACACCACCTTAGTGCTCCGGTTAACCGATTTATGTTTTGAAATTATTGGACACTCTCACATGATTTTCTTGAGGTTACTAAAGCTGCTTGGAAGGGTTATGTTGCAGGGGATCCTGTCTTTGTTCTCGCTAATAAATTATCTAATGTTAAAAGGGCGTTTAAAGCATCTATGAGGAGCTCCTCATACTTGCAACTCCAAATCGACAAGGTTAAAAGAGATCAGAAGGAAATACTTGAAAAGCTTGAAGTGTACCCAAATGACATCCATCTTATAGCTGAGGCCAAGGAAATTAAAGATTCATATATTAACCTACTACAAATGGAGAATGCTTGGGTTAAGCAACGGGCAAAGGCTCACTGGTTAACTTCCTCTAACGACGATCTCAAATTCCTTTATTTTTCAATCAAAGAAAGGAGAAGCTCCAATAGCATTAGGGAGCTCCTTACCGATAAGGGCATCTTAAATGATCAGGACTCTATTGCTGAGGAGATTTGCAGGTACTATTCAATACTCTTTAATAGCAATTCCTCTGACTCTTTCATATTGCAGGATCTCCCTATTGGGAATTCTCTCTGAATAAGGTCTTGGAGGTCGATATTAGTGACTGAAATTAGATGCTCTCAAAAGTATAAATGAGAATAAAGCCCCAGGGCCCGATGGTTTTAATTCCAAAATTTTCTCTGCTTCCTGGGATGTTACTGGAAGAACTTTCCTAAATGCAGCACACCACTTTTTCAAAACCCAGAAGCTCCCAAACCGTCTGAAACACTCCTTGATTACCTTAATTCCTAAAGTTAAACACTCAAATTCAATCTCTGACTATAGACCTATATCACTTTGCAACACCCTTTATAAAGTCATAGCCAAGGTTCTAGCCCTTAGACTTAAGAATGTCCTTCCTTATCTGATTAATTCAGCTCAATCTGCATTTATTAAAGGAAGAGATATTTCAGATAATATTACCATGGCTCATGAAATTTGTAACGAGTTGTTCCATAACCATTCTCAAGGAAGTTTTCTTGCTAAACTAGATCTCAGGAAGGCTTTTGACTCTATCAATCGGGAGGCTCTTCTGCATAGGCTTCACACTATTGGTTTCCCCAAGATTCATTAATTGGGTGAAAGCATGTATTACAGATATTCCATTCTCAGTTACTCTGAATGGGAAAATAAAAGGTTATTTTTCTTCAAAACATGGACTTCGACAAGGTTTCCCTCTATCTCCCTTCCTCTTCACTTTAGCCATTGACACCTTCTCATGTTTGATTGATAGAGAGGTCAATCTACTTAGGTATAAACCACTTACAGCTGGTACATGCAAAATTTCTCACTTGCTTTTTGCAGATGATCTTCAGGATGGGTGAGAGAGCTCTTCTGTGGGCTCTCTGAAATTTTGCCTTGAGAGCTTAAAAAACTACACCGGACTAGTTGTTAATCTTGATAAATCTCTTATTTGTTTCTCTAAAGGATCTAGGGAGGTGGAAAATCTTTGCAGCATCCTTAATATTTCTCAGAGTGCTTTCCCTATCAAATACTTGGGTCTTCCTTTAACTTTGGGATCTCCTAAACTGATATATTTCTCAAGCTTATTTGACAAACTCCAAAGGTGGCTTGCTGGTTGGAAATGCAAATTTTTGTCTCTTGGAGGAAGGCTTCAACTAATTAGATCCTCTAACAACGATTTCATACTTGGTTTAGATCTATGATTATTCCTAAAGGTGTCTTAAAGCGCATATCCTCTCTCACTTCAAGCTTCTTCTATCATAATGGGGAATCCAATAAACTGTCTACTATCTCCGGGATAAAACCACCCGACCCAAGGAAAAAGGGGGAATTGGAGTCCTCTCGGCCTTCTCCCTTAATTCTTTATGTAAGATCAAAATAATGTGGAAGACCCTTAAGCAGGATTCTCTTTTTGCAAATTGGTGTGAACAGAAATACAGATCTATTTGGAGAAACTCCATTCGCAGAATTTCTCCTATGTGGAAGGAAATGAAACTATATGCTATCCGTTATCGTGATAAACTATCATACCACATAGGGGATGGTAATAAATTTTCTCTTCTCTATGATCCTTGGTGTGACAAAAAAATTATGGCTGAATCCATGGGGTCTAATGATCCTAACCTCCACTTTTTTCAATGATGCTAAGTCTCTATTATTAATGAGGGTACTGGACAATGCCTAGGGTTGCTTGATGAATTCCCCCTATATGCTTTTATTAAATCTATTCCTATTGCGGTGAGGATTGATTGCTTGGGATCAAATAGATCTCCCACTACTGTGTGATTTTAAAGGGGCCCTCTTTGATAATTTTGCCTTAAGTGGTATAAGGGTATATGGTTTAAAGGTTGTGCTTTGTAAATTTCTCTATTTATTGTTGGATGGCTTACCTCGGGGGGTTAAAGACATCTGATATCCTTGTAAAAAAGAAGGGTATAAACTCTACTTGTGTTTTGCCTTAGAGAACCCAATCCCATTCTCACCTCTTCTTTGAGTGTCCCTTCTCAATGCATTTGATCAGGAGCATCCTTCCTAATGGCAATTTTTTTTTACTGCAACCTACCTTACAGCAAGTCTTGAATAGTCTAAAACCTAAGGTGCATAAAATCATTAAAAGGCTTCATTATCTATCAACGGCGGTTTTAGTTTACTGCATCTGGAGAGAAAGAAATAAAAGAACAATCACTTCCTCTGCCTCCCCTCTTCCTGTTTTAATTGATCAAATCAAGGATCGTATTGCGTTTAAAGTAGTCAGATGAAAGGTCAAGGATTCTTGGCCTGCTAGTGTGTTACATACAATATCGGGCTGGAGGAACATTGTTAATTAGTATCTCTGCTATGCATCCTATTCGTTGGTTAGCTATTAGGTGTGTTCGCCTATGGGTGCTGGACGATGATGACTCATATGATTACCAAATATGTTTTTGGTTGCTTGGCACAGCCTGGAAGCACATCACAGAAACCTTGGCAGGAGTTCTCCCCTTCACCAACTGGATGGCTATGAAGGGAACCGATGTCTTTGCTTTGGGTGCCTTCGGGCTGAAGTTGTTTTATGGTTCTGATAAAAGTCTGAGTCTAGCTTTAACAATTGCTGGAAGTTTTGGGTGCTGAGAAATTTCTTTTCTGGGTTATCTTGTAGGTCTAGCACCGGGTTTTTTTTGGAAGAGTTGTAACTGCTCTTCCTATTTCAGTGTCTGTTTAGTCTAATTCCTTTTCTGTTTTAGTTTTGTTTTTTTGCCGTTCCCTTTGTGACCTTGTATTTATCTTTTCATTTGGAATATATTGAGCTAAGGCTCTCAAATTTTCCAAAAAAAAAAAAACAGTCTCAGTCTATTATTATTCCACGTTTTATATTAAATACTTTAATTAAAATATTAAAAAAAATCAAGACCTTCAAGATTGCCCAATAATAAAACATTTAACTTATAATTAAAAAATAACACTGAAACAGCTCACAAAATGATATGAAAAAAAAAAACAAAATTACATAACATCTCTGAACTTTAAATACAACACCAATGCTATTATGACCGACCCCTATTACACATAAATTATTAATCCCGAAAAAAATACACGAAAAAACAAAAAATGCCAGCCTTGCGCACCTCAGGTTTTTCCACGTGTCACACTATCGAACTCCCAACCCCACTCACAACCTAGATTGGACTTTCCAAAGTTCTTACCCCCACGGCCAACCACCCCAGCAATCCACCTCAATATCCAAGAAATAAACCACCACAATAACCCAAAAGATTAAGCCACACTCCTTAAATAAAATAACATTTAAAACAATCAATTTTTAATTCTGGTGTTCAAATATAGCAAAGGCAGTTACCCAATCTTTACACACGAGAATTAAAAGAATAATCATTTTAAATGTGAATTTATTTGCAGAGTAAAATATTAATTAAATTAAAATCAATTAACAGAAATTAAAAAAAAGTGTGTGTGAGAAATAAATCACCGCCACTTACGGAATTCGATTTAAAAGGAGGGGAAATTGGAGCAGCGCTGTGATAAATATACTGTGCAGTCATCCTTGGGGACGATTGTAGGGACATAAGCGATGTCATCACAGCCGTCCGTTCGTTGTCTCCGAAAATCGAATAGAGAGACAAAGAGCGCGATAAAGATAACGAGATGATTAACAGCGTAGCGCTGGCCAACGCACTGGTGGGGCCCCGCCCCGAACGCTAAGAAATTTCTCTTGTATATTCGATCCTCCTGCCGATCTTCTGAGAATCGGTCCGGGTCGAACCGGTCCGGTTCAGGGTAACCCTGGAATGAGGACTCGAAAACAGATGGGAAGACGATGGTGCCTTTGGGAACCGTGTACCACTCCGTCAGCGGGAACGCCTCGCCGGCGATGTGAGGCACCATAGTCGCCGGAGGACGGATGCGAATCACCTCGCGAGCTACGGCCTCCGTGAACTTCATCTCCTTTACTTGTTCCGGTGAGATGAGCGTGCTGGAGTTTGGCGACCACTGCGAAGCGACTTCCTCCCGTACGCGAGCGAGGATTTCCGGGTGAGATTCGAGGAAAGTTATTGCCCAAAGAAGCGAAGAAGTGGAGGCGTCCTGTGCTGCGAACAAAAAGTCGAACAGGTGGCCTCCAATCTCACGGTCGTCCTTTTCCGGTTGCTCACGGAGCGATTCGTGCATCCAGAAATCCACTAAACAAGTGGGCCCCTCGCCGGCGCGCATTCGCTCTTTGCTCAGAGCCACGCAGCCGGAGAGCGTTTCCACGAGGCGGTCGACGGCGAGCCTAGCTCGCCGAAAAGCGAAGCCGGGGAGATCGAAGGGTAGAGACATGAGGCCGAGATTGAACAGATTGTAATCAAAATCGAACCTTTCGCGTGCCGCAGGGGAGAGATGCGGCCCAACGAAGACGGTCTGGGAAGTCTCCAGGTTGAGGTCGCGGCAGAGAAGACGAAGAGGGATGGCATTTTGTGTAAGAGCAAGGCCGATCCACTTCTGAAAATGGCGCAAGATGACTTTTTGTTGTATCGGAAGGTAAGTGGAAAGTGCACGTGGAGTGAAATTGGGGACGATGCTGCGGCGGAGGTCTTTGTGTTGCTGATCGAAGAGGTAAATCATGTTGTGCTCGCCGAAGAGCGTTTTACCGAAAGGGTGACCGATGAGATGGAAGGCATCAGGGCGGACGTTGGAGAAGATTTTGTGGGAGAGTTCGGTGGAGCTGATGAAAACAATGAAGCGGCCGACGAGGAAATTAGCGGAGAAGCCGAGGCCGGAGGACTTGGCCATGGCGGCTTGGCGGTCCCAGAAACGAGTCGGGTTTGAGATCATAGAGATGGCGCTTCCGAGGAAGGGGACGATGAGAGTGGGTCCAGGGAGAGGGCCTTTCTTTCTGAGGTAGGAGAGCTGTTGGAGGAGGATGAGGAGGGCTATGGCGCCGAGGAGGAAAGGGCTCGCCGTTGATAAAAGTTGCCACCACGCCATTTCTTCGGTTTCCTCGCTTTGTCTCCTCTGTTCTTCCTGAATCCTCATATACAAGAGGAGAACTTCTAGAACCCTGGATGCGTTTCGAACTAGACAGTTGACAAGAAAAGGTTTTAAAAACATGGAAGGAAGGGTAAGAGATGACGGGAAATGCTAGAAAATCAAAATCTCATTTTCTTTGTTCGTTCAAATTGACGCGCGCATCATGGTTCGAATGGGAACTAGTGGAAGTTAAAAGGAGGGTTGAAAGGGGCGAAGAAAGGTGAAATCTTCGTCAAAAGATGTAAAGGTTGGGTGGAGATGGCCGTTGAAAGCAAAAGGTCGGCGCGGACATAGCAGCGGGCGGCGGAAGCTACGGACAACTCTCGTGGCTGCTTATGTTTGTTGGGTACAAGTCTAATAATTTGAAGTCGTTATATTAAATTAATATAAGTTCCTGTACTTATTTTAAAAAATGCATATCTGTCGATCGCAGAGTTCGAAGTTTTTAGAGACATCAATTTTTAATAAATAGATTCAATACTTTATAGATTTTGACGTGATTGCCAGCTGGATTGGTCCCATTAATATTAAGCTTAATTAGTTCATTTGATCAATTTTATTTGTTTTTTAACATAAAATTCAAAATTTTTAAGGTCAAATTTTAAAAAGTGGCAGGTATAAAATTAAATCAAGAAAAAAAAAACGAAAAAATGCTCTAATCAAAGACATTTTTAATGATAATATGCATATTTTTTTATGAGTTGGATGATAAAATGTCCTCTTATAAGGGATTTTTTATCATTTATTTTTTTAAAATTCTTTTAATAATTTAAATATGTTGTTAATGATTGATTATTTAAAAACAGTGGTAATGATTGATTATGTATTTTGAGCTTCTAATGATTAGCTATGTATTGTTAATATTTTTTTAGTTGTAAAAGATTTTATTATTGATATGACACTTAAAATACTATTAGTCGAAACACGAATCTTGATGCTAAAAGTAGCTGACTCGAAGTTGAAGCTGGTTGAGATCAAGCACTTAAAATATCTTTGAAAACTTTGGGATGTCAATTAAATCCCTAAATACTCAAAACGTGGAGTCTTTAAATTAAATCGGCGTCTTGTGGCGGATCTAACAAGTCAAGATCTCATAATTCGACTTTTGAGCATTCAAATACACAAAATACATCATATGATCAAGGAATCATCATGAGGTCCGATGGAGAGTGGTTGATTTTGCGTGTATTTATAGAATACTCTTTTATAAATAAATGCTCATTTCTTATGAGGGAGCCCAAGCAAGAGAGGAGAGAGCCCTAAAGCTTTAAGATCCTCCAAACACAATCGTGCCACTCGGCGGTCGTCGACGTCCGGCCGTCATTAGCCACCATCCTCGCCATTGTAAACCTCTGTGGTCTCTCCATGTGACCTTCATCGCCGTATTCATTGTTCGCCATTCACTGCTACCACTCTGTTACGCATTACTTTCATTTCTCATATTTAATCCCATTATCGGAAGATTTTGTACTCAAACAGATACATAGTGGAATATTTTTTTTACTGGGCAGTGATTTTTCCCTCTTTTGAGATTTTTCACGTAAAATTCAGTTTTCTTGTTTACTTTTTTAAATACTTGTGTGTCTTTGGATTTCATAAGGTGCGTAAACTTTCACTCTCTCCGGTTTTCTAGCATGCAAAAGTTTGATGCCGTCTGTGAGAAAAGAACTCCTCAATCATAATTTCTGTGAACACACACATTATGGCCAATAGACGCAATACTCGTCATAACGAAGCCTCCCGCTCCAACTACCATCACTCTCAAAATCAATCCTTGAACCGAGGACGCCAAGCTTCTGCCTCACCCCCCCTGATAGGCGTGACCATGTCGGTGAAGGAGCGATAGGAATCTCTTTAGAAGATCGTGTCCACCGAATGGAAGAGTCTCAAAATGAGATGATCCGAATTTTACGAGGAACACAACAGTCACTACCGCGATAAACACATCTCCCCCAAGATCGATCGTTAGTTGTGGGAGGTCAAAATGCTAATCTCCTTCACACTGAAATTCCTCTGCGTAGAGGGCATGATGATCTCGACCGCTAGTTCACTCATCATCACGTGCATCACCTAATCCATCAATTATTCGGTAGCTTGACACATTCTCTCTTGTTGACCCCTCGTCATGTTATCGTCGTATGATATGATGCAAGCAATTTCACCTTCAAGACAAATCATCCTCCCCTCACGGCAATGAGAGTCTCACCTTTATTCTTCAACATCATATTCCAGTAGGTTTCAAGCTTCCGAGCATTGATTTCTATGATGGGGCAACTGACCCATATGAACACATCGACCATTACATGATCATCATGCATATCCAATGAGCTTCTAACACACTGCTTTGTCAAGTCTTCCCCGTTACTCTTAAGGGGCAAGCTCGCACTTGGTTCTACTCTCTTCCAAGGGGATCCATCCATACCTTTGATGAACTTCGCCAAAATTTTTGAAACATTCATTGCGGAGGATCATTAAAGATTCCTCCATCTCTCGATTCGTCAAAATGATGGTGAATCACTTAAAGAATACTTCAAAAGATTCTCCTCGAGCTTGCCAAATACAGGGTAGACCGAATTACTAAGGAGTTTTTCTTGGGGCTCATCCGGACCTTTCTACACTGTCATTGCGAGATACGATCCACTCATACGACTTGGTTCACCGTGTGTGGAAGCAAATTCTGGCGATGATGCTATTAATGCCTAAAATAATTTGAACAATCCACGAAAATGTAAGAGTGCTCTAGAAACACGATCAACAATCCCATCGGAAGAAACAAAGGCGTCGTGATCTCCCTCCACGACCCTCACACATCAATGATATACATGCCAAACACATCTTGTTAGCGTCTTGATGGCCATTCGAGATGAAGAGACCATTAAGTGGCCACATCCACTTTCAGGGAACAATATTGAAGTCATGAGGCATGTATGTAAACAACTTAAAGAAAAGATTGAGAGGTTTATTCAACAGGGATATCTGTGTCAATTTGTGCAAAACCAACAAACTCAAGCAAACATAGCTCCAACTTAGGGGCAACCGGGACAATCATCACAGAAATAACATAATAGTCACCAAATAGTTGGAGAAATTGAAACGATTGCAAGTGGGCCACTACTATCTAATCAAGTCTTCATCGCCTTTGAGCGAGTTAAAAAAAATCTTATATTAATCATCCCATCACTTTTAATAACTCAGACTTGAAAGGAGTCCAAGTTCCACATCAAGATCCTCTTATCATCAGTGCGGGGATTGGTGACCTGTTATGTTGTTAAGAGAATTTTGATTGATAATGAGAGTTCCATTGATGTTTTATTTTACTCCACCTTTCTTAGCATGTGTCTGGTTAAGGAAAAACTTCAATCCACTACTGGGGTTATATAGGTTGATAATCACCCTTACGAGTGGAGGGACAATCACCCTTCCCGTTGTTCTGAGAATTTTCTCAACAAGTCACTCACTCAGTTCAATTCATAGTGGTCAAGTAAAATTTAGCATACAATGCTATATTTGGAATACCCCTCTAATCTTGCTCACTATGAATTGTGGGGGTATATCTTAAAGATCAGGAAAAATCATCCCACAGAACTTGGAACATGGAGGTCTCCAAAAGTGTTATATGTACTCCTTGGTGTATAAATATTATAGTCTTTAATTTATCTGTTTATCTTTTCCTCTCCACCTCTTATCTTTTGTTAACTTCTCTAAAAATGTATCTCGTCCCTTTTGTTAAGTTATCTTGTGACAATATTGTATCACCAACATTATCAAAGTAATGAGTTTATGACTTTTCTTACAAGCTTGTTTCTTCTTCATTTAATCCAACTTAAGAAATATACAACTCACGTTGTATCTGTCGCATGATTAATCCCAAGGGGACTTGATCGCCTCTTCCATATAGGTAAGAAGTCAAGTAACACTTTGGTGATACACAGGATAGGTCAGGTCTTGGTGGACATCCCGTGATCTCTTCCATACAGGTTAACGTCATCGAGCCACACTCTGATAAACAACCTCGGATAGGTCAAAAATCCTCTGCGGATTCAATTCAACCTCTTCCATACAGGTTAATGTCATCGAGTCACACTCTGACAAATAACCTCGGATAGGACAAAAATCACCCGCTCTCAACCACCACCCTATCACCGGCCCTCCCCGCATTGCCATCATTGACGCCGGTGCGTCGACCATGGCATTCTGCCACCAGTCGGCCGCCAACCACCATCACCGCCATTATCGCCGGCAATCTCCGTGATCACCACCATCGTCGCGATCATCCCATGAACTGTGCGATCCTGCCGTATCATCGGTCAATCTCGTCGGTCATCCGCCGACCATCTCGGTCACCACCATTTGGTCATCGCCCTACCGCCGTATTGCCATCATCACCGTTTTGGTTATGGTCGTCGTCGCCCTTGCCGACCGATTCAGGAGGGTTGGCGCTCTTTCGAGGGAGCACTGCCGTGAACTACGGGCAGCCTCCGCCGGTCGGTTTGACAGGTCGGTTAACACCTCTTTCAAGGGAAAAGCGGAGCCTTGCGTATGAACTACGGGTCTTGATTGCCTCCTGGTCCGACGAGTCGGTTGACACCTCTTTTAAGAAAACTAGAGCCTGCAGTATAAACTGTCTTGATCGCCTCGAAGGTCGGTCCCGAGGTCGGGTTAACACCTCTTTCGAGGCGGAGCCTTTCGTAGAATGGGTCTTGATATCCGATCTCAGTCGGTCCGACGAGGTTAGTTAACACTTATTTCGAGGAAAAACTGGAGCCTTGCTGTATAAACTACGGGTCTTGATTGCCTCCGAACGACATTCTCTCAATAAGAAGAGAAGGTGCCTTCTCCCAGGGTTTTATAGACCATATAGGGGCAAAAGGTAAATAGTCAAAATTGCGAAGCAGATCAAAAGCTGTTTTGCTTTGCACAGCGTATGCTGACCGTGGTCTACCGAGAGTGGCTCAGCGGTATGCTACCGTAACGATGGCCGCGTTCGACCGACCTCTGGCGTGGCCGCGACTCCCTCGCGTTGACCTGCGGCTCTCGTGAGTCGTTAATTGACGCCTTTGCCCGACGCGTCTGATGACTCCGTCGTTTCGACCATCGATTCGGTGCATCCATGATCCCTAGCGAGCAGCCGAACTCATCATGTGGCCAGGAAGCCATGAACCATGCTAGCGACCACCTTGCCGCGTACCCTGCGCCCACGCATCCAGAGCGTTCCACCTGGCGCCGTCGTGCGGATGTGTTCGTAACCTTGAAATCTCATGCTCACGCATACTTACACACATTTGCGGCCTTGCATCTACTTCCATAGTCATAATTTTGTACTCCCATGAAGATCTGTTCTCTCAAAATATGTGGTTAATGGACCCTCAAATTTCATTGAAGAATTTGCTATTTTCAGGTATTTGACATATATATTTTTGGATGATTGAGATAATTTCATCCAAAAATAGGAAGGCAATTGATATGACACTTAAAATACTACTAGTCGAAGCACGAATCTTGATGCTAAAAGCAAGCTAACCGAAGTTGAAGTTGGTCGAGATCAAGCACATAAAATATCTTTGAAAACTTTGGGATGTCAGTTAAATCCCTAATAGCTCTCAAATATGGAGTGTTTATAGTCAAATCAAGCGTCTTGACGAGCCAGATCTAACAAGCCTAAGATTTCATAATTCTGACTTCATTTGAGCATTCAAATACACAAAATACATCATATGATCAGGGAATCATCATGAGCGTCCAGATGGAGAGTGGTTGGATTTTGCGTGTATTTCTGAGACACCACTCCATCGATAAATAGCCTCGTTCCTCATATGAGGGGAGCAAGAGAGGAGGAGAGCCTTAAAGCGAAGATCCTAAACCTGTCGTGCCATCGCCCGTTATTGCGTGATCCTGTGGTCGTCGACCTCGCGGTCTCCGTCGTGGCGACCTTCATTCGTCGGTCGCTATTTCCGTTGTTGCCATCGCATCACTTTGCAATTGTTACCTGAGCGTGACTACATAGTGTTGTTCCTTTCTCATATACAATTCTGTAATCCCGTTATCGGGAAGATTTTGTACTCTGAAATATATACATAGTGGAAGATTTTTACTGGGCTAGGTCCCGTAGTTTTCCCCTCTTTTCGAGATTTTCCATAAAATTAGTTTCTTGTTGCTCTTTTCATCTGTGTGTGTCTTTGGATTTTTATAATATCAGAATAGCGGTTTTCTAGCACAATTATTATTATTATTATTATTATTGTTTAGTTATATATAATTTTGTGAACAACAGACAATGAAGATAAAGGAATAGCAAAATTAATGAATAATAAGTTGTTGTAATAGAATTGTTAGTTAAAATGTTTTAAATACCTTTAAATATGAAAAGAAGTTGTATGAAGAAGAGAGAAGTGATTGTTTGAAACCTTAAGGGTTTAATACATTTTGCAAAAATTTCAAACACTAAATCTCTATTGAATGAACTTTCAATCAACCCTATAAGAAATTCTCCTGTATGACAACTATATGCACTCATAGCTTCTCGATATAATTTTCATAGTAATTTATCCCAAGCAGATGTCCAAATATGCATGTAGTTGTGGTAAGCTTCATTCGATAGTACTTATTGCTCTAATGAATGACTTATCCAACTTTTAATTGTTTTACGTAGTCGGTGGGCGCCTATTTTTAATAAATTGCTAGAAATTCCTCTCTCATATTTGTAGAATACAAAACAAATGTTTCAAAACTCATCAGCGTTGAAGTTTGTTTTACAATGTATTGACTTCATGTTTCAATGTATTTAATTTAATCTATAGTAACCTAAATAGATGTAGAAATAATAAGTAAATTTAACGCTTTAATCGATTCACTTATATATATCTTCAATTTAGCAAAAGTTCTGGTGAATTCTTTTCAAAAGGTTCAAGTTAAACACTTAAATAAACTAGGTCATAAAGTATTTGAATAAACAAGTAATCTCAAATATTTTTCTTAATCAAAACATCAACCTGAATTTTCTAATATTTTCTCAAAAAATTGTGTGCTATATGGTAAATCACTAAATATTTTTTTAATACAAAAAGATTATCTAAGATCATTATATTGAATAGCTACAAAACACTCAAGTAAACCACAACTACCACTGCGTGTTATTTCATTCTATGATGGAGCGAAATAACATAAGATCTTGGTGTTTACCTAATTGGTGCTTACATAGGATGGTCTTTAAGGTGGTGCTCCTCATTAGGTACCTCCTTTGCATGCTCATGTGGTGTCATGCTAACCATAAGAGTAGATTGTGAAATTACATTTTCTTCATCATGAGGCATCAATAAAGGCATCTAATATGTCCCTAGGATATATGAAACTCCTCACATCCTAATGGGAGACATTAAAGATGCTTCATAAGATGGGATTATACACGACACTTAAGAATACACATGAGATGGTCCAGCCTTAATGCTATTCCATTCTGAACCTAATACTAACTATTGATGACCTAAAAGACCTACTCCATATGCTATATTCCCTAATATTGTGACAGCCCCATCTTAAGAAATGCAAATGCAACTATTATGCTCGAAATTGGATGTCTAGAGCTACAAGGATTATCTGAAGTAGAACTCAAGTGACTTTGATGCTTAGAGGAATTCTTTAATGATCTCCTCTTATGAAGCATAAGCTCAATATCCTGGTCTCTCAATTCTAGTTGTTTAAGTTCATCCAAGTTAATATGCATTGATTCCACCCTCAATGCTACTCCATTCTGAACCTAATGCTAACCACTGATGACTTGAAGAGCCTACTCTAAATGCTTTGTTCTCTTATTTTGTTGACAATCTCTGATTAGGAAACACAAATGCAACTAGTATGCTTGAAATTAGATGTCTTGATCTATGCGACGTACTTGAAGTAGATCTCCTACAACTTTGATAGCTAGATGAATTCTTTGATGATCTTCTCTTATGAAACATAAGCTCTATTTCTTGGTCTCTATTCTAGTTGTTCAAGTGCATCTAAGTTAATATGCATTGATTGCTCCACTCAATTTGAGAGTTCTGCTATCTCTCCACGAACCAATTACATTAAGCTTCCATTCTATCCCTAATTGCCAATAAAAGGTTGTACGATTTTTGATATTATAACATAGTAGTCACCTTATATTCAATGAAAAAAATTATTGATATTATAATGTAGTAGTTGTAATGATTACCAGTTAAAATTCTAAAGCACATACCATAATTTTTTCATAAGGAGATCAAGGGTATTACGTGTAAGATTCCCTCCAATTATTCCACTAAAAGAATATTATCATGATGATATTGTATCCAGTCAACATTTGTTCTTTCTCGGCTATTAACTAAAGTAAATGTACTTGCAATAAGTAGGATGTTAATTGATTGAGCACCCTCGAATTAGTGCCTAACTCAAACGGGGAGATGCTACTCAATACACTTCCAACTAATGAGTAGAACATGTGTTATTTATATTTCAAAACCATCTAAACAAATGAATGGGTGGAAGCCATACTATTAAATCTAAAGAGTACAGTTTCCAAATGGTTAATGGTTTAAGAAATTAATAATATCAAATAGATTTTAATTTTGATAACAATAAAGAAATCTTAAAAACCTAATTAAAGTATGAATCTAGCTCTAACAGAGTACATCGATCTCATTCTTAGATACAACCACATTTTTAATGGGCATCTCACCCACTCTTTTCTCATTCTATGATAAAAAAAATGTAATATTAACTTAAGCAATCAACAATTGAGAGTATATATAAAATTTAGATATTATACTTATAGCCAAGTCACTTTCCAACTATATCTCTTAGAAATAAAATATGGAGTGTTGGTCTACCACCATGTAATATCTCTTAAAATCACACTTGAAGCAGATAGATGCACTTGACTATAATTATATGTGTAGGCTTTGTAGATAGGTTTAATTCCTTGTACAAATGTAAAATAGACCCACCAAGAGAATACTCTACAAAACTCTCCAAATCCTCAAGCAAAGATAAATTTTGTAAAAGAAGATGCAATCCTGAAGAATAAAATAACTTAGAATATATAGAATGTATGTGCGAACATGTCCAATGAAAATTGCAGACAATAAGGTATCATAAGAATCGTGTTGAAACATCCATTGAGGAAATCTTAATGGTATAATTGAGTGAGCATGTTATTGTCACATGCGAACGCTTGTTACAACATTTTTTCATTTGGTTTTGATACATCACTTCTTCCTCAGGATGGATTTCTAGTAACTCATCATAACAATCAAGCTAACTTTGTCATCTCCTTCTAGGACCAACAACAAGCGAGATGACTAAAGAATGCCTATCTATTTTAATACTATGGATGATCTATACATCTTGAAGAGTGATTGATATCTCACCTAAAGACAGATGAAAAGTGTTTGTCTGAGGGCACCAACACTCCACTTATGTTGTTATAAGATGATGATCAAGTACTATAAATTATATGTAACTGATTTTCTTATGGGCTGCTAGTTCTAATGCTTGTATGAGATGTGAATAGTTAACATGCCAACCCCTACCCATTCAAAGATAGCTAGTAGCTTCTAAAATAACACCTTAAAAAAGAGCAGCTTGGTTTAAAACTTATGCATAAAAAAATCAATAATAGTAAAAAAAAATTGTCATTCTAAGAATTACCTGATCTATGTGTGCTGCACTATGCGATCCACGTAATAATGAAATGTCAGGCTGCATTTCCTCGAGCTTGTTTATGAGGTGCCTTCATCGTTCATTGCATGTTGTTATTCCCTATGTTGGTCTTCTCTTGCTACTCCTTGGCTATATCTGAATGAATATTATCGTGATATTGTCAAAAAAAAAAAATCATAATTTCTCATATAATTTTTTTTTAATTCAGACAGAGATGAGAGGAAATGCCATATAGATGAGCACGAGTGAAAGTTTAAAATATAGATGTAAAAAATTAAAGCGAATATTAAGCTAAAGGAACTTCTAATAACGAGGGGAAAATAAAGTCCGCTTATGGCACAAACTCTCCTTAGGCAATTTACACCCTTCTGATAAAATTTGTTTTAACTTCAAAACACAAAGTACTATCCACAAAAATTTTATAGTTGCTTTAAAGCATCGATCATAATGATTTTAATCTTTTGAATGAGACAAATGTGAAAGTGTTATAACATTGCAAAAGAAGTGGATTTAAATAAGTTTAGGGTGTTTGAACATGGTGTTTGACTAACTAGTACTATCAATGGTGAACATGATGGAGTGTACCTTTTATTATGCAGATTGTGCTAGCACATTGTATTATAATGGTCAACAATTTTATAGAATCTGCAAAGCTCATTATTTCTACTTTTATTCTCGACCATGGTATTTCTAAATATACTTGTGCATAGCAAGCCAACTTGCCATCTAAAAGCGAGTGCAACAAGAGATAGCATTCTACATGTAGCATCATATGATGGCCAAAACTGGTTTCAGGAATGATATGAAATAAATCTTCATATGTTTGCTTATAGTTCTCAAGTATATATACTTTTGATACAAAATATGTATGGTTTAGATATTTAATGTTGAGTGTTGCAATTGCATGGGCATAAGACATATGATATAACTATGGCCTATCAAAAGTACACAAGCAAAATTCTATAGAACTGTTGACCTCACTTTTAGAGTGAGTAGTCAATCTTCCCATCTTAGATCTAGGAGTCTTCTAATACTAAGATCTCCTTAGTCATAAGACACTTCTAGTGACTAAGTGAACACTTTGTCTAGACCTAGGGAGACCCACCTATCCTATAGTCTAACCAAACTCATGCCTATTTCCTTAGTCAAAATTTGACCTCAAATCTAACCAATATCAATTGAATCCTAATTCAAATCCAAACTCCAAGCTAAAATCAAATCCAAAATAACCCAAACCTATGATTCAATCCTATGGACTTAGCTAAAATTCTTTCAATTGAAACCTAACTCAATTGATTTTCTCATAAATCAATCAATCTTTCAATCATCATTCCGCACTCTACCAAAACTACAATCAAAACCAATCAAGCCAAAATCAATTCAACTCAACCTAACCTAACCCATTTGACCTAAAGGCTAAAAGGGCCAAAATTTAATTATACCCAAACAAATTGAAATCAAAGCTATCAACCAAATCCAAATCAATTATCAAACTCAATTCAACTCAAATCAAACCCAATCCAAATTAATTAGTCTGATTGCTCCACTTGACCCAAAGCAACCAACTTGACCAAATTGAACCAAACTTCAAGCCAACCTAAATTGGATTGGATCAACCCTTCAAATATTATCCATGATGATTGTTGATCATCTTGGATAGTCTGATTACAATCAATTCAATCAAATCAATCCAATTGACCCACTTACGTTCACTTGACCCAAAGTGACTTAAAGGATCCATTTGAGCCAATCTTCAATTCAACCCAAATTGGATTGAACCAAACCATCCAAAACCTCCTATAATGATTGTTGATCATTCTTGATTGATCAATTACAATCAATTGAGTCAAACCAAGTCAATTTGGTCATTTGATCAAGTTAATCCCTTTAGCCTACATGAGCCAAATGAACCAAATCCCATCCTACATCAAATTGATTGAAACCAATGATTCATACCAACTTCAAATTGATCCTTGAACATGACTTGATCTTCAATTGAGCCAAATCAAACCCAATTGGGCCTTTGACCCAAGTTGACCCAATTTGACCTAAAGGGCCAAATTAGGTTGATTGCAACCAATGACTTAAATTCATTTCAAATTGATTATTGAACTTGATCAAAGCATTGATTGAACCCAATTGACCCATTTAGCCTAAATTGACCTAAATGATCAATTTGGCCTAAATCATCCATAAATCTAAATTGATTGAAAGAAAAGCCTACATTCATTTTGAAATGATCAATTGAACCCAAATCAATAGCTAACCCAAGCCAATTTGGCCAATTTGACCAAATTGGTCAACTAAGTCCATTTGACCCATAAGAATCCAAATGAGTCAAAATCAAATCCAAGCCAAATTAAGCTAAACCAATTGAACCAAAATATTTTAAATGCTCATTTGAACTTAACTTAAGCCTTGATTTGACCCAATTTGACCAATTGGTCAACTTGATCCAACCTAGCCTAATTTGATGTACATGGGTCAAATTGAGCCAAACCCATTGGAACTTGGCATAACCCATCCTTAGTCAGCCCAAGTCCAACCCAACCCAAATTGAACTTGAATTAACCCATTACTAATGGGTAAAGCCTCCCACATGAGACAAAACCCATATTTAGTTGGTCAAACCCACTCTCCTCCCTTTGGTAGCCACCTTGAGCTCCAAATGGACATAAGGACCACTGGCTCATTTGACCCAAAGCTGTTTGGGTCAGCCATGAGCCAAGTGGAGGTGAGCTAACTCGAACCTCCTGTTGACCTCACTTTTGGAGTGAGGATTCAATCTCCTCTTCTTAGACCTAGGAGTCTTCTAGACACTAAAACTTTCTTAGTCGTAAGACACTTCTAGTGTTAGGTGAACACTTAACCTAAGGCTAAAGATTTAGAAGGGTTAACCATAGGATTAGGCTATGCCCTAGGACTTGGGAGGCCCATTTACTCTATAGCCTAAACCCAACCTATGTTCACCTTCTTAAGCTATAACCAAACCTCAAATTCAATTCAAATAGCAAATTTAAATCCAAATTCAAATTTAAATCAAATGATTATAATCTATAACCAATTCCAAACCAAATCAAATCAAATCAACCCTTCATAAGCCCTATGATTTTATTCCATGGACTTAGTCAAAACCATTTTAAATCAATCCAAACTCAATTGGTTTTCTCATAGATCAATTATTTCCTCAATTTTCTTCCAAATATAAATCAAATCCACATTTAAATAACCTTGATCAAAGCTAAATCAAACCTAATCCAAATTTAAGCCATGTGACCTACCTTCATGTGCTTAGCCAAATTTGCCTTCAAATCAAAGCCAACTCAAATGATTTTCTTATAAATCAGTCATATCTTCAATCATTTTCACAAATATAAATGAAATATACATTCAAATTATCAGAACTAAATCATACTAAATCAAACTCTTCTCTAAGCCCTATGACTTACTTTCATGAGCTTAGCCAAATTTACCTTCAAATCACTTCAAACTCAATTGATTTTCTCATAAATCAATCACATCTTCAATAATATTCATAAATATAAATGAAATATACCTTTAAATCATCAAAATTTAAATCAAACTAAATCAAATCCTTCCTAAGCCCTTTGGGCCAATTTCATAGACTTAGCAAAATCTCATCCAAATCAAGCCAAAGTCAATTGATTTTCTCATGAATCAATCATAGCTTCAATCATATTCAAAATATAAATGAAATCCATAATCAACAAACTAAATCAAAATCAACCCAAGTCAAACCCAACTTAGCCATCTTGACTTGAAATATCCAAATGAATCAAAACTCATCCAACCCCAAATTAATTGCAATTAAATTTATATATCAATCCCAAATCTATATATAAACTCAACTAAACCCAAAATCAAGTCAACTAAACCCACTTAGGTTCACTTAATCCAAATGTGACCTAAAGGACCCATTTGAGCTAAACTTCAATTCAACCCAAATTGGATTGAACCAAGTTTTCTAAACCTCCTGTCATGATTGTTGATCCCCCTGGGTTGATCAATTATCATAAATTAGGTCAAACCAAGTCAACTCTCTTAACCCGCATGAACCCAAACTAGCCAAATTATAATTTAAGCCAAATCCCTTGAAACCAATGATTCATACCAACTCAAAATCAATATTTGAACATGACTTGACCTTCAATTGAGCCAAACTAAACCCAATTGGCCCTCTTGACCTAAGTAGACCCAAATTGACCTGAAAGACTAAATTGGGTCAAATCAAAATATAAACCAAATTGATTGCAACCAATGACTCAAGTTCATTTCAAATTGTTGAACTTGACCAAAGCACCAATTGAACCCAATTGGACCAATTGAACTCAATTGACCTATTTAGCCCAAATTGACCTAAGGGGTCAATCTAGTCTAAGCCTTAACTAAATCAAAATTAATTCAAATCGAAGCCTACAATCATCTTTGATTGGTCAACCAAACCCAATCCAACACCTAACCCAAGTAAATTTGGCTAATTTGGTCAAATTGGTTAACTTGACCCATTTGACCCAAATGAAATCAAATGAGACAAAATCCAATGTAAGCCAAACTAAATCAAACTAGTGACACCAACACATCTTAAATGATCATATGAACTTGACCCAACTCTTGGTTTAACCCAATTTTACCAATAGGTCAAGTTGACATAACCCAATCTGATCCATTTGAGCTAAATTGAGCTAAACTTAATCAAATCAACTCCAAATCACTTGATATTTAGGTGACCCAATTTTGACTCATTTCAAACCTGCCCAAATTAAATCCAATGCCAAATGACCATCTACTTTTGGCTTAAGGGTATCACATGAAATAAATCACCCATGTAAGTGGCCATTTCCATTCCTTGGTCACTTTATGTTCTCCTAATAATCCACCTAGGCACTTAGGACACTACTCAACTTATCCCAATAGGTGGTTGGGTTGGCCATGATCCATGGGGAGGTGAACTCACCTCACCTCCCCTATTGGCACATTTGAAACCCAAGGACAACCACTATCCCACCTTGGCAATCACTCCCTTACCTTTGGCCACTCAAATTGAGCCACCTAGGATGATTCTCTGGGAGGCCCTGTGATGATTCTCTAGAATTAGGATTAGTGCTATGGGGGATTAGGATGAGCAATGGCTAGAAGGCTTTATCTTGAGAGGCCTTGTGATGCCTTTGGAGCACAACCAAATCAAAGGAGGAAGACAAAGTGGACAAGAAGATATGAAGAATGAAGACCCCCATAGCATGCATTCATTTTAAATTATAATTATTTTTTAATATTTTGGGTTGTATAAGGGTAGAGCTTGGCTACCCATCATTTCATTTTAGGTTGTATGGCGGTACTCGATGCATCAGCCTCTTAATATTTTGTGCTAGTTATGAAATTGATTGATGATTTGTTTAAATTATGCATTAAAATGACATATTTTTTTTATAGTTTCTTATGATTGATGATTTAATGTGTGGTCTGGATGCGTTAGGCTCTTAAGTTAAAAATAAAATTTTCACCCAACTAATCACTCATAATTAAATTCTAAAAAACTCATACCCTCACCAGAAAGCTTAGTCTATAATCAAGATAATTAAAAGATTTAGCAACCCCTTAGCTGTATGATTATATGTTTCACATCATGCATGCATCTTGAATCACTCTTACAAAATGAGGGCCTCCGTCCTTACACGCAAAGTGATCGCTTGACTTATGAGAGCAACCCTTACTGACAGAGCTTCACCCTCTTTCTCTTTTAATTTGTCTAATAATCTACTTCATCATGCATTTAGGCATATAAAATCCCAAAGCCCTTTTCTAAATGATGTATCAAAAAATGAAATAAAATTTGAAAATATTTTATATTTGTAGATTAAGTCATATGCTCATACCACTCATGCTCTAGCCTCTTATGGAAAGGGTTTAAGACTTAGTTTCTTTCTAATTAAATAACAACCCTAGCTATCTTGCAATTCATAAGACCAGACTACATGATTTTAAAAATCATAAGAGGAGTTAGCTGGCAGCCACTCCGGGAGGTTATAAGTCCAAAAGTCGGACTATTTATTCTCTCTTATGGAGGTAAACCCTTATGTCCACCTGTTGCTTAAATTTAGGTCGTGCTTTAGCTCATACTAAAGTCCTAGATTTAGGATCCGAGGTAGTTGTTTCCCTCATGCTATAAGCATAAATCCTCACCTCTTAGGCATCTCCACAACCTTGTGTTGATAGATTATAAGCTCTAATCTAATAAAAATTCAACTCAAATAAATAAATCTATTCACTTTCAAATATATAAAGCTCAATTATATGATAGATTGGAATGCTCATTAGGCTTCCTAATATCATGGGCATTCCCTACTTCCTCCCTTTTGGATTCTAAATTAAGTCTTCTCCTTGAACTTTCTTAATTGATTTTCTAAATATAACCAATCTTTCGATAGTCTAACCTTGAAATCTTTGGAGATGATAATTGTATACTTTAATCGAGAGTATTCTTAGGAAATTTTATTTCTTATGATATAATTAACTATGGAGGCTTGCTTTCATAAGAAACTTAAGAACCCGATTTAATATAAACCCTGCTTTATTCATCCATATAAAGTAGAGGAAAATTCTCTGGTATATTCGAAGACCCATCATACTTTAGAAGTTCTTATTAGGTGTCTAGGTCTATTAAAGGGTGATGCCTCTATCTTTTGAGATAGTACATCAAACCTCAACATCATACCCGATCACCTCAATAAGTACCCCCTAAGATTTGCATGGTATCCCCCCATGCATCTGAAAATATATACCACACCTCCCCATTGGAACACTTGGCAACCCAAGGACAACCACCTCAGCCAAGGACGGCCACCTCCCTTCCTTGGCCACTCAAACCAAGCCACCTCAACTTCCTCTTGCCACCCATGACTACCAGCAAATGGCAGAGGAAATCTCCACTATTGGATTGGAGGAGGGGAGGGGTATACTCCCCTCATTCTTATTTGAATCCACACATTGAGCCATTAGAGAGCTTTATCACCTAGAGACAAACTCCCCCAAGTGTTTCTTGAGGTTCTAAGGCCTCCCCATCATTGGTGATGATGAAATAAGCATACCCAAAATAGATAAGGCTAACTCTGTCTAACTCCACCGAACCTCAACCAATTTCAAATTAACTCCACCCACATGTTCACTAAGCTTGCGAGGTGAAACAAATCTTCTCCCGAGAGATCCGAGCATCGAAGACCACTCAAAGCCTAACTCTAGTGAGTTTTCTGGTGATGGTTAGTCCTAGAGCTGCCAATGAGGAGTCAAGGCACCATCTTCTCAGTAGGGATTCATCTTTTCAAGATGAAGCTACCTTAGTTGGTTGGCCGCCGGTCTTGAGCTCTGGTGAGGTAAATTTTAGAAAATTGATATTTTCTCAAATTTTTTTAGGCCTTATGAAAGAAATTATGATTTCATGCAAATCCTACCATTAGATCCTATTAGATCCACTTTGTGAACATTTTGGGATCGATTCCGACATCTCACGAGCTCCGGCGAGCTTAGATCGAGCGGAGGAAGGTGAACGGTGTCTGTCTTCCATCACTCGGTGGATGATGGATCATCCATCCATTCTCGCATGATTAGAATGGATGGTAGTGATTATTTGCTAGATAATTCAATTTTTAATCTTATAAGTACTACGGGTTTGTCCCCATCGATCTTACATCGAGCTACGGGGCTGAAAGCGCGCCTGCCGCCGCCGTGTCAGCCCTATATTAGATAAGTTTAAATGGCCAATCCTATGGTGTCATGTGAAAGTGCTGCCACATTAGCGATTCACATGGTGGCGATAAGATTAGGGTATAGTTAGGCTTAATAATCCATTTTAATGGCTAAAACTTTATAACTTCATTATTAATTGTAGAAAAATCTAGAAAAATATAAGTAAATACTCATTGGAAAGGTAAAAAAGAGAAGATTTTATTAAAACTATGTCCATTTGAATTTGAATAGTAATTAAGGCTTAATTAGAGTTTGAATGTTTACTTAATTAGCTTTATTAAGCTCTAATTACTTGAGCAATTAATCCCAAACTTAGTGTGTTGATTTAGTGGGATAACCTTTGCCTCCTATGATTTTCTTGAAATTTATTGCCTAGGTAATTAAGAAAATTGGTAATTCAAACCTAATTACCCCTTTAATCAATCTAATGATTAATTAAAACTCTAAATAGCAACAAGTGCTTAATTTGGCTTTATTAATCACTGATTAACAATGAAGTGATGAGGAAGAGTGATTAGGACCTCTTTCCTAATTACTTTTCTAAGTTCATTTCATTAAAGAGAGTTAATTAATGTGAGATTTAATTAAGGGGTTAATTAATTAATTAAATGATCAAATCAAATCAAATTAAAGTGCTAGTCACATAAGAATCAATAATCAAGCTAAGGGTTCCTCTTTATGTGTTTAATAACATAAAGATCCTTAAGGAAATTATGATTAACCCATAAGTGTGGAAAATTATAAAAATACTTAATTAGATTCTTTAACTTAATTAATCTTTAATCATGAGCCAATTGCATTAGGTTTTTTAAGAGCATTGTAATTTTATTTTCATTCATTTTCATCATCATTTGTGACTCATGATCAAATGGTTGATCAAATTAAAGAAGCATAGGAAAGGGTAATTAAGTGATTTGATTAATGATCCAACTTATTAATTCATAAAACTCATCTAATTATCTCTCCTTAAACCAATTATGATTACCAACTTGGAAATGATATTAAAGCATCAAATGATAATTTCTCTTCTTTAAGTTCAACCCAAATCTAAAAATTAAATTAATAAGAAGCTTTGGTTTTCTTTAAATGGTTTTATTTAATGTGATTGTCCTTAGGAATTAGTGTAGTTGAATAAATCATGTGTTTATGTTTGGCTATTTCTTTCCAATCACTTTAATTGTTGTATGTCATGTGAGCTCATGCATTAATCTTTTCAAATCTAAATGAATCAAATGAAATTTATTTATGTAAGCTTGCATTTGTTGGCATAAATTCAATTATATGTGTGACTATTATTACTAATAAATCCAAATTTATTTTTTAAAGTTTATAAATTGATAATAATGTTTAGAATGATAATAGTTATGAATTCATATAAGACTTGCATGTGCTTATAACTTAGTTATGTGAATGTAAAGCTCTCTTTCTTAGATTTATATATAAATTTATATATGTTTGAATAATAATAAGTATATAGTCTGGACATCCTAAGAATACAAGGCTTTAAGTAGCCCCAAGGAAGTCATTTGATTATCTCACTTCTCTAGTTAATAAAGGCATGTACTTATTTAATTTCATTTCTATGTATTTTAGTATTAGAATTTGGATAGAGCTTTAACTCATATGCATAAATAATTCAATTAAATAAAATATAATATTTGCATAATTTTCAATCATCTAATTATGTATATATTTATATGTATTTAAAATAGTAAGTATATAGTCTGGACATCCCGAGAATATGAGGCTTTAAGTAGCCCCAAAGAGATCATTTGATTATCTCACTTCCTTGGTTAACAACAACTCGTACTTACTCATATCTTTTATACATGTGTATGTGTATATGATTAATGAATATAAATTCTCTTTTCTATTAAAAATACATGCATTCATGATTACTCAATTCACCAAAATGTATAACATGTGAATGTAAAGATTTCTTCCTATGTTCATGTATATAAATCTACATATCTTTGAATGATAATAAGTATATAGTCTAGACATCCTAGGAATACGAGGCTTTAAGTAGCCCCAAGGAGATAATTTGATTATCTCACTTCCCTGGTTAACAACGGCACATACTTATTTAATTTCATTCCTATGTATTTTTGTATTAGAATTTAGATAGAGCTTTAATTTACCCATATAAACAATTCAATTAAAGAAAATATAATCTCTTGCATAATTTTCATCTTTATAATTGTATATATATTTATATGTATCTAAGATAATAAGTATATAGTCTGGACATCCTAGAAATACGAGGCTTTAAGTAACTCCAAAGAGGTCATTTGATTATCTCACTTTTAGTTAATATTACACGTATTTGCTCACATCTTTTATACATATGTATGTGTATTTAATTAGATAATGAAAATCTCCTTTTTTTCATTAAATATATATGCATTCACGATCATTTAAGTGTGCTTACATCTATGTTTAGTAACTCACACTAAGAATTCACTAAATTAAACAACATTATAAAAAATCATCCATATTCTCTTACCCCAGGCAAGTATAACCATAAACAATGTACTTTTTTATATCGAGCAAGTACAACCCCAAATAAAAAACCATCCATATTCTCTTACACCAGGAAAGTATAACCATAAATAATGTACTTTTCTATATCGAGCAAGTACAACCCCAAATAATATATTTTTTACACCGAGAAAATACAATCCCAAATATTGTACTTTTCTACACAAACAAGTACAACCTCAATAACTTTAAAAATGCAAGAAAAGGAAAATTACAAAAATGAAAAATCTTCTTCAATTTTAAAACAATTTGCTCAAAATCCCAACTATGCAAGAATATGATAAATAAAAGTGAGTTAAAAAATTTTGTTCTTTTCTTATTTCAAATATGCAATGCTATGAATTTAAATAGCTTGATGCAAAAGGTACTTAAAACTAATCCAACCTTTGAAAATACTTGCACAAAGTGAAATACAAAAGTCTTGAAGATTAAATCGCTTAATCAAATCAATTTGAATGCCTTTAAAGGTAGCCTTGAAATACAAAATAATAAAATCATGATGATAAGTGACATTCAAAAATACTTGAGAAATATGATTGAAAATTAAAATAAACTTGAAAAATTAAGATAAAATCAAATCCAAGTAAAGATCAAAATAAGTTCAACTAACTTGACTTTAAATTTAAATTATTTTGTTGAAATTCAAATTGAAGATAACAACAAAAGTTTTTTAGTTCATATGTTGAATTGTGTATTTTAAATTTTTTTTTAAAATTTTTAATCTTTGTAAAGAAGCTATTGAAAAAGAAACTTGAATATAGATTATATCACAGAAACAACAACAAAATGAATCAAAATAAATAAATAAATAAATAAATAAATGTGGAAAAATTAAAAGATAGAAGGCACAAAGAATTTTGTGTGGTTTGGTCGAACCCAAGTGAAACTCAAAAGCCTTGAATTGGAATATTTGAAAAATCAAAGTGACAGAATATGTAATATTCAACCTTTAAAATTCAAGATAGTTAATATGAAGGAATAAACCATGATAATATGTATGATTTAAAACACTTAAAAGAGAAATGCAAAAGAATTACAATAATTTATAACAGTCAAATTAAATTCTTTTTCACTCATCCTAAAAGGTTAAAAATAATAAGCACATTAAACATGAAAGTTTGAAAATTTTTACTTAAGCCTCTTGAAGAAAGAATGAAAAAATTTTACTCTTATAAACTAAATAGAGTGCTTGAAGAAGATGTGAAATTGAACGCTTGAAGTGAATGCAAAAGAGGAGAGGAAGTAGTCTTGAACACTTAAGCTAAAGAACTTCTTGAAATAATTTTACAAAGGGTTGGCTAAGAAGAAATTTTATAAGAGAGATTTAAGTAAAAAAAAAAAGAAACTCATTAAATAGAAAATAATCTAGCTAAGGGTCAGCCAAAGTAAGAAGAAACAAGTGGAAAAAAATAAAGAGGAAAGACAAATATTGAAGGGATTAAATTAAATCCAAAATTCAAATAAATAAGCTTGAATTTGAATTTAATCAATTCAAGTAAGTGTGGGACATTTAAGGATGGAGGGAAGAGGTTTGCATAAGGAATAAGTTTCTATAAATTAAAATAAAATAAATTGAATATCCAATAATATATAGGATGACCACACCTTTCTTAGAATATATTAATCAATATTTAATGCAAATTAATTAATTACAAATCAAGGGAGTTTAATTAAGAAATTTTATAAATTTTAACTCAATTTAAGTTTAACTAAAAATAGATTACGAGGGTAGCCAAGTATTTTCAAAAGTATATATAAAAAATTGAAAAGTGCCCTAAATTCAAAGCCATATGATCAAAATTTAAATTAAATTAAATTAGTTCAAATAATAATAAATTAAATTAATTATGATAATAGGGGCTCGCCTAAATATGCCTAAAATAAATTTGGAAATAATTTATGGCATGACTTAACATTCAACAATCAAAATAAATTGAATTCCAAAAATTCTCAAATAAAGAAATATTGATGAATTAAATCAAATATATCATGACACTATAGGAAAATAATAGATTTTTGATGACATTTCAGGTTGACTTTTCTGTTGGGAATGACCGGCTGATTTGCTCAGCTAAAAATATTTTCGACAAAATTACTGACTACGGAGAACGTCGTGCTCAAATTACTTAAACTAAATTGATTTTCAGGTAGAATAATTCATCATAGCGGTTTCTAGTGAAAATTTCACCAAAAATCTTTAATAATAGGATGACGAAACCCGCCGCCCACCCGACCCCATTTCCTCCTTATTTCTCTCTCTTTAACTAATGACGGGATAGGACCTAAGGCTCAATAATTTGCATTCAAAATGTATCTATTTTCTTTGATTTCTCTATAGAATTGAAGGTAAACCTTGATCTCTTCTTCAATCACTATTTTTCATGATTTCATCTATTGGTTTGTCAGAAATATAAATTTGAAGTTATGAGAGATTTTTGTTATTTTTTGGTTAAATCTTTTCCAAATTTATTTGAATTTGATTAAATCTTAATTTGAAATGTCTATTTATTTGTAGATCTATGATTGCACATATTAGATTTTTGTATTGTTTTGTAAAATTTAGTTTAGGATTTTTCAGTTATGTATGTTTCAATTAATTTAATGTGTAAAATTATTAATTATAAGATTAACAAATTTTTTATTAATTTATATAAATTTTATAATGTGTGTTGGGTTTCAGTTTTGTAAAAAAAAAATGGTTTCATGATTATAGGCTAACATGGCTAACTTCCTAGAAGACGTAAAAAAATTTATAGCGAACGACTTAGACACTTAGGGTGTTACATGAAATTAGGTATTGAATAAAAAAATAAAAAAAAGGTATTGATTATGGAATTGGTTCATTACTACTTATATAAGTGAGATAGAATGTTAATTGAATTCTCACACTTTCAATTTACCTAGCTCATTGATATCTATAATGAGCGATCATGGATGTACAATAGATTACATATGGCAGAAATGATTAACTGATAAATTCTTGAGTAGTGTTGAACACTTTATACACGTGGCATATCAATTTCCTTCTTACATTTCTGAAGGAAAGTTTCGATGTCCATGTACGAGAGACAAGAATCTAGCTTTCTTAATGCTTGATGAAGTCATAGTAGACTTGTATCATAGAGATTTCTAACCAAATTATTTGTTATAGACTTCACATGGTGAATTCAAGCCACATGTTGATGTTGATGGTAGTGCCTCAATGAGTCATGCATGCCCTTCATGTGAATATGATTTTAGCTAAACTTATGAAGAACTAGTTTATGATGTTGCTAGAGAAGAGTACCATGTGGAGGAGGAGCCAACCAATAAAGAAGCTCAAAAGTTCTATGACTTTCTAAAGGCAGCACAATGACCATTATGGGAAGAGTGCATGAACCACACTGAGTTGTCTGTGGTTGCAAGAATGCTAAGTTTTGAAATTGAATTTAATGTGTCACTTTAATGCTTTAACTAATTTGTGTAGTTGTTGAAAGAGACAAACTCACAGAAAAACTTAGTTCCTGAAGACTTGTATAGATCAAAAAAGTTGGCGACAAAGCTAGCTCTGAGATTAGAAAAAATTGACTACTATGTTAATGATTATATGCGATATTATAAGGACAACACAAAATATTAAATGCAAATTTAATGGAGCACCTAAGTTTAAGCCACATAGTAGAAAATAACATAAACATAAGGATGTACCACACAAGCGTCTATTCTACTTGTCGTTGACTCTATGTTTATAAAGACTATACGCCATGTGTTCAACCAAGCACATGTGATGGAATCATAACAAAGCAAGTGCATCACATATCTTGAGCCATCCATCGAATGGAGAAGCGTGGAAGCATTTAATTTGTATTTATCCTTATTTTGGAGTTGAACCATGAAACACTCGACTTGGCCTTTGCATTAATGGTTTTACATTGTTTAGTCAGTCTATGTCAACCTATTCATATTGGATAGTGATAATTACTCCATATAATTTACCACTAATGATATGCATGATAACTCCTTATATGTTCTTAACTTTGATCATTCTTGGGCCCCCTAAAGTAAAGATTGATGTCTTCTTACAACCATAGATAGATGAGCTAAAAATTATATGGGATATTTGTGTACTAACATATCATATTACTACAAATAAAAACTTTTAGATGAAAATAGCACTAATGTGGACTATCAATTACTTTCTTGCATATAAAATGCTATCAGTGTGGAGCACTGCTAGGAAGTTGACTTGTACATACTTGTTGACCTCATTTTTGGAGTAAGGGTTCATCATTCCTATCTTAGACTTATGATTCTTCTAGCACTAGAACTACCCTAGTTATAGGACACTTCTAGTGGTTAGGTGAACACTAAACCTAAGCCTAGAGACTTAAGGATAGCATGCCCTATATTTAGGCTATGCCTTAGGATCTAAGGAAACCCACCTATCCTTTAGCCTAAACCCAAACCTATGCCTATCCCTTTTACCAAAGCAAATCTCAAACCAATTCAATTAAACCCAATTGAATCCCATTCCATATCTAAGCTCCAAGCCAAAATGATTCAAACCTAAACCCATCCTAATCTCATAACCCAGCCCCATGGAATTAACCAAAACTCCTTCAATCAAACCAAACCCAATTGGTTTTCATAAAAAACACTCCAACCCTTCAAATCATCATCTCAAAATCTCCCAAAACCTACAATCAAGTAAATTTGATCAAACCAATTCAATCAACCCAAGTTAGCCCATTTGGACCCAAAATATCTAAATGAGCCAAAATCTAATTAAATCCAAATCAATTGCAATCAAAGCCATCAATCAACCCTAAATCAATCTAAATCAATCCAAAACCAACTCAATTGACCCATTAGGTTCACTTAACCCAAAGTGACTTAAAGGACTCATTTGAGCCAAACTTCAATCCAACTTAAATTAGATTGAAACAACCTATCCAATCTCTCTCACAATGATTATTGATCATCCATGATTGATATATTGCAATCAATTTGGTTAAACCAAGCTAATTTGATCACTTGACCCAAGTTGACCTAATTAGCCTAGATGAATCAAATTGAACCAAACTTCATTCCAAGCTCAACTAATTGAAACCAATGATTCCTACTCACTCTAAATTGATCCTTGAATATGACTTCACCATCAATTGAGCCAAACTAAGTCTAATTGGCCATTTGACCCAAGTTGACCCAATTTGACCTAAAAGGCCAAATTGGGTCAAATCATAGTCCAATTAAAATTGACTGAAACTAATGGCTCAAATCCATCACTAATTGATTATTGAATATGATCAAACCCTTGGTTGAACCCAATTTGACTAAGTCAACCCAATTGACCCATTTAGCCCAAATAGACCTAAAGGGTCAAATTGTTCAAAATCATTATTGAATCCAAATTGATTGAAATCAACACCTACAATCATCAATAGAACCTAAACCAAAACCTAACCCAAGCCAATTTAGCCAATTTGACCAAATTGGTCAACTTAGCCCATTTGACCCATATGAACCCTTATGGGTCAAATTCAAATTCAAGCCAAATCAAGTCAAACCAATTGATCCAAAACACCCAAAATAGTCATTTGAACATGTCTCAACCTATGGTTTGACCCAATTTGACCAATTGGTCAACTCAACCCAACTTAGTCTAATTTGACCAACATGAGTCAAATTGAGCCAAACCCAACCAAACCAACTCCAAACCCACTCAAACTTAGAATGACCCATCCTTGGGTCACCATGGGTCAGTCCAAATCAAACCCAACCCAAACCAATCCTGAATTGACCCAATACCCATTGGGTAAAGCACTCCAAATGGGATAAAACCCACTTTTTGTGATCTTACCTACCCTTTTGCATTTGGAAGCCTTCCTTAGCTCAATTTCACCCTTTAGGTCATCCATGGTCAAGAGAGGTAATGTAACCCATCCCCTTTCATTGGCTCATCTAGGAGAAGGAGGACACTCCACCTTAGCCTTAGCAACTCACCTCATACCCTCACTCACTCAAATCGAGCTACCTCGACCAGTCCTAGATGTCCCCCACTGCCTACGTCTGCCGGATGTCTTCCAATTGCAGAACCAATCTGAGCTACCGAATTTGAGGGGGAGGAGAGTATACTCCTCCCCATCTCATTCCAATAGACAACCAAGCATTCTCAGAGCAAGAGTGAGTGGAGATGAGCTTTCTAAGCACTTGCCCGAGTTCCCCTGAGCTTCTCGTTACCGAAAACACCAAACCCGAATAGGACAGAGCCTCCACTCCATCCAATGCCACCTCAACTCCACCAAACTCAAATCAACTTTATCCACACCTTCACCAAGCTTCGTCGATTAAGAACAAATTGATTCTCTATCAATTTGAGCATCGGAGACCCTTCCAAGGCTAACTTCGACGAGGATTTCAGCGGTGTTTGGTCCACAAAGCCACCGACAAGGAGACAAGGCATAAGCTTCTCAGCAGGGCTTCATCTGTTCAAGATGAAGTTACCTCAGTCGATAGACCACTGGTCCTGAGCTATAATGAGGTAAATTTTGGCAAACCATAGAAAATCCAATTTTTGTTTGGCCTTTGTGAAGGAAATCTTGATTTTGTGCGATTCCAATCGCAGGATCCCTCTAGATCTTCTACCTAAATATTTTGGAGTCGATCTCGACATCTCACGAGCTTTGGTGAGCTCCAAACTAGTGGAGGATGGCAGACAGTGTCTGTCTTTCATCGCTCGGGGGATGAAGGATCATTCGCCATTCATTCTGCATGATTGGAACAGATGAAAATGATTTAATTTGATTTAATCCTATAAGAATCGTAGGATTAATCCCCACTATTCGATCTGAGATTGGATGGAAGGGATGAAAGCACATTTGCCTCCGCTGACTCAGCTGCTGCGTCAGATTGCCTAAGTGGCCAATCTCGTGGTGCCACGTGGAAAGCACTGCCACTTTAGCTCCCACATGGTGCCGATGGTTTAGAGATTAATTAGGGTTTAAAATATGTTTTAAATTAGCCAAAAATTTCTAAAATCATAACTAATTTTTTAAAAAATATAAAAATATAAATAAACCCATTTTTGAAAGGTTAAAAATATGGGAATTTAATAAAAATAATTCCATTAAATTTTGAACAGTGAGTAGAACCTAATTAGAGTTTGAAAATTTCCTTAATTTGCTTAATTAAGATTTAATTATTTAGGCAATTAATCCCAAACTTGGCATTTTGATTCCTTGGGATGTCCTCTGCCTTCCATATTTTTCTTGGGATTTATTGGCTAGGTAATTAGAGGAATTTAAAATCTTAAGCTTAGTCATCCTCTTTAATCAAATTAATCCTAATTAAAATTATTAAATATTTAAATTTCAATGATTAATAATAAATAGTTACTGTTAATAGTGAGATTGATTAGGGTAAACG
This sequence comes from Cymbidium sinense, assembly GCA_021442155.1. Classification (NCBI taxonomy): domain Eukaryota; kingdom Viridiplantae; phylum Streptophyta; class Magnoliopsida; order Asparagales; family Orchidaceae; genus Cymbidium; species Cymbidium sinense. Next base: position 189,477,689 of record CM038221.1, read on the forward strand.
ATTAGGGCCTCTTTCTCAGTCATTTGCCTAATTATCTCTCCATGGGGGGTTTAATTGACTTATGATTTAATTAAGAGATTAAAAGATAATGATAATTAAAAATTAAATCACTTAAAATTTTAAATTATGGGTTATTTAATTAATCATAAAGTATACTTATTTATGCTTAATCATTACATTAGGACATTTAGAATCATTTCAATTTTAATTTCTCATTTGCATATCATTTGAGGCTCATGAATAAGTGATTAACTAAATTAAAGAAGTATAGGAAAGTGTAATTAAATGGATTGCTTAATGAATCCAATTTAATTAATTCATAAAATTCATCTAATTACCTCTCCTTAAACACATTAAATCATCAATATGGGATGAGACAAAAATAACAAGTGTTTCCACTTCTTTAATTTCAATTCAAATCCAAAACCAAATTTAATAAAAAAAAGCTTTGCTATCTCTTATGTGGTTTTATTTAATGTGATTCTCCTTAGGAATTAATATAGTTGAATGGATTATGTGATTATGCTTAATTATTCCTTTTCAATCACCATAAATGATGTATGTCATGTGATATCATGTATTCATATTTTTAAAATCAAATCATCAAGTGAAATTTACTTATGTCAAGTTGCATGTGTTGGCTTAATTTTATTATATGTGTGGCTATTATCACTAACAAATTTCAAAATTATAAATTAATAATGAAAATTTAGAGTGACATTATCTATGAATATATATAGGATTTTCATGTACTTATTGCTTAAGCATGTTAAGGTGTTGCTTTCTTTCCTATATTCATGTATGTATTTTCATATGTTTGAATGATGATAAATATATAGTTTGGACATCCCGAAAATACGAGTCTTTAAGTAGCTCCAAGGAGGTCAATTGATTATCTCACTTCCATGGTTAACAAAGGCACGTACTTATTTAATTTCATGCCTATGTGTACTTGCACTAGAATTTAGATAGAGATTTACGTTACATATATAAATAATTCAATCAAAATATGATCTTTTGCAAGATTTTTCTTTCTATGGTTGTGTATACATTTATATGTATTTATGGGACATAGTAATACTTGAAGTAGCCCTATAGAGGCCATTTGATTACCTCACTTCTCTGGTTTAATAACAGTACACACTTGCTTAATCTTTAATACATGTATTTATATACTTAATTAAGGAATGAAATATCTCTTTTCTTTCAAAACATATCCATACATAATCATTTAAGTCTGCCAAAAATACATTGGATGTATATGTATGCTAGGGTTAAAACCATATGCATATCTTTGGTGATGAAAAGGAATTGTTCAACATTGTCTGTGTAATAACAATTCAATCACATTAGTCTTAAAATGCCTTTCATATTGAATAGGATTTTTTAAGATTAACCTAAACTTAGGACTAATAAAACATATAATAAATAATTCACTAAAAGAAATAAAATTATAATAACATGCTTTAGAAAACAACTTAAAGAAGGGATGAAAGAGGTTGAAGTCTGTTTCTTCTCTTTACAACACTTAGATGCTAAGTGAATGTCAAATGAAATAAACAAAACACCAATTAAAACTTACTAATCATCTAAAATAACTTAAAATGAAACCACCCATCATGCTAAATTAAACAATCTCAAACTCAAAAAATTATGACTCTAATGTCTAGGTAAGACATACCACATTAAGCTAAATACACACATTAGAATGCTAAATCACCGCTTCTAGCTTCAGGATAGGATGGTGTATGTAATGATGTGATGTTTTGTTTTATGATATGATGTTTTAGACTGGATGTTAGGAATATGGATCATATATTGGATGTTAGGCTGTTGTTAGCCTAATGTTATTTTCTATAGGGCATTATGCTAATGGGGCTACTAAAATAAATACAAATATTTTTATTTGTAGGTTGCTTAGCCCCTTAGCATAGTCCATGTTAGGAAAGGTGGGCTTGGTTACCCATTTGCAGAATGCTAAGTCTAAATTATGAAATATAATTATTTGGATTTGTATGTCTATTTAGCTAATGTCTATTTTGTAAGTGTAGTTAGATTTACTTTTCATAAAAATATAATTTTGTAATATGAATTTGGATTAGTGCTATGGAGATTAGGATGAGTAGTGGCGAGAAGACTTAGTCCTGAGGTGCCCTATGATGCCTTCGAGTAAATCAAATTAAAAGAAGAAAGAAGAATGAAGACCCCATAACATGTATTCAGATTCAATTATAAAATTTAATTATAAATCGTGTTGTATAAGGGTAGAGCTCGGCTACCCAATCTTTTCTCTTTTCTGGGATGTATATGGTACCCGACCACACTGACCTTTTATTCTTTTATAGAATCTATATATAAATGATTGTTGTTGTGTTTACATTGTGTAATAGAACAACATGATTTTTTTTATAATTTCTTAAAGATTGATGTTTGAATGTGTGGCCTGGATATGATAGGCTCTTAGGATAAAATTAATTTTACTACACTAATTAACAACTCATAAATAAATTTTAAAGCAACTCATAACCTCATTTCAAAGCCTAGGTTATAATCAAGATAATTAAAAGATTTAACAACTTCTTAGTTGAATGTTGAATGTCTAACGTCATGCATATCATCTTATGTCACTCCTGAAGAATGATGGCCTCCATTCTTGCACTTTAGGGACCACTTAACCTATGAGAGCACCCCCTTATGGTGGAGATTCACCCTCTTTCTCTTTTGATTAGGCCAACAACAAAATTTCATCATGCATTTAGGCATAAAGTATCCTAAAGCTTTTGTCCAAAATATTGTGTCAAAATAATATAAAATTTGAAAAGATTTTGCATTTCGATTAAGTCATATGCTCATGCCAAACATGATCTAGTCTCCTAGGGAGTGAGTTTAGGACTCTAGTTTCTTTCAAAATTAAATAAAAGCTTAGACCATCTTGTAATTACATAAGATTGGCCTACATAGATTTAAAGTGTCGGAGGTGTTAGCTAGTGGCCACTCTAGGCGGTTGTAAGTTCAGAAGAGTCAGACGGTTTACCCTCTCTTGTGGAGATAAACCATAATGTCCCTTTATGTTTAGATTTAGGTCGTAGTTTTAGCTTGTGCTAAAGATTCCTAGATTAGGATCTGAGGTTACTTGTTTCCTATGGGCTACGAGTATAAATCCTCACCTCTTAGGCATTTCCATAATCTTATGTTGATGGATTTTAAGCCCTAACATTCTAATAAAAATTTAGCTCAAACAAAATAAATCCTCTCCTATTCAAACATATAAGGCCTCACCATACGGTAAATTGGAGTGCTTATTAGGCTCCCTAGTATCATGAGCTCTCCCTACTTATCTTTCTTTGGAATCCAAAATAAGTCCTTCCAAATTGAACATTTCCACTTGATTTTTCAAAATAACCAATCCATTGATAGTCTTAACATTGAAATCTTTGGAGATATGATTGACTACTTTAATCAAGAGTATTCTTAGAAAATTTCCATTTTCTATGATGTAATTAACTATGGAACCTTGCTTCCATAGGGAGCTAAAGAACCAGACATTAAAAAAAACCCTGCTTTACATTTCCATGTAAAGTAGGGTAAGGATCTCTAGTACATACGAAGACCTATCATCCTTTAAAAGTCCTTATTAGATGATTAGGTTCATTATAGGATGATGTTTCCATCTTTCAAGATAGTACATCATACCTCAATGTCGTACCTGATCACTTCAATAAGGCCCCCCTAAGATCTACGTGGTGTCCACCCACGCATCCAAAATAAAAATACAATAGATTTTTTTGGCAAATCTGTTGGGGATGGATCCTCTCTCCATTTTTAGTAGTCAATTATTATCTCGAAGTATCGATAGTGGACTTATACTTTATATTAGGCCAAGGCTATCCTTCTTTCTGTTGGCACTTGGCTTATTTCATCCTTAAACAAAGATGGCCAACATTCTTTAGGTTTTAAGACCCCACTCCGAGTAGGTCTTAAAACCCCTATTGGGTCCCCAATAAGTAAAAGAAATATAAATCAATCAAGAAAAAATAATCAAACATAAATTAAGCAAAATTAAGAACCTCTTACCATTAGCTTGGTGAAGTAAGGTTTATCTAATATTCAACAAAATTTTAATGAAGTCCAAAGCAAAAATAAAGGAAAACCTTTTCCAAAATTCTAAACTTTTCAAAAAAAAAATTAACCAACCTCAGTTAACATAATCAAATTTGTTAAATGGAGATCCCATTCAAAATCAAAATCAATCAAATACTAATAATCACAAAAAAACAAAAGTCTCTTCCACCAAAAATTTTTAAAATGTCTCCACCAAATTACCAAAATTTCTTCAACAAATAATTAAACCCCATTTAGCATAATCAAATTTGTTAGATAAGGGTTCCAATTCAAAACCAAAATCAATCAAACAACAAAGCAAAGTCTCTTCTTCAAATTTCTCAAATCTCTCTAATATGCAATTGAACCCCATTTAGCATAATCGAATTTATTGAATGAGAGTTCTAACTAAAAATCAACATCAATCCAACCTGAACAATCCAAAGAAAAAATCTCTAAATCTCTCCAACATGCAATTGAACCCCATTTAGCATGATCAAATTTTTTGAATGAGGGTTACAATTCAAAAAAAAAAAAAAACAAAATAAATAATTCTAGTCAACAATAAAGAAAGGTCTAATCATGTTCTCTTTCCAACAATGCAGATGAGATACTGGCTCTATCCTCTCTCTCTCTCTCTCCTTTCTTCAATCAGTCTTTCTCCATGTCTTCTAACAAGCTGATTTTCTCATTTTCATATGGTGTGGATATGGCCCTAGATCAGGCCATTCTCACCACTGCCCCCATCATCAAGTTTGGGTTTAGCTTTGAGCACTTTAAAGTCACATGTGAGGGGCCCGCCCTCACTACCGTCAACTAAGAGGAGGTGACGGGCAAGAAGCCACTTCTGTAGTTTGACCTCTAGTCTGATTTTGAGTTTCCCTCACTGAAGGGGAAGATAGTAGAGGTTCCCCCGCTGTTGCTGCCAATTGCCCCAGTCTCGACCTGATGGGATCCTGTGGTTGCCCCTGCTCTAAAGGGGAAGACTATCTTAGCTTTTGAAATAGTCTCGCCCACCTTTGAGGTTAGTTCTAGTTTCCGTCCCGCTCTAGTCACCAAAACCCAGTGCCATAATAAGAATCGCAAGATCAAGATACATTACGAGCGAGCGGTGAAGGAGGTAGAGTAAGCCTCCCATGTTGCTGAGGAGGGTTCCCCTCATGAGACCTCTCCCATATTGTGTGGAAGTAGGTTTCACCTTCTCTCAGCTTCAGAGGGAGAGGAGGACTATCGAAGGATAGCTATGTTATCCCCATAGCTTATAGAGTATAAGACACTGGCTAGGGATAGAAGGAAGCCCTATACTAGTCTTCGGTTCCTTCTTATGAGGTTTGGCAGAGCCTACGGATGCTTAGAGTCTGGCACACTACATGACCTGAGAAGATTGATCCCTAGAAATGTTAGGGATCAAATTCACCAAGAGAGAGCCACCGAGGCCAATACTATAGCCCAAGCGGGCATGAGAGAGAGGAGGAGGTTCTCCTGGCAGTCGGTGGCCTCCATTTTGATAGATTTTTTTGACCAGCAAGCTAATAGGGCCAATCATTCTGATTGCATAGTTCTCACCGGTTCCAACAGCCATAAGAGAAGATCTTCAGCAGAGGGGCAGTCAGTGTCACCAACATTACATCGCTCCAGTCATCATCCACCATCACCAGTCAAAGTTCCACCATTTATAGTCCCCACCAAATTTCACAAGCCCCCCATTTGGAGAGAGTGCTTCTCCTTTGGTGATCCAGCTAAGGCCCAAGGATCCCATTAAGGTGAGGTCAAGCTCCCTTGCTCGACCTTCCATCCCAACAGTGGTGAAGAAGGAGTTACGACCTAAGAGTGTCATGGTCTTTCCAAACACCATAGCAGTTGGAGGAGGAGAAGGGAGGGGATCTCAAGGTTTCCCCCATGGTGATCAAGTCAGTCATGGAGAGTACTATGCCTACTCAAAGTATTTAGTGCATAGCTTCTATAGAGCTCAATCCAATGGTCAGTCACTAGTCATCCTATGTTCTAGTAGCATCGGGTCGGGAGGATGACCGATCCTTCGATGATATTTTGGAAGAATATCATGTCGCGGTGAGGCAAATAGTCAGGAATGATCATTCTAACTAGGAGGAGGGTAGACTTTGATGCTGATGAGGATGACATGTTTGATGGCCTAGGAGAAGTCCACATGGTTGACACCCGAGGATCCTTGCATAGGGAGTAGCCTAGCCAGGAAGGCATTGTAGTTGGTGAGGGTGAGACACCAAACTCAACTCAATGCCTCCTTCAATAAATCAAACATAAAGATTATCAAATCGGTAGAATTGAGTGAAGGGTAGAGGACTTGATGGCAGTGGTCCTAGCCTTGTAGAACCAACCCTAGTTTCACAACCTTGCCCCATTGAGGCATACTAGTTTGATCTAGTTCATACCCTAGATCGTACTAAGTTCACTCCCATGGATGATGGTGCCAGTAGCTTGCATAGGAAGGTCACCGATAGCACCTCCGTGCAAGAAAAAGATATAAAGCAGATGGTAGAGCAGTAGGTGAAGGAAGCGTTGGCGCAAGCCTGAGAGAACTCATATGTTCCAAAGGGTAGACTCTGCCCAGAGGAATTAAGTGTAATTTAATATCCCAAAGGTTTTGTGCCACCTTCATTCAAGATCTTTGATGGCAGTGGAACTCAAGGTAGCATATAACACATTTGAGAGCAAGTTGTTGCAATGCCGGTGACAGTGATGTACTTCTCTTCCTGTAGTTTGTCAGTAGCCTTTCAGGGGTAGCATTTGATTAGTACACTGAACTGCCCAATAGTTCAATAAAGTCTTTTGCAAAGTTAGAGCATCTCTTCATCAAGAGATTCACATGAGCTCAATAAAGGGTAATTGTAGGGGACCTCGTTGTAGAAACAAAAAATCAAATGAGTCCCTTGTTGATTATATTCTCAAATGGTGTAACCTGAGTATGAAATACGAACCACAGCTGCAAGTGTAGCATGCCATCGAGATTCTACTTAAGAATATCCATGGTCTGGTTACCTTCATGCTTAAGGGCTTCACCATTAAGACATTTGAGAAACTAATCAGCAAGAAAACTAACCTATAATAGGGAGATAAATAGTTACCCTTCTCAGACCAGTCATCTAAGCCAAAGCCTTAGAAGGTCTTTGAAAAGAATCATAGGATAGTAGTGGCAGTTGATAAGGGGAAGCATCTAGTGAGAGCTCAGTTTGAGAGGCCTAGATTTTAGCAGCCTCTGCTATTGCCTCCTCTTCCACTACCTCGATCGACATAATGGCCACCACCACTACCACAATAGCCTACTCAATAGCAGTATTAGTATCCATCGCCAGGTAGCTACTTTCCACCTACTCTTGTTAATAAACTCAGCAAACCAAATTCATTCAAGAGAGAGATAGTTAGGAAGATCTACAAAAATCTATTGAAGAAGCCTGGTTTTCAGCTACTCGAGCCTAGAAAGCCGGAAGAAGTGGGCAGGAGTGATGATCCTAGCTACTGCCTCTACCACTGCATGCTAGGCCATATCTTAGTAGATTGTTTTAGTTTCAAGGATTGGCTTGATCATAGCTACAAGTCATGAGCCATAGTTATCCCTAAGGAATACTTAGCAGAGTAACCATCCGATTCCATCAAAGTAATCCTTGGGGATACTTTTGATCCTCTTAAGATAGAAGAAGGTTAGAATATTTTTTTATCCCGCACCTCTAAACTAATTTCTAAAATCAAGAAACTTTCTCTGTAGGTGCCAGACCCAACTCAAATCTCCAACATCAAGGAAGGTTTGCTAGTTGTGAAGGACAACTCACAGAGGGTAGAAGCCCAACAACAGCAACAATAGCATACACTTTCCTAGGATAAAACTTTAGTGCAACCCCCATTCGAGTTTAGCACTCCTTCCACTGTTGCAGCTACTACCACCTCCACTAGCTCATTCACCTCTAATAGAAGCATTGTTTCAACACATGAGGGCACCAAATCCCTCATCCCCCTTACTTTACTTGATTTCTATTATGTACCTCCTCCAAAATAAAAGAAATCAATGAAGAAATCTAATTTCACTTACATCTTTTCCACTTCTAATGATCGTAATAATTTCATTCCAATTGAAAGCTCTTTAAGTCAAAGCACTAATAACTGAAATAATTATGATCATTCCCAATCTAATTCATCAATGGATTTTCTTTTTCTGAATCATCTAAGTTCACATTTTCAGATTGACTTGGAGTCATCCAATTCTTAGGGTCCTTTAGGAGAAACTATAGGTATACCCAATGAGCAGGTAGAACTTTCTATAAATTTCTCATTTTAAGAAGTCACTGAAGTCAACCTCCGTTGTGGCAAAGTTCTACCTCCTAAGGTAGCACCTTAGGATAAGGGACAATAGGTCATTAGTTTCAGTGAGCGGATAACCCCTCCACAAGATTCTTCACCTATGGATATGCTTATGAAGGACTAGCCCAATGCAGATTATAGCATCCTCGCACATCTTATAAAGTTTCCAGCTAAGTTGAGCATATATGATGCCCTTGTCTTATCAAAAGAGATGAGGTAGTCATTAATGAAAGCTTTGCTTGATCCAAAAATATGCTTAGCTCAGCTGACTGCTACTAGAGAAGAAGCATGCTACTCAAAGGAGATCCTAGGAGTTACATTCACCGATGAAGATCTACTTCTAGGAATGATCAAGCACAACCATCCCCTCTTCATCATACTAGATGTTGGCACATTTATGCTATCTAGAGTTCTAGTTGATCTAGGTGCATCGGTGAACATTATAAGTCTAAGAACCCTTGCTTACTTGATGATCGACATCTCTAAACTCTAAATAGAGAGGATGATGTTGAAAGGATTCAATGAATAAGGCTAGAGGGTCTTAGGCTCTATAGTGTTGCCCTTAGAGATTGATGATTGGAAGAGTGAAGCCAAGTTTCACATAATAGATTCAAATACATCTTTCAATTCTTTGCTTAGGAGAGTGTGGATACATGAAAATAATATGGTTCTATTCTCTTTACATCAAATCAAGTTCCTAAGAGGTGGAATTGAGTATTATGTTAAAGCAGATCTCATGCCATTCACAGTTTATGAGGTCAGGATATATTGAGGATGCAATTACTATGTCCCTAAGAAGTAAAATGTTTATTCTCGTGAACTTAGTAAAAATCAAAATATAAGAGAAAAAGAAAAAGAAAGAGAATAAGAAAGAAAAAAAGAAAAATAAAAATAAAAAGAAAAAGAAAATAAAAGGGAATAAGAATAAGACTTTAGGGAGGAAGTAAAGCCTGAGATTAGATTCCACCTGTAGTTCATTACTCCATTTGAACCAATGGGGAGGGTGACCTGACCTCTACTAGGATGAGGAAGAGGCAAGTCCAGAGGGAGTCCTAGAGGTGGAAGGCCTCCATACTTTCCACCTACCAGGAGATTCATTCTAGCGATAAGGAGTACACCTTCTATATACATAGGCTTATAATCTAGTTCAAAGGATAAGTCTTATGTAGTTTGCACACCGACCAGCTCTTCTCGATAGTAGATCCCATTGGAGGTGACACTCGAGCTAGATAATGATGAAGACCGGACTCCCAAGCAAAACATACATGTATCCAAATCTTCATTATATGAAATTGTTAGGCATCAAATGAGAACCTTAGCTCTAACCCCACTTTTCTCGCAAAAAATTCAGAGTTTGGTAATTAAGGAAGCCCCTAAATCATGTGCAACCACCAAGGTTGAAAGATTTTTTATCTTGGAGCATCATCCTCAAGTCAAGAAGTTAATCTAAAACTTGAGGATGATTCATATAAAGAATTAATAGAATTACCTTTTGATTAATATTCGATGTATGTTCATAATTTAGCAAAGAAAGAATTAATTCTACATACATGGTTTAAGCATAGGCCAGAATACTTTGAAAGGCTATGGAACAATCGATGCAAGAATCCTCAATAAAGATTAGGACTAGGCTTTGGCACAGTAGGCTTAGTCAATGATGATGATTACTGCTTGGTCATCACCAATCATCTGGAATCTGATAGGTTCTTTTCAAATCACATCAACTCATATGAGGAGGTATGCTTAGAAACTTTAGATGATCCATATAATTTCTAAGTCAAGGATGCACCTCCAGAATTTGAAGAAGAAATCAAATCAACCATTGACGAACTCAAAGAAATCAACTTGACAATTGAAGACAACCCACGCCTAACGTACAGTAGTTCTTTGTTGAATGAAACTGAAACCAATGACTTATTTAGGCTACATACTAAGTTTAAGAACTACTTTGCATGGAGTTATGAAGAAATGTCAGGATTGGCTCCTAACATAATGGTCCATAAGCTAGCGAAACAGTCTGACGCTAACCCTATCAAGCAAGCTCCTAGACGTATGCGATTAAATATTGAACAACAGGTCATTTCTGAAATAAAGAAATTGATCGATGTTGGTTTCATCTAGGAGAAAAATATCCCACTTGGTTGGCTAGGATCATCTTAGTTAAGAAGAAGAATGGCCAAATTCGCATATGCGTCAATTTTAGGGATCTTAGTAAGGCATGTCCCAAAGATGAATTTTCACTACAAATACTAGAACTTATGGTGGACATTGCCTCATCTCATGCGATATTCTTTTTCATGGATGGTTCATCTAGATATAATCAAATAAAGATAACACCTAAAGATAAAAGGAACACTGTCTTTAGAACCTCGATCAAAATTTATTGTTAGAAGGTCATGGCTTTCGGCCTTAAAATTTCTCGGTGCCACATACTAGCTAGCCATGACTCAAATCTTTAACGAACACATTCATCACCAAGTCGAATGCTACATTGATGATCTCGTGGTCAAGAGCTAAGAAAAGGAAGACCCGTTCTTTAACTTGAGAGTAGTTTTCGAGTAGTTAAAATAATATAACCTTAAAATGGACCTTATAAAGTGTGCATTCAGATTAACTTCAAGGAAGCTTCTTGGATTCGTTGTTCGACACTACATAATCAAAATTGACCTAGAGAAGATTAAACCGATATTGGAAATGCTAACCCCTAAAAGTTTAACTCAACTCAGATCATTCGAAGGGAGGTTGGGGTATTTAAGATGCTTTATATCTAACCTATAAGGTAGATGCCAACCATTCTCAGCACTGGTCAAGAAGGACACCAAGTTCAAGTGGGATGACCAGTGCCAACATGGCTTCGAGAGCATCAAGCAATATCTAATGACTGCGATTCTTAGCCGACCCTATTTCGGGCAAGCCACGTATACTTTACACTACTACATTAGATGACTCCCTTGGCATTTTGTTGACCCAAGCCAATGATAAAGGGAAAGAGAATGCACTGTATTATCTCAGTCATCATCTAAAATCTCTTGAAGCAAATTATCCACCCATTAAAAAGCATTGCCTAAATTTAATGTTTGCACCCCAAAAGCTGTGATATTATATGCTTTCTTATAAAGTAAACTTGTTTTATAGAATCAATCCACTGCAATATCTCATGACACGAACGACACTATCTGGATAGTTGGCACGATGTCCATGATTTTATCACAGTTTGACATCAAATTTGTACCCCTCCGTGCGATGAAAGGATAAGCACTTGGATTTTTAGCATCACACCCACTTCCTGCTAGTTCTTCGCTTAGCGATGATCTCCCCGATGAACAAATCATGAACTTAGGGGATACAAGTAGTCACCACTAGGAGATGTACTTTGATGGTGCGGCTTCCTCTTAAAGAGGAGAAGAACCACAATCTGCTCATCCAGGAAAAGTTCTCCTAATGCCAGACTGTGATATGATGAGGTTCTTATATCATCTATCTGATCTTTGCACTAAGAACGAAGCTGAATATGAGGCTCTGATTGCCGATCTGGAATTAGCCATTTCGCTAGGTATCTAAAACATCAATATTTTTGGGGATTCTCAAGTCAACCAGATTGTTGGGTCTTATAAGGTTCTCAAGCCTAGACTCCATCAAATCACAAGTATAGCATGGAGTTATTGGCCCAAATCCTAGAAGTTACCATCTACAAAATTCCCTGAGGAGAAAATACCATACCGGATGCATTAGCCAAGCTTACCAAGGAGTTGGCATGTCCGAAAGATAAGTCCATATCAATAGAGGTCCATAATAGGCAAGTCCTACCTCTTATTGATGTTGAACTAATCAACAAATACTCTCTTGAAGGGGATGTTGCCATTGCTAAAAAGAACAAAGAACTTATTGGAGGCAACCCTTCATTGATTACCTAGATAAAGGCACACTACTTCAACAGAAGCCGCAATCACATCAAATGATTAAAACCCAATCCATGCTTTCTTTCTCAAACCAAACCTTAAATCAAATTCTAAATCAAATGATTGAAACCCATGATCAAATTCAAATGCCAAAACCCTTCCTAAGCCCTTTGGTTTTTTTCTTATGGATCTAGCCTTAACCTAATTCAAATTAATCCTGATTCAACTGATTTTCTTAAGAGATCAATTCAATCCTTCAATCATTTACCAAATCCAACTCCAAATGACTAGAACCTAAAATTAAATTCAAATTCCAAAATCCCTTCCCAAGCCATATGAACCACCTTCATATGTTTAACCAAAACCCTCTTTAAATCATATCAAACTTGGTTGATTTCTTCATAAATCAATCATTTCTTTACTTATATTCAAAAATATAAATGAAATCCAAATTCAGATGAGCCAAATTAAATCAAACTAAATCAAACCAAATTAAGGCCTTTCTTAAGCCATATGGACTTGACTCCATAAGCTTAATCAAATCTTAACCAAAATCAACCCAAACTCAATTGATTTCTTTATGAATCAATTATTACTTCATTTATATTTACAAATATAAATGAAACCTGCCCTCCAATGACCAAAAATAAATCAAACTAAATCAATTCCCTACTTAGGCCCTCTTGACCTACATCCTTAAACTTGATCAAATTTGCTTCCAAATCACTCCAAACTCAAGTGATTTTCTCATGAATCATTTATACTTTCATTTATATTCCCAAATATAAATGAAGTATAAATCCAAATAACCAAAACCAATCCCAAATCAAATCAAATCTCCAATTTTAGCCTTTTAAGCTAATTTCTTGAACTTGGCCAAATCCTATCCAAATCAATTCAAAACCCATGGATTTCTTCTTAAATCAATCATTCCTTTAATCACTCACCCAAATATAAACATAAACTATAATTATCAAACCAAACTCAAGTCAACCCAAGTCAAACCTAAGTTAGCCTTTTTGACTTGAAAATTCCAATTGAGCCAAAATCCTTTGGACTCCAAATTGATTATGGTTGGATTTACATTTCAATCCTAGGCTCATATATGAGTTCAACTAAACTTGAATCAAGACAAAATGAAATTAATTGACCCATTTAGGTTCACTTTGACCCAAAGTGACATAAAAGATCTTTCCACCCAAATTGGATTGAAACAAGGCCATCCAAACCTCATATAATGATCAACAATCATCTTAGTGTGATCGACTACCTTGAATTGGGTCAAACCAAGTCAACTTAGTCCTTTGACCAAGTCAACCTTTAGCCTAAATGAAATCTAAACTAACCAAAACCCACCATATACCAAATTGATTGAAACCATTGATTCAAAATAATTCATAATTAATGATTGAACATGAACAAACCCTTAATTGAGCCAAACCAAGTCCAATTAACCATTTGACATAAGTTGACCCAAATTAGCCTAAAAAGCTAAAATGGGTCAAATCATAATTTAACCCAAATTGATTGCAACCAATGGCTCAAGTTCATTCCAAATCAGTTATTGAATTTGACCAAGGCCACAAATGAGCCCAATTTTAGCAATTGGTCAACTTGATCCAACCTAGTCCAAATTGACCTAAAGGGTCAAATTGGCCAAAATCTAAATTAAACCCAAATCAAATCAAACCAAAGCCTACAATCATTTTTTTAATTAACCAATTGAACATGAACCAACACCTAATCTAACTCAATTTGGTCAAATTGGTCAAATTGGTCAACTTGTCCCATTTGATCCATTTAATTTCAAATGGGCCAAAATCAAACCTAACCCAAATGAATCAAAACCACTTGAACCAAAACTCTTTAAATCATCATTTAAACCTAACCCAAGCCTTCGTTTGACCTAATTTGATGAATTGGTCAACCCAACCCAATATGAACTCATATGAAACCATTGACCAAATGAAGCCAAAGCACCCAAAACCAACCCATGGGACCCTAAGGGTTGACCAAACCTGACCTAAATTGATCCTAGGTCAGCCCAAGGTCATCTCAAAACTAAAGTGGGCCTCACCCAAGAAATGGACCATTGGTTAAGCCTTCATTCCATTGGATTCTCCCTTTAAGAAGCAAGGTCAACTCCCCCATCACCATGTTAGCCCTCAAAGCACTCAAGTGAGGCTCCACCTGGCCCACCTAGCTCACCTAACCCATCCTAAGCCGGCCATGGACCAATGGGCGGTGAGTTGGCTCACCTCCCAAACAAACTAAGCACCCTATGGATTCAAGCCAAGAAACCATTGCACACTATCCCTTGGGCAGCCACCCATTACCTCCTCCGCTCACGTCAAGCCATGTGGACGTGAATGTGACCTCTCTAGCACCCTGACGATAGCCTGCCGGCCGAAAGAAGCAAGCCCAGCCCATCCATCCTTCCCTACCAATTGAGGGGTATACTCCCTCAATTCAAACAAGATTTGGTACCATTCGAACACACTGAGTCCGAAAGTGAGAAATGAAACCCCTCAGAGCAATTCCAAGCCTACCCAAGCCTCCCTCGATCAAAATTTCTCTCTCTCATGTGAAATAGGGGAGGGTGCCTCTGATCTAAACTCCTCTATTTCTCCAAAAAACTTTAATTCCTATTACACCCACCATCCTCGTGTGTCATCGAAGCCATTGAAGCCATTTCCCGAGCTCCAAATCCACTGTAAGCATGAGTTCGATCAAGATTAAATGCTCAAAGGGACGATCTTGGTCTCTAGAGTAATCCACCTTAAATCAAAGCTCGTGCAGCTCAACAAGGCTTTATTTATACCAAACGAGGCTTCCTCAATCATTGGAACCGTCGATCATAAGCTCCAGTGAGGTATGCCATTAAAATTGATCCTTGTATGAAAATGTGTTGGTTCTTTTCGAAGTGAACTTGTATTTGAGCCCATCCTAGCCTTTGGATCCTTGTGGATCATTCATGCGAAGGTGTGGGTTGAGTTTGGAGTGGATCCGAACTCAGGTGAGCTCAGATCGAGCGATCCATGGCGGATGGGCTCCATCATTCATCGCCGAGGATGGATCATGGGCGTCCGCTCGCATGATTGGAGATGGTCATGATCAAATCACGCTTAGATCCCCTTTATTTTCTCCTTAACCATGGGATTTAATCATGATCATTCGATCTTAGACCTGATCCACGTGAAAGCGCCGCCATAATGAGTCACCGCGATGTGATAACTTAAATAACATATCCCATTGCCACATGGAAAGCTCACCGCATCGCGGCGTCCGCCATGTGGTAGATGGGATTGGGGCTTTATTTAGGCTAATTAATTCATTTTCAAATGAAACTTCAAAATTCATAACTAAATATAGAAAAATCCAAAAATTATAAAAGATGACTCATTTTAAAGGTATTTCAAAGAGGAGTCCATTAAAATTACTATTCATTAATTTGGAATAGTAATTTTTACTTATTCAATAATTTAATTAGCCTAATTAATCTCACATTAACTATCAAATTAATTTCAAACTTTCAAGAGATGTTTAGGGGGATGACCTGTGCCTCATCTATTTTTTTGGAATTTATTGTATAATTTATTAAGGAAATTGATTGATTAAGCCTTAATTACTCTCCTACATTAATTAATGATCAATTAAGCTAATGAACAATAAATTAATCCACTAATTAAGCTTATTGCCATCCGTAACAAAGGAAAGTCTTAGGGAAATGGTTTAGGTTTACACCTTATGATCATTTCATTAAGCCTCTTCATTTATTTTAAATGAATTAAAGTTTAAGTAATTAATTAGCCACTTAATTAATCAATGAAAAGAAAAGGGAGTCTACTTATTTTAGAGCCTAATTGATTGTTTGAAATGACATAGGGATTGAGATTGAGGCCTCTATCTTGGTCTCTTTCCCTAAGTTAACTTCATTATCTTAATTAAAATATAATCAAAAGATATAATTAACCCATTAAGGGTTTAATTATTTTAAAATCAATTCATTCCTAACTTTGATTAATCAACCTTGGGTAGTTCTTTAGATGTTTAATAGTCTAAAGAAATTTAATAAAATTATGATTAGCTTACATGTGTGAGAAAATCATAAAAGTAATTAAACAAATCCCTTAAGCTTAATTAACTATTAATTATGAGCCAATTACATTATTCCCGCTTCATTTCTTAGGAGCATTGCTAATTTACTTTTTTATATAGTTGCATCTCATGTTGGCTCATCATTATTTAGTTAATTAAATTAAAATGATGTAGGTAAGAGTTTAATTAATTGATTTAATCCACATCTCAACCTAATTAAGTGATAAAATCATTTAATTACTTTTCATTAAATCAAATTAATTCACATATGGGGAATGGATTAGGATTAGTAAACCTCTTTCACATTTCTTTCAAATCAAAGCAAACATTAAATCAAAAAATGGTTTTAAGTAACTTTGATTTACTAGCCGTTGGATCCTTGTGGATCATTCATGCGAAGGTGTGGGTTGAGTTTGGAGTGGATCCGAACTCAGGTGAGCTCAGATCGAGCGATCCATGGCGGATGGGCTCCATCATTCATCGCTCGTAGGAGGATGGATCATGGGCCGTCCGTTCTGCATGATTGGAACAGATGGTCATGATCAAATCACGCTTAGATCCCCTTTATTTTCTCCTTAACCATGGGATTTAATCATGATCATTCGATCTTAGATCAGTTGATCCACAGGAAAGCGCTTCCGCCATAATCTGAGTCAGCCGTGCGATGTGATAACTTAAATAACATATCCCATTGCGCCACATGGAAAGCTCACCGCATCAGTGTGCCGCGTCAGTTGCCATGTGGAGTAGATGGGATTGGGGCTTTATTTAGGGCTAATTAATTCATTTTTCAGGCTAAAACTTCAAAAATTCATAACTAATTATAGAAAAATCCAAAAATTATAAAAGATGGCTCATTTTAAAGGTATTTCAAAGAGGAGTCCATTAAAATTATTATTCATTAATTTAGAATAGTAATTTTTACTTATTCAATAATTTAATTAGCCTAATTAATCTCTCATTAACTATCAAATTAATTTCAAACTTTCAAGAGATGTTTAGGGGGATGACCTGTGCCTCATCTATTTTTTTTGGAATTTATTATATAATTTATTAAGGAAATTGATTGATTAAGCCTTAATTACTCTCCTACATTAATTAATGATCAATTAAGCTAATGAACAATAAATTAATCCACTAATTAAGCTTATTGCCATCCGTTAACAGTGAAAGTCTTAGGGAAATGGTTTAGGTTTACACCTTATGATCATTTCATTAAGCCTCTTCATTTATTTTAAATGAATTAAAGTTTAAGTAATTAATTAGCCACTTAATTAATCAATGAAAAGAAAAGGGAGTCTAATTATTTTAGAGCCTAATTGATTGTTTGAAATGACATAGGGATTGAGATTGAGGCCTCTATCTTGGTCTCTTTCCCTAAGTTAACTTCATTATCTTAATTAAAATATAATCAAAAGATATAATTAACCCATTAAGGGATTAATTATTTTAAAATCCAATTCATTCCTAACTTTGATTAATCAACCTTGGGTAGTTCTTTAGATGTTTAATAGTCTAAAGAAATTTAATAAAATTATGATTAGCTTACATGTGTGAGAAAATCATAAAAGGAATTAAATAAATCCCTTAAGCTTAATTAACTATTAATTATGAGCCAATTGCATTAGGCCCCTTTCATTTCTTAAGAGCATTGCTAATTTACTTTTCTATATAGTTGCATCTCATGTTGGCTCATCATTATTTAGTTAATTAACTTAAAGTGATGTAGGTAAGGGTTTAATTAATTGATTTAATTCATACCTCAACCTAATTAAGTGATAAAATCAATTTAATTACTTTTCATTAAATCAAATTAATTCACATATGGGGAATGGGATTAGGATTAGTAAACCTCTTTCACATTTCTTTCAAATCAAAGCAAACATTAAATCAAAAAATGGTTTTAAGTAACTTTGATTTATTTTAAATAAGCTTGTTTAAAGTGATTGTCCATAGGAATTAGTTGGATTGAATGAAATTACATGTTCATGTTTATTTATTTCTTTCCAATCATATTAAAATGTTGTATGCCACTTGTATTCATGCATTCATTTCTTTCAAATCAATTAAATAAAAATGATTTCCTTTTTGTCAATTTGCATGTGTTAACTTAATTAGAAATATGTGTAGCTATTATCACTATTAAACCTCAAATATATTTTAAAAAGCTTATTAATGAATAATAATATATATTATGACTTTAATTACATATACATATGAGGTGCATGTGAATATAAGCTTAGTGTTTGAAATGAAGTTTCTTTCTTTCATTCATATATTGATTTGCATTAGTATGAATGTTAATGGGTATATTGGTCTGGACATTCCGGGGACACACGGCTTTAAGTAGTCCCAAAGAGGTTCCTACCTTACTCCCCTGGTGTAGAACAATGGTTACGTACCCATTTGATTTCATTCTTATGCGTCTTGACATTAGAATTGGGATAGTCCTTTAATTTATTTTCACAAATAAATTAAATAAACCAAATTCTACTTTTTCATGGGTATTTCTATTCTTATAATTGTTTATACATCCATATGTATTTAAGAATAGTGGGTATATTAGTCTGGAAATTCCAGGGATGCACGGCTTTAAGTAGCCCCAAGGAGATTCCTACCTCACTCCCCTGGTGTAGAACAATGGCGATCTACTTGTATAAAACTTTCATACATTTGAATGTGTACTTAGCTAATGAATGAGAGCCTCATCTTTTTATTAAAAAGACATGCATTCATATTTTGTTCAAGTGGTTGGATCGATTAGTCACATGATTTAGAGTCCTTTTATTATACTTTTATATAAGAATTTATATAGAACTTTAAATTAATATGATAAAATAATTCAACCAAATGAAACATCAATTCTAAGTACATTTGCTTACATTCATCATTTAAGTGTGCTAAAGTATGAGTTGCATGTATAGTTATGTTTATGACTTAATATTATGCACGCTATATATGATGGAAAGAAATGAACAAATATGTGTTATGTAATATTAATTAATTCTAATTAATCTTAAGATGGCTTTCTTATTGAATAAGATTATTTAAAGTGAACCTAAACCTAGGACTAATGAAAATATGTAATAAGGCATTCATTAAAAGGAAATTTATTTAATCAATTTGCTTTAGATGTGAATTAAGGTAGGGATAAAAGAGAGTGATCATCTCTTTCCTTCTCTTTAAAACACTTAGTTGTTTAGTGCAGGTCAAATGAAACAATAGAAAACACTAAGCAAAAATTTACAAATCAATTAAACCATTTAAATTGAAATCTAATTAAATGTCCTTCATACTTAGAGAATGATAACTCTAAAGCCTAGTTAGGACATACCACACAAGCCTTAATACATACACATTAAATTAAGTCACCATTTTTAGCTTTATGTTAGGGCGGTGCATGGTTTGATGTATGTTTGTTTTATGATGTATTGTTGTAGACTGTATGTTAGGGTGCATGCTTTGTAGTCTGGATTTAGGCCGTTATTAGCCTAAACATATTTTTTATAGGAGATTGTGCTTAAGGGGTGATTAAAATAAATATAAATGCTTTTTTTGTAGGTTGCTTAACTCTTAAGCATAATCTAAATTAGGATATGTGGACTTGATTACCCATGTGTAGGGTGTTAAGTCCAAATTATACATATAATTGCTTGGGTTGTATGGTTTGTTTAGCTAACACTTATCTTGTAGGTGTAGTTAGATTTGCTTTTCCTATTTTTATTATGTAATTTTATATTAGGAAATTAGGATTAGTGTTATGGGGGATTAGGATGAGCAGAGGCTAGAAGGCTTTGTCCCAGGAGGCTCCGAAATGCTCTTGAAGCAAGAAAATCCAAAGGAGGAATGAAGGAAACATGAAGAAAGAAGATATGAAGACGTCCCATAACATTTATTTATTTGTAATTATAATTATTCTTTCATATACCGGGTTGTATAAGGGTAGAGCTTGGCTTCCCATTTCTCTTTCGGGTTGTACGATGGTACCCTATTGTACCGACCTATTATTCTTTTACGTTGAGTTTATAAATTGTTTGATATTTTGTTTATAATTGTGTGATAGAAATGGCATTTATTTTTCTAGTTTCTTCATGTATGGTGATTTAATGTGGGGCCTGGATCTGATTAGATTCTTAGGGAAAAATAAAATTTTTATTCCAATCACAACTCGTAACTAATTTTATAAACAACTCATAACCTCATTTAAAGCTTAGGTATTAAATCAATATAATTAAAAGATTTAGCAATCCCTTAGCTAAATGTTGTATGTCTAATATCATACATGCATCTTCTACCACGCTTGTGAAATGAGGGCCCCCATTCTTGCATGCATGGGAATTGCTTGACCTATGAGAGCAACTCCTACTTACGGTGTTTCACCCTCTTCTTTCTTGATTTGGCCCGTAACCTACTTCATCATGCATTAGACATATAAAATCTTATATCCTATGTAAAAATCAAGAGTCCAAAATTAAATAAAATTAGATAAAATTTGCATTAGACTAAGTTATTATTCATATCACTCATGCTCTGATCTCTTAGGGAGTGGGTTTAAGGACTTTAGTTTCTTTCTAAATAATAACAGCCTAATCATCTTGCAAAACATGACTTAACCACATGGTTTTAAAACATAGGAGGAGTTAGCTGGCCGCCACTCTAAGTAGTTATAAGTCCAGCAATCGGGTGATTTACCTTCTCTTATGGAGGTAAATAATATACCCATTTTTTGCCTTAGATTTAGGACATGCTTTGGCCCTCACTAAAGCTCCCTAGATTTTGGATCTGAGATTTCCATTTCCCCTCGGGCTACAAGCATAGATCCTCAGCTCTTAGACATTTCCACAATCTTGTATTGTGGGATTATAAGTTCTAGCTTTATAATAAATTTCAACTCAAATAAATATTTCTCTTCAATTTCAAATATATAAAGCACAATCATAGGATAGATTGGAATGCTCATTAGGTTTCCTAGTATCATGAGCATCTCATACTCATCTCCTTTGGCTTCAATAAAATAAGTTTCTTCTTTTTATCTACCCCACTTGATTTTCCAAATATAACCAATTTATTAATAGTCCTATCTTTGAATTCTTTGGGGATAATAATTGACTACGTTAATCGAGAGTATTCCTAAGGAACTCACCTTCCTTAGGATGTAATTAACTATAGGGGCTTTCCCCCATAGGAAACTTTAGAACCCGGTTTAAATAAACCTTACTTTATTCATCCATGTAAAGTAAGGGAAAAATCTCTGGTATATTTAAAGACCCATCATGCCTTAGGAGTCCTTATTATATGATTAGGTCCATTATATGGTAGCGATTTCTATCTTTCAAGATAGTGTACTATTCTTTAATGTCATACCCGATCACCTCAATAAGTACACCTCAGATCTACGTGGTGTCCCCCCATATACATATAATTAAAAAATAAGCACCACAATCTCACAACAAGTTAGTCCGCACTAGAGTTTTCAAGTAAGAGAGCTTGTTTTAGCTTTAAGAAGGCCAATTTTTGCCCGTTGCAAGATGGGAGGCAAGTTTGAATACAATTAGGAAGGCCTTTTTGCCATAGAGAAGGCCTACTATGGTGGATCATACCAACTCATTGACCATAATGGAGAATGCCTGATGCTTCCTATCAACGGACTTTATTTAAAGAAATACTATCCATAAAACAATGTTTAAAAATAATTTTCATTAATAAAATTTCATTTTAAATCAAAGTCTCTCGAAATTGAAATGTTCCAATCGTCAAACTATTTGCATGGTATGTTTAGGACAGGTGTAAGAGAACCCGAGTGGCATCCTATCCCTCATTAGTACAACAAAAACATAAAACTACACACAAACACAAATAAATCAAACACAAATCCTTTGCTTTGGGCTACTTTGAGTTAAGATAAATCCCATAAAGGCATCTTCCCTATGGGCATTCTATTTGGATCATGCATACATGACCCCATATAGACACTACCCAGGTTACTATCAGATTGGACAGTTCCGCTTTCCTAGTAGCCACCACAGTGGTTGTAAGTGTGAATGTACAAACTCTCCCTTGGGCCAGTAAATCTGAGATAGGCCAAAGCCCCCGTGGCTCCTTCTTAGTGTGGCTCCTCACAAACCAACAAGGTTCACACTAATCAAATCAAACAATCAACCAAAATAAATCAAAATAAGAAAACAAATGAAAAGAAATCTCTTGTGGATTGGGATATGACCCTAGAGGCACATCTTCTCAAGTAGGCACCCTATCTTTTAAGCAGTGTCAGCAAAAGTCCTTACAGGAATTGCCTTGACTACTCTTGAGTTGAGATAAGACCCCTAGTGGCACTTACTCGGTAGTCACCCTAGGATGAGTTTGGCTTGTTGTGCCATCAACAGGTCATCCTAATGGCTTATTTTACTTTGGAATATGTGAGTCTCCGAGATTTCTTCCAACTATAATTGTTGTAAACTGAAGGGCAATCTTTTGGTTGGATAATCTGTACTCTTCGGCCATTAGACTACTCCTTTAGATTGGTAAATCTGAGATAGGTCCAGGCTCTCATAGCCCCTCCTTAGTATGTTCCATCATAAACCGACATGATCAAAAATTAATCAAAATTCAACAAATCAAATTAATCACAATCAAAACAAATCCAAACTCAAACTTACTTCCCTAGTGGAGTCAACAATAAATCAACTAACCAAATTAAATCAAATAATCTCAAACTTTCATCGCCAGTGGATTCCAAACAAATCTACAATTAATTTGATCAAACCAAATCAATCAACCAAATCAACCAACCAAACTAGTGGAGTTAGCAAGAAATCAACCAACCAAACTAAATCAAATAAACTCAAACTTACATCCCTAGTGGATTCCAAACCAATCTATAATTATTTTGATCAAACCAAATCAATCAATTAAATCAACAAACCTAATTAAACAAACTAAACGCAATTTGTATCCTCAGTGGATCCCCCTCTAAATCAATCAACCAAATCAAATTAAAATAAAATTCAATCACAATTCTAATCCCCAACAGATTCTACCTAAATCCAATCACAACCTTGATCCCTAGTGGATTCCAATCAAACTCAATCAAACTCATATCCCCAGTGGATCCCTCTTACATAAATTAAATTAAAACCAACCAAACTAAATAAACTAAATCAAATCAATCCACCAACAGATCTCCCCTTTATGTCATTGGCATAAATCAATATATAGTCCAATCAACTCATATCCCTAGCGGATCTTCCTTCATTCCCTTGGTATGAAGCCAATTCTCAACTAATATAACCTAAATCAATTCCTCGCTCCTGGGCCATTGGCATGAAGCGAATTGCATCGCATTAGGATTCATGGTTCCATTTATCTTTCTGTTTAGGTATGGATATCCATCCTTAGTGTTTGTAATCTTTCTTGGATACTATTGATCACCACGGTCAGTGCCAATATGTGCGGTGTGCCTTTTCAGTTACACCACACATATTGGGGGTCCGTTTGTTGACCTCACATTTGGAGTGAGGATTCATCCTTCCTATCTTAGACTTATGAGTCTTCTAGACACAAGAAATTTCCTAGTTATAGGACACTTCTAGTGGTTAGGTGAACACTAAACCTAAGCCTAGAGACTTAAGGATAGCACACCCTAGATTTAGGAAATGCCTTAGGACCTAAGGAAACTTGTTGACCTCACTTTTGGAGTGAGGATTCAATCTTCCCATCATAGGTCTAGGGGTCTTCTAGACACCAAGAACTCCTTAGTCATAAGACACTTCTAGTGGCTAAGTGAATACTTAACCTAAGCCTAGAGACTAATAAGGCTTAGCCATAGGATTAGGATATGGCTTTGGACCTAGGGAAAATTACCTAACTTATAGCCTAATCAAATCTATGCCTATCCCCTTAGCCAAAATCCAACAACAAACCAATATATCTAATTCCAATTGGATCCCAACTCAAATTCAAGTCTCCAAGGCAAAATCAAATCCATCATAACCCAAACCTAAGCCCATGATTTAATCCTATGGACTTAGCCAAATTTCCTTCAATCTAAATCAAACTCAATTGATTTTCTTATAAATCAATCAATCCCTCAATCATCATTCCAAATCAAATCTACACTCAAATTAAAGTCTCCAAGCCAAAATCAAACCAACCATAACCCAAACCTAAGCCCATGATTTAATCTTATGGACTTAGCAAAATAATCTCTTTAATCCAAATCAAATTCAATTGATTTTCTCATGGATCAATTCAATCCTTCAATTATCATTCCAAACCAAATCAAAAATCAAATCCACCAAGCCAAAATCAATTCAATCAAACTTAACCTATCCCATTTGAACCCAAATCAATTGCAACCAAAGCTATAAATCAATCCTAAATCAATATCCAAACTCAACTAAATTCAATCAAAGCCAATTGACTAATTTAGGCTCACTTGACCCAAAGTGACCTAAATGACCTATTTGAACCAAATCTCAATTCAACCCAAATTAGATTGAATCAAACCATTCAAAATCTCTAATGATGATTGTTGATCATCCTTGATCGATCAATTGTCATTAATTGGGTCAAACGAAGTCAACCCACATAACCTACATGAGCCAAAGTAGCTAAATCTCATCCTAAGTAAAATTAATTAAAACCATTGATTCACTCCAACTTATAATCAATCCTTGAACATGACTTGATCATCAATTAAGCCAAACCAAACCCAATTAGCCCTTTGACTCAAGTTGATCTAATTTGACCTAAAAGACCAAATTAGGTCAAATCAAAATCTATCCTAAATTGATTGCAACCAAATGCTCAGGTTCATTCCAAATTGACTATTGAACTTGATCAAAGCCTTGATTGAACTCAATTTGACCAATTTAATTCAATTGACCCATTTTGCTCAATTTGGCCTAAATCATTTCTAAATCTAAATTGATTGAAATCAAAGCCTACAATCATCTTCAAATGATCAATTGAACCTAAATTAATGCCTAACTCAAGCCAATTTGGCCAAATTAGTCAACTTGACCTATTTGACTTATATGAATTCAAATGAGCTATACTCAAATCTAAACTAAATTAAACTAAATCAATTGAACCAAAACCTTCCAAATACTCATTTGAACTTGACTCAACCGTTGGTTTGACCTAATTTGACCAATTGGTCTACTTGACCCAACCTAGCCAATTTGACCTACATGGGTCAAATTAAGCCAAACCCATTCAAGCCAAGCCCAAACCCATTGAAACTTGGCATGATCCTTCCTTACATCTCCACAGGCCAACCCAAATCCAATCTAACCCATGCTTGACCCGAATTAACCCAAAACCCAATGGCTTAAGCTTGCCAAATGGGACAAATACCCTATTTGAATGGTCAAACTCACTCTCCTCCACATGGCTATCTCTCAGACCTCCACCTAAGCAAGATGGACATTAGCTCACCTGATCCAAAGGTGATTGGGTCAGCCATTAGAGAAGTGAAGGTGAGATTACCACTCTCCTCCCATTAGAACACTTGGAAACCAAGGACTCCCACTTTTCCTCCCATAAACCACTCCCCCTCACTCACCCACTCAACCGAGCCACCAGGCCTCGCCACCCACCACCACTGCAGGGGGCTGCACAACTAGAAGCCAAAGGAATCTCGTCCATATGATCTAAGGGAGGAGGGTGAATACCCCTCTAAATTCATTCCAAACTGAGTAAATTGGGCATCCTTAGAGCCTTAGCCACTTGAAATGAGCTGCCAAAGCTACCTCCTGAGTTCCCTAAGCTTCCTCCTTTCCGAAAAACACCAACCTGAAACATGACAAGCTTCAATGTCATCCATCTCCGCCAAAACTCAACCTCATTCCAATTAAATTTTCCCACACTTTCATCGAACTCCGACGAGTCAAAAAGAACCATCCCATGAGTGATTTGAGTACCGGAAGCCCTCCCAAGCATAACTCCAGTGAGGATTCTGGTGACATTTGATCCACAGATCCGTCGATGAGGAATCAAGGTGCCACCTTCAATGATCTTCCTTCTTACGGTTACGTTCATCGCCAATCCAAAGCTCCAGCGAGGTATTTTTTGGCAAACTGAGTATTTTACAATTTTGTTTAGGCCTTTTTGAAGAAAATGTGAATGTTGTGTGAATCCAACCATAGGATCCTTGTTGATCACTCCCCTGAAGGTGTGGAATCGATCCCGAGCTCTGACGATATCGATTTGGATGGAGGAAGGCAGACGGTGTCCGTCTTCCATCGCTTTGGGGATGATAGATCATCCACTGTCCATTCCGCATGATTAGAATGGATGATCGTGATCTCCCATTAGATTTAATCTTAATTTATCCTAAGGGAACCACATGATTAATCTTCATCATCCAATCTTAGATCGGACAGCGAGGATGAAAGTGCGTCTACCGCCACCACGTCAGCGCTGATTCAGATGATTTTAAATAACCAATCCCATAGCACCACATGAAAAGTGGGCCACATCAGTGATCTACATGGGGCCTATGGGATTAGGCTTAATTAAGGCTTAATTATCCCTTTTAATCACTTAAACTTTAAAAAATTATAACTAATTGTAGAAAAATCCAAGAAATAGAAATACATACTCATTTTAAAGGTAAAATAGAGGAGATTTAATTAAAAAGATTCCCATTTGATTTTGAACAGTAATTAAGGCTTAATCAGGGTTAGAATGTCCACTTAATTAGCTCAATCAAGCTCTAATTACTTGAGCAATTAATTCCAAACTTAGGGAATTGATTAATGGGATGACCTTTGCCTCCCATGGTTTTCTTGGAATTTAGTACTTAGGTAATTAAGAAATTTGATATTTTAAACCTTAATCACCCCCTTAATTAATTTAATGATTAATTAACATTCAAAATAGCAAAAATTAATTAATTTAAGCTTATTAATCACTGATTAATAGTAAATAGATGAAGCAAAATGATTAGGACCTCCTTCCTGGGCTCTTTCCCAAGTTCATTTCATTATTAAGAGGATTAATTAAGACGGTAATTAATTAAGTGTTTAATTAATTAATCAAATAGCTAAATTAAATCAAATTGGAATAAAAAGTCACATCAAATAATTAATAATAAAATAGAGAGTTTCTCTTTATGTGTTTAATAGCATAAAGACCCTTAAGGAATTTATGATTAACCCATAAGTGTGGAAAAATCATAAAAGTAGTTAATTAGACTCTTTAACTTAATGAATCTTTAATTATGAGCCAATTACATTAAGTCCTTTAGGGACATTGCAACTTTGCTTTTCTCACATGTTCATATCATTTGTGGCTCATGATTAAATGATTAATCAAATTAAAGTGGCATAGGAAAGGATATTTAAGTGATTTAATTAATGATTCAACTTAACTAATTCATAAAATTCATTTAATTATCTTTCCTTCAACAAATTATGATTACTAATATGGGAATCGGATCAAAACAACAAATAATTTCTCTCCTCTTTAAGTTCAACTCAAATTCAAAATAAAATTGATAATGAACTTTGGTTTTCATTAAATAATTTTATATGATGTGATTGTCCTTAGGAATTAATGTATTTGAATGAACCATGTGTTTATATTTAGTTATTCCTTTCCAATCAATTTTAAATGTTGTATACCATATGAATCCATGCATTCATGTTTTCAAATCTAAATGAATCAAATAGATTTTATTTGTGTGAGCTTGCATGTGTTGGCTTAACTTAATGATATGTGTGGTTATTATCACAAATAAACTGAAATCTATTTTCCAAAGATTATAAATTGATAATAATATATGGAATGTTGATAGTTATAAATTTATGTAGGAATCTCATGTGCTTATAGCTTAGTTATGTGAATGTGAAGCTCTCTTTCTTGAATCCATATATAGATTTACATAGGTTTGAATGTTAATGGGTATATAGTCTGGACATCTTGGGAATATGAGGCTTTAAGTAGCCCTAAGGAGGTCATTTGATTATCTCACTTCCCTGGTTAATAAAGGCACGTACCCATTTGATTTCATTCTTATGTATTTTGGCATTAGAATTCGGATAAAGCTTTAATTCATGTGCATAATTGATCCACCCAATGAAAAATACAATCTTTGCATGATATTTATTCTTGTAATTCATGTATACATTAATATGTATCTAAGATAGCAAGTATATAATCTGGACATCCTGAGAATACAAGGCTTTAAGTAGCCCAAAGGAGTCATTTGATTACCTCACTTCCCTTGTTAATATCGACACATATTTGCTTACATCTTTTATACATGTGTATGTGAAAGTGATTAAAGAATGAAAACCCCCTCTTTTTATACTAAAAATACGTGCACTTATAATTTCTTAAGTCACTAAAACATCTAATATGTGGATGTAAAGCTTCTTTCCTCTATTCATGTATATGAATCTACATATGATTGAATGTTAATAAGTATATAGTCTAGACATCCCAGAAATACGAGGCTTTAAGTAGCCTCAATGAGGTCATTTGATTATCTCACTTTTCTGGTTAACAAATGTATGTACTTATTTAATTTCTTTCCTATGTATTTTTGTATTAAAATTTAAATAGAGCTTTAATTCACATATATAAATAATTCAATTAAGAAAAATATCATTTCTTGCATGACTTTCATCTTAATAGTTATATATACATTAGCACGTATTTCAGATAATAAGTATATAGTCTGGACATCCCAAGAATACGAGGCTTTAAGTAGCCCTAATGAGGTCATTTGATTACCTCACTTCCCTGGTTAATAATGACACGTACTTGTTTATATCTTTTATACATATGCATGTATACTTGCTAATGAATGAAAGCCTAATTTTTCCATTAAGTATGTGTGCATCCTTCATCATTTAAGTGTGCTAAAACATGTTGTGTGTATAGGTATGCTAAGTGTTAAATCATGTGCATATTACATGTGATGGAAAGGAACGACTTGATATATGTCATGTGATAGTAATTCAATTATATTAATCTTAAGATGTCTTTCATATTGAATATAATTATTTAAAGTTGACCCAAACTTAGGATTAATAAGAAAATGCTTAATAAGTCATTCACTGAAGAAAACTAAATCATAAAAAAATGTGCTTTAGAAAATGGCTTAAGGTAGAGGAGAAAAGAGGTAAGCTCCTTTCCTCTCTTTATAACACTTAGATGCTAAGCATAAATCAAATGAAACTAAGCAAAATATAAACTAAAATTTACAAACCAACTAAACAACTTGAAGTGGAACCAACCTTTATGTTAAATTAGATTCTTTCATGCTTAAAAAATCATAACTCTAATGCTTAGTTAAGACATATTACACAAAGCCTTAACACACACATTAGAATTAAAAAGCACTTCTAGTTCTAAGTTAGGACGGTGTATGTGTGATGTATATTTTGTTTTCTGATGTAATATTTTAGACTGGATGTTAGGGTATATGACTCGTTGACTGGATGTTAGGCCGTTGTTAGTCTAATCATATTTTTTATAGGGGATTATGCTTAAAGGGTTGCCTAAAAATAAATATAAATGTTCTCTTGCAGGTTTCTTAAACCCCTAAGCATAATCCAATTTAGGATAGGTGGGTTTGGTTACCCACCTGTAGGCTGCTAAGTCCAAATTATAAATATAATTGCTTGGAATGGGGGATTAAAATGAGCAGTGGCTAGAAGGCTTAGTCCTGGGGTGCCCTGTGATGCCTTGGAGCAAGCCAAATCAAAAGGAGAAGGTGGACATAAGGAAATGAAGAAGTGAAGGCCCCTATAGTATATATTCATTTCTAATTGTAATTATTCTTTTATGTTTCAGGATGTATAAGGGTAGAGCTCAGCTACCCAATTTTTCTCTTTTCTGGGGTGTACGGTAACTCCCGGCCACACTGGCCTTTCATTTTTTGCATCAATTTATAAAAAATGATGGTTGTTATGTTTAGCTTGTGCATTAGGATTACATCTTCATTGTTTCTTCATGTTTGATTTTTAAAGTGTGGCTTGGATGTGGTAGGCTCTCAGGACAAAATCAATTTTTCTACCTAATCAAAAACTCATAATTAAGTTTTAAAGTAATTCATAACTGCACCATAAACCCTAGGATTTAAATAAGATAATTAAAAGATTTAGCAACCCCATAACTATATAGTTGTATGTCTCACATCATGCATGCATATTCATTATTCCTTGAATATGGGGGGTCTCCATCATTGCACGATAGGAGAATGCTTGACCTGTGAGGACATCTCTTGTGGTGGAGAACACCTTCTTCTTGTTGATTTAGCTAACAATCAATTTCATCATGCATTTAGGTAATAAAAATTCTAAAGCCTTTGTCCAAAATATTATGTCAAAATAAAATAAAATTTGAAAAAATTTGTACTTATAGACTAAGTCATATGCTCATACCACTCTTTCTAGTCTCTTAAGGAGTGGGTATAGGACTTTAGTATTTTTCAAATTAAATAACAAGCCTAACCATCTTGTAATTACATAAGACCAGCTTACGTGGTTTTGAATCATTGGAGGTGTTAGCTGGCAGCCACTCCAGATAGTTGTAAGTCCAGAAGAGTCGGACGGTTTTCTCTCTCTTGTGAAAGTAAACTATTATGTCCCCTTTCGCTTAAATTTAAGCCATTCTTTAACTTGTGTTAAACCTCCCTAAATTTAGAATCCAAGGTTGCTAATTTCCTTCGGGTCACAAGCATAAATCCTCATCTCTTAAGAGTTTCCATTATCTTGTGTTGATGGATCATAAACTCTAGTAGTCTAATAAAAAATCAACTCAAATAAATAAATCTCTTCACTTTCAAATATATAAAGCCACACCCAAGGGTAGATTGGAATGCTCACTAGGCTTCCTAGTATCATGAGCATTCCTTACATACCTTCCTTTCGCTTCCAAAATAAGTCTTTCCACTTGATCTATCCCACTTAATTTTCCAAACACAACCAATCCTTTGATAGTCTTAACCTTAAAATATTTGGAGATAATGATTTCTACTTTAATCGATAGTATTCTTAGGGAATGTCATTCCCTGTGATGTAATTAACTATAGAGGCTTTCCCTCCATAGGGAATTTAAGAACCCAGTTGTGGTGTTTATTTTTGGTTGTGGTGTATGTGCGTATGTATATAATGTGTGTGTGTATATGGGGGGGGGACCACACAGATCTAAGGATGTACTTATTGAGGTGATCATGTATGACATCAAGGAATAGTGCACTATCTCAAAAGATAGAAATCACTATCTTACGATGGATCTAATCATCTAATAAGGACTCCTAAGGCATGATGGGTCTTCGAATGTACCAATGATTTTCCCCTACTTTACATAGATGAATAAAGTAGGGTTTATTAAATCAGGTTCTAAAGTTCCCTATGGGGGCAAGCCCCCATAGTCAATTACATCCTACGGAAGGTGAGTTCCTTAGGAATACTCTCGATTAAAGTAGATAATTATTATCTACAAAGATTTCAAAGATAGGACTATCAATAACTTGGTTATGTTTGGAAGATCAACTAGGATAGATCAAAAGGAGAGATTTATTATCGAAGCTAAAAGGAGATGAGTAGGGGATATTCATGATACTAAGAAACCTAGTGAGCATCATAGACTATACTATAGTTGGGCTTTATATATTTGAAATTGAGGAGAATTATATATTTAAGTTAAAATTTTATTAGAAATCTAGGACTTATAATTCCACAATACAAGATTGTGGAAATGCCTAAGAGGTGAATATTTATGCATGTATCCCTAAGGAAAATAGCAACCTTGGATCCTAAATCTAGAGACCTTTAGCGAGGGCCAAATCACGACCTATATCTAAGGCGAAAGTGGCTATATTATTTATCTCCACAAGAGAGGGTAAACACCTAATTGTTGGACTTATAATTTCCTAAAGTGGCAGCGAGCTAACTCCTCCTATATTTTAAAACCATGTGGTCAAGTTAATGCTTTGCAAGATGGTTAGGATATTATTATTATTTAGAAAGAAACTAAAGTTCTTAAACCCACTCCTTAAGAGACTAGGGCATGAGTGGTATGAATAATAACTTAGTATAATGTAAATTTTATCAAATTTTATTTGATTTTTGGACTCTTTATTTTGACATGGGCTATAGGATTTTGTATGCCTAAATTTATGGTGAAATGGGTTTTGAGCTAAATCAAAAGAGAAAGAGGTGTTTTCCATCATAGGCTCTCAAAGGTCAAGCCTTTTCCCTAGCTGGCAAAGATAGAAACCCTCTCTTAGCAAGAGTGAAATAAAATGACATGGATGATATTAAGCATACAACATCCAGCTAAGGGGTTGCTAAATATTTTATTATCTTGAATATGTTATAGGTTTTATGTAAGGTTATG
This sequence comes from Cymbidium sinense, assembly GCA_021442155.1. Lineage (NCBI taxonomy): Eukaryota > Viridiplantae > Streptophyta > Magnoliopsida > Asparagales > Orchidaceae > Cymbidium > Cymbidium sinense. The sequence continues at coordinate 189,510,475 of CM038221.1, forward strand.
AGTTATTTTAGAAAATTTAGTTATGCGTTGTAATTGGGGTAGAAAATTTATTTTTTCCTAAGAGCCTAAACGAATTCAGGTCACACATTAGATCATCATACATGAAAAAACTAAAAAAAATACATACCATTTCTATTGCATAATATAAATAAATCATCAAATAAATTATAACCTCAATGTGAAAGAATAACAGGCGGTGCAGTCGGGTACCACCGTACAACCTAAAAAAGAATGGGTAGCTGAGCTCTACCCTTATACATCCCGGTAATGTAAAAGAATAATTACAAATTAGAAATGATAAGTGTTATGGGGGGTCTTCAAGTCTTCATGTTCCCTCCATTTCTTTATTTGATTTGCTCCATTTGATTTGGTAGGCTTCTAGGCATCACATGGCACCTTAAGATCAAATCCTCTGGCCAATGTTCATCCTTAACCCCCATAACACTTAAGAAAATTCTTAATGCACAATTATATTAAAAGAATGGAAAAGTAAATCTAACTACACTTGCAAAATAAGTGTTAACTAAACACACAATACAACCCAAGTAGTTATATGAATTATTTGGACTTAGCACCCTACACATGGGTAACTAAGTCCACCTGTCTTAATGTAGATTATGCTTAGGGGTTAAGTAACCTGTAAAAGAGAGAATTTATATTATTTTAAGTGCCCCTTAAGCATAATCTTTAGCATAAAATATTATTAGGCCAATTACAACCTAACATCTAATCTACAAAACATACACCCTAACATCCAGTCTACAATATTACATCACAAAATAAAACATACATTAAACCATGCGCCACCCAAGCATAAAGATAGAAGTGGTAACTTAATCTAATGTGTGTGTTAGGGCTTGTGTGGTATGTCCTAGCTAGGCTTTGAAGTTAAGATTTTCTAAGCATGAAGGACATTTAGTTATAAAGGGTGGTTTCACTTTAAATGGTTTAATTGATTTGTAAATTTTACTTAATATTTTCTTTTGTTTCATTTGACCTACACTCAACAACTAAGTATTATGAAGAGAAACAAAGAGAGGATCACTCCCTTTTATCCCTACCTTAAGTTACATCTAAAGTAGGTTAATTAATCAATTCCCTTTAGTGAATGACTTATTACATATTTTAATTAGTCCTAAGTTTAGGTTCACTCTAAATAAACTCATTCAATAAGAAAGGCATCTTAAGATTAGTTGGAATGAATTACTATCACATAATACATGTTTGTTCATTTCTTTCCATCATGTATATCATGCATATGATTAAATCCTAAGCATAGTTATACATGCAATTTGTATCTTAGCACACTTAAATAATGAATATGAGTAAATGTATTTGGAATTAATATTCAATTTGGTTGAATGATTTTGTCATATTAATGTAAAGCTCTATCTAAATTCTTATGCAAAAACATAAGGAAAGAACCTTAAATTACGTGACTAATCGACTCAAACAATCAAACAAAGCATGAATGCATGTCTTTTTAATAGGAAAAATGGGGTTTTTATTCATTAGCTAAGTACAAATTTACATGTATAAAAGTTTTAAGCAAGTACATCACCATTGTTTTGCACCAAGGGAATGAGGTAGGAACCTCCTTGGGGCTACTTAAAGCCGTGCATCCCTGGAATGTTTAGACTAATATACCCATTATCCCTAGATACGTATGGATGTATAAACAACTACAAGAATATAAAGCCATGCAAAAAAATTGTATTTTGATTTGATTAATTTATTTTGTGTAAATGAATTAAAGCCCTATCTAAATTCTAATGTCCAAATACATAAGAATGAAATCAAGCAGGTACATCTCTATTATTTTGCACCAAGGGAACAGGGTAGGAACCTCCTTAGGGCTACTTAAAGTCGTGTGTCCCTGGGATGTCCAGACTAATATACCCACTAACATTCTTACTTATACAAATCAACACATAAACGTAAGGAAGAGACTTTATTTCATACACTAAATCTTTATTCACTTGCATTTCCTATGTATATATAAGTAAAGTTACAATATATATGTATATTCATTCATTAATAAGCTTTTAAAAATATATTTGAGATTTAATAGTGATACTAGCCACACATATTTTTAATTAAGCCAACACATGCAAATTAACATAAAGAAAATCAATTTTTTTTATTTGATTAATTTGAAAGACATGAATGCATGAGTACAAGTGGCATACAATATTTTTAACATGAATGGAAGGAAATAAAATAACACAAGTATGTGATTTCATTCAATCTAACTAAGACCTAAGGACAATCATACTAAACAAACTCATTTAAGATGAACCAAAGTTTCTTAAAGCCATTTTTGATCTTTATGTTTTGTTTGAGTTAAGGAATGTGAAAGAGGTTTGCATCCTAATCAATCCCATCTCCCATGTGTGAGTTAATTTAGTTTAATGAAGAGCAATTAGGTTAATTTTATCTCTTAATTAGATTTAGGTATGAATTAAGTTCATTAATTAACCCTTACCTACATCCCCTTAAGCTAATTAACTAAATAATGATCAGCTAATATGAGATGCAACCACTTAAAAAAGTAAATTGATAATGTTCATTAGAAATAAAAGGGTCATAATGTAATTTTCTCATAATTAATAATTAATTAAGCCTAAGGAGCTCACTTAACTACTTTTATGGTTTTCTCACACATGTGAGCTAACTGTAATTCATTAACTCTCTCTTTAGGTTATTGAACACCCAAAGAGCTACCCAAGATTGATTAAACAAAGTTAGGTTATAAATGAATGGATTTTAAATTAATTTCATTAAGCCTTTGATTAATTGATTAAATTCTTTGATTATGTTTTAATTAGGATGGTGAAACTAACTTAGGGGAAGGGATTAAGGAAGAGGCCTCAATCTTAATCCCTAAGTCATTTTAAACACTTAATTAGATTCTAAAATAATTAAGTTCTCTATTATTTTAATTGGTTAATTGAAGGTCTAATTAATTATTTAAGCTTTTCAATTAACTTGAAACAAATGAAGAGGCTTAATGAAATGGTTTAAAGGAATGAACCCAAACCACTTCCCTAAGACTTCCCACTGTTGATAGAGGATAATGATATTAATTGATTAATTAAACCACTATTAATTTGCTTAATTATCATTATTAAGGTTGGAGAGTAATTAAGGCTTAATCCATTGATTTCCCTAATTAACTATCCAATAAATTCCAAGAAAATAGGAGAGTCAGAGGTCATCCCCCTAAATATCTTTGGAAAATTTGAAATTAATTAGAAAACTAATCAGAGAGTAATTAAGCTAATTAAGTTTTTAATTAAACCTTAATTAAGTAGAAATTATTGTTCTAAATAAATTAATCTTAATTTTAATGGATTCTACTATGAAATATCTTCAAAATGAGCTTTAATTTGTATTTTTAAAATTTTTCTAGGATAAGTTATGATTTTTGGAGGTTTCAGCTTTAAAAATAGATTAATTGAGCCTAATTAAAGCCATAATCCCGTCATGCCGCATGACAGCTGACGCGGCGTGATAAGATTGGCTACTTAAGTTATCACATCCATCGTGCTGACTCGGATGGTCACGAACGAGTTATCCCCATGGACCGTCTGATCTAAGATCGGAAGGACATGATTCGATCTGTGATTTAGAGGAGAAATCAGAGGATCTAATGTGTAATTTGATCATGACCGTCCATTCTGATCACATGGAACGGATGGCCTGTGATCTTTCTATTTTATGAGTGGTGAAAGATGGATCCCGTCCATCTTTCCCCGCTTGATCCGAGCTCACCCAAGCTCAGATTGCCTCCAAAATCATCCCACACCTTCGGGGAAGGGAGATGCATGCATCCAATGGCTAAGATTCACTCAAATTCACATTAATTTGACAAAGGACCAAACAATTTTCACTAGGGAGCTTGATTTTGAAAAATTACCTCACTGGAGCTAATGTTCGGTGGTGGGATTGACGAAAGTAGCTTCATCTAGTATAGACAAAGCCCTGTTGAGAAGATTCAAGTTTAATTTGGTGTAGAACGCTCAGTCGACCAAGCCACGCACATAGGAGCCTCGGCTTCAATCAAACTCCGATCATCGGTGGTTGAAAAGGCTCAAGAATGATTCGATTAGCTTCGATGAAGTATAAGGATGGTGTGGGTGCCAGGAATTGGTATTTGATCAAGTGGAGGAGGAGTATTGCACGGGAAGGGGATGTTCTATTTTAGCTTTTCCTGGGGAGGAGGAAAGGCCGATAGAGGATGCTCAAGGAGGACTTGGGAGCACTCTGAGGAGTTTACCAATCACTTAGGGAAGTCTCATGAATCGAATTGTGATGTTTTTTGCTCAAATTGGGGGAGTATATCCTGAGATTGCATGTGATGGACAGACGAGATTGCTTCTGGAAATTTAGCCTATTCACCGCCATCGGTCCCCTGAAGTCATCACCATTGGTGCCACGTGGCTTGCCATGAGTGGTCGAAGCCATGTTAGGCCGCTCAAGGGAGGATTTGGGTAGATGGTGGGTGATTTCCTCCTCCTTGTGTCCATGGTAGGTTTGGCCATGAAAGGGAGAATGAGAAGAGATTACCTTTGGTCCATGGCAAGTGCTAGGTGTGTAGAGTGGGCTAAGGTATCTTAGGAATGCCTCATTTGGCAAGTGGAGGGCTGCTATGGGAAAGGCAAAGTGGACTTTGCCAATTATGGCAAGAATCATATGTAAAGAGCTTTGCACATTGGCCAATTCCCTTGGATTGGGTCCCACTTGGATTTAAACTAGTTTGGGAGTGATTTATGGCTGATGTGGATTGGGTTTGATTAGCTTATGGGGTCACATAAGGTGGCTTTGAGTGATTTGATTCAATTTGGTCATATGGGTTCATTTTGGGTTAGGTTGGATTGGGTTGACAAATTGGTCAAATTTGGTCAAACCAAGTCTTGGGTTAGGTTCAAATGATCATTTGGGATGTTTTGGTTCAATAAGTTTTGATTAATTTGACTTAAGGTTTGAATTTAATTCATTTGGATTCAAAAGTGTCAAATGGGTCAAGTTGACCAATTTGACCAATTTGACCAAATTGGGTTGGGTTAAGTGTTGAGTCAAGTTCAATTGGTTGATTGAAAGTAATTGTAGGCTTTGGTTTAGTTTGAATTGGGTTTAATTTGGATTTTGGCCACTTTGACCTTTTAGGCCAATTTGGGCTAGTTTGATCAAGTTGACCAATTGGTCAAATTGGGAGCAATCATGGCTTTGATCAAGTTCAATAAGTGATTTGGAATGAACTTGAGCCATTAGTTGCAATCAATTTGGATCAAATCATGATTTGACCCATTTTAGCTTTTTAGGCCAATTTGAGTCAACTCAGGTCAAATGGCCAATTGGACTTGATTTGGCTCAATTGATGATTTGGTCATGTTCAATCATTGATCATGAGTGGGTTTGAGTCAATGGTTTCAATAAATTTGGCATATAGTGGGTTTTGGCTTGTTTAAGATTCATTTAGGCTAAAGATTGACTTTGTCAAAGGACCAAGTTGACTTGGTTTGACCCAATTCAAGGTAGTTGATCACCTTAAGATGATTGTTGATCATGATATGTGATTTGAAAGGGCTTAGTTCAATCCAATTTGGTTTGGATTAGAACTTAGCTCAAAAAGGTTTTTTAGGTCATTTTGGATAAAGTGGACCTAAATGGGTCAATTGGCTTGATCATGGCTTGATTCAAATTTAGATGTGTTGGTAAATGGGCTTGAGGTGGAAATATAAATCTAATTGCAAATGGTTTAAAGCCATATGGATTTTGGTTCATATGAAAATTTCAAGTCAAAAGGGGTTAACATGGGCTTGACTTAGGTTTGCTTGGATTTGGTTTGAAAATTGTAGTTTATGTTTATATTTGGAACAATGATTGAATCATGAAGAAATCCATGAGTTTTGAATTGATTTGGGTGTCATTTAACCAAGACCAAGAAATTGGCTAAAGGGGATAAAATTGAGGATTTGATTTGATTTGGGTTTGGTTTTGGCTATTTGGATTTATATTTCATTTATATTTGTGAATATAAATGAAGATATAAATGATTCATAAGAAATTCACTTGGGATTGGAGTGATTCAGATAAGGGCTTAAGTAGAAAATTGATTTGGTTTGATTTATTTTTGGTCATTGGAGGGTGAGCTTCATTTATAGTTGTGAATGTAAATGAAGGAATGATTGATTTATAATGAAATTAATCGAGTTTGGGTTGATTTGGATTGAGATTTGGTTAAGCTTATGGAGGTAGGTCCATATGGCTTAAGGAAGGTCTTGATTTGATTTGATTTAATTTGATTTGATTTGAAGGGTTTGAATTTAGATTTCAGTTATATTTGTGAATATAAATAAAGGAATGATTGATTTATAAATAAATCAACCAAATTTGATTTAATTTGAAAGAGGGTTTGGCTAAGCATATGAAGGTGGTTCATATGGCTTAGGAAGAGATTTTGGAGTTTGAATTTAATCATGGGTTTCAATCATTTGGAGTTGGATTTGATTTGGAATTTGGGTTGGGATTTGATTTGAGATTAAATTTGATATTTGAGAAAATCAATTGAATTAGGGTTGATTTGAATTTGTTTAAAGCTAAGTCCATAAGATAAAATCAAAGGGCTTAGGAAGGGATTTGGAATTTGAATTTAATCATGGGTTTCAATCGTTTGATTTGGGATTTGATTTGGAATTTGGATTTGAATTTGAGGTTTTATTTGGAAGAAGAAAGAAAGGATTGGGTTTAAGGCTATAGGGTAGGCAAGTCTTCCTAAATCCCTAAGGCATAACCTCTTCCTATGGCTAACCCTTCCAAGTTTCTAGGCTTAGGTTAAGTATTCACCTAATCACTAAAAGTGTCTTAAGATTAAGGAGCTCTTAGTGTTTACGAGTGTCATAGATCTATGATGATGAATTGAGAGCTCACTCTAAAAGTGAGGTCAACATCGGTATAAAATAAACTCTGCTTTACTTTTTCATATAAAGTAGGGGAACAAGCTCTGGTATTTTTGAAGACTCATCATGCCTTAGGAGTCCTTATTAGGTGATTTGGTCCATCATAGGGTGATGTTTCTAACTCTTGAGATAGTACATCATACCTCAATGTTTTACCCGAACACTTCAATAAGTATCCCATATAATCTGTGTGGTGTCCACGACGCATCCAAAAATAAACACAAAAAACCCACATATCCTATGGCCTAAACCCAAACCTATGCATATCCCTTTAACTAAAGCAAATCTCAAATCAATTCAATCAAACCCAATTGAATCCCATTCCATATCCAAGCTCCAAGCCAAAGTGACTTAAACCTAAAACCATCCTAATCTCATAACCCAACCCCATGGACTTAACAAAAACTTCTTCAATCAAACCAAACCTAATTGGTTTTCACAAAAACACTCCAACCCTTCAAATCGTCTTTTCAAAATCTCCCAAAACCTACAATCAAGTCAATTTGATCAAACCAATTCAATCAACCCCAGTTATCCCATTTGAACTCAAAATGTCCAAATGAGCCAAAATCCAATCAAACCCAAATCAATAGCAATCAAAGTCATCAATCAACCCTAAATCAATCAACAAACTCAACTCAACCTAATTCAACCCAAAACTAACTCAATTAACCCATTAGGTTCACTTAACCCAAAGTGACCTAAAGGACTCATTTGAGCCAAACATCAATCCAACTCAAATTAGATTGAACTAATCTATCCAATCTCTCCCACAATGATTATTAATCATCGTTGATTGATCAATTACAATCAATTGAGTCAAACCAAGCTAATTTGATCACTTGACCCAAGTTAACCCAATTAGCCTACATGAACCAAATTGAACCAAACTTCATTGCAAGATCAATTAATTGAAACCAATGATTCCTACTTACTCTAAATTGATCCTTGAATATGACTTGATCATCAATTGAGCCAAACCAAGTCTAATTGACCCTTTGACCCAATTTGACCCAATTTGACCTAAAAGGCCAAATTAAGCCAAATCACAATCCAATCCAAATTGATTAAAACCAATGGCTGAAATCCATCACTAATTGATTATTGAACATGATCAAACCCTTTGTTGAACCCAATTTGACCAAGTCACCCCAATTGACCCATTTAGCACAAAATGACCTAAAGGGTCAAATTTATCTAAATCATTTTTGAATCCAAATTGATTGAAATCAACACCTACAATCATCTTCAAATAATCAATTGAATTTAAACCAACACCTAACCCAAGCTAATTTAGCCAATTTGACCAAATTGATCAACTTAGTCCATTTGACCCATATGAGCCTATATGGGTCAAATTCAAATCTAATCTAAATCAAGTCAAACCAATTGATCCAAAATATCCCAAATAGTCATTTGAACATATCTTAACCCATTGTTTGACCCAATTTGACCAATCTATCAACTCAACCCAACCTAGCCCAATCTGACCTATATGGGTCAAATTGAGCCAAACCCAACGAAACCAACTCCAAACCCACTCAAACTTAGCATGACCCATCCTTAGGTCACCATGGGTCAGCCCAAATAAAACCCAACCCAAACCAAACCAAAATTGACCCAATACTCATTAGGTAAAGTACATGTCTTATCTACTTGCATTTGCAGCCTCCTTTAGCTCAATTTGGACCCTTGGGCCACTGGCTAACCTGACCCATAGCTGGTTGGTTAGCCATGGTCAAGGGAGGTAACCTAACCCATCCCCTTTCATTGGCTCATCTAGGAGAAGGAGGACACTCCACCTCAGCCTTGGCAACTCACCTCAGACCCTCACCCACTCAGACCGAGCCACCTCGTCCACTCCCTGATGTCCCCGGTCGCCTGCACTGGTCGGACGTCTACCAATTGCATAACCAATATAAGCTGTAAGATTTGAGGGGGAGGAGAGTATACTTCTTCCCATCTCATTCCAATAGACAACCAAGCATTCTCAGAGCAAGAGTGAGTGGAGACGAGCTTCCCGAGCACTTGTCTGAGTTCCCCTGAGCTTCCCATTGCCAGAAACACCAAACCTGAATAGGACAAAGCCTCCACTCCATGCAACCTCACCTAAACTATACTATACTCAAATTAACTTTACCTACACCTTCATGCTTCATTGATCAAGAACTAATCGATTCTCGATCAATTTAACCCTTTCAAGGCTAACTCCAATGAGGATTTCGGCGAGGAGGCAAGGTGCGAGCTTCTTAGTAGGGCTTCATCTCTTCAAGTTGAAGCTACCTCGGTCGATAGACCACCAGTCCTGAGCTCCAGCGAGGTAAATTTTAGCAAATTATAGAAAATCTAATTTTTGTTTGGCTTTTGAGAAGGAAATCTTGATTTCATGTTATTCCAACCATAAGATCCCTCTAGATCTTCTATCTGAAGCTTTTGGAGTCGATCCCGATGCCTCATGAGCTCCGGTGAGCTCAGATTGAGTAGAGGAGGGTGGACGGTGTCCATCTTCCATCGCTCTAGGGATAAAGGAACATCCACCATTCATTCTACGTGATTGGAACGGATGGCCTTGATTTAATTCGATTAGATTGTCTGATTTAGTCCTATAAGAACCATGAGATTAATCCCCTCCATCTAATCTAAGATCGAACAGTGGGGACGAAGGCACGTCTGTCGTCGCTGACTCAGCTGCCACGTCAGATCATCTAAGTGGCCAATCCTACAGTGCCATGTGGAAAGTGCTGCCATGTCAGCTCCCGCATGGCGCTGACGAGATTAAGGATTAATTATGGTTTAAAATGTATTTTAATTTGCTATAACTTCCTAAAATCATTACTAATTATAAAAAAATTAGAAAAATACAAATAAACCCATTTTGGAAAGGTTAAACATAGGAGAATTCAATAAAAATAATTCCATTAAATTTTAAATAGTGAATAGAGCTTAATTAGAGGTTTGAAAATTTCATTAATTAGTTTAATTAAGCCTTAATTATTTGGGCAATTAATCTCAAACTTGGCATGTTGATTCCTTGGGATGCCTCTACCTCTCATATTTTTCTTCGAATTTATTTGCTAGGTAATTAGAGGAATTTGAAATCTTAAGCTTAATCACCTTCCTTAATAAAATTAAACCTTAGTAAAATTATTAAATATTGAAATTTTAATGATTAATAATAAATAGTTACTATTAAGAGTGAGATTGATTAGGGTAAATGATTATGGCCTCTTCCTTAGTCATTTGCATAATTATCTCTCCATAGAGGGTTTAATTGAAAATTATGATTATCACTTTAGATAATTTAATTTCAAATCATGGGTTCCTCTTTATGTGCGTAATAATATAAATACCCTTAAGGAAATTATGATTAACCCATAGGGGTGAAAAATCATAAAAAATTAGTTAATTAGATTCTTTAATCTAATTTATGCTTAAGCATAAGCCTATTGCATTAGATCCTTTAGGAGCATTAAAATTTTAATTTCTCATTTTCATATCATTTGAGGCTCATGAATAAGTGATTAATTAAATTAAAGAAGCATAGGAAAGGGTAATTAAATGGATTTCCTAATGAATCCAATTTATTTAATTCATAAAATTTATCTAATTACCTCTCCTTAAACACATTAAATCATCAACATGGGATGAGACAAAAACTGCAAGTGTTTCCTCTTCTATAATTTCAATTCAAATTTGAAACCAAATTTAATTTTAAAAAAAGCTTTGGTTTTCCTTAAGTGGTTTTATTTAATGTGATCATTCTTAGGAATTAATACAGTTGAATGAATTATGTGATTTTGTTTAATTATTCCTTTTCAATCACCATAAATATTGTATTTCATGTGATATCATGCATTTATATTTTTGAAACCAAATCATCAAATGGAATTTACTTATGTCAAGTTGCATGTGTTGGCTTAATTTTATTATATGTGTGGCTATTATCACTAATAAATTTCAAAATTATTTTTAAAATTATAAATTGATATTAAAAATTTGGAGTGACATTAGCTATGAATATATATAATATTTGCATGTGCTTATAGCTTAAGCATATTAAAGTGTTACTTTCTTTCCTATATTCATATATGGATTTACATATGTTTGAATGATGATAAGTATATAGTCTAGACATCCTAGGAATAAGAGGCTTTAAGTAGCCCCAAGGAGGTCATTTGATTATCTCCCTTCCATGGCTAATAAAGGCAAGTACTTATTTAATTTTATTTCTATGTGTTTTTGTATTAGAATTTAAATAGAGCTTTACTTTACATGTATAAATAATTCAATCAAAATATGATCTTTTGCATGATTTTCCTTTCTATGGTTGTGTACACATTTATATGTATTTAAGAATAGCAAGTATATAGTCTGAACATCTCGAGGATATGAGGCTTTAAGTAGCCCCATGGAGATCATTTGATTAACTCACTTCCTTAGTTTAACAATGACACTTACTTTCTTAGTCTTCAATACATGTATTTATATACTTAACTAAGGATTGAAATCTCTCTTTTATATTAAAACATATGCATATATAATCAATCAAGTGTGCCAAAAATACATTGCATGTATATGTATGCTAGGATTAAAATCATATGCAAGTCTTTGCTGATGAAAAGGAATGGTTCAACAGTGTATATGTAATAACAATTCAATTACATTAGTCTTAAGATGCCTTTCATGTTGAATTGAGTTCTTTAATATTAACTTAAACTTAGAACTAATAAAACATATAATAAATCATTCACTAAAAGAAACCAAATTATAATAACATGATTTAGAAAACAACTTAAGGTAGAGACGAAAGAGATTAAAGTCTTTTTCCTCTCTTTACAACACTTAGAAGCTAAGTGAATATCAAATGAATCAAACAAAATACCAATTAAAACTTACTAATCTCCTTAAACAACTTAAAATAAAAACACCTGTCATGCTAAATTAAACAATCTCAAACTTAAAAAATTATGACTCTAATGCCTAGCTAAGACATACCACATTAAACCTAAACGCACACATCTAGCTTCAGGATAGGACGATGTATATAATGTTGTGATATTTTATTTTATGATGTAAAGTTTTAGACTGGATGTTAGGAATGTGGATTGTAGACTAGATGTTAGGTCATTGTTAACCTAATATTATTTTCTACAAGGGATTATACAAATGGAGCTGCTAAAATAAATACAAATGTTTTTATTTGCAGGTTGCTTAACCCCTTAGTATAGTCCATGTTAGGAAAGTTAGGCTTGATTACCCATGTGCAGGGTGCTAAGTCCAAATTATAAAGTTTAACTGCTTGGGTGTTTAGCTAATGTCTATTTTACTGGTGTAGTTAGATTTATTTCATATAAAAATGTAATTTTACAATAGGAATTAGAATTAGTGATATAGGGATTATGATAATCAGTGGCTAGAAGGCTTAGTACTAAAGTGCCCTGTGATGCCTTAGAGTAAATCAAATCAAATGAAGAAATAAGAATGAAGACCCCCATAACATGTATTTAATTTCAATTGTAAAATTTAATTATAATTTGAGTTGTATAAGGGTTGAGCTCTGCTATCCAATCTTTTCTCTTTTTCAAGATGTATGGCGATATGTGGCCACACTGACCTTTTATTCTTTTATTGAATCTATACATGAATGATTGTTATTGTGTTTAGATTATGCAATAGAACAACATGATTTTCATAGTTTCTTGAAGATTAATGTTTGAAAGTGTGGCCTAGATGCGATAGGCTCCTAGGATAAAATTAATTTTTCTACCCCAATTAACAACTTATAACTAAATTTTAAAATAACTCATAACCTCATTTCAAAGCCTAGGATATAATCAATATAATTAAAAGATTTAGCAACCCCTTAGATGAATGTTGAATGTCTAACATCATGCATGCCATTTTATGTCACTCTTGAAAAATGAGGGCCTCCATTCTTGCACTTTAGGGACTACTTGACTTATGAGAGCACTCCCTTATGGTGGAAATTCACTCTCTTTCTCTTTTGATTTAGCCAACAATAAAATTTCATTATGCATTAGGCATAAAGTATCCTAAAGGCGTTGTCCAAAATATTGTGTCAAAATAATATAAAATTTGAAAAGATTTTGCATTTAGATTAAGTTATATGCTCATGCTAAACGTGATCTAGTATTCTAGGGAGTGGGTTTAGGACTCTAGTTACTTTAAAGATTAAATAATAGCTTTAACCATCTTGCAATTACAAAAGACTAGCCTACATAGATTTAAAGCATAAGAGGTGTTAGTTAGTGGCCACTCCAGGCGGTTATAAGTCCAGAAGAGTCGGCCAGTTTACCCTCTTTTGTGGAGGTAAACCATAATATACTCTTTTCATTTAAATTTAAGTCGTGCTTTCAGCTTGTGCTAAAGCTTCTTAGATTAGGATCCGAGGTTGCTTATTTCCTCTAGGCTACAAGTACAAATCCTCACCTTTTAGGCATTTCCACAATCTTGTGTTGATGGATTCTAAGCCCTAGCATTCTAATAAAAAATGAACTCAAACAAAATAAATCCTCTCCCATTCAAACATATAAAGCCTCACCATAGGGCAGATTGGAGTGCTTATTAGGCTTCCTAGTATTATGAGCGCTCCCTACTTATCTTTCTTTGGAATCCAAAATAAGTCCTTCCTAATTGAACATTCCCACTTGATTTTCCAAAATAACTAATCCATTGATAGTGTTAACCTTGAAATCTTTTGGAGATATGATTGACTACTTTAATCGAGAGTATTCTTTGAAAATTCCCATTTTTAGGATGTAATTAAGTGTGGAAGCTTGCTTCCATAGAGAACTAAAGAACCCAACATAAAATAAACCCTACTTTACTTTTCCATGTAAAGTAGGGGAAGAATCTCTAGTACATACGAAGACCCATCATGCCTTAGGAGTCCTTATTAAGTGATTAGGTCTATTGTAGGGTGATATTTCTATCTTTCGAGATAGTACATCATACATTAATGTCGTACCTGATCACTTCAATAAGTACCCCTAAGATCTGAGTGGTGTCCACCCGATGCATCCAAAATCAAAATTATATGGGATATTGGTATACTGACATATCATATTACTGCAAAAAATAAAAAACTTTCAGATGAAAATAGCACTGATGTGGACTTTCAATGACTTTCCTGCATATGAAATGCTATCAGTGTGGAGCATTGCTATAAAGTTAACTTGTACATACTACATGAATTTATTAAAGAAATTTACTCTTAAAAATTGCCAAAAAAAGTTTTTGATTTGACTGTCATTATATTTTTCTCCATGCTGATCATTATTTTGCAAGAAATAAGGATGTTTTCATAAAAAAAAATCGAGTTGAGAAATGTAAGCCACCTCCAAGATTTAGTAGGGATGATTTATGATATATTATTTGTTCTATCCTAACTATAACTAATTCTCTTATCTTATCTGATAGTTGTATTCCAGGTTATGGTGTAATGCATAACTGGAGAGAGAGAAGTTTTTGAGATCTACTCTACTAGAAGTCTAATCTGATAAGGCATAATCTTGATGTGATGCACACATTAATTTTTATTTTTATTTTTTTGACAATATTTCAGCACAGTGATGGATATTTAAGGTAAAACTAAAGATAATATGAAGGCCAGGTTGGACTTGAAGGAATATTATCATAGAAAAGAGTTAGAGTTCAGAGAGACTACATGTGGTACATTTAAGAAGCCTAAAGCCAAATACACCTCATATTAGAACAACAAAGAACATTATGTGAGTAAGTATAGTCATTGAAGTTATCACATAAGTATGTTGTTGATTTAAGAACGAGAAAACTATTTAGAATGAAGTGCCATGACTACCATATTTTACTACAATGCTTACTTCGAGTTGCATGCAGTGCTTACGAGAGCAAATACTAAATCCTTTGATCGAGCTTAATTTCTTATTTAAGGAACTATTCTCAGCTCGATTAAATGTGGAAGCCATAAAAAAAGTAGAAGTAAACATTTCAATTATTATCTATAAGCTCGAAAAGATTTTTCTCCACCCACCTCCAACCGCCACCCAACCCACACACACTTTTTTTACTCCATGGATCACCTACTATACATCTACTATACGAAGCTAGAGTGGGAGGTTTAGTGTAATATTATTAGATGTACCCTTTTCAGAGGTAGCTATTTATTATTAATAGTAATACCAATTAACATTCAATTTAAGCCTAATTATTATTTTTAAATTCATGCAAATTCTTAAATACACTAAAAAAATTGTGAAGAATAAATCACACCCCGAATGCTTAATATGTGAAGTTTACTTAACTTAAAAGACTACAAATTTATAGTCCTACTACCTTGAGCCACATGCACATTCAGAAGATGCTGATGGTGTTGGATTTTCAAAGAATGTGCTATATATTTTTCAACCATCTAAAAATAATTGGGTAGAAGTAAGGAGCTTAAGGCAGCGACGGTTAATGTTCTTA
Organism: Cymbidium sinense; assembly: GCA_021442155.1. Classification (NCBI taxonomy): domain Eukaryota; kingdom Viridiplantae; phylum Streptophyta; class Magnoliopsida; order Asparagales; family Orchidaceae; genus Cymbidium; species Cymbidium sinense. The sequence goes on from CM038221.1 coordinate 189,525,903, forward strand.
TAAACTACGATAAGGTTCAATCTTTTTTTTGAGTAAGCATGTCAATACCACGACATGCAATTTTTATTTTTAATTGAACATAGTATTTACCTAATTATATTAATTTAATTATTGAGTTTAGGTTATTTGTGACCACATTAAACTTTGATGATGCAGCTACTATTAATAAGAAGGTCGAAGATAAATTCCCAACATAGTTTAGATTACATGTGAGCAATTATCACAAAGACTTTAATATGTTTTCTAAGTCAATTGTGTAATTTTTTTATTCTTCTTACTACACTAAGTTCATGACTGAAGAAATGGAGTGGAGAATCAGAACCTTTACGACTTAACTTAGAGTCCAAAATTAATTGTATATATGTGACAGATTTATGATGTCAATGGTTATAAATTTCATACAAGTTCTTAGTCTGAAAGAAAGAAAATATATAACTTCAATATTTGTTTTTGAGGAAACACGCATTCTGATGATGAGATAGATTATTATGAATTTCTAAAACAAGTTGTGTAGTTATAGTATCTTAGATCAAATCAGAGGAATGCTATTCTATTCAATTGTGATTAATTTGATCCTGTGCATAATAGATAATTAAGGATGCATAAGTGAATGTCATTCTATTCAACTGTGATTGATTTGATCCTGTGCATAATAAAGGATTAGGGAAGCATAAGTTATATAGGATCACTAAAGTGAAGTTGATTGAAAAATATAGTAAGTATGATCCATTTATCTTAGCACATCAAGCCACACAAGTGTATTACCTAAGATATTTAGAAAGAATAAGAGAGAAAATACTATTGAAATGCTCATCAAGAGGATGAGATGGCAGGCTTCGAACTTCTAATTGATGACGAAGAGGAAGTGGTAAGCTTGATTGATACTAATATTGATTATAAGGAAGTTATTTAATCTAAAGATGAGAGCAATGAGGATGATGATGAACATGATAGTATAATTTCAACTACTACTAATTCATCAGAGTAGAAGACCTAAACATATGCATTAAAGGTAATCACACTTTTTTTATAGATATGTATTAAAAATAGTAGTATGGAAATACAAATGATCTTTTTTACATACTTTAATTATGCAATAAATTTTTTTATATATTATACCTGCATATAATAATTCTCATATTGTCCTCTTTACATATTTGTTATATACTATACCTACATACTACAATCACATATTGTATTTTTTTACATATTTTTTATATATTGTATCTATATAATGCAATTCACATATTATCTTTTTTACATAGTTTTTATGTATTATACCTGCATACTATAATTCATATTATGTCCTTTTTACATACTTGTTTTATATAATGTATCTACTTACTACAATTCACATTATAATTTTCTACTATTCTTGTTTTGTTCTTTAAGTAACCTTATTTATGATTGATACAATTTTATTTTCTATTACTTGTAGATAACATCAGGTGGTGGTGGTGATGCTCCATTATTCAACCTACAATGATAGTCACTACCTCGACCTGCATTTCAATCTTACCACCTCACACTTCTAGACTAGCTGATACACGTGTCTATCATTCTCCAGAGGGTGTAGACACTACATTATTCTGCCCATATTAGACACATACTATTTCTATGGAGCCAGGTTTCAG